>OZ014519.1:390972388-391572388 GCA_963966055.1 Lathyrus aphaca | reverse complement strand
TCTAGGTTAAATACTTTATAAATCCAAATCCTTTGGTAATCTCATTATATTTCTTCAGTTTTTTTAAATGGATTGCCAAAGGGTTTGGATTTATGAAATATGATAACCTAGAGAGAGAGAGAGAGAGAGAGAGAGAGAGAGAGAGAGAATTTAATAGGAGTGAGCCCAACAACTATATTTATATAAGGAAGTAAAGTTTGTTTTGTATTGTGAAATATTTAAGGAATTTTTGTAAGGTATTTTCAAAAATTCAAGGAATAAGTTTTTTGTCGATTAAGAAATTTAAAGAGTTTTTGTATTTGACTTAACTCATATATCGTTTATTGTTATAACTTTTCGAGTTAAATGTAAATATATTAAAAAAGATATCAACTCAATATAAATTTAAAATTATCATAATGACATCCTGAGATAAAATCCTAATACTTTGATGATGTGTGTCATCCTCACAAATATTTTCCAATTAAATAAATTATTAAATCTCCCAATTAAAAAAAAATATTTATCAAAATAATATTAATTATTAAAAACTATCTCATGGTAGAGACTCACCTACTTAAAAGAATTTAGTCACCATCATATTTTTAAGGAAAATAAAAGATAAACCAAAATCCCTAGGTAGAGATGCTAGGTAAGGAGTCGGTTAAGCGGGAGTAAGGTGTTAGGCACCTCTCACTTCTATTATACCTAATAGGGTCCTCTTAGGCTTTTTGGGATAGGTTGTTTGTATTAATCTCATGTTTATAAATTCCAAGAAAATTCCAAATAAATAAATCAAAAATCTCTAATTTTTATCCCTTATAGTACTCGCTAGGGTTTTATAACCCTACTCATATGTACCCTCAATTTGAAGGATCATAGTGATCGTAGTTCCATTCCCCTATCCCCTAATTTTAATCCTTTATTTATGCCCTCAGAATTTTGAGCTCTATCCCATTATATGCCTAATTCATCCCTTAAATACCCCTTATGTCATGAAAATTTTCCTTTAAATACCTTATAATATAAGATAAACATTAACCCCAATAAATAAATAAATTTAATTTATTTTTTATAATAGTGATAGTTTCCCTTAATAAATAAACCATTAATTGAAAAACTCAAAATTAAATATAAACCCATGTTTAAAAAATATTATTAATCCCTTTTTAAATTGAAAACAAATGTAACCAAAATAAAAATAATAATATAACCCATGTTTTAAGTCCCCAAATATATAATCTAAAATATATATCCCAAAAAATAATTAGTGAAATAAACCCTATTTTTTTTATATGTTAGAATGAAATTCATGAAATTTATCTCCATTTATTTTTTGAAATTATTAATACCTTACATTCATATTATTATCCCTATTAATTTAATTTAATCAAAACCTAATCTTAAATCCCTAAATATTAAATAAAATCAAATTTTAATTAATTTATATATCCTTAACCCTAAGTAAATTAATTGTAATTACCTAGAATTATCCCAATGACAAATTAATGATAAAATCGTAACAATAATTTAAAAAACCTAACAACGAGAGACAAAGAAAACCACCCTCCCCCATTTTATCGGTACAAAAATTTTCCCTTTTTTAATTAATAAAATAAAATAAATAAATATCATTTGATATAAGTGGAAGTGAATCAATCCTATTTTCATTTCTTCACACTCAGACTGCACTAAAAGAAAAAGAGAAAGAAACACGGATCTTCATATATCTCACCCTTCATTTCATACTTCCAAACAACAACCCAATATTCCCAACAACTTAAATCAAATCCACCCATATTATTTGTGTATTATAATTTTATCAATTAAGCCATCTTAATTAATAATTTATGCAATTTTCATTAGCGTCTTTCGTATTTTAGCTTATCACTAAAATAATAATTTACTCATGAATATACACTTTAAACAATTCAGAGAAAAACTTGTGCATAATAAACAGTAAAAAAATTAAAATTTTTGAAAAAAAACAACTAACAAACCTTCGTTCATTTGTATTTTCTACAACATATTTATAATTATCTAGGTTAAATACTTTATAAATCCAAATCCTTTGGTAATCTCATTATATTTCTTCATCTTTTTAAATGGATTGCCAAAGGGTTTGGATTTATGAAATATGATAACATATATATATATATATAGAGAGAGAGAGAGAGAGAGAAAATTTAATAGGAGTGAGCCCAACAACTATATTTATATAAGGAAGTAAAGTTTGTTGTGTATTGTGAAATATTTAAGGAATTTTTGTAAGGTATTTTCAAAAATTCCAGGAATAAGTTTTTTGTCGATTAAGAAATTTAAAGAGTTTTTGTATTTGACTTAACTCATATATCGTTTATTGTTATAACTTTTCGAGTTAAATGTAAATATATTAAAAAAGATATTAACTCAATATAAATTTAAAATTATCATAATGACATCCTGAGATAAAATCCTAATACTTTGATGATGTGTGTCATCCTCACAAATATTTTCCAATTAAATAAATTATTAAATCTCCCAATTAAAAAAAAAATCTTTATCAAAATAATATTAATTATTAAAAACTATCTCATGGTAGAGACTCACCTACTTAAAAGAATTTAGTCGCCATCATATTTTTAAGGAAAATAAAAGATAAACCAAAATCCCTAGGTAGAGACGCTAGGTAAAGAGTCGGTTAAGCGGGAGGAAGGTGTTAGGCACCTCTCACTTCTATTATACCTAATAAGGTCCTCTTAGGCTTTTTGGGATAGGTTGTTTGAATTAATCTCATGTTTATAAATTCCAAGAAAATTCCAAATAAATAAATCAAAAAACTCTAATTTTTATCCCTTATAGTACTCGCTAGGGTTTTATAACCCTATTCATATGTACCCTCAATTTGAAGGATCATAGTGATCGTAGTTCCATTCCCCTATCCCCTAATTTTAATCCTTTATTTATGCCCTCAGAATTTTGAGCTCTATCCCATTATATCCCTAATTCATCCCTTAAATACCCCTTATGTCATGAAAATTTTCCTTTAAATACCTTATAATATAAGATAAACATTAACCCCAATAAATAAATAAATATAATTTATTTTTCATAATAGTGATAGTTTCCCTTAATAAATAAACCATTAATTGAAAAACTCAAAATTTAAATATAAACCCATGTTTAAAAAATATTATTAATCCCTTTTTAAATTGAAAACAAATGTAACCAAAATAAAAATAATAATATAACCCATGTTTTAAGTCCCCAAATATATAATCTAAAATATATATCCCAAAAAATAAGTAGTGAAATAAACCCTATTTTTTTTATATGTTAGAATGAAATTCATGAAATTTATCTCCATTTATTTTTTGAAATTATTAATACCTTACATTCATATTATTATCCCTATTAATTTAATTTAATCAAAACCTAATCTTAAATCCCTAAATATTAAATAAAATCAAATTTTAATTATATTATATATCCTTAACCCTAAGTAAATTAATTGTAATTACCTAGAATTATCCCAATGACAAATTAATGATAAAATCGTAACAATAATTTAAAAAACCTAACAACGAGAGACAAAGAAAACCACCCTCCCCCATTTTATCGATACAAGAATTTTCCCTTTTTTAATTAATAAAATAAAATAAATAAATATTATTTGATATAAGTGGAAGTGAATCAATCCTATTTTCATTTCTTCACACTCAGTCTGCACTAAAAGAAAAAGATAAAGAAACCCGGATCTTCATATATCTCACCCTTCATTTCATACTTCCAAACAACAACCCAATATTCCCAACGACATAAATCAAATCCACCCATAATATTTGTGTATTATAATTTTATCAATTAAGCCATCTTAATTAATAATTTATGCAATTTTCATTAGCGTCTTTCATATTTTAGCTTATCACTAAAATAATAATTTACTCATGGATATACACTTTAAACAATTCAGAGAAAAACTTGTGCATAATAAACAGTAAAAATTAAAATTTTTGAAAAAAAACAACTAACAAACCTTCGTTCATTTGTATCTTCTACAACATATTTATAATTATCTAGGTTAAATACTTTATAAATCCAAATCCTTTGGTAATCTCATTATATTTCTTCAATTTTTTTAAATGGATTGCCAAAGAGTTTGGATGTATGAAATATGATAACCTAGAGAGAGAGAGAGAGAGAGAATTTAATAGGAGTGAGCCCAACAACTATATTTATATAAGGAAGTAAAGTTTGTTGTGTATTGTGAAATATTTAAGGAATTTTTGTAAGGTATTTTCAAAAATTCAAGGAATAAGTTTTTTGTCGATTAAGAAATTTAAAGAGTTTTTGTATTTGACTTAACTCATATATCGTTTATTGTTATAACTTTTCGAGTTAAATGTAAATATATTAAAAAAGATATCAACTCAATATAAATTTAAAATTATCATAATGACATCCTGAGATAAAATCCTAATACTTTGATGATGTGTGTCATCCTCACAAATATTTTCCAATTAAATAAATTATTAAATCTCCCAATTAAAAAAAAATCTTTATCAAAATAATATTAATTATTAAAAACTATCTCATGGTAGAGACTCACCTACTTAAAAGAATTTAGTCGCCATCATATTTTTAAGGAAAATAAAAGATAAACCAAAATCCCTAGGTAGAGACGCTAGGTAATGAGTCAGTTAAGCGGGAGGAAGGTGTTAGGCACCTCTCACTTCTATTATACCTAATAGGGTCCTCTTAGGCTTTTTGGGATAGGTTGTTTGTATTAATCTCATGTTTATAAATTCCAAGAAAATTCCAAATAAAGAAATCAAAAAACTCTAATTTTTATCCCTTATAGTACTCGCTAGGGTTTTATAACCCTACTCATATGTACCCTCAATTTGAAGGATCATAGTGATCGTAGTTCCATTCCCCTATCCCCTAATTTTAATCCTTTATTTATGCCCTCAGAATTTTGAGCTCTATCCCATTATATCCCTAATTCATCCCTTAAATACCCCTTATGTCATGAAAATTTTACTTTAAATACCTTATAATATAAGATAAACATTAACCCCAATAAATAAATAAATATAATTTATTTTTCATAATAGTGATAGTTTCCCTTAATAAATAAACCATTAATTGAAAAACTCAAAATTTAAATATAAACCCATGTTTAAAAAATATTATTAATCCCTTTTTAAATTGAAAACAAATGTAACCAAAATAAAAATAATAATATAACCCATGTTTTAAGTCCCCAAATATATAATCTAAAATATATATCCCAAAAAATAAGTAGTGAAATAAACCCTATTTTTTTTATATGTTAGAATGAAATTCATGAAATTTATCTCCATTTATTTTTTGAAATTATTAATACCTTACATTCATATTATTATCCCTATTAATTTAATTTAATCAAAACCTAATCTTAAATCCCTAAATATTAAATAAAATCAAATTTTAATTATATTATATATCCTTAACCCTAAGTAAATTAATTGTAATTACCTAGAATTATCCCAATGACAAATTAATGATAAAATCGTAACAATAATTTAAAAAACCTAACAACGAGAGACAAAGAAAACCACCCTCCCCCATTTTATCGATACAAGAATTTTCCCTTTTTTAATTAATAAAATAAAATAAATAAATATTATTTGATATAAGTGGAAGTGAATCAATCCTATTTTCATTTCTTCACACTCAGTCTGCACTAAAAGAAAAAGATAAAGAAACCCGGATCTTCATATATCTCACCCTTCATTTCATACTTCCAAACAACAACCCAATATTCCCAACGACATAAATCAAATCCACCCATAATATTTGTGTATTATAATTTTATCAATTAAGCCATCTTAATTAATAATTTATGCAATTTTCATTAGCGTCTTTCATATTTTAGCTTATCACTAAAATAATAATTTACTCATGGATATACACTTTAAACAATTCAGAGAAAAACTTGTGCATAATAAACAGTAAAAATTAAAATTTTTGAAAAAAAACAACTAACAAACCTTCGTTCATTTGTATCTTCTACAACATATTTATAATTATCTAGGTTAAATACTTTATAAATCCAAATCCTTTGGTAATCTCATTATATTTCTTCAATTTTTTTAAATGGATTGCCAAAGAGTTTGGATGTATGAAATATGATAACCTAGAGAGAGAGAGAGAGAGAGAATTTAATAGGAGTGAGCCCAACAACTATATTTATATAAGGAAGTAAAGTTTGTTGTGTATTGTGAAATATTTAAGGAATTTTTGTAAGGTATTTTCAAAAATTCAAGGAATAAGTTTTTTGTCGATTAAGAAATTTAAAGAGTTTTTGTATTTGACTTAACTCATATATCGTTTATTGTTATAACTTTTCGAGTTAAATGTAAATATATTAAAAAAGATATCAACTCAATATAAATTTAAAATTATCATAATGACATCCTGAGATAAAATCCTAATACTTTGATGATGTGTGTCATCCTCACAAATATTTTCCAATTAAATAAATTATTAAATCTCCCAATTAAAAAAAAATCTTTATCAAAATAATATTAATTATTAAAAACTATCTCATGGTAGAGACTCACCTACTTAAAAGAATTTAGTCGCCATCATATTTTTAAGGAAAATAAAAGATAAACCAAAATCCCTAGGTAGAGACGCTAGGTAATGAGTCAGTTAAGCGGGAGGAAGGTGTTAGGCACCTCTCACTTCTATTATACCTAATAGGGTCCTCTTAGGCTTTTTGGGATAGGTTGTTTGTATTAATCTCATGTTTATAAATTCCAAGAAAATTCCAAATAAAGAAATCAAAAAACTCTAATTTTTATCCCTTATAGTACTCGCTAGGGTTTTATAACCCTACTCATATGTACCCTCAATTTGAAGGATCATAGTGATCGTAGTTCCATTCCCCTATCCCCTAATTTTAATCCTTTATTTATGCCCTCAGAATTTTGAGCTCTATCCCATTATATCCCTAATTCATCCCTTAAATACCCCTTATGTCATGAAAATTTTACTTTAAATACCTTATAATATAAGATAAACATTAACCCCAATAAATAAATAAATATAATTTATTTTTCATAATAGTGATAGTTTCCCTTAATAAATAAACCATTAATTGAAAAACTCAAAATTTAAATATAAACCCATGTTTAAAAAATATTATTAATCCCTTTTTAAATTGAAAACAAATGTAACCAAAATAAAAATAATAATATAACCCATGTTTTAAGTCCCCAAATATATAATCTAAAATATATATCCCAAAAAATAAGTAGTGAAATAAACCCTATTTTTTTTATATGTTAGAATGAAATTCATGAAATTTATCTCCATTTATTTTTTGAAATTATTAATACCTTACATTCATATTATTATCCCTATTAATTTAATTTAATCAAAACCTAATCTTAAATCCCTAAATATTAAATAAAATCAAATTTTAATTATATTATATATCCTTAACCCTAAGTAAATTAATTGTAATTACCTAGAATTATCCCAATGACAAATTAATGATAAAATCGTAACAATAATTTAAAAAACCTAACAACGAGAGACAAAGAAAACCACCCTCCCCCATTTTATCGATACAAGAATTTTCCCTTTTTTAATTAATAAAATAAAATAAATAAATATTATTTGATATAAGTGGAAGTGAATCAATCCTATTTTCATTTCTTCACACTCAGTCTGCACTAAAAGAAAAAGATAAAGAAACCCGGATCTTCATATATCTCACCCTTCATTTCATACTTCCAAACAACAACCCAATATTCCCAACGACATAAATCAAATCCACCCATAATATTTGTGTATTATAATTTTATCAATTAAGCCATCTTAATTAATAATTTATGCAATTTTCATTAGCGTCTTTCATATTTTAGCTTATCACTAAAATAATAATTTACTCATGGATATACACTTTAAACAATTCAGAGAAAAACTTGTGCATAATAAACAGTAAAAATTAAAATTTTTGAAAAAAAACAACTAACAAACCTTCGTTCATTTGTATCTTCTACAACATATTTATAATTATCTAGGTTAAATACTTTATAAATCCAAATCCTTTGGTAATCTCATTATATTTCTTCAATTTTTTTAAATGGATTGCCAAAGAGTTTGGATGTATGAAATATGATAACCTAGAGAGAGAGAGAGAGAGAGAATTTAATAGGAGTGAGCCCAACAACTATATTTATATAAGGAAGTAAAGTTTGTTGTGTATTGTGAAATATTTAAGGAATTTTTGTAAGGTATTTTCAAAAATTCAAGGAATAAGTTTTTTGTCGATTAAGAAATTTAAAGAGTTTTTGTATTTGACTTAACTCATATATCGTTTATTGTTATAACTTTTCGAGTTAAATGTAAATATATTAAAAAAGATATCAACTCAATATAAATTTAAAATTATCATAATGACATCCTGAGATAAAATCCTAATACTTTGATGATGTGTGTCATCCTCACAAATATTTTCCAATTAAATAAATTATTAAATCTCCCAATTAAAAAAAAATCTTTATCAAAATAATATTAATTATTAAAAACTATCTCATGGTAGAGACTCACCTACTTAAAAGAATTTAGTCGCCATCATATTTTTAAGGAAAATAAAAGATAAACCAAAATCCCTAGGTAGAGACGCTAGGTAATGAGTCAGTTAAGCGGGAGGAAGGTGTTAGGCACCTCTCACTTCTATTATACCTAATAGGGTCCTCTTAGGCTTTTTGGGATAGGTTGTTTGTATTAATCTCATGTTTATAAATTCCAAGAAAATTCCAAATAAAGAAATCAAAAAACTCTAATTTTTATCCCTTATAGTACTCGCTAGGGTTTTATAACCCTACTCATATGTACCCTCAATTTGAAGGATCATAGTGATCGTAGTTCCATTCCCCTATCCCCTAATTTTAATCCTTTATTTATGCCCTCAGAATTTTGAGCTCTATCCCATTATATCCCTAATTCATCCCTTAAATACCCCTTATGTCATGAAAATTTTACTTTAAATACCTTATAATATAAGATAAACATTAACCCCAATAAATAAATAAATATAATTTATTTTTCATAATAGTGATAGTTTCCCTTAATAAATAAACCATTAATTGAAAAACTCAAAATTTAAATATAAACCCATGTTTAAAAAATATTATTAATCCCTTTTTAAATTGAAAACAAATGTAACCAAAATAAAAATAATAATATAACCCATGTTTTAAGTCCCCAAATATATAATCTAAAATATATATCCCAAAAAATAAGTAGTGAAATAAACCCTATTTTTTTTATATGTTAGAATGAAATTCATGAAATTTATCTCCATTTATTTTTTGAAATTATTAATACCTTACATTCATATTATTATCCCTATTAATTTAATTTAATCAAAACCTAATCTTAAATCCCTAAATATTAAATAAAATCAAATTTTAATTATATTATATATCCTTAACCCTAAGTAAATTAATTGTAATTACCTAGAATTATCCCAATGACAAATTAATGATAAAATCGTAACAATAATTTAAAAAACCTAACAACGAGAGACAAAGAAAACCACCCTCCCCCATTTTATCGATACAAGAATTTTCCCTTTTTTAATTAATAAAATAAAATAAATAAATATTATTTGATATAAGTGGAAGTGAATCAATCCTATTTTCATTTCTTCACACTCAGTCTGCACTAAAAGAAAAAGATAAAGAAACCCGGATCTTCATATATCTCACCCTTCATTTCATACTTCCAAACAACAACCCAATATTCCCAACGACATAAATCAAATCCACCCATAATATTTGTGTATTATAATTTTATCAATTAAGCCATCTTAATTAATAATTTATGCAATTTTCATTAGCGTCTTTCATATTTTAGCTTATCACTAAAATAATAATTTACTCATGGATATACACTTTAAACAATTCAGAGAAAAACTTGTGCATAATAAACAGTAAAAATTAAAATTTTTGAAAAAAAACAACTAACAAACCTTCGTTCATTTGTATCTTCTACAACATATTTATAATTATCTAGGTTAAATACTTTATAAATCCAAATCCTTTGGTAATCTCATTATATTTCTTCAATTTTTTTAAATGGATTGCCAAAGAGTTTGGATGTATGAAATATGATAACCTAGAGAGAGAGAGAGAGAGAATTTAATAGGAGTGAGCCCAACAACTATATTTATATAAGGAAGTAAAGTTTGTTGTGTATTGTGAAATATTTAAGGAATTTTTGTAAGGTATTTTCAAAAATTCAAGGAATAAGTTTTTTGTCGATTAAGAAATTTAAAGAGTTTTTGTATTTGACTTAACTCATATATCGTTTATTGTTATAACTTTTCGAGTTAAATGTAAATATATTAAAAAAGATATCAACTCAATATAAATTTAAAATTATCATAATGACATCCTGAGATAAAATCCTAATACTTTGATGATGTGTGTCATCCTCACAAATATTTTCCAATTAAATAAATTATTAAATCTCCCAATTAAAAAAAAATCTTTATCAAAATAATATTAATTATTAAAAACTATCTCATGGTAGAGACTCACCTACTTAAAAGAATTTAGTCGCCATCATATTTTTAAGGAAAATAAAAGATAAACCAAAATCCCTAGGTAGAGACGCTAGGTAATGAGTCAGTTAAGCGGGAGGAAGGTGTTAGGCACCTCTCACTTCTATTATACCTAATAGGGTCCTCTTAGGCTTTTTGGGATAGGTTGTTTGTATTAATCTCATGTTTATAAATTCCAAGAAAATTCCAAATAAAGAAATCAAAAAACTCTAATTTTTATCCCTTATAGTACTCGCTAGGGTTTTATAACCCTACTCATATGTACCCTCAATTTGAAGGATCATAGTGATCGTAGTTCCATTCCCCTATCCCCTAATTTTAATCCTTTATTTATGCCCTCAGAATTTTGAGCTCTATCCCATTATATCCCTAATTCATCCCTTAAATACCCCTTATGTCATGAAAATTTTACTTTAAATACCTTATAATATAAGATAAACATTAACCCCAATAAATAAATAAATATAATTTATTTTTCATAATAGTGATAGTTTCCCTTAATAAATAAACCATTAATTGAAAAACTCAAAATTTAAATATAAACCCATGTTTAAAAAATATTATTAATCCCTTTTTAAATTGAAAACAAATGTAACCAAAATAAAAATAATAATATAACCCATGTTTTAAGTCCCCAAATATATAATCTAAAATATATATCCCAAAAAATAAGTAGTGAAATAAACCCTATTTTTTTTATATGTTAGAATGAAATTCATGAAATTTATCTCCATTTATTTTTTGAAATTATTAATACCTTACATTCATATTATTATCCCTATTAATTTAATTTAATCAAAACCTAATCTTAAATCCCTAAATATTAAATAAAATCAAATTTTAATTATATTATATATCCTTAACCCTAAGTAAATTAATTGTAATTACCTAGAATTATCCCAATGACAAATTAATGATAAAATCGTAACAATAATTTAAAAAACCTAACAACGAGAGACAAAGAAAACCACCCTCCCCCATTTTATCGATACAAGAATTTTCCCTTTTTTAATTAATAAAATAAAATAAATAAATATCATTTGATATAAGTGGAAGTGAATCAATCCTATTTTCATTTCTTCACACTCAGTCTGCACTAAAAGAAAAAGATAAAGAAACCCGGATCTTCATATATCTCACCCTTCATTTCATACTTCCAAACAACAACCCAATATTCCCAACGACATAAATCAAATCCACCCATAATATTTGTGTATTATAATTTTATCAATTAAGCCATCTTAATTAATAATTATGCAATTTTCATTAGCGTCTTTCATATTTTAGCTTATCACTAAAATAATAATTTACTCATGGATATACACTTGAAACAATTCAGAGAAAAACTTGTGCATAATAAACAGTAAAAATTAAAATTTTTGAAAAAAAACAACTAACAAACCTTCGTTCATTTGTATCTTCTACAACATATTTATAATTATCTAGGTTAAATACTTTATAAATCCAAATCCTTTGGTAATCTCATTATATTTCTTCAATTTTTTTAAATGGATTGCCAAAGAGTTTGGATGTATGAAATATGATAACCTAGAGAGAGAGAGAGAGAGAGAATTTAATAGGAGTGAGCCCAACAACTATATTTATATAAGGAAGTAAAGTTTGTTGTGTATTGTGAAATATTTAAGGAATTTTTGTAAGGTATTTTCAAAAATTCAAGGAATAAGTTTTTTGTCGATTAAGAAATTTAAAGAGTTTTTGTATTTGACTTAACTCATATATCGTTTATTGTTATAACTTTTCGAGTTAAATGTAAATATATTAAAAAAGATATCAACTCAATATAAATTTAAAATTATCATAATGACATCCTGAGATAAAATCCTAATACTTTGATGATGTGTGTCATCCTCACAAATATTTTCCAATTAAATAAATTATTAAATCTCCCAATTAAAAAAAAATCTTTATCAAAATAATATTAATTATTAAAAACTATCTCATGGTAGAGACTCACCTACTTAAAAGAATTTAGTCGCCATCATATTTTTAAGGAAAATAAAAGATAAACCAAAATCCCTAGGTAGAGACGCTAGGTAATGAGTCAGTTAAGCGGGAGGAAGGTGTTAGGCACCTCTCACTTCTATTATACCTAATAGGGTCCTCTTAGGCTTTTTGGGATAGGTTGTTTGTATTAATCTCATGTTTATAAATTCCAAGAAAATTCCAAATAAAGAAATCAAAAAACTCTAATTTTTATCCCTTATAGTACTCGCTAGGGTTTTATAACCCTACTCATATGTACCCTCAATTTGAAGGATCATAGTGATCGTAGTTCCATTCCCCTATCCCCTAATTTTAATCCTTTATTTATGCCCTCAGAATTTTGAGCTCTATCCCATTATATCCCTAATTCATCCCTTAAATACCCCTTATGTCATGAAAATTTTACTTTAAATACCTTATAATATAAGATAAACATTAACCCCAATAAATAAATAAATATAATTTATTTTTCATAATAGTGATAGTTTCCCTTAATAAATAAACCATTAATTGAAAAACTCAAAATTTAAATATAAACCCATGTTTAAAAAATATTATTAATCCCTTTTTAAATTGAAAACAAATGTAACCAAAATAAAAATAATAATATAACCCATGTTTTAAGTCCCCAAATATATAATCTAAAATATATATCCCAAAAAATAAGTAGTGAAATAAACCCTATTTTTTTTATATGTTAGAATGAAATTCATGAAATTTATCTCCATTTATTTTTTGAAATTATTAATACCTTACATTCATATTATTATCCCTATTAATTTAATTTAATCAAAACCTAATCTTAAATCCCTAAATATTAAATAAAATCAAATTTTAATTATATTATATATCCTTAACCCTAAGTAAATTAATTGTAATTACCTAGAATTATCCCAATGACAAATTAATGATAAAATCGTAACAATAATTTAAAAAACCTAACAACGAGAGACAAAGAAAACCACCCTCCCCCATTTTATCGATACAAGAATTTTCCCTTTTTTAATTAATAAAATAAAATAAATAAATATCATTTGATATAAGTGGAAGTGAATCAATCCTATTTTCATTTCTTCACACTCAGTCTGCACTAAAAGAAAAAGATAAAGAAACCCGGATCTTCATATATCTCACCCTTCATTTCATACTTCCAAACAACAACCCAATATTCCCAACGACATAAATCAAATCCACCCATAATATTTGTGTATTATAATTTTATCAATTAAGCCATCTTAATTAATAATTATGCAATTTTCATTAGCGTCTTTCATATTTTAGCTTATCACTAAAATAATAATTTACTCATGGATATACACTTGAAACAATTCAGAGAAAAACTTGTGCATAATAAACAGTAAAAATTAAAATTTTTGAAAAAAAACAACTAACAAACCTTCGTTCATTTGTATCTTCTACAACATATTTATAATTATCTAGGTTAAATACTTTATAAATCCAAATCCTTTGGTAATCTCATTATATTTCTTCAATTTTTTTAAATGGATTGCCAAAGAGTTTGGATGTATGAAATATGATAACCTAGAGAGAGAGAGAGAGAGAGAATTTAATAGGAGTGAGCCCAACAACTATATTTATATAAGGAAGTAAAGTTTGTTGTGTATTGTGAAATATTTAAGGAATTTTTGTAAGGTATTTTCAAAAATTCAAGGAATAAGTTTTTTGTCGATTAAGAAATTTAAAGAGTTTTTGTATTTGACTTAACTCATATATCGTTTATTGTTATAACTTTTCGAGTTAAATGTAAATATATTAAAAAAGATATCAACTCAATATAAATTTAAAATTATCATAATGACATCCTGAGATAAAATCCTAATACTTTGATGATGTGTGTCATCCTCACAAATATTTTCCAATTAAATAAATTATTAAATCTCCCAATTAAAAAAAAATCTTTATCAAAATAATATTAATTATTAAAAACTATCTCATGGTAGAGACTCACCTACTTAAAAGAATTTAGTCGCCATCATATTTTTAAGGAAAATAAAAGATAAACCAAAATCCCTAGGTAGAGACGCTAGGTAATGAGTCAGTTAAGCGGGAGGAAGGTGTTAGGCACCTCTCACTTCTATTATACCTAATAGGGTCCTCTTAGGCTTTTTGGGATAGGTTGTTTGTATTAATCTCATGTTTATAAATTCCAAGAAAATTCCAAATAAAGAAATCAAAAAACTCTAATTTTTATCCCTTATAGTACTCGCTAGGGTTTTATAACCCTACTCATATGTACCCTCAATTTGAAGGATCATAGTGATCGTAGTTCCATTCCCCTATCCCCTAATTTTAATCCTTTATTTATGCCCTCAGAATTTTGAGCTCTATCCCATTATATCCCTAATTCATCCCTTAAATACCCCTTATGTCATGAAAATTTTACTTTAAATACCTTATAATATAAGATAAACATTAACCCCAATAAATAAATAAATATAATTTATTTTTCATAATAGTGATAGTTTCCCTTAATAAATAAACCATTAATTGAAAAACTCAAAATTTAAATATAAACCCATGTTTAAAAAATATTATTAATCCCTTTTTAAATTGAAAACAAATGTAACCAAAATAAAAATAATAATATAACCCATGTTTTAAGTCCCCAAATATATAATCTAAAATATATATCCCAAAAAATAAGTAGTGAAATAAACCCTATTTTTTTTATATGTTAGAATGAAATTCATGAAATTTATCTCCATTTATTTTTTGAAATTATTAATACCTTACATTCATATTATTATCCCTATTAATTTAATTTAATCAAAACCTAATCTTAAATCCCTAAATATTAAATAAAATCAAATTTTAATTATATTATATATCCTTAACCCTAAGTAAATTAATTGTAATTACCTAGAATTATCCCAATGACAAATTAATGATAAAATCGTAACAATAATTTAAAAAACCTAACAACGAGAGACAAAGAAAACCACCCTCCCCCATTTTATCGATACAAGAATTTTCCCTTTTTTAATTAATAAAATAAAATAAATAAATATCATTTGATATAAGTGGAAGTGAATCAATCCTATTTTCATTTCTTCACACTCAGTCTGCACTAAAAGAAAAAGATAAAGAAACCCGGATCTTCATATATCTCACCCTTCATTTCATACTTCCAAACAACAACCCAATATTCCCAACGACATAAATCAAATCCACCCATAATATTTGTGTATTATAATTTTATCAATTAAGCCATCTTAATTAATAATTATGCAATTTTCATTAGCGTCTTTCATATTTTAGCTTATCACTAAAATAATAATTTACTCATGGATATACACTTGAAACAATTCAGAGAAAAACTTGTGCATAATAAACAGTAAAAATTAAAATTTTTGAAAAAAAACAACTAACAAACCTTCGTTCATTTGTATCTTCTACAACATATTTATAATTATCTAGGTTAAATACTTTATAAATCCAAATCCTTTGGTAATCTCATTATATTTCTTCAATTTTTTTAAATGGATTGCCAAAGAGTTTGGATGTATGAAATATGATAACCTAGAGAGAGAGAGAGAGAGAGAATTTAATAGGAGTGAGCCCAACAACTATATTTATATAAGGAAGTAAAGTTTGTTGTGTATTGTGAAATATTTAAGGAATTTTTGTAAGGTATTTTCAAAAATTCAAGGAATAAGTTTTTTGTCGATTAAGAAATTTAAAGAGTTTTTGTATTTGACTTAACTCATATATCGTTTATTGTTATAACTTTTCGAGTTAAATGTAAATATATTAAAAAAGATATCAACTCAATATAAATTTAAAATTATCATAATGACATCCTGAGATAAAATCCTAATACTTTGATGATGTGTGTCATCCTCACAAATATTTTCCAATTAAATAAATTATTAAATCTCCCAATTAAAAAAAAATCTTTATCAAAATAATATTAATTATTAAAAACTATCTCATGGTAGAGACTCACCTACTTAAAAGAATTTAGTCGCCATCATATTTTTAAGGAAAATAAAAGATAAACCAAAATCCCTAGGTAGAGACGCTAGGTAATGAGTCAGTTAAGCGGGAGGAAGGTGTTAGGCACCTCTCACTTCTATTATACCTAATAGGGTCCTCTTAGGCTTTTTGGGATAGGTTGTTTGTATTAATCTCATGTTTATAAATTCCAAGAAAATTCCAAATAAAGAAATCAAAAAACTCTAATTTTTATCCCTTATAGTACTCGCTAGGGTTTTATAACCCTACTCATATGTACCCTCAATTTGAAGGATCATAGTGATCGTAGTTCCATTCCCCTATCCCCTAATTTTAATCCTTTATTTATGCCCTCAGAATTTTGAGCTCTATCCCATTATATCCCTAATTCATCCCTTAAATACCCCTTATGTCATGAAAATTTTACTTTAAATACCTTATAATATAAGATAAACATTAACCCCAATAAATAAATAAATATAATTTATTTTTCATAATAGTGATAGTTTCCCTTAATAAATAAACCATTAATTGAAAAACTCAAAATTTAAATATAAACCCATGTTTAAAAAATATTATTAATCCCTTTTTAAATTGAAAACAAATGTAACCAAAATAAAAATAATAATATAACCCATGTTTTAAGTCCCCAAATATATAATCTAAAATATATATCCCAAAAAATAAGTAGTGAAATAAACCCTATTTTTTTTATATGTTAGAATGAAATTCATGAAATTTATCTCCATTTATTTTTTGAAATTATTAATACCTTACATTCATATTATTATCCCTATTAATTTAATTTAATCAAAACCTAATCTTAAATCCCTAAATATTAAATAAAATCAAATTTTAATTATATTATATATCCTTAACCCTAAGTAAATTAATTGTAATTACCTAGAATTATCCCAATGACAAATTAATGATAAAATCGTAACAATAATTTAAAAAACCTAACAACGAGAGACAAAGAAAACCACCCTCCCCCATTTTATCGATACAAGAATTTTCCCTTTTTTAATTAATAAAATAAAATAAATAAATATTATTTGATATAAGTGGAAGTGAATCAATCCTATTTTCATTTCTTCACACTCAGTCTGCACTAAAAGAAAAAGATAAAGAAACCCGGATCTTCATATATCTCACCCTTCATTTCATACTTCCAAACAACAACCCAATATTCCCAACGACATAAATCAAATCCACCCATAATATTTGTGTATTATAATTTTATCAATTAAGCCATCTTAATTAATAATTTATGCAATTTTCATTAGCGTCTTTCATATTTTAGCTTATCACTAAAATAATAATTTACTCATGGATATACACTTTAAACAATTCAGAGAAAAACTTGTGCATAATAAACAGTAAAAATTAAAATTTTTGAAAAAAAACAACTAACAAACCTTCGTTCATTTGTATCTTCTACAACATATTTATAATTATCTAGGTTAAATACTTTATAAATCCAAATCCTTTGGTAATCTCATTATATTTCTTCAATTTTTTTAAATGGATTGCCAAAGAGTTTGGATGTATGAAATATGATAACCTAGAGAGAGAGAGAGAGAGAGAATTTAATAGGAGTGAGCCCAACAACTATATTTATATAAGGAAGTAAAGTTTGTTGTGTATTGTGAAATATTTAAGGAATTTTTGTAAGGTATTTTCAAAAATTCAAGGAATAAGTTTTTTGTCGATTAAGAAATTTAAAGAGTTTTTGTATTTGACTTAACTCATATATCGTTTATTGTTATAACTTTTCGAGTTAAATGTAAATATATTAAAAAAGATATCAACTCAATATAAATTTAAAATTATCATAATGACATCCTGAGATAAAATCCTAATACTTTGATGATGTGTGTCATCCTCACAAATATTTTCCAATTAAATAAATTATTAAATCTCCCAATTAAAAAAAAATCTTTATCAAAATAATATTAATTATTAAAAACTATCTCATGGTAGAGACTCACCTACTTAAAAGAATTTAGTCGCCATCATATTTTTAAGGAAAATAAAAGATAAACCAAAATCCCTAGGTAGAGACGCTAGGTAATGAGTCAGTTAAGCGGGAGGAAGGTGTTAGGCACCTCTCACTTCTATTATACCTAATAGGGTCCTCTTAGGCTTTTTGGGATAGGTTGTTTGTATTAATCTCATGTTTATAAATTCCAAGAAAATTCCAAATAAAGAAATCAAAAAACTCTAATTTTTATCCCTTATAGTACTCGCTAGGGTTTTATAACCCTACTCATATGTACCCTCAATTTGAAGGATCATAGTGATCGTAGTTCCATTCCCCTATCCCCTAATTTTAATCCTTTATTTATGCCCTCAGAATTTTGAGCTCTATCCCATTATATCCCTAATTCATCCCTTAAATACCCCTTATGTCATGAAAATTTTACTTTAAATACCTTATAATATAAGATAAACATTAACCCCAATAAATAAATAAATATAATTTATTTTTCATAATAGTGATAGTTTCCCTTAATAAATAAACCATTAATTGAAAAACTCAAAATTTAAATATAAACCCATGTTTAAAAAATATTATTAATCCCTTTTTAAATTGAAAACAAATGTAACCAAAATAAAAATAATAATATAACCCATGTTTTAAGTCCCCAAATATATAATCTAAAATATATATCCCAAAAAATAAGTAGTGAAATAAACCCTATTTTTTTTATATGTTAGAATGAAATTCATGAAATTTATCTCCATTTATTTTTTGAAATTATTAATACCTTACATTCATATTATTATCCCTATTAATTTAATTTAATCAAAACCTAATCTTAAATCCCTAAATATTAAATAAAATCAAATTTTAATTATATTATATATCCTTAACCCTAAGTAAATTAATTGTAATTACCTAGAATTATCCCAATGACAAATTAATGATAAAATCGTAACAATAATTTAAAAAACCTAACAACGAGAGACAAAGAAAACCACCCTCCCCCATTTTATCGATACAAGAATTTTCCCTTTTTTAATTAATAAAATAAAATAAATAAATATCATTTGATATAAGTGGAAGTGAATCAATCCTATTTTCATTTCTTCACACTCAGTCTGCACTAAAAGAAAAAGATAAAGAAACCCGGATCTTCATATATCTCACCCTTCATTTCATACTTCCAAACAACAACCCAATATTCCCAACGACATAAATCAAATCCACCCATAATATTTGTGTATTATAATTTTATCAATTAAGCCATCTTAATTAATAATTATGCAATTTTCATTAGCGTCTTTCATATTTTAGCTTATCACTAAAATAATAATTTACTCATGGATATACACTTGAAACAATTCAGAGAAAAACTTGTGCATAATAAACAGTAAAAATTAAAATTTTTGAAAAAAAACAACTAACAAACCTTCGTTCATTTGTATCTTCTACAACATATTTATAATTATCTAGGTTAAATACTTTATAAATCCAAATCCTTTGGTAATCTCATTATATTTCTTCAATTTTTTTAAATGGATTGCCAAAGAGTTTGGATGTATGAAATATGATAACCTAGAGAGAGAGAGAGAGAGAGAATTTAATAGGAGTGAGCCCAACAACTATATTTATATAAGGAAGTAAAGTTTGTTGTGTATTGTGAAATATTTAAGGAATTTTTGTAAGGTATTTTCAAAAATTCAAGGAATAAGTTTTTTGTCGATTAAGAAATTTAAAGAGTTTTTGTATTTGACTTAACTCATATATCGTTTATTGTTATAACTTTTCGAGTTAAATGTAAATATATTAAAAAAGATATCAACTCAATATAAATTTAAAATTATCATAATGACATCCTGAGATAAAATCCTAATACTTTGATGATGTGTGTCATCCTCACAAATATTTTCCAATTAAATAAATTATTAAATCTCCCAATTAAAAAAAAATCTTTATCAAAATAATATTAATTATTAAAAACTATCTCATGGTAGAGACTCACCTACTTAAAAGAATTTAGTCGCCATCATATTTTTAAGGAAAATAAAAGATAAACCAAAATCCCTAGGTAGAGACGCTAGGTAATGAGTCAGTTAAGCGGGAGGAAGGTGTTAGGCACCTCTCACTTCTATTATACCTAATAGGGTCCTCTTAGGCTTTTTGGGATAGGTTGTTTGTATTAATCTCATGTTTATAAATTCCAAGAAAATTCCAAATAAAGAAATCAAAAAACTCTAATTTTTATCCCTTATAGTACTCGCTAGGGTTTTATAACCCTACTCATATGTACCCTCAATTTGAAGGATCATAGTGATCGTAGTTCCATTCCCCTATCCCCTAATTTTAATCCTTTATTTATGCCCTCAGAATTTTGAGCTCTATCCCATTATATCCCTAATTCATCCCTTAAATACCCCTTATGTCATGAAAATTTTACTTTAAATACCTTATAATATAAGATAAACATTAACCCCAATAAATAAATAAATATAATTTATTTTTCATAATAGTGATAGTTTCCCTTAATAAATAAACCATTAATTGAAAAACTCAAAATTTAAATATAAACCCATGTTTAAAAAATATTATTAATCCCTTTTTAAATTGAAAACAAATGTAACCAAAATAAAAATAATAATATAACCCATGTTTTAAGTCCCCAAATATATAATCTAAAATATATATCCCAAAAAATAAGTAGTGAAATAAACCCTATTTTTTTTATATGTTAGAATGAAATTCATGAAATTTATCTCCATTTATTTTTTGAAATTATTAATACCTTACATTCATATTATTATCCCTATTAATTTAATTTAATCAAAACCTAATCTTAAATCCCTAAATATTAAATAAAATCAAATTTTAATTATATTATATATCCTTAACCCTAAGTAAATTAATTGTAATTACCTAGAATTATCCCAATGACAAATTAATGATAAAATCGTAACAATAATTTAAAAAACCTAACAACGAGAGACAAAGAAAACCACCCTCCCCCATTTTATCGATACAAGAATTTTCCCTTTTTTAATTAATAAAATAAAATAAATAAATATCATTTGATATAAGTGGAAGTGAATCAATCCTATTTTCATTTCTTCACACTCAGTCTGCACTAAAAGAAAAAGATAAAGAAACCCGGATCTTCATATATCTCACCCTTCATTTCATACTTCCAAACAACAACCCAATATTCCCAACGACATAAATCAAATCCACCCATAATATTTGTGTATTATAATTTTATCAATTAAGCCATCTTAATTAATAATTATGCAATTTTCATTAGCGTCTTTCATATTTTAGCTTATCACTAAAATAATAATTTACTCATGGATATACACTTGAAACAATTCAGAGAAAAACTTGTGCATAATAAACAGTAAAAATTAAAATTTTTGAAAAAAAACAACTAACAAACCTTCGTTCATTTGTATCTTCTACAACATATTTATAATTATCTAGGTTAAATACTTTATAAATCCAAATCCTTTGGTAATCTCATTATATTTCTTCAATTTTTTTAAATGGATTGCCAAAGAGTTTGGATGTATGAAATATGATAACCTAGAGAGAGAGAGAGAGAGAGAATTTAATAGGAGTGAGCCCAACAACTATATTTATATAAGGAAGTAAAGTTTGTTGTGTATTGTGAAATATTTAAGGAATTTTTGTAAGGTATTTTCAAAAATTCAAGGAATAAGTTTTTTGTCGATTAAGAAATTTAAAGAGTTTTTGTATTTGACTTAACTCATATATCGTTTATTGTTATAACTTTTCGAGTTAAATGTAAATATATTAAAAAAGATATCAACTCAATATAAATTTAAAATTATCATAATGACATCCTGAGATAAAATCCTAATACTTTGATGATGTGTGTCATCCTCACAAATATTTTCCAATTAAATAAATTATTAAATCTCCCAATTAAAAAAAAATCTTTATCAAAATAATATTAATTATTAAAAACTATCTCATGGTAGAGACTCACCTACTTAAAAGAATTTAGTCGCCATCATATTTTTAAGGAAAATAAAAGATAAACCAAAATCCCTAGGTAGAGACGCTAGGTAATGAGTCAGTTAAGCGGGAGGAAGGTGTTAGGCACCTCTCACTTCTATTATACCTAATAGGGTCCTCTTAGGCTTTTTGGGATAGGTTGTTTGTATTAATCTCATGTTTATAAATTCCAAGAAAATTCCAAATAAAGAAATCAAAAAACTCTAATTTTTATCCCTTATAGTACTCGCTAGGGTTTTATAACCCTACTCATATGTACCCTCAATTTGAAGGATCATAGTGATCGTAGTTCCATTCCCCTATCCCCTAATTTTAATCCTTTATTTATGCCCTCAGAATTTTGAGCTCTATCCCATTATATCCCTAATTCATCCCTTAAATACCCCTTATGTCATGAAAATTTTACTTTAAATACCTTATAATATAAGATAAACATTAACCCCAATAAATAAATAAATATAATTTATTTTTCATAATAGTGATAGTTTCCCTTAATAAATAAACCATTAATTGAAAAACTCAAAATTTAAATATAAACCCATGTTTAAAAAATATTATTAATCCCTTTTTAAATTGAAAACAAATGTAACCAAAATAAAAATAATAATATAACCCATGTTTTAAGTCCCCAAATATATAATCTAAAATATATATCCCAAAAAATAAGTAGTGAAATAAACCCTATTTTTTTTATATGTTAGAATGAAATTCATGAAATTTATCTCCATTTATTTTTTGAAATTATTAATACCTTACATTCATATTATTATCCCTATTAATTTAATTTAATCAAAACCTAATCTTAAATCCCTAAATATTAAATAAAATCAAATTTTAATTATATTATATATCCTTAACCCTAAGTAAATTAATTGTAATTACCTAGAATTATCCCAATGACAAATTAATGATAAAATCGTAACAATAATTTAAAAAACCTAACAACGAGAGACAAAGAAAACCACCCTCCCCCATTTTATCGATACAAGAATTTTCCCTTTTTTAATTAATAAAATAAAATAAATAAATATCATTTGATATAAGTGGAAGTGAATCAATCCTATTTTCATTTCTTCACACTCAGTCTGCACTAAAAGAAAAAGATAAAGAAACCCGGATCTTCATATATCTCACCCTTCATTTCATACTTCCAAACAACAACCCAATATTCCCAACGACATAAATCAAATCCACCCATAATATTTGTGTATTATAATTTTATCAATTAAGCCATCTTAATTAATAATTATGCAATTTTCATTAGCGTCTTTCATATTTTAGCTTATCACTAAAATAATAATTTACTCATGGATATACACTTGAAACAATTCAGAGAAAAACTTGTGCATAATAAACAGTAAAAATTAAAATTTTTGAAAAAAAACAACTAACAAACCTTCGTTCATTTGTATCTTCTACAACATATTTATAATTATCTAGGTTAAATACTTTATAAATCCAAATCCTTTGGTAATATCATTATATTTCTTCAATTTTTTAAAATGGATTGCCAAAGAGTTTGGATGTATGAAATATGATAACCTAGAGAGAGAGAGAGAGAGAATTTAATAGGAGTGAGCCCAACAACTATATTTATATAAGGAAGTAAAGTTTGTTGTGTATTGTGAAATATTTAAGGAATTTTTGTAAGGTATTTTCAAAAATTCAAGGAATAAGTTTTTTGTCGATTAAGAAATTTAAAGAGTTTTTGTATTTGACTTAACTCATATATCGTTTATTGTTATAACTTTTCGAGTTAAATGTAAATATATTAAAAAAGATATCAACTCAATATAAATTTAAAATTATCATAATGACATCCTGAGATAAAATCCTAATACTTTGATGATGTGTGTCATCCTCACAAATATTTTCCAATTAAATAAATTATTAAATCTCCCAATTAAAAAAAAATCTTTATCAAAATAATATTAATTATTAAAAACTATCTCATGGTAGAGACTCACCTACTTAAAAGAATTTAGTCGCCATCATATTTTTAAGGAAAATAAAAGATAAACCAAAATCCCTAGGTAGAGACGCTAGGTAATGAGTCGGTTAAGCGGGAAGAAGGTGTTAGGCACCTCTCACTTCTATTATACCTAATAGGGTCCTCTTAGGCTTTTTGGGATAGGTTGTTTGTATTAATCTCATGTTTATAAATTCCAAGAAAATTCCAAATAAAGAAATCAAAAAACTCTAATTTTTATCCCTTATAGTACTCGCTAGGGTTTTATAACCCTACTCATATGTACCCTCAATTTGAAGGATCATAGTGATCGTAGTTCCATTCCCCTATCCCCTAATTTTAATCCTTTATTTATGCCCTCAGAATTTTGAGCTCTATCCCATTATATCCCTAATTCATCCCTTAAATACCCCTTATGTCATGAAAATTTTCCTTTAAATACCTTATAATATAAGATAAACATTAACCCCAATAAATAAATAAATTTAATTTATTTTTCATAATAGTGATAGTTTCCCTTAATAAATAAACCATTAATTGAAAAACTCAAAATTTAAATATAAACCCATGTTTAAAAAAATATTATTAATCCCTTTTTAAATTGAAAACAAATGTAACCAAAATAAAAATAATAATATAACTCATGTTTTAAGTCCCCAAATATATAATCTAAAATATATATCCCAAAAAATAAGTATTGAAATAAACCCTATTTTTTTTTAAATGTTAGAATGAAATTCATGAAATTTATCTCCATTTATTTTTTGAAAATTTTAATACCTTACATTCATATTATTATCCCTATTAATTTAATTTAATCAAAACCTAATCTTAAATCCCTAAATATTAAATAAAATCAAATTTTAATTATATTATATATCCTTAACCCTAAGTAAATTAATTGTAATTACCTAGAATTATCCCAATGACAAATTAATGATAAAATCGTAACAATAATTTAAAAAACCTAACAACGAGAGACAAAGAAAACCACCCTCCCCCATTTTATCGATACAAGAATTTTCCCTTTTTTAATTAATAAAATAAAATGAATAAATATCATTTGATATAAGTGGAAGTGAATCAATCCTATTTTCATTTCTTCACACTCAGTCTGCACTAAAAGAAAAAGATAAAGAAACCCGGATCTTCATATATCTCACCCTTCATTTCATACTTCCAAACAACAACCCAATATTCCCAACGACATAAATCAAATCCACCCATAATATTTGTGTATTATAATTTTATCAATTAAGCCATCTTAATTAATAATTTATGCAATTTTCATTAGCGTCTTTCGTATTTTAGCTTATCACTAAAATAATAATTTACTCATGGATATACACTTTAAACAATTCAGAGAAAAACTTGTGCATAATAAAAAGTAAAAATTAAAATTTTTGAAAAAAAACAACTAACAAACCTTCGTTAATTTGTATCTTCTACAACATATTTATAATTATCTAGGTTAAATACTTTATAAATCCAAATCCTTTGGTAATCTCATTATATTTCTTCAATTTTTTTAAATGGATTGCCAAAGAGTTTGGATGTATGAAATATGATAACCTAGAGAGAGAGAGAGAGAGAGAGAGAGAGAGAGAGAGAATTTAATATGAGTGAGCCCAACAACTATATTTATATAAGGAAGTAAAGTTTGTTGTGTATTGTGAAATATTTAAGGAATTTTTGTAAGGTATTTTCAAAAATTCAAGGAATAAGTTTTTTGTCGATTAAGAAATTTAAAGAGTTTTTGTATTTGACTTAACTCATATATCGTTTATTGTTATAGCTTTTCGAGTTAAATGTAAATATATTAAAAAAGATATCAACTCAATATAAATTTAAAATTATCATAATGACATCCTGAGATAAAATCCTAATACTTTGATGATGTGTGTCATCCTCACAAATATTTTCCAATTAAATAAATTATTAAATCTCCTAATTAAAAAAAAATCTTTATCAAAATAATATTAATTATTAAAAACTATCTCATGGTAGAGACTCACCTACTTAAAAGAATTTAGTCGCCATCATATTTTTAAGGAAAATAAAAGATAAACCAAAATCCCTAGGTAGAGACGCTAGGTAAGGAGTCGGTTAAGCGGGAGGAAGGTGTTAGGCACCTCTCATTTCTATTATACCTAATAGGGTCCTCTTAGGCTTTTTGGGATAGGTTGTTTGTATTAATCTCATGTTTATAAATTCCAAGAAAATTCCAAATAAATAAATCAAAAAACTCTAATTTTTATCCCTTATAGTACTCGCTAGGGTTTTATAACCCTACTCATATGTACCCTCAATTTGAAGGATCATAGTGATCGTAGTTCCATTCCCCTATCCCCTAATTTTAATCCTTTATTTATGCCCTCAGAATTTTGAGCTCTATCCCATTATATCCCTAATTCATCCCTTAAATACCCCTTATGTCATGAAAATTTTCCTTTAAATACCTTATAATATAAGATAAACATTAACCCCAATAAATAAATAAATTTAATTTATTTTTCATAATAGTGATTGTTTCCCTTAATAAATAAACCATTAATTGAAAAACTCAAAATTTAAATATAAACCCATGTTTAAAAAATATTATTAATCCCTTTTTAAATTGAAAACAAATGTAAACAAAATAAAAATAATAATATAACCCATGTTTAAATTCCCCAAATATATAATCTAAAATATATATCCCAAAAAATAAGTAGTGAAATAAACCCTATTTTTTTTTAAATGTTAGAATGAAATTCATGAAATTTATCTCCATTTATTTTTTGAAATTATTAATACCTTACATTCATATTATTATCCCTATTAATTTAATTTAATCAAAACCTAATCTTAAATCCCTAAATATTAAATAAAATCAAATTTTAATTAATTTATATATCCTTAACCCTAAGTAAATTAATTGTAATTACCTAGAATTATCCCAATGACAAATTAATGATAAAATCGTAAAAATAATTTAAAAAACCTAACAGCGAGAGACAAAGAAAACCGCCCTCCCCCATTTTATCGATACAAGAATTTTCCCTTTTTTAATTAATAAAATAAAATAAATAAATATCATTTGATATAAGTGGAAGTGAATCAATCCTATTTTCATTTCTTCACACTCAGTCTGCACTAAAAGAAAAAGATAAAGAAACCCGGATCTTCATATATCTCACCCTTCATTTCATACTTCCAAACAACAACCCAATATTCCCAACGACATAAATCAAATCCACCCATAATATTTGTGTATTATAATTTTATCAATTAAGCCATCTTAATTAATAATTTATGCAATTTTCATTAGCGTCTTTCGTATTTTAGCTTATCACTAAAATAATAATTTACTCATGGATATACACTTTAAACAATTCAGAGAAAAACTTGTGCATAATAAAAAGTAAAAATTAAAATTTTTGAAAAAAAACAACTAACAAACCTTCGTTAATTTGTATCTTCTACAACATATTTATAATTATCTAGGTTAAATACTTTATAAATCCAAATCCTTTGGTAATCTCATTATATTTCTTCAATTTTTTTAAATGGATTGCCAAAGAGTTTGGATGTATGAAATATGATAACCTAGAGAGAGAGAGAGAGAGAGAGAGAGAGAGAGAGAGAGAGAATTTAATATGAGTGAGCCCAACAACTATATTTATATAAGGAAGTAAAGTTTGTTGTGTATTGTGAAATATTTAAGGAATTTTTGTAAGGTATTTTCAAAAATTCAAGGAATAAGTTTTTTGTCGATTAAGAAATTTAAAGAGTTTTTGTATTTGACTTAACTCATATATCGTTTATTGTTATAGCTTTTCGAGTTAAATGTAAATATATTAAAAAAGATATCAACTCAATATAAATTTAAAATTATCATAATGACATCCTGAGATAAAATCCTAATACTTTGATGATGTGTGTCATCCTCACAAATATTTTCCAATTAAATAAATTATTAAATCTCCCAATTAAAAAAAAATCTTTATCAAAATAATATTAATTATTAAAAACTATCTCATGGTAGAGACTCACCTACTTAAAAGAATTTAGTCGCCATCATATTTTAAAGGAAAATAAAAGATAAACCAAAATCCCTAGGTAGAGACGCTAGGTAAGGAGTCGGTTAAGCGGGAGGAAGGTGTTAGGCACCTCTCATTTCTATTATACCTAATAGGGTCCTCTTAGGCTTTTTGGGATAGGTTGTTTGTATTAATCTCATGTTTATAAATTCCAAGAAAATTCCAAATAAATAAATCAAAAAACTCTAATTTTTATCCCTTATAGTACTCGCTAGGGTTTTATAACCCTACTCATATGTACCCTCAATTTGAAGGATCATAGTGATCGTAGTTCCATTCCCCTATCCCCTAATTTTAATCCTTTATTTATGCCCTCAGAATTTTGAGCTCTATCCCATTATATCCCTAATTCATCCCTTAAATACCCCTTATGTCATGAAAATTTTCCTTTAAATACCTTATAATATAAGATAAACATTAACCCCAATAAATAAATAAATTTAATTTATTTTTCATAATAGTGATTGTTTCCCTTAATAAATAAACCATTAATTGAAAAACTCAAAATTTAAATATAAACCCATGTTTAAAAAATATTATTAATCCCTTTTTAAATTGAAAACAAATGTAAACAAAATAAAAATAATAATATAACCCATGTTTAAATTCCCCAAATATATAATCTAAAATATATATCCCAAAAAATAAGTAGTGAAATAAACCCTATTTTTTTTTAAATGTTAGATTGAAATTCATGAAATTTATCTCCATTTATTTTTTGAAATTATTAATACCTTACATTCATATTATTATCCCTATTAATTTAATTTAATCAAAACCTAATCTTAAATCCCTAAATATTAAATAAAATCAAATTTTAATTAATTTATATATCCTTAACCCTAAGTAAATTAATTGTAATTACCTAGAATTATCCCAATGACAAATTAATGATAAAATCGTAAAAATAATTTAAAAAACCTAACAGCGAGAGACAAAGAAAACCGCCCTCCCCCATTTTATCGATACAAGAATTTTCCCTTTTTTAATTAATAAAATAAAATAAATAAATATCATTTGATATAAGTGGAAGTGAATCAATCCTATTTTCATTTCTTCACACTCAGTCTGCACTAAAAGAAAAAGATAAAGAAACCCGGATCTTCATATATCTCACCCTTCATTTCATACTTCCAAACAACAACCCAATATTCCCAACGACATAAATCAAATCCACCCATAATATTTGTGTATTATAATTTTATCAATTAAGCCATCTTAATTAATAATTTATGCAATTTTCATTAGCGTCTTTCGTATTTTAGCTTATCACTAAAATAATAATTTACTCATGGATATACACTTTAAACAATTCAGAGAAAAACTTGTGCATAATAAAAAGTAAAAATTAAAATTTTTGAAAAAAAACAACTAACAAACCTTCGTTAATTTGTATCTTCTACAACATATTTATAATTATCTAGGTTAAATACTTTATAAATCCAAATCCTTTGGTAATCTCATTATATTTCTTCAATTTTTTTAAATGGATTGCCAAAGAGTTTGGATGTATGAAATATGATAACCTAGAGAGAGAGAGAGAGAGAGAGAGAGAGAGAGAGAGAGAGAGAGAGAGAGAGAGAATTTAATATGAGTGAGCCCAACAACTATATTTATATAAGGAAGTAAAGTTTGTTGTGTATTGTGAAATATTTAAGGAATTTTTGTAAGGTATTTTCAAAAATTCAAGGAATAAGTTTTTTGTCGATTAAGAAATTTAAAGAGTTTTTGTATTTGACTTAACTCATATATCGTTTATTGTTATAGCTTTTCGAGTTAAATGTAAATATATTAAAAAAGATATCAACTCAATATAAATTTAAAATTATCATAATGACATCCTGAGATAAAATCCTAATACTTTGATGATGTGTGTCATCCTCACAAATATTTTCCAATTAAATAAATTATTAAATCTCCCAATTAAAAAAAAATCTTTATCAAAATAATATTAATTATTAAAAACTATCTCATGGTAGAGACTCACCTACTTAAAAGAATTTAGTCGCCATCATATTTTAAAGGAAAATAAAAGATAAACCAAAATCCCTAGGTAGAGACGCTAGGTAAGGAGTCGGTTAAGCGGGAGGAAGGTGTTAGGCACCTCTCATTTCTATTATACCTAATAGGGTCCTCTTAGGCTTTTTGGGATAGGTTGTTTGTATTAATCTCATGTTTATAAATTCCAAGAAAATTCCAAATAAATAAATCAAAAAACTCTAATTTTTATCCCTTATAGTACTCGCTAGGGTTTTATAACCCTACTCATATGTACCCTCAATTTGAAGGATCATAGTGATCGTAGTTCCATTCCCCTATCCCCTAATTTTAATCCTTTATTTATGCCCTCAGAATTTTGAGCTCTATCCCATTATATCCCTAATTCATCCCTTAAATACCCCTTATGTCATGAAAATTTTCCTTTAAATACCTTATAATATAAGATAAACATTAACCCCAATAAATAAATAAATTTAATTTATTTTTCATAATAGTGATTGTTTCCCTTAATAAATAAACCATTAATTGAAAAACTCAAAATTTAAATATAAACCCATGTTTAAAAAATATTATTAATCCCTTTTTAAATTGAAAACAAAAGTAAACAAAATAAAAATAATAATATAACCCATGTTTAAATTCCCCAAATATATAATCTAAAATATATATCCCAAAAAATAAGTAGTGAAATAAACCCTATTTTTTTTTAAATGTTAGAATGAAATTCATGAAATTTATCTCCATTTATTATTTGAAATTATTAATACCTTACATTCATATTATTATCCCTATTAATTTAATTTAATCAAAACCTAATCTTAAATCCCTAAATATTAAATAAAATCAAATTTTAATTAATTTATATATCCTTAACCCTAAGTAAATTAATTGTAATTACCTAGAATTATCCCAATGACAAATTAATGATAAAATCGTAAAAATAATTTAAAAAACCTAACAGCGAGAGACAAAGAAAACCGCCCTCCCCCATTTTATCGATACAAGAATTTTCCCTTTTTTAATTAATAAAATAAAATAAATAAATATCATTTGATATAAGTGGAAGTGAATCAATCCTATTTTCATTTCTTCACACTCAGTCCGCACTAAAAGAAAAAGAGAAAGAAACCCGGATCTTCATATATCTCACCCTTCATTTCATACTTCCAAACAACAACCCAATATTCCCAACAACATAAATCAAATTCACCCATAATATTTGTGTATTATAATTTTATCAATTAAGCCATCTTAATTAATAATTTATGCAATTTTCATTAGCGTCTTTCGTATTTTAGCTTATCACTAAAATAATAATTTACTCATGGATATACACTTTAAACAATTCAGAGAAAAACTTGTGCATAATAAACAGTAAAAAAATTAAAATTTTTGAAAAAAAACAACTAACAAACCTTCGTTCATTTGTATCTTCTACAACATATTTATAATTATCTAGGTTAAATACTTTATAAATCCAAATCCTTTGGTAATCTCATTATATTTTTTCATTTTTTTAAATGGATTGCCAAAGGGTTTGGATTTATGAAATATGATAACCTAGAGAGAGAGAGAGAGAGAGAGAGAGAGAGAGAGAAAGAGAGAATTTAATAGGAGTGAGCCCAACAACTATATTTATATAAGGAAGTAAAGTTTGTTGTGTATTGTGAAATATTTAAGGAATTTTTGTAAGGTATTTTCAAAAATTCAAGGAATAAGTTTTTTGTCGATTAAGAAATTTAAAGAGTTTTTGTATTTGACTTAACTCATATATCGTTTATTGTTATAACTTTTCGAGTTAAATGTAAATATATTAAAAAAGATATCAACTCAATATAAATTTAAAATTATCATAATGACATCCTGAGATAAAATCCTAATATTTTGATGATGTGTGTCATCCTCACAAATATTTTCCAATTAAATAAATTATTAAATCTCCAAATTAAAAAAAATCTTTATCAAAATAATATTAATTATTAAAAACTATCTCATGGTAGAGACTCACCTACTTAAAAGAATTTAGTCGCCATCATATTTTTAAGGAAAATAAAAGATAAACCAAAATCCCTAGGTAGAGACACTAGGTAAGGAGTCGGTTAAGCGGGAGGAAGGTGTTAGGCACCTCTCACTTCTATTATACCTAATAGGGTCCTCTTAGGCTTTTTGGGATAGGTTGTTTGTATTAATCTCATGTTTATAAATTCCAAGAAAATTGCAAATAAATAAATCAAAAAACTCTAATTTTTATCCCTTATAGTACTCGCTAGGGTTTTATAACCCTATTCGTATGTACCCTCAATTTGAAGGATCATAGTGATCGTAGTTCCATTCCCCTATCCCCTAATTTTAATCCTTTATTTATGCCCTCTGAATTTTGAGCTCTATCCCATTATATCCCTAATTCATCCCTTAAATACCCCTTATGTCATGAAAATTTTCCTATAAATACCTTATAATATAAGATAAACATTAACCCCAATAAATAAATAAATTTAATTTATTTTTCATAATAGTGATAGTTTCCCTTAATAAATAAACCATTAATTGAAAAACTCAAAATTTAAATATAAACCCATGTTTAAAAAATATTATTAATCCCTTTTTAAATTGAAAACAAATGTAACCAAAATAAAAATAATAATATAACACATGTTTTAAGTCCCCAAATATATAATCTAAAATATATATCCCAAAAAATAAGTAGTGAAATAAACCCTATTTTTTTTTTAAATGTTAGAATGAAATTCATGAAATTTATCTCCATTTATTATTTGAAATTATTAATACCTTACATTCATATTATTATCCCTATTAATTTAATTTAATCAAAACCTAATCTTAAATCCCTAAATATTAAATAAAATCAAATTTTAATTAATTTATATATCCTTAACCCTAAGTAAATTAATTGTAATTACCTAGAATTATCCCAATGACAAATTAATGATAAAATCGTAAAAATAATTTAAAAAACCTAACAGCGAGAGACAAAGAAAACCGCCCTCCCCCATTTTATCGATACAAGAATTTTCCCTTTTTTAATTAATAAAATAAAATAAATAAATATCATTTGATATAAGTGGAAGTGAATCAATCCTATTTTCATTTCTTCACACTCAGTCCGCACTAAAAGAAAAAGAGAAAGAAACCCGGATCTTCATATATCTCACCCTTCATTTCATACTTCCAAACAACAACCCAATATTCCCAACAACATAAATCAAATTCACCCATAATATTTGTGTATTATAATTTTATCAATTAAGCCATCTTAATTAATAATTTATGCAATTTTCATTAGCGTCTTTCGTATTTTAGCTTATCACTAAAATAATAATTTACTCATGGATATACACTTTAAACAATTCAGAGAAAAACTTGTGCATAATAAACAGTAAAAAAATTAAAATTTTTGAAAAAAAACAACTAACAAACCTTCGTTCATTTGTATCTTCTACAACATATTTATAATTATCTAGGTTAAATACTTTATAAATCCAAATCCTTTGGTAATCTCATTATATTTTTTCATTTTTTTAAATGGATTGCCAAAGGGTTTGGATTTATGAAATATGATAACCTAGAGAGAGAGAGAGAGAGAGAGAGAGAAAGAGAGAGAATTTAATAGGAGTGAGCCCAACAACTATATTTATATAAGGAAGTAAAGTTTGTTGTGTATTGTGAAATATTTAAGGAATTTTTGTAAGGTATTTTCAAAAATTCAAGGAATAAGTTTTTTGTCGATTAAGAAATTTAAAGAGTTTTTGTATTTGACTTAACTCATATATCGTTTATTGTTATAACTTTTCGAGTTAAATGTAAATATATTAAAAAAGATATCAACTCAATATAAATTTAAAATTATCATAATGACATCCTGAGATAAAATCCTAATATTTTGATGATGTGTGTCATCCTCACAAATATTTTCCAATTAAATAAATTATTAAATCTCCAAATTAAAAAAAATCTTTATCAAAATAATATTAATTATTAAAAACTATCTCATGGTAGAGACTCACCTACTTAAAAGAATTTAGTCGCCATCATATTTTTAAGGAAAATAAAAGATAAACCAAAATCCCTAGGTAGAGACACTAGGTAAGGAGTCGGTTAAGCGGGAGGAAGGTGTTAGGCACCTCTCACTTCTATTATACCTAATAGGGTCCTCTTAGGCTTTTTGGGATAGGTTGTTTGTATTAATCTCATGTTTATAAATTCCAAGAAAATTGCAAATAAATAAATCAAAAAACTCTAATTTTTATCCCTTATAGTACTCGCTAGGGTTTTATAACCCTATTCGTATGTACCCTCAATTTGAAGGATCATAGTGATCGTAGTTCCATTCCCCTATCCCCTAATTTTAATCCTTTATTTATGCCCTCTGAATTTTGAGCTCTATCCCATTATATCCCTAATTCATCCCTTAAATACCCCTTATGTCATGAAAATTTTCCTATAAATACCTTATAATATAAGATAAACATTAACCCCAATAAATAAATAAATTTAATTTATTTTTCATAATAGTGATAGTTTCCCTTAATAAATAAACCATTAATTGAAAAACTCAAAATTTAAATATAAACCCATGTTTAAAAAATATTATTAATCCCTTTTTAAATTGAAAACAAATGTAACCAAAATAAAAATAATAATATAACACATGTTTTAAGTCCCCAAATATATAATCTAAAATATATATCCCAAAAAATAAGTAGTGAAATAAACCCTATTTTTTTTTTAAATGTTAGAATGAAATTCATGAAATTTATCTCCATTTATTATTTGAAATTATTAATACCTTACATTCATATTATTATCCCTATTAATTTAATTTAATCAAAACCTAATCTTAAATCCCTAAATATTAAATAAAATCAAATTTTAATTAATTTATATATCCTTAACCCTAAGTAAATTAATTGTAATTACCTAGAATTATCCCAATGACAAATTAATGATAAAATCGTAAAAATAATTTAAAAAACCTAACAGCGAGAGACAAAGAAAACCGCCCTCCCCCATTTTATCGATACAAGAATTTTCCCTTTTTTAATTAATAAAATAAAATAAATAAATATCATTTGATATAAGTGGAAGTGAATCAATCCTATTTTCATTTCTTCACACTCAGTCCGCACTAAAAGAAAAAGAGAAAGAAACCCGGATCTTCATATATCTCACCCTTCATTTCATACTTCCAAACAACAACCCAATATTCCCAACAACATAAATCAAATTCACCCATAATATTTGTGTATTATAATTTTATCAATTAAGCCATCTTAATTAATAATTTATGCAATTTTCATTAGCGTCTTTCGTATTTTAGCTTATCACTAAAATAATAATTTACTCATGGATATACACTTTAAACAATTCAGAGAAAAACTTGTGCATAATAAACAGTAAAAAAATTAAAATTTTTGAAAAAAAACAACTAACAAACCTTCGTTCATTTGTATCTTCTACAACATATTTATAATTATCTAGGTTAAATACTTTATAAATCCAAATCCTTTGGTAATCTCATTATATTTTTTCATTTTTTTAAATGGATTGCCAAAGGGTTTGGATTTATGAAATATGATAACCTAGAGAGAGAGAGAGAGAGAGAGAGAAAGAGAGAGAATTTAATAGGAGTGAGCCCAACAACTATATTTATATAAGGAAGTAATGTTTGTTGTGTATTGTGAAATATTTAAGGAATTTTTGTAAGGTATTTTCAAAAATTCAAGGAATAAGTTTTTTGTCGATTAAGAAATTTAAAGAGTTTTTGTATTTGACTTAACTCATATATCGTTTATTGTTATAACTTTTCGAGTTAAATGTAAATATATTAAAAAAGATATCAACTCAATATAAATTTAAAATTATCATAATGACATCCTGAGATAAAATCCTAATATTTTGATGATGTGTGTCATCCTCACAAATATTTTCCAATTAAATAAATTATTAAATCTCCAAATTAAAAAAAATCTTTATCAAAATAATATTAATTATTAAAAACTATCTCATGGTAGAGACTCACCTACTTAAAAGAATTTAGTCGCCATCATATTTTTAAGGAAAATAAAAGATAAACCAAAATCCCTAGGTAGAGACACTAGGTAAGGAGTCGGTTAAGCGGGAGGAAGGTGTTAGGCACCTCTCACTTCTATTATACCTAATAGGGTCCTCTTAGGCTTTTTGGGATAGGTTGTTTGTATTAATCTCATGTTTATAAATTCCAAGAAAATTGCAAATAAATAAATCAAAAAACTCTAATTTTTATCCCTTATAGTACTCGCTAGGGTTTTATAACCCTATTCGTATGTACCCTCAATTTGAAGGATCATAGTGATCGTAGTTCCATTCCCCTATCCCCTAATTTTAATCCTTTATTTATGCCCTCTGAATTTTGAGCTCTATCCCATTATATCCCTAATTCATCCCTTAAATACCCCTTATGTCATGAAAATTTTCCTATAAATACCTTATAATATAAGATAAACATTAACCCCAATAAATAAATAAATTTAATTTATTTTTCATAATAGTGATAGTTTCCCTTAATAAATAAACCATTAATTGAAAAACTCAAAATTTAAATATAAACCCATGTTTAAAAAATATTATTAATCCCTTTTTAAATTGAAAACAAATGTAACCAAAATAAAAATAATAATATAACACATGTTTTAAGTCCCCAAATATATAATCTAAAATATATATCCCAAAAAATAAGTAGTGAAATAAACCCTATTTTTTTTTTAAATGTTAGAATGAAATTCTTGAAATTTATCTCCATTTATTTTTTGAAATTATTAATACCTTACATTCATATTATTATCCCTATTAATTTAATTTAATCAAAACCTAATCTTAAATCCCTAAATATTAAATAAAATCAAATTTTAATTAATTTATATATCCTTAACCCTAAGTAAATTAATTGTAATTACCTAGAATTATCCCAATGACAAATTAATGATAAAATCGTAAAAATAATTTAAAAAACCTAACAGCGAGAGACAAAGAAAACCGCCCTCCCCCATTTTATCGATACAAGAATTTTCCCTTTTTTAATTAATAAAATAAAATAAATAAATATCATTTGATATAAGTGGAAGTGAATCAATCCTATTTTCATTTCTTCACACTCAGTCCGCACTAAAAGAAAAAGAGAATGAAACCCGGATCTTCATATATCTCACCCTTCATTTCATACTTCCAAACAACAACCCAATATTCCCAACGACATAAATCAAATCCACCCATAATATTTGTGTATTATAATTTTATCAATTAAGCCATCTTAATTAATAATTTATGCAATTTTCATTAGCGTCTTTCGTATTTTAGCTTATCACTAAAATAATAATTTACTCATGGATATACACTTTAAACAATTCAGAGAAAAACTTGTGCATAATAAACAGTAAAAATTAAAATTTTTGAAAAAAAACAACTAACAAACCTTCGTTCATTTGTATCTTCTACAACATATTTATAATTATCTAGGTTAAATATTTTATAAATCCAAATCCTTTGGTAATCTCATTATATTTCTTCAATTTTTTTAAATGGATTGCCATAGAGTTTGGATGTATGAAATATGATAACCTAGAGAGAGAGAGAGAGAGAGAGAGAGAGAGAGAGAGAGAGAGAGAGAGAGAGAGAGAGAGAGAGAGAGAGAGAGAGCGAGAGAATTTAATAGGAGTGAGCCCAACAACTATATTTATATAAGGAAGTAAAGTTTGTTGTGTATTGTGAAATATTTAAGGAATTTTTGTAAGGTATTTTCAAAAATTCAAGGAATAAGTTTTTTGTCGATTAAGAAATTTAAAGAGTTTTTGTATTTGACTTAACTCATATATTGTTTATTGTTATAACTTTTCGAGTTAAATGTAAATATATTAAAAAAGATATCAACTCAATATAAATTTAAAATTATCATAATGACATCCTGAGATAAAATCCTAATATTTTGATGATGTGTGTCATCCTCACAAATATTTTCCAATTAAATAAATTATTAAATCTCCCAATTAAAAAAAAATCTTTATCAAAATACTATTAATTATTAAAAACTATCTCATGGTAGAGACTCACCTACTTAAAAGAATTTAGTCGCCATCATATTTTTAAGGAAAATAAAAGATAAACCAAAATCCCTAGGTAGAGACGCTAGGAAAGGAGTCGGTTAAGCGGGAGGAAGGTGTTAGGCACCTCTCACTTATATTATACCTAATAGGGTCCTCTTAGGCTTTTTGGGATAGGTTGTTTGGATTAATCTCTTGTTTATAAATTCCAAGAAAATTCCAAATAAATAAATCAAAAAACTCTAATTTTTATCCCTTATAGTACTTGCTAGGGTTTTATAACCCTATTCATATGTACCCTCAATTTGAAGGATCATAGTGATCGTAGTTCCATTCCCCTATCCCCTAATTTTAATCCTTTATTTATGCCCTCAGAATTTTGAGCTCTATCCCATTATATCCCTAATTCATCCCTTAAATACCCCTTATGTCATGAAAATTTTCCTTTAAATACCTTATAATATAAGATAAACATTAACCCCAATAATTAAATAAATTTAATTTATTTTTCATAATAGTGATAGTTTCCCTTAATAAATAAACCATTAATTGAAAAACTCAAAATTTAAATATGAACCCTTGTTTAAAAAATATTATTAATCCCTTTTTAAATTGAAAACAAATGTAACCAAAATAAAAATAATAATATAACCCATGTTTTAAGTCCCCAAATATATAATCTAAAATATATATCCCAAAAAATAAGTAGTGAAATAAACCCTGTTTTTTTTTAAATGTTAGAATGAAATTCTTGAAATTTATCTCCATTTATTTTTTGAAATTATTAATACTTTACATTCATATTATTATCCCTATTAATTTAATTTAATCAAAACCTAATCTTAAATCCCTAAATATTAAATAAAATCAAATTTTAATTAATTTATATATCCTTAACCCTAAGTAAATTAATTGTAATTACCTAGAATTATCCCAATGACAAATTAATGATAAAATCGTAAAAATAATTTAAAAAACCTAACAGCGAGAGACAAAGAAAACCGCCCTCCCCCATTTTATCGATACAAGAATTTTCCCTTTTTTTAATTAATAAAATAAAATAAATAAATATCATTTGATATAAGTGGAAGTGAATCAATCCTATTTTCATTTCTTCACACTCCGTCCGCACTAAAAGAAAAAGAGAAAGAAACCCGGATATTCATATATCTCACCCTTCATTTCATACTTCCAAACAACAACCCAATATTCCCAACGACATAAATCAAATCCACCCATAATATTTGTGTATTATAATTTTATCAATTAAGCCATCTTAATTAATAATTTATGCAATTTTCATTAGCGTCTTTCGTATTTTAGCTTATCACTAAAATAATAATTTACTCATGGATATACACTTTCAACAATTCAGAGAAAAACTTGTGCATAATAAACAGTAAAAAAATTAAATTTTTGAAAAAAAATAACTAACAAACCTTCGTTCATTTGTATCTTCTACAACATATTTATAATTATCTAGGTTAAATACTTTATAAATCCAAATCCTTTGGTAATCTCATTATATTTCTTAATTTTTTTAAATGGATTGCCAAAGGATTTGGATTTATGAAATATGATAACCTAGAGAGAGAGAGAGAGAGAGAAAGAGAGAGAATTTAATAGGAGTGAGCCCAACAACTATATTTATATAAGGAAGTAAAGTTTGTTGTGTATTGTGAAATATTTAAGGAATTTTTGTAAGGTATTTTCAAAAATTCAAGGAATAAGTTTTTTGTCGATTAAGAAATTTAAAGAGTTTTTTTATTTGACTTAACTCATATATCGTTTATTGTTATAACTTTTTGAGTTAAATGTAAATATATTAAAAAAGATATCAACTCAATATAAATTTAAAATTATATTAATGACATCCTGAGATAAAATCCTAATATTTTGATGATGTGTGTCATCCTCACAAATATTTTCCAATTAAATAAATTATTAAATCTCCAAATTAAAAAAAAATCTTTATCAAAATAATATTAATTATTAAAAACTATCTCATGGTAGAGACTCACCTACTTAAAAGAATTTAGTCGCCATCATATTTTTAAGGAAAATAAAAGATAAACCAAAATCCCTAGGTAGAGACACTAGGTAAGGAGTCGGTTAAGCGGGAGGAAGGTGTTAGGCACCTCTCACTTCTATTATACCTAATAGGGTCCTCTTAGGCTTTTTGGGATAGGTTGTTTGTATTAATCTCATGTTTATAAATTCCAAGAAAATTGCAAATAAATAAATCAAAAAACTCTAATTTTTATCCCTTATAGTACTCGCTAGGGTTTTATAACCCTATTCATATGTACCCTCAATTTGAAGGATCATAGTGATCGTAGTTCCATTCCTCTATCCCCTAATTTTAATCCTTTATTTATGCCCTCAGAATTTTGAGCTCTATCCCATTATATCCCTAATTCATCCCTTAAATACCCCTTATGTCATGAAAATTTTCCTTTAAATACCTTATAATATAAGATAAACATTAACCCCAATAAATAAATAAATATAATTTATTTTTCATAATAGTGATAGTTTCCCTTAATAAATAAACCATTAATTGAAAAACTCAAAATTTAAATATAAACCCATGTTTAAAAAATATTATTAATCCCTTTTTAAATTGAAAACAAATGTAACCAAAATAAAAATAATAATATTACCCATGTTTTAAGTCCCCAAATATATAATCTAAAATATATATCCCAAAAAATAAGTAGTGAAATAAACCCTATTTTTTTTTAAATGTTAGAATGAAATTCTTGAAATTTATCTCCATTTATTTTTTGAAATTATTAATACCTTACATTCATATTATTATCCCTATTAATTTAATTTAATCAAAACCTAATCTTAAATCCCTAAATATTAAATAAAATCAAATTTTAATTAATTTATATATCCTTAACCCTAAGTAAATTAATTGTAATTACCTAGAATTATCCCAATGACAAATTAATGATAAAATCGTAACAATAATTTAAAAAACCTAACAGCGAGAGACAAAGAAAACCGCCCTCCCCCATTTTATCGAAACAAGAATTTTCCCTTTTTTAATTAATAAAATAAAATAAATAAATATCATTTGATATAAGTGGAAGTGAATCAATCCTATTTTCATTTCTTCACACTCAGTCTGCAATAAAAGAAAAAGAGAAAGAAACACGGATCTTCATATATCTCACCCTTCATTTCATACATCCAAACAACAACCCAATATTCCCAACGACATAAATCAAATCCACACATAATATTTGTGTATTATAATTTTATCAATTAAGCCATCTTAATTAATAATTTATGCAATTTTCATTAGCGACTTTCGTATTTTAGCTTATCACTAAAATAATAATTAACTCATGGATATACACTTTAAACAATTCAGAGAAAAACTTGTGCATAATAAACAGTAAAAAAATTAAAATTTTTGAAAAAAAACAACTAACAAACCTTCGTTCATTTGTATCATCTACAACATATTTATAATTATCTAGGTTAAATACTTTATAAATCCAAATCCTTTGGTAATCTCATTATATTTCTTCATTTTTTTAAATGGATTGCCAAAGGGTTTGGATTTATGAAATATGATAACATAGAGAGAGAGAGAGAGAGAGAGAGAGAGAGAGAGAGAGAATTTAATATGAGTGAGCCCAACAACTATATTTATATAAGGAAGTAAAGTTTGTTGTGTATTGTGAAATATTTAAGGAATTTTTGTAAGGTATTTTCAAAAATTCAAGGAATAAGTTTTTTGTCGATTAAGAAATTTAAAGAGTGTTTGTATTTGACTTAACTCATATATCGTTTATTGTTATAACTTTTCGAGTTAAATGTAAATATATTAAACAAGATATCAACTCAATATAAATTTAAAATTATCATAATGACATCCTGAGATAAAATCCTAATATTTTGATGATGTGTATCATCCTCACAAGTATTTTCCAATTAAATAAATTATTAAATCTCCCAATTAAAAAAAAAATCTTTATCAAAATAATATTAATTATTAAAAACTATCTCATGGTAGAGACTCACCTACTTAAAAGAATTTAGTCGCCATCATATTTTTAAGGAAAATAAAAGATAAACCAAAATCCCTAGGTAGAGACACTAGGTAAGGAGTCGGTTAAGCGGGAGGAAGGTGATATGCACCTCTCACTTCTATTATACCTAATAGGGTCCTCTTAGGCTTTTTGGGATAGGTTGTTTGTATTAATCTCATGTTTATAAATTCCAAGAAAATTCCAAATAAATAAATCAAAAAACTCTAATTTTTATCCCTTATAGTACTCGCTAGGGTTTTATAACCCTATTCATATGTACCCTCAATTTGAAGGATCATAGTGATCGTAGTTCCATTCCCCTATCCCCTAATTTTAATCCTTTATTTATGCCCTCAGAATTTTGAGCTCTATCCCATTATATCCCTAATTCATCCCTTAAATACCCCTTATGTCATGAAAATTTTCCTTTAAATACCTTATAATATAAGATAAACATTAACCCCAATAAATAAATAAATTTAATTTATTTTTCATAATAGTGATAGTTTCCCTTAATAAATAAACCATTAATTGAAAAACTCAAAATTTAAATATGAACCCATGTTTAAAAAATATTATTAATCCCTTTTTAAATTGAAAACAAATGTAACCAAAATAAAAATAATAATATAACCCATGTTTTAAGTCCCCAAATATATAATCTAAAATATATATCCCAAAAAATAAGTAGTGAAATAAACCCTATTTTTTTTTAAATGTTAGAATGAAATTCTTGAAATTTATCTCCATTTATTTTTTGAAATTATTAATACCTTACATTCATATTATTATCCCTATTAATTTAATTTAATCAAAACCTAATCTTAAATCCCTAAATATTAAATAAAATCAAATTTTAATTAATTTATATATCCTTAACCCTAAGTAAATTAATTGTAATTACCTAGAATTATCCCAATGACAAATTAGTGATAAAATCGTAAAAATAATTTAAAAAACCTAACAGCGAGAGACAAAGAAAACCGCCCTCCCCCATTTTATCGATACAAGAATTTTCCCTTTTTTTAATTAATAAAATAAAATAAATAAATATCATTTGATATAAGTGGAAGTGAATCAATCCTATTTTCATTTCTTCACACTCAGTCCGCACTAAAAGAAAAAGAGAAAGAAACCCGGATATTCATATATCTCACCCTTCATTTCATACTTCCAAACAACAACCCAATATTCCCAACGACATAAATCAAATCCACCCATAATATTTGTGTATTATAATTTTATCAATTAAGCCATGTTAATTAATAATTTATGCAATTTTCATTAGCGTCTTTCGTATTTTAGCTTATCACTAAAATAATAATTTACTCATGGATATACACTTTCAACAATTCAGAGAAAAACTTGTGCATAATAAACAGTAAAAAAATTAAATTTTTGAAAAAAAATAACTAACAAACCTTCGTTCATTTGTATCTTCTACAACATATTTATAATTATCTAGGTTAAATACTTTATAAATCCAAATCCTTTGGTAATCTCATTATATTTCTTAATTTTTTTAAATGGATTGCCAAAGGATTTGGATTTATGTAATATGATAACCTAGAGAGAGAGAGAGAAAGAGAGAGAATTTAATAGGAGTGAGCCCAACAACTATATTTATATAAGGAAGTAAAGTTTGTTGTGTATTGTGAAATATTTAAGGAATTTTTGTAAGGTATTTTCAAAAATTCAAGGAATAAGTTTTTTGTCGATTAAGAAATTTAAAGAGTTTTTTTTATTTGACTTAACTCATATATCGTTTATTGTTATAACTTTTTGAGTTAAATGTAAATATATTAAAAAAGATATCAACTCAATATAAATTTAAAATTATATTAATGACATCCTGAGATAAAATCCTAATATTTTGATGATGTGTGTCATCCTCACAAATATTTTCCAATTAAATAAATTATTAAATCTCCAAATTAAAAAAAAATCTTTATCAAAATAATATTAATTATTAAAAACTATCTCATGGTAGAGACTCACCTACTTAAAAGAATTTAGTCGCCATCATATTTTTAAGGAAAATAAAAGATAAACCAAAATCCCTAGGTAGAGACACTAGGTAAGGAGTCGGTTAAGCGGGAGGAAGGTGTTAGGCACCTCTCACTTCTATTATACCTAATAGGGTCCTCTTAGGCTTTTTGGGATAGGTTGTTTGTATTAATCTCATGTTTATAAATTCCAAGAAAATTGCAAATAAATAAATCAAAAAACTCTAATTTTTATCCCTTATAGTACTCGCTAGGGTTTTATAACCCTATTCATATGTACCCTCAATTTGAAGGATCATAGTGATCGTAGTTCCATTCCTCTATCCCCTAATTTTAATCCTTTATTTATGCCCTCAGAATTTTGAGCTCTATCCCATTATATCCCTAATTCATCCCTTAAATACCCTTATGTCATGAAAATTTTCCTTTAAATACCTTATAATATAAGATAAACATTAACCCCAATAAATAAATAAATATAATTTATTTTTCATAATAGTGATAGTTTCCCTTAATAAATAAACCATTAATTGAAAAACTCAAAATTTAAATATAAACCCATGTTTAAAAAATATTATTAATCCCTTTTTAAATTGAAAACAAATGTAACCAAAATAAAAATAATAATATTACCCATGTTTTAAGTCCCCAAATATATAATCTAAAATATATATCCCAAAAAATAAGTAGTGAAATAAACCCTATTTTTTTTTAAATGTTAGAATGAAATTCTTGAAATTTATCTCCATTTATTTTTTGAAATTATTAATACCTTACATTCATATTATTATCCCTATTAATTTAATTTAATCAAAACCTAATCTTAAATCCCTAAATATTAAATAAAATCAAATTTTAATTAATTTATATATCCTTAACCCTAAGTAAATTAATTGTAATTACCTAGAATTATCCCAATGACAAATTAATGATAAAATCGTAACAATAATTTAAAAAACCTAACAGCGAGAGACAAAGAAAACCGCCCTCCCCCATTTTATCGATACAAGAATTTTCCCTTTTTTAATTAATAAAATAAAATAAATAAATATCATTTGATATAAGTGGAAGTGAATCAATCCTATTTTCATTTCTTCACACTCAGTCTGCACTAAAAGAAAAAGAGAAAGAAACACGGATCTTCATATATCTCACCCTTCATTTCATACATCCAAACAACAACCCAATATTCCCAACGACATAAATCAAATCCACCCATAATATTTGTGTATTATAATTTTATCAATTAAGCCATCTTAATTAATAATTTATGCAATTTTCATTAGCGACTTTCGTATTTTAGCTTATCACTAAAATAATAATTAACTCATGGATATACACTTTAAACAATTCAGAGAAAAACTTGTGCATAATAAACAGTAAAAAAATTAAAATTTTTGAAAAAAAACAACTAACAAACCTTCGTTCATTTGTATCATCTACAACATATTTATAATTATCTAGGTTAAATACTTTATAAATCCAAATCCTTTGGTAATCTCATTATATTTCTTCATTTTTTTAAATGGATTGCCAAAGGGTTTGGATTTATGAAATATGATAACATAGAGAGAGAGAGAGAGAGAGAGAGAGAGAGAGAGAGAATTTAATATGAGTGAGCCCAACAACTATATTTATATAAGGAAGTAAAGTTTGTTGTGTATTGTGAAATATTTAAGGAATTTTTGTAAGGTATTTTCAAAAATTCAAGGAATAAGTTTTTTGTCGATTAAGAAATTTAAAGAGTGTTTGTATTTGACTTAACTCATATATCGTTTATTGTTATAACTTTTCGAGTTAAATGTAAATATTTTAAACAAGATATCAACTCAATATAAATTTAAAATTATCATAATGAAATCCTGAGATAAAATCCTAATATTTTGATGATGTGTATCATCCTCACAAATATTTTCCAATTAAATAAATTATTAAATCTCCCAATTAAAAAAAAATCTTTATCAAAATAATATTAATTATTAAAAACTATCTCATGGTAGAGACTCACCTACTTAAAAGAATTTAGTCGCCATCATATTTTTAAGGAAAATAAAAGATAAACCAAAATCCCTAGGTAGAGACACTAGGTAAGGAGTCGGTTAAGCGGGAGGAAGGTGATATGCACCTCTCACTTCTATTATACCTAATAGGGTCCTCTTAGGCTTTTTGGGATAGGTTGTTTGTATTAATCTCATGTTTATAAATTCCAAGAAAATTCCAAATAAATAAATCAAAAAACTCTAATTTTTATCCCTTATAGTACTCGCTAGGGTTTTATAACCCTATTCATATGTACCCTCAATTTGAAGGATCATAGTGATCGTAGTTCCATTCCCCTATCCCCTAATTTTAATCCTTTATTTATGCCCTCAGAATTTTGAGCTCTATCCCATTATATCCCTAATTCATCCCTTAAATACCCCTTATGTCATGAAAATTTTCCTTTAAATACCTTATAATATAAGATAAACATTAACCCCAATAAATAAATAAATTTAATTTATTTTTCATAAATAGTGATAGTTTCCCTTAATAAATAAACCATTAATTGAAAAACTCAAAATTTAAATATAAACCCATGTTTAAAAAATATTATTAATCCCTTTTTAAATTGAAAACAAATGTAACCAAAATAAAAATAATAATATTACCCATGTTTTAAGTCCCCAAATATATAATCTAAAATATATATCCCAAAAAATAAGTAGTGAAATAAACCCTATTTTTTTTTAAATGTTAGAATGAAATTCTTGAAATTTATCTCCATTTATTTTTTGAAATTATTAATACCTTACATTCATATTATTATCCCTATTAATTTAATTTAATCAAAACCTAATCTTAAATCCCTAAATATTAAATAAAATCAAATTTTAATTAATTTATATATCCTTAACCCTAAGTAAATTAATTGTAATTACCTAGAATTATCCCAATGACAAATTAATGATAAAATCGTAAAAATAATTTAAAAAACCTAACAGCGAGAGACAAAGAAAACCGCCCTCCCCCATTTTATCGATACAAGAATTTTCCCTTTTTTAATTAATAAAATAAAATAAATAAATATCATTTGATATAAGTGGAAGTGAATCAATCCTATTTTCATTTCTTCACACTCAGTCTGCACTAAAAGAAAAAGAGAAAGAAACCCGGATCTTCATATATCTCACCCTTCATTTCATACTTCCAAACAACAACCCAATATTCCCAACGACATAAATCAAATCCACCCATAATATTTGTGTATTATAATTTTATCAATTAAGCCATCTTAATTAATAATTTATGCAATTTTCATTAGCGTCTTTCGTATTTTAGCTTATCATTAAAATAATAATTTACTCATGGATATACACTTTAAACAATTCAGAGAAAAACTTGTGCATAATAAACAGTACAAAAATTAAAATTTTTGAAAAAAAACAACTAACAAACCTTCGTTCATTTGTATCTTCTACAACATATTTATAATTATCTAGGTTAAATACTTTATAAATCCAAATCCTTTGGCAATCTCATTATATTTCTTCATTTTTTTAAATGGGTTGCCAAAGGGTTTGGATTTATGAAATATGATAACTGTAGATGTTTAAGAATTGGCAGAATTTTTGACCAACAAGAAATGTTGAATTCAGTTCAGAATGTCCTATCAGATGTTGGGACATTATCAAACAGAGTATATGAACTTATTTCAGGATGTCTCATCAGATGTTTGGACATTTTGTAAATAACTTAAGTTCAGTTTTTCAGGATGTCCCAACAGATGTTGAGACATCTCAGACCTTCTACCAGAATTAATTATTGATTAACTGATCAGAGATATTTAAGGAGAATTATCTGGAATTAATTAATGATGGATAAAAACAGAACAAGGCGCATCTGTAGGGAGTCTTATATTGAAGATTCAGATTAAAACAGAAGACCTAAATCACCTAGAATCTAGGAGGTAACAAACCCTAAATTCAAGGTGGAAGCTGCTGCGCATTAGGGCTGGATCACTCTACAGAAAGCCCAAAATTCAGATACCTATTTAATCAACAGAAACTCATAGAATTGAGTACGAATTTCAGAAGACCAACTAGGGTGTCTAGAATTTAATAGCAGGTTGTTTTTATGTACCACTTTATGAGCTTTTAAGCAAAAGTGCATTTGTGACTTGATTGAAACTGTGAAGTAAGATCAAGCTGTATTGTTTGAAGAATGTCTTCAATTTCATTAAACTTGTAAACTTGATCACTGTGTGATTGAGGGGGGGTGAGTAGGGTACTCTTATCTAAGGTGTGTCTTAGGTAGAAATTGCATTGGGTAGTTATTAAGTGATAGATTAAACAGGGTGGTTTATGTCTAGAATTAATATTACTTATAGTGGATTTCCTCCTGGCTTGGTAGCCTCCAGATGTAGGTGTGGTTATACACTGAACTGGGTTAACAAACTTCTGTGTTGTTTACTTTTCTTGCTATTTAAGTTTTGGTTAAATTTGTCAAGTGTCCTATCAAGTGTTGGGACATCTCTTAGGACATCTCATACCTGATCACAGAATTTCAATTGGCATCAGAGCAGGCACCCTGCCTGTTTATACTTGGTGAGATCTAGGGAAAACAAATTCTGTAACATGGACAGAGATATAGGGTCAGTAAATAGACCACCTATACTGGATGAATCTAATTATGACTACTGGAAGCCAAGAATGATTGCATTCTTAAGATCACTTGACAACAGGGCATGGAGAGCAGTAAATGTTGGATGGGATCATCCTGTCCAAGACACCAAAGATGGATCAAAAGTGCTGAAACCTGAAGAAGAATGGAGTAAGGAGGAAGAAGATTCAGCACTAGGCAACTCAAAAGCCTTAAATGCCTTATTCAATGGCATTGATAGGAACATTTTCAGACTTGTGCATCATTGTGAGCTGGCCAAAGATGTTTGGGACACTCTCAAAACAACTCATGAAGGAACATCAAAAGTAAAAATGTCAAGACTTCAACTTCTCACCACCAAGTTTGAAAACTTGAGAATGAAGGAAGATGAATTAATTCATGAGTTCTACATGAACATCTTGGATATAGCCAATACTTCTGGAGCTTTGGGAGAAAAGATGACTGATGAAAAGCTTGTAAGAAAGATTCTCAGATCTTTGCCAAAAAGATTTGACATGAAAGTCACAGCAATAGAAGAAGCTCAAGACATATGCTCCATGAAAGTTGAAGAACTCATTGGCTCCCTTCAAACTTTTGAGATGGGAATGAATGACACAAATGTTAAAAAGAACAAAAGCATAGCATTGGTGTCAAATACTGATGAAGAAGAAGATAATGAACCAGAAAATGATAAAAGCTTGTCAGACAACATTGCTATGCTTGGAAGACAATTCAAATAGATTCTCAGAGGTATGGAAGGCAAATCCAATTCCAGTGGAAGATTCACAAAGTCTTCTGAAAACAAGAGAACTTATGATGCTAACAGAAGGTCAAATGTTGCTGAAAAGACCAGCCAAGAAAAAGGAATCAAATGCCATGATTGTGAAGGATATGGACACATCAAGAATGAATGTCCTACCTACTTAAAAAGGCAAAAGAAAGGACTATCTGTAACCTGGTCTGATGAAGACTCAGGAGGTGATTCAGAAGAAGAATCAGCTAAGCATATCACTGCTTTAGTTGGACAGTGTGAGTATGAAAGTGATTCCAGTGATGGAGAGCTTACTTATGCAGATCTTGAGCAAGCATTCAAAGATCTATACAAAAGAAGCACTGAAATATGCAGTGAGGTTATAAAGCTAAAGAAGCAAAATGAGGCATTAGAAGATGAAAAAGCAAGTGATCAAGAAACCATTGACACCTTGAAAAGTGAAGTAACTCTTCTCAACTCTAAGTTGGAACATATGTCCAAATCTGTTAGAATGTTGAACAGCAGCTCAAATACACTGGATGTTATTCTCAGCAATAATAAGCATTCAGGTGACAAAAGTGGACTGGGATATAACAGAGATTATAAGGATGAAGCCAGCTCTAGCAAAACTACTTCAAAATCCACACAGTCAAACAAGATGTCCCAACAGATGCTTCAACATCAGAACACAAAGTCAAACATAATGTTCCAACAGATGTCTCAACATTCTGGAAAGAACAAAATGAAGAAGAAGTATCAAAGATGGAGATGCCATCACTGTGGAAGATTTGGGCATATCAAACCTCATTGTTATAAGCTACATGGATATCCAAATCAAATATATCAGCAATCTCCTAAGCAGAAAATAGAAGGTACCAAGAAAGTGCTGCATAGACATCAAAGAAATCAGCAATCTCCTAAGCAAAAGACAGAGGGCATCAAGAAAGTATGGAGACCAAAAGCTAGCATTCAGACTGATCAAAGTCACATACCCAAGAACAAGATCAACAATCAATCTTGGAGACTCAATGATGAACAACACACAGGGCAGAGGCATCAAAAGAAATCTCAACTCAAATGGGCAAAGAAAAATGTTGCATATATAGCACATACATCACTAAGAGTATCAGCTAAAGAAGACTGGTACTTTGACAGTGGATGTTCAAGACACATGACTGGATTGAAGAACCTGCTAGTAAACTTAAAGTCACATTCATCCAGGTATGTAACCTTTGGAGATGGAGCTAAAGGAGAAATCAAAGGAGTTGGAACCTTGGACTGTCAAGATGTTCCAAGACTAGATGATGTGCTGCTTGTTAAAGGTTTAACTGCTAACCTGATCAGTATAAGTCAGTTATGTGATCAAGGGTACAATGTAAACTTTACCAAAACTGAATGCATAGTGACTAACAATGAACAAGAGGTTGTCATGAAAGGAGCCAGATCTAAAGACAACTGTTACATGTGGGAACCACAAGACTTCAGTCTCACTTCAACCTGCTTTCTAGCTAAAGAAGAAGAAGTGAAACTGTGGCACCAAAGACTAGGTCATCTTCATTTCAGAGGCATAAAGAAGATCATATCTATGGATGCTGTAAGAGGTATTCCTAAACTGAAGATTGATGATGGCAAAATATGTGGTGAATGTCAAATAGGCAAGCAAACCAAGATGTCCCATCCAAAGCTCCAACATCTGACAACTTCCAAAGTTTTGGAACTTTTACATATGGATCTTATGGGACCTATGCAGGTTGAAAGTCTTGGTGGTAAGAGGTATGCTTATGTGGTGGTTGATGACTTTTCAAGATATACATGGATAAATTTCATCAAAGAAAAGTCTGATGTATTTGATGTATTCAAAGAATTATGCCAAAGATTACAAAGAGAAAAATCCAGCTGTGTAATCAGAATAAGAAGTGATCATGGAAAGGAATTTGAGAATCAAAAGTTCTTAGATTTCTGCTCTTCAGAAGGAATCAATCATGAATACTCTTCACCAATCACTCCTCAACAGAATGGGATTGTTGAGAGGAAGAATAGAACTATTCAAGAATCTGCAAGAGCTATGATCCATGCCAAAAAGTTACCTCTGTACTTCTGGGCTGAAGCTATGAACACTGCCTGTTACATTCATAACAGAGTTACTTTGAGGAAAGGAACCTTGTCCACCATATATGAAGTCTGGAAGGGCAGAAAACCCACAGTTAAGTACTTTCATGTGTTTGGAAGTAACTGAAGGTGGCAAAACACAAGGAAGGGGGGTTGGAATTGGGTTTTCTGGAATAATTAAAATTAACTTCTAATGACACGTTTACTTTATCCTGGTTCGTTTGAACTCAAACTACATCCAGTCCACCCGCCAAGGTGATTTTGCCTCTACCGAGGTCTTAATCCACTATTCAATAAGAATACACACAAAGACCTATAATCAATGTCTTCTTGAGTCTTCTGACTAAACTTAGTCACTCAAGGAAAAAAATAATTATTACAAGAATAATAATAAAGACGTAACTAAAAATGCTTCTAGATAAGCAGGTATCACTAAGTGATAGTTACAACAATAAGCACAAGATAAAATGACTAGCTTGAATATATGAGATACGTTGTAATGCGTTGCGTTCCTTTTTCATTTCTTCAAATGATGTCCTTTATATATAGTTCTTGATAAAGTAGCCGTTGGAGACATCTTGAACCAAATTAGGATATACTTTAATACCTTAATTTCTTTCCATAAGTGGAGATACTTGTCTTTGTATATTAAAGAGCATATTCTTTAATTAAAGTCTTTTAATAAGGATACCAGCATCTTCTAAGCGGAAATCAGAGATAATGAATAAGAGATGCGCAGCCAATAAATGTGCCATTTAATGCTGGATTCTTCTTTGAGCGTATCTTCTATAATGGTTCTCCTTAGCTTGTACGGATTACTTAAATAAGATTTACTTCTACATAAAATAAGTATATTCATTAGAACTTCTAATATGAAGGACTTTGTTATCATCAAAACACTTAGAGGTTCAGAACCATATTTGTTCTAACAATCTCCCCCTTTTTGATGATGACAAAACATTTTAATTTAAGAGAATAGAGTTTAATGAATTTAAGAGAACTCCCTTAGATTAGAGGAAAAAAAACTTCTTTCAGATGTTCTATGATCCTTAGCTCCCCCTGAGTTGATTACTTGACCTGTTTCTTTCCATGGTAACAGCTCAAATAATTTTATCAGAATATGTAAGAGGCAGATTATGGTAAACTGCTATGGATCAGAATCATTTACGTTTCTCCCCCTTTTTGTCATAATCAAAAAGATGTAGAGCAAGAGAGAAAAGAAAGTATAAACCAAAACCAATAGATATAAAGTACTAGAAGCAAACGCAAAAACCAGTAGAAGTTCAAAGAGTTATGCATAAACAGAAGTTAAAATAGAAAAATAGTTAATGCAGAAGATAAGAAAATCAGGTGTTCATCTTAGTGACTAAAGTCTCCAGCAAGGATTTAATGTCTGATGAAGATTCCACTTGCTTGGTGAGTAGAGTCTTCATTTCAGCAGTTGTTTCTTCTTGCTTGTCTAGACGTTCTTTCACTAGTTGATTTTCCTTCTTCAATTCTTGCAGAGTTTGTAAAACAAAATTTGTTTCCAGAGGTTCTTCAGTTTGTGGAGCAGCTTGATTATCAGGACCATCAGCATTTTCTTCTACAGAAGATACTAAAACCATCTGAAGTGCTGAGAGTTTATCCAGAGGTTCTGATTCTTTCCAGGGCTTGTTGTCCAGCAGAAGTGGTTTAGTTTGTGCAACATTTGAGACTACTGCTTTAAGGTACTCACAGAAGTTCTGATGAGCAACATCATAGCAGATGTCTTTGAATCTTTTGGACTCAGCATTAAACCATTTTCTGAGGTCAGCCCATAGAAAATCAGACGCAGCAGGATCAGTAAGCTCTGCACAAGCAGTCTTCAGATCTTCTAATTTTAATTTCAAAACTGTTTCGAAAGCCAGCAGTAAAGTGGAAATGTCTGATTTGGATGGTTTAGGTTTTGGGACGGGAATAGCTCTTTTGTTGGATACAGAGGAAAGTTTTTGGAGTGCTTCAAAGTCAATTGTAGTTCTAAGGGGATTTTCATTTTCAGTCAAAGTTTCTTCGGGTGAATCAGGAATGTTTATGATAGAAGGTGAATTTTGGGGTGTTGAAATGTTATGGGAAATTGAGGCAGCATCTGAGTCTTGATAGTGTTCAAGATCAAGATCAAGAGCAGCTTTCAAGGCAGATTGTGTTTCATTTGTAGGGGAGCAGTCAATATCAGAAGGTGGAGTGTCATCAATTGGTATGTCAAAATCAGCAATAGTTTAGGGTTGATGGTTTTCTGTTTCTGTTTCTGGTGGATATAATGTGGATAGGATGGATGCAACAGCAGAAGTTGCAGGAACTTCAGTTTGAATGGGACTAATATTCTGAGGTGGTTCAGAATCAGGAATTTGTTCAGGAGGGATATCAGTAGAAGATGGTTGGCTAGAAGGTTGTTCAGACACTTCTACAGTTACAGCTTCTACTACAGTAATGGAATCAGGATTAGAAGCAGAAGACTTACCTGTTGTCTTAGATGATTTTTGCATCTTCTGAGAAGGGTCTTCAGCAGTCTTCCTTTTCTTTAATCTGAGAGAGGCAACATCTGGAATTTGTTGTTGGAGTTCTTTTGGGTTGAAATCAGGTACCGTACCTTGACGCTTGCAGATATCCATATAGTTGAGAACAACATCTGCTGGTGTATCAGAGGAAAAGAGAGGAAAGCCTTCCAGAGGGATTCTTATGGTGCTGATAACTTCTCTAGATTGAAGAGTGGGTTCTTGCTGAATAGATGTGATGAACTTCATCTTCTTCAGGTTTTTAGCATTCAAGGGTTTTCCAACGTCTGTTTCCAAAAGTTCAGTTTGTTTTAATTTTGCTAGGAAGTCCACTAGCTTGTTGTAAACACCCCAAATTTAGCTGTAAACACCCCAAATTTAGCTGTAAACACCCCAAATTTTCCCTCACCCATTCACACCATGGCTTGTGATCATTTCATATGCATAAACACAATCATATCACCTCATATCTCATTTTTGACTCACTGCATAGTTTCTAGGTCATCTGCATCTAGGGTTTGTGATCTGAGCAATCCAAGAGCCTCTTGAACCACTCTAAAGGCCAACAATCACTTCAAAGGGGTCCATGTGTGTTCTTATATCATATTATATCCTCTCAAAGTCAAGAATGCAAAAGAATCACAAGAACTGGGATTGGTATGGATGCAGAGCCAAGTTTGACTGCACAGTTGACCTAAAATTAGGGTTTTGGTTTCAGAGGCCATAACTCCAATTTTTTTGGTCATTCTTGTTTCCATTGGTCTCTATATGGTATAGGGAGTATTCATATCAAGTTTCATGAAGAAATTCCATGGGGAAGTCATCTGATCAAGAGTTGACTTTTCAGACAAGTCAGTGTAAAATCAGGGCATCTGAGGCCCCCAATGACCCAACCAAGGGGTGATCTTCATCATTTTGAGTACATATGATCTTTATTTGATCATGGAAGAAGATTGAAGTTCACAAAATTCAAGAATTTGAAGTTTTTGCAAAGTTGACTTTTTAGGGCATAGTTGACTTTTCAAGAATATGTCATTTTAGGTCATTTTTCAAGCCTTGATTTTTGATCCAAAAATGCTTCAAATGGAAAAACTTTGGTCATGAAAGTTGTAGAATACATTTTTCCCTTTTCAAAAAGTACAAGAACATGATCTAATTCTTCTTGGATCAAAAGTTATGGTGTGACAAAGTTGGCCAAAATCACTAATTTTCAAGACATGCCTCAAATGAGAAATTTGCAAAATCATGAACCAAGGCTGTTTGTAACTTCTAGTTGACATCAAGCCAATGCACAAACATCACATGAGTTCTAAAAATCAGAATTGGACCAAAAAATCACATGTTCATGGTTTGCATAACAAGGCATTTTCATGAAGTATCAAAAGTAAGCAACTTGCAAAAACTATCATCACATCTCACCCACTTGATTTCTTGGATGCTGAACCAGCCATAGCATCTCACCTCACCATGCTGCGCCAGCCCTAGCCCTTGTACCAAGCCTAGAACCAAGCCATACCTCTCTTACAAAAAAGTTGACTTTTGGCAAAAGCAAACATCCCAATCACAGCAGGCCATGTCACATCCTCTGGCCACTTGGAATTGTTTATACTATCCTCTAGCAAGCAAAACATATGAAGGAGCCAAGCTGAAACAGGCCATAGCATCACATTCACAAACTCACCCCATTTTGCATTTCTCTTCGAATCTGCCTCCACAACTCACAAACATTCAAACAAGCTTCACTAATCATCTCACCATGCTTCATAGAGCCTAAACCAAAAAGAACCAAGCCTGAATCCAGCAAGAACACCACTTCTCCATTTTCACTCCAACTTGCAGTTTCTTTCGAAACTCACTCCACAGGCCATAAACACCCAAACAAACTCCACAAACCTTCTTAAAACATCACCCTGATCACAAAGAACCACTCACTTTGGCCTGAAACTGCCTGCATCACCATTGCCATTTTCAACTGAGCTTGAGCAGAAGCTGTTCAAACTCTTCATCTAGCCAGCATAAACTTCTCCAAAGCATTCAAGCATCATCAAGAGGTCATAAGGAGTGGATTTCACAAGGAGGGGAGGTCTGAAAGTTGCTGGAGTGAAAGCTTCGAATCTCAGGTAGCTCAAGAAATATTTTTCCAGAAATCATTTTTTATGTTCTAAACTTGTTCTCTATGCTTCACTGATTGTCCTGGTGCTTTTAGTTTTGAAAATGGTGATGAAGTGAGAATTTAATTGATCTTTGAAACTTTTTTGCCCTAGTTCTTGTTTGCTTCGATTCAGCCTTTCCTGGAAAAATAAATTTGTTTTGAGTGAGGGTTATGATTCGTGAGTGAGTGGGAAACATTTCTGTTCAATTAGATTTCATTTTCGTAACGTATGGAGTGAGTTTGAGGTTTGGAGTGAACGGAGAAGATGACCGGAACACTGTTCCGGTCATCTGAAAGTGTTTAACGGCGCAATTAGGGTTTAAGCATTAATTAGTCATTTTTGAATTTGAGCCGTAGGATGTGGCGCGCAGTCAACTCCCGCGCGTGTAACTTTGAATCCAAGCCCTTGGATCAGCTGACTTCTCTTTAATTCATTTATTTTCATTTTATTTTCATATTTTTCTCATTTGTTTTGCATAATTTTTTTTAAAATAGCAAAAATGTCTTAAAAATTATGAAACTTTTTCTCAAGAGTTTTATTAATTTTTATGACACAAAAATATTTTCATTTTTATTTTTAGCATTAAAAAAGTATTTTTAAATATTTAAAAGTTTATTTTTAATTGATTAATGGAAATTAATTTATTAAAAATACTTTTAAGTATTTAAAAATCACCAAAAAATTCATGAAATGTTCTAAGACATTTAGAAACATTGTCCAACCTTCAAACCAAATTTCTTTTTTGATCTTGATGCATTTTGAGAATTTTTCATTGAATTAAAATCATTTTTGTGCATTAATTTGATCCATAGTTCAAAAAATCATTTCTGCCTATTCATGAGGAGTTGGACATTGATTCTTCTTGCATTGCATTATGTTTAGCATGTAGTTTTTGAGATAAAATGGCCATGATTTGATCTTGCATTTTCAAATTGTTTGACATTTCTTTTGTTTGGAAACCCTAAAAACCCTATAAACTTGTGAAAATCATAACTTGAGATTGGTTAAGAGTTGAGACCTCTCCTTTGGGCATTGGTTTAGTATAGGATTAGGGGTCCTTTGTGTGGCATTTTCCATTTTTTATCTTAGGGTTTGCTTCTGATTTTGACTTTTGTTTGATGTTTGGTTCATAAACCCTAATTTGGGCTTCCATATGCATCCATCTTGCATTCTCTTGCATAACATGACTTGCCATGACATTCCATGCTTCCATGTGATTCATTTGACATCATAAGACATATAGAAAACATGTTTGATCATTGCATCATGTATTTGCCATGTTGTATGTCATGTGCACTTCATAACTTTTCATGTGTTTTCATGGTTCCTAACTTGCTTCATTTGCATTCATAAGCTTGTATGATCATTTCCATGTGCTGCCTCATGTTTGTAGCATCTCATAACATCATTAGCATCATGTATGTGCTTCTGGTTTTGTTTCTCATCATGTCATCTCATCCCATTCTGCATTTGCATTGCATTCCTTTTCTAACATTTCAGGTGGTAAGTGAACTTGAGAAGTGAATTTGCCTTCACTTCTCATAACCTTTCTTTTCATCTCTCTTTCATCCATTGCTGCATTTTCTATATGTGTTTGAGTTTGAGCTTGCTCATTTTTTTCTTCTCCCCACTTTCTTTCTGCAAGTGACTTGACTTCTTGAATGAAGCAAGTCACTTTGCTTCACTTGATCCTTTCATCTGCTTCCTGGTGTTTCCATTGAAGATTGTTCTTGTAAACCTCACAAACCTTAGGAACAACCAAGTATGACAATGATTAGGGTTTTGATTAGTCCCCCTTCTTAGTTTTACCTTTGTGTCTCTTCTGAGTCTTCTCTTCTCATCTCATAATCAGGGACTAAACCCTAAAGGCTTTAAGGCTTTGTGATTAAGCTTATGCCTGCATCCTTCTCTTAGGATGGAGTGTATAACTTTAATCCTTAGTGTTAAACCCTTAATGTGTTTAAATCTCTTAATCAATTCACCTAATAAGTATCAAGACATCACACTTGTAACTTGGGCCTTGCATTAGGATTCTAATTCTTCCTTAACTGGTTAAGAAGGACTAACCCTAGTGTTAATGGACAAGTCCTCCTCAAGTTGTCTTACAAATCATAAAATCCACTTCATCATCATATCATTAAATAAAATCCACTTAATCAAAGGCTTGTTTTGTCATGAGTTTAATCCCTAATCATGGATTAAGTTGAGGAGCTTTCCTCAGCTTAAACATTCTCATCTATTATCCTTCTATTAGGATGGTGTAATGGGTCTGTTTAATCCCTGATTATGGCTTAACCTCATTACTCAACACTAAACAAAAACAACAAAAACATCTAAATAATCACAAGTAGGTTAATGATCTTAATCCTATACTAAAGGTGATTAAGTGTGAGAATCTGACTTCACACTTAAGGTATTCTCATTACCCCTAATCAGAGGGAAGATGTGATGAGTTTACTAAATCCATTGGTTTAGGCTTAAGCTCATTTTCTTATGACAAACTTCAAAAAGCAATAAAAGACTGAAAACTCAAAAAACAAACAATAATCGTCTCCTTCGGGATTCTTTTCTCATCTCATTCACTCACAAACGAGAACTTGCTTCTTCCGTCTAATGCAAGACAGTTTGCACCTGGGCCAGACAGGTCATACACTTGAGCATAGGCAAGTAAGCAGTTCACAAGCCAATTCATCTCTCAGTCTTTTTGGGTCGAACTACGGTGTTCTGACTTCCTCATTGCACGAGAGGATACGTAGGCATAACTTAACAGTTATCGAACAAAAGTCTCTGTATATCCCCCCCTTTCCAGCATCATTTTCTTAGCCTCATTATCTTGAGCAATTCATTCTCATTCTTACACTGACACATCATTTATACATATCACACTTCACTCCTTTTACACTGACACCTGTATATCTCTTTCCAGCTCATTTATACACAAATTGCACTGACACTACCCCTTTAAAACACAAATCTTTCAAGCGTGGATCCCGTCGAGTACGGCGGACAATCTGGGTGCTAGTACCTTCCCAGGTTGTAACCAACCCCCTTTCTCAGTCTCTCTGGTTCGCAACCGTCTTATCCATGTCTTTCTAGGCCTATGCAGCATTGCCTTCCCTCCGGGATAAAAATGCCTAGCTGGCGACTCTATTCATCTCCAGTGAGTTCACTGCTGTGTGTTCTCATTGTCCCTCTCGCCGACCGTTCGCGTCTGTACCTTTATTTGGGCCCGTCCCATTTATCGGGAGCGACAGCTTGGCGACTCTGCTGGGGAGCCTTATATTGCAACCAGGGCTTCTGGTTCTTTTTGTGGGTTCCTCCTAGCGTTTGATTGATTTGTGTTTACTGGGGTGTTATGTGTTTATTTGTGCTTATACATGTTTTATTTTTGCTTTATGTACAGTTGTTTATCTTGCTTTCTTTACTGCTTTACATATATCATATTGTCATGCTGTCTGGCTGGATCTGGTTTTGCTTTGGTGGGTGGGTGTTCCATTGAGAGTTAAGGTCCTATACCTGGGACCTGAGTGACACCTAGGCTAGAGTGAATCATATTCTTTCCCATTCCATCTCGGTCTGGTGCGGGAATATGAAACACGGTTCAGATATAGGTTTCTTCTTGAGAACTCTGTGTTGCAAATTTCCTGCAATGCTAGGGCTATCTGGGAAGCCTGCTAAGTCTGGATGACCTATTAGTATTGACCTTCAGAAACTGAGGTGAATTAGGGGAGGAACTTTTATGGTTATTGTAAACACTGTACCTCCGGGTTAGAAGTGTTTACACTTCTCATAACTGATCCAAGTCTGAGGATCCTTGTTTTAGAACACCACCTGTGAGAGGGTTGGGCTGTTTACAGGTTTGCAGGTACCTTGACCTCAGAATACCCTGTTACTTTGTTTGTTTAAGAATACTTCATTTTGGGACAGTTCTTGTGATTCTAAAACCCTGGACATGTGGCTCTTTATTTGAGTCCCCCCACCTTGGTTACTGGATTTATGGACCTCCATCTGGAATTCTTGAACATACTTGGACCTATATCAAGGAATTTGATCAGATCCAGCTCAGTCACAGACCTTTGCATTTCATTTGCATACATAATCATTGCATCATATTGACATTTGCTTATTTGTTTCAGGGTATCCATCTTCATTTTTGGCTAGTTTTGACCCCATCTTCAGTACTGGCCTATCTTCATCAGCACCTACCTCAGCTATCAGTCATCAGCACCAGCCAATCAGTGGCCCATTCTTCAGTGTTATCATCAGCACCTGTCACCACTCATCTTCAACAACATGGCTCCTAAAAAGAGTAACATCACCTATCACTTCTTCCAGCCAGAGCTATCTGACATCAGGAGGATTCAGACCCTGATCACTCCAGATCACATACCATTGTTCAGGGAACACTATGGGGATATACTTGATATGGTTATGGATCTGGACCCTTCACAGAGAAGCCTGATCCACACTTGCATTCAGTTCTATGATCCCCCACTGAGATGCTTCACTTTTCAGGACTTTCAGCTAGGCCCTCTATTGGAAGAATACTCATCATTGGTTGGTCTGCCTATCAGGGGTGGAATCCCTTTCAACCCTGAGATGGTCTTTCCTGGTAATGGAGAAGTAGCAAAGGCTTTACATCTGGAACCTGTTTTGATTGAGCAGCATATGACTTCTAAAGCTGGAATCCCTGGCTTTCATCTGGACTTCTTGATCTCTCAAGCTACCCTGAAAGCCTCTTTAGGGGAGTGGAAAGCTGTCTGTGCCTTATTGGCTTTGAGCATATATGGAATTGTATTGTTTGCAGATGAGCCTCGATTCATTAGCAAGAATGCAATCCATCTGTTCATCTTGAAGAACCCAGTGCCCACTTTATTGGGGGATCTCTACTATTCAGTGCATCAGAGGAATGAAAAGCAGAGGGGAAGATTAGTGAGGTGTTGTGCTCCATTGTTCCACACTTGGCTTCTCAGGCATCTACCCAGGACAGATGCATTTTTGAACCCTCATCAGCAGAGCAACTGGGCTAAGAGACTCACTGCTCTAACTTCAGCCGATATCAGATGGTGCACCCAAAGCACCAAGGGCAGGGATATCATCACCAGCTGTGGGCATTTTCCTAATGTGCCCCTTATAGGAGTTAAGGGTAGTATTAATTACAATCCTCTGCTGTTCAGAAGGCAACTGGGCTATGCACTGGTCCACACTCCTAAGGCACAGGACTTGGTTGAAACTCTTTATTGCGAGAACAAGATTAATCTGGCTATTGTTAGGCAGGCTGCTTGGGCCTGGGATAATGTTCAAACCAAGGGAGTAACCATTCTGGGGAAGTGCAACAATGTGGCATCAGCACAATATTATGAGTGGTCCTATGCCAGGGCTCAATTCTCTGGGATGCCCTTTACTATAGAAGATATGCCTGAATCATCTTCAGCACCACCCGCCACTATCAGTTTGGAGGAGTTTGAGAGCTTGAAGGAAAGAAATGAGAAGTTATCCCAGGCTTTGCAGAAGACCCTCCGGGAGAGGAGTGAGGGTAGGATGGAGATTGAAAGGTTGGAGAAGTTGAGAGTGGAGCATCTAACTAAGATTGAGAGGTCTGGGGATTATATCAAAAAGTCAAAGGCTGGAGAACAAATTCTGAAGAATGCTTGCAAAGAAGCCCAGTTCCAGAGAGCAAGGACAAACTTGTATTTGAAGGAGAGTCAAGCTCGGTGGGTCAGGATCACCGAAGCCCGTACTCTGGAGGACAAGAGAGTTCAAGACAAGATGGAGCAACTGGAAGCTAGTGCAAAAGTGCAGCAAGAAGCCCTGGCAGCAGCCCAGAGGGAGATATCAGAGTTGAAGATCAAAGCTGGGGTGAAGAGGTCAAAAGACCAAAGTCAGCACAAGAAGCTAACAGCAGCTGTTACCACCCGGAATCTCCTCATCAGGAATCTCACGGAGCGTCCGGCTGATCCTGTGACCGAAGCACTTCTCAAGGAAATTCGTGAGGATGAGTTTGGTCTTGGTGTTTGACCCTTTGTTTGTTGTTGCTTTCATTCCATGTACTTTTATTTTCTTGTAATGTATTTTGACCCCCCAGAGGGCTTGTATGTGTAAACAAACTATGTACCATTTTGGCTTTTTGTAATATATGTATTAGTTTGTTCCATCCGAGTTCCACTTCAAAAGCAACATCAACAGCATCTTCAAGGGTCTGGAAGGGTCAAAACTGAATGCCAAACCGGATACCTTGAGAACAAATAAGCATAACTGCATTGCATGCTAACCCTTTTGTTTGTTTTGTAGGTTTTTGTTTTATTGCCACTAACTCTGTTGTGATGTTCAGGAACTATTGCTCGGCGCCGGGTATTTCCCCTCAACTGTCCGCACCGTTATCCGACCTGTAACAACCTTCCGGGCATTCAAATGGATCAGATGCAGCAGGACCTTACTGAGGTCAGAAATCAAATGGCAAATGAAAGGCTAGAGATGAGGAATCAAATGACTCAGTTTATGGAAGTGATGAACAACATGGCTCAGAGCCAGGAAAGATTGAGGGCCATGGTGGAAAGGCAGAATCAAGAAGATCCACATATAGGAACTGCCGGCACTAGCAACAATGAAAGGGTCCAACCTCATGTTAACCCCCCTGTATTTGGACCACATCTCCATCCTGAGGTCAACATCCCTGCAAATGTTCAAGGGACTGCCATTGCAGCCAGGGTACTTCAAGAAGACCCCCAAGAGGATCAGTTTACAGTAATGGGTGCTGGGGAAGAAGCTTATGATAGAAGGTTGGATGAGATAGCTGAGAAATTGAGGTCCTTAGAATCTCAAAATTCTCTGGGTTTCGATGTCATGGACATGGGCTTGGTAGACGGGGTCAGGATCCCCCATAAGTTTAAGCCTCCTTGTTTTGAAAAATACAACGGGACTTCATGCCCCCGGACTCATTTACAGTCATTTTTGGGAAGGCTGAAGGCCTATACAATGGATGAGAAGCTCTGGATGTTCTATTTCGAGGATAGCTTAACTGGAGCGTCAAGAGAATGGTACTCTCACTTGACAAGGGCGACTATCAGGTGTTGGAAGGACCTGGCAGAGGCCTTCATCAGACAGTATCAGTACAACTTAGATATGGCACCCAACAGGACCCTCCTAATGGGAATGTCACAGTCGTCAAGGGAAAGTTTCCGAGAATATGCCCAGAGATGGAGGCAATTGGCTGCTGCTGTTCAGCCACCTATGTCTGAGAGGGAAATGGCAGACATGTTTATGAACACCCTTCAGGGGACATATATTGACAGGCTGGCTGCTTTCTCTTCCACTAGCTTTGCAGATGTTGTCATAGCTGGGGAGAGAATTGAGAACCTGTTAAAAATGGGTAAGATTTCTGACAACGGTGCAAGCTCGTCCAGTAGTACGAGAAAGCCTTTTGCAGGCCCGAGAAGAACTGGCGAGACCAATGCCATCCACACCAACAGGGGCAGGCCCCAATATGTTCACAGATCAGTGGCAGCAGTCACCATTCTCGCTCCAGCTCATCCTCAACCAGTTTATCAACCTCCGCAACAAAACTATCAACAACAACCTCAGTACCATCAACAAGCTCCGAGAAATTACAACAACAGCAACACCAACAACAATAACCAGCAAAGGCCATTCCAACAGAGGCCTTCTCAAGCCAACAGGGTAATCGATCCGATCCCTATGCCATATGCTACATTGCTGCCACAACTCCTAAAACTCAACCTAGTTGAGCTAAGGACGTTGGCACCTCCAGATCCCAACAGCCTACCCAGAAACTACGATGTCAACACCAGATGTGCTTTTCATTCAAATGCACCTGGCCACAGTACAGAAAAGTGCAGAGCTCTGCACATGAAGGTACAAGACCTGGTAGACTCAAAAGCTCTGAATTTCGCACCACCACCCAATGTCAATAAGAACCCGATGCCAAACCACGGTGGTCCCCGAATTAACGCTATTGAAGAAGACAAGCCGTCTTATTTGATAACCAGTGTGGGTCAGATCAGGACACCGTTGGTAGAAATCAAAGCCCAACTCCTTGAATGTCAAATATTCCCGGAGTGTGAGTTGGGGTGTGCCTACTGCAATATTTCGGTCAATGGGTGCGATAACCTGAGGAATGGCATAGATGGCCTCATTCAGAGTGGCCAGCTTCAGATCACTACATCATTTCCTACAAATCCAACAATCTCATCAGCAACAACTCCAGAACCTCCTACAACTGCAACAACCATTGTTCCTGACAATTCTTCGGTTTCATCAACAAGTACTTCATCTGTCATTTCAACTGACCAGGTATCAACCAATGTTTCTTCTACAACTCCAGCACCACTCCATTTTGAAACTCCTACAACAACAACATCCATCCTTCCACCAATGTCTCCTACAACACCAGCGACAAATCATGAAGATGTCTCAACTGTCACAATATTTTATGATCCTGAAAACAACTCTGCCTACAACTCAGAAAGTGCTGCCCCCATCAGGGCACCGGTCACAATTTATTATGATCCACAGACTATCACAATTCCTTCCGCAGCTGCAGTCAGTCCAGTCACTATCACGGTGCTTGGACCAGTACCTTATGAAAGCAGCAATGCCATCCCCTGGCATTACGGCTCTGACCTGTACTGTGAAGGACAAAGAATCACTTTTTAATCATCAACCCCTACACCACAAATTGACAATGTGGGAGGAGGCGGAGGCTTCACTCGAAGCGGACGTCTTTTCGCCCCACAAATTCAGAGACCCACTGCCGAAGCAGAAGCTGCTGCTAAAGCAAACGGGAAAAGCTTGGTGCAGGAAGAGCAGACTGTTAAAGAAGCCTTCAAGACACCCTTCAATCAAGAGGTTGATGAGTTCATGCGAATCATCAAAAAGAGTGATTATAAAGTAGTGGATCAGCTTCATCAGATGCCTTCCAAGATCTCAATCCTATAATTGCTTATGTGCTCCGAGGCCCATCGGAATGCACTACTCAAAGTCTTGCACGCAGCTTACGTGCCTGAAGAGATCACTGTCAATCAGCTAGAAGCTGTAGTTGGAAATTTTAATGCTAGTCACGGACTAGGGTTCACCAACACTGATTTGACTACGGAAGGCCGCAACCATAACAAAGCCTTGCACATAACCATGGAATGTAAGGGTGCTGTCCTTTCTCATGTGCTGGTAGACACGGGGTCATCCCTCAATGTCTTACCTAAAAAGGCCCTGGTGAAGCTAGAATATGAAGGGTTGGCGTTGAGACCCAGCAACCTGGTGGTGAGAGCCTTTGATGGTTCAAAGAGATCGGTTCTGGGAGAAATTGAGTTGCCCATAACGATTGGCCCGCAGACCTTCAAAACGACCTTCTACGTGATGGATATACAGCCTGCCTACAGCTGTCTATTGGGTAGGCCATGGATTCACGCCGCTGGCGCCGTGACCTCTACCCTTCACCAGAAGTTAAAATATGAGTGGGAGGGTCAAATTGTTACAATCTGTGGAGAAGAGGATATTTTTGTCAGCCACCTGGCTACCTATAAGTATATTGAGATGGATGGGGAGATCCACGAAACAATGAGCCAAGGATTCGAAGCCTTGAATGTGAATGAAACATCTGCTGTGCCTGGTACTTCAATATCATCATACCAACAAGCCCGGAAGGTTGTTGAGGGAGGAAACGCCCAAGGCTGGGGCAAACTGCTATCGGTGGAGAAGAAAGAAGATAGATTTGGGTTGGGTTACAAACCAACTCAACAAGATCAAGCAGCGGCCGCGAAAGAGCCCAATTTTGTGAGTGGGGGGATGCTTACCCCTGATGCTGTCAACTGTTTGGAAGACGAGCTAGAAGAAGAACGCAACCTGGAAAGATGGATTCGTCCAAAGATCCCGGGGAGCAGTATCTCAAACTGGTCTTCCCAGGAAATTATAAGAGTTACTCATGCAGAGTAATTATTATTTCCTGTATTTTTATAGCATGCATCAAAGTCTTGCATCTTGCCCAAGATGACAAGACTCATTTTGTAATCGGGCCATCTGTACTTTTTGTGCAAACAAGATTAATCAATGAAATATCAGACATCTTTTTGCAAATGAGTCTTTTTCTCTTCCGTTCACTGTTTTTCCATTTTTCTTTTTGTACAAAAAAATAAATGGCAGTGTTTTCAAAATGACAACTTTATTTCACTTTTCTAAAATAAGACTAAAATCAAATCACTAAAATGAACAAACTGAACCCTTGCAGAGAGTGTCTTCCAGACAGCACCGACAACAGCACGGCTATGACTTCGTATGATTTTGACAATCCAATCAATCAAGCTAATGAAGGGGTTGAAGAAGAATATGAGCTTCCTGAAGAGCTAGCCAGGTTGTTGAGACAAGAGGAAAAGGTTATTACTCCTCACCAGGAGGAAGTTGAAGTGATCAATCTTGGTACAGATGAAGACGTGAAAGAGGTTAAAATTGGGGCCTGCTTGCAAGACTCAGTGAAGAGACAACTGATTGACCTGCTTCAAGAGTATGTGGACGTGTTTGCTTGGTCTTACCAAGATATGCCAGGGTTGGATACCGACATTGTCATGCACAAGCTGCCTTTGAGAGAAGAATGCCCGCCAGTTAAACAGAAACTGCGCCGAACTCGTCCCGACATGGCTATGAAAATTAAGGAGGAGGTACAAAAGCAATGGGACGCCGGGTTCCTTGCTGTAACTAGCTACCCACCGTGGGTTGCTAATATAGTACCTGTGCCCAAGAAAGACGGCAAAGTAAGGATGTGTGTTGATTACCGGGATCTGAACAGAGCCAGCCCGAAAGATGATTTCCCATTACCTCACATTGATGTATTGGTGGACAATACGGCTCAGTTCTCGGTATTCTCCTTCATGGACGGATTTTCAGGATACAATCAGATCAAGATGTCACCTGAAGACATGGAGAAGACAACCTTCATCACACCCTGGGGCACGTTCTGCTACAAGGTAATGCCATTTGGGCTCAAGAATGCCGGTGCAACGTACCAACGGGCTATGGTGACATTATTCCACGATATGATCCATAAAGAAATAGAATGTTATGTGGATGACATGATTGCCAAGTCCCTTACTGAGGAAGACCACCTGGTGAATCTGCTAAAACTGTTCAAGCGTCTGAGGAAATACCAATTAAAGTTGAACCCCAACAAATGCACATTCGAGGTGCAATCTGGTAAGCTGCTGGGTTTTATTGTAAGCGAGAAAGGGATTGAAGTTGACCCTGATAAAGTCAAAGCCATCCAAGAGATGCCTGCACCGAAGACAGAAAAAGAAGTTCGAGGGTTCTTAGGTCGATTGAACTACATTTCAAGGTTCATATCTCACCTTACAGCAACCTGTGAACCCTTGTTCAAATTGTTAAGAAAAGAACAAACGGTCAGGTGGAATGAAGACTGTCAGAAGGCTTTTGACAAGATCAAGGAGTACTTACAAGAACCTCCAATCCTTATGCCTCCAGTTGAAGGAAGACCTCTGATCATGTACTTGACAGTATTAGAAGAGTCAATGGGGTGTGTGCTGGGCCAGCATGACGAGTCTGGTCGAAAAGAGTATGCAATATACTACCTAAGCAAAAAGTTTACCGACTGTGAACAACGTTATTCACTGCTCGAGAAAACTTGCTGTGCTTTAGCGTGGGCTGCTCGCCGACTAAGACAATATATGTTGACCCACACCACTTTGTTGATCTCAAAAATGGACCCGGTTAAGTACATATTTGAGAAGCCAGCTCTTACCGGACGGGTTGCAAGATGGCAAATGATTCTTACAGAGTATGACATCCAGTACACATCTCAAAAAGCCATCAAGGGCAGTGTATTGTCTGAATATCTTGCTGAGCAACCCATTGATGATTACCAGCCTATGAGATTTGACTTCCCTGATGAAGACATCATGTTCATAAAATCAAAAGATCATGAAGAGCCTATTCACACTGAAGGGCCTGACCCGGAAGAAGAATGGACTATGATGTTTGACGGGGCTGTTAACATGAATGGTCGTGGTGTTGGTGCAGTACTCATTACACCTAAGGGAGTTCACATGCCTTTTTCGGCAAAACTCACTTTCAACTGCACTAATAACGAAGCTGAATACGAAGCTTGCATTATGGGTCTTGAGGAAGCCATTGACCTCAGGATCAAGACATTGACGGTATTCAGAGATTCAGCTCTGGTAGTTAATCAAACCAACGGCAAATGGTACACACACCAGGATCATCTAATACCTTACAGGGATTATACAAGGAGGTTACTGACTTTCTTCACAACAGTCAAGCTTGAGTATATCCCTCGGGACGAGAATCAGTTTGCAGATGCTCTGGCTACCATTTCGTCCATGATCAAAGTTCAGACTGCCAACTTTGTACCTCAGATTTCAGTGTCCAGACTTGACAGACCAGCATATGTGTTCGCAGCAGATGTTGCCAAAGATGATAAGCCTTGGTTTCACGACATCAAGTGCTTCTTGGAGGATCAAACATACCCACCTGGGGCATCTTCCAATGATAAGAAGACTTTGAGAAGGCTTGCTGGTAGTTTCTTTCTGAACACTGATGGGTCTTTGTATAAAAGGAACTTTGATATGGTACTCCTCAGATGTGTTGATAAGACAGAAGCAGACTTGTTAATGCATGAAGTGCACGAAGGATCCTTTGGAACCCATGCTGGAGGACATGCAATGGCTAAGAAATTGCTACGATCTGGTTATTATTGGATCACAATGGATGCCGACTGTTGTACCTATGCCAGGAAATGCCATAAATGCCAGATTTATGCGGATAAGGTGCATGTGCCTCCCAATCCTCTGAATGTGATGTCTTCACCTTGGCCTTTTGCTATGTGGGGCATTGATATGATTGGCAAGATCGAGCCAACTGCTTCAAATGGCCACAGATTCATCCTGGTCGCCATTGACTATTTCACCAAGTGGGTTGAAGCAGCCTCCTATGCCTATGTCACAAGGCAAGTGGTAGCCAGATTTCTAAAAAGAGATATCATCTGTCGATATGGAGTTCCCGAGCGAATCATTACTGATAATGGTTCCAACTTGAACAATAAGATGATGGCTGAACTGTGCCGGGATTTCAAAATTCAACACCACAATTCTTCTCCTTACAGGCCAAAGATGAACGGCGCTGTTGAGGCAGCAAATAAGAATATCAAGAAGATTGTGCAGAAGATGGTGGTCACTTACAAGGACTGGCATGAAATGCTACCGTTTGCCTTGCATGGGTACCGCACGTCAATCAGAACATCCACTGGGGCAACGCCATATCAACTTGTGTATGGTATGGAGGCAGTCCTACCTGTTGAAGTGGAATTACCCTCTTTACGGGTACTAATGGATGTTAAACTGAGTGAAGCATAATGGGTTAGGTCCCGATACGAGCAATTGAGTCTGATCGAAGAGAAAAGGTTGGCTGCAATCTGTCATGGGAAGTTGTATCAGAAGAGAATGAAGAAGGCCTTCAATCAGAAAGTCAGGTACCGAGAGTACCAAGTAGGAGATCTTGTGCTGAAAAGAATCCTCCCTCCTCATACAGACCACAGGGGCAAATGGACTCCAAATTACGAAGGACCATTTGTAGTGAAGAAAGTTTTCTCTGGTGGAGCACTGATGCTCAGCACCATGGATGGTGAAGATTTCCCGTCCCCTGTGAATTCAGATGCAGTTAAAAAATACTTCGCATAAAATGACCCGCTGGACATAAAAAACAGAATGTAAGTCCAGGCAAAAATAGGGCATCCCGGCGAGTCAAAAACAGAATAAAAGACTCGGGCAAAAATAAGGGAAAATAAACAAAAGAATGTACACCCGCTGAGTTGAAAAGCCACATCGGACAACTCAGGCAAAAATGGGTATCCCGATGGATTGAAAACCCGAAAGGGCGATCCATGCAAAATAAGGGAATAAGCGAATGACTGCATTTTGAATTCGTCTGTATCATCTACAACTCGGTAAGTTTCGGAAGGATCAAGCTTCAAATCAGAATCAGCATTCTTCAGAAAGCAAGACGAGAAGAGCGTCAAAAGTCATACGAGTCATAGTAAAGAGGAAGCTCCTCAAAGCGTCATCAACATGACCAGCATTTTGTTTCTCAATTTGTAACAATCTCCTCATTTCAGGGGATATGTTCCTTTGACTGTATCTCGCCAATTCAGGGCATATGGATTAATAAAATCAGATTTTCAGTCATGTCTCGTCTTGTACATTTTTATTTTTTGCAAAAAAAAAAAAAAGTCTGATGTCTTAAGAAAAAACTGATTGCATAAAACACAGATGTTTATTTTCAAAGGAAAAGCGTGCTTACAGGAAATATACTTACTCTCGGAAGTATCTAATTCCTATGACGGAATCCAGTAAGGGATACCTCGGGATTATTTGTGCGTTTCTCTGTCTTTTCAGGTTTGCAGGAATCCAGAACGCATCTTGGGGCACGTAAGCTTCATCCCAGCAAGTGGGCAAATCAACACTCAATCTTAGCACCCGAAGTGCTATCTCCCCAGCTGAGTTGCCTCTCATGACTTCCCCCAGCTGAGCTTCCACTTGCTACTGCTCCCAGCCGAGTTGCCATTTCATCCTCAGCCGAATACAAGTCAGGGAACCATCTCCCCGCAGAGCTTCAGCCTCTATCCAGAAGAGCAACGCATAGAAGATCGCAACAGAGTGAAGGAGGCTTCTACAAACCCCAGCTGGGTCTCTCATTTTATTTGAATAGGTCTCTCAATGACCCGATTCCCCAAGCAGATACATCTCATCAGATCTACCAATGATCTCATCCCCAGCTGGGATGTCTACTTCAACAGATCGATCAGAGATCTTCGCGGCAACGGGACCCGGATCCCGGTTTGGTACCTTTGCACAATCATAACATTTGCATCATATTCACCCACAAAGCGTAGCATTCCGTCTAGTACGGAGCATTACGGCAAAAATACAACACATAGCATAATCATAAGCCATGTTTTGAATCAGCACTTGTGACTAGTAACCATTCATCAGAATGCAGAATACTTTCCCCCAGAGTCCCCACCAGAGTCCCAGCAAAAGCAGCTGCCTCACAAATCACAAACACCAGTATATACTCATTTTGGACACCCGTCCGTGTCATCACTTCCCCAGTAAAGTCGCCTAAACACTCCTTACAAACAAGATCACCTGTATTACAGATACTTCCCGACACCCGTCCGTGTCATACCCCAGCAGGAAGCCAAAGACATCCTCTTTGCACTCACATATACTTATATACACTTTCTTGGCACCCGTCCGTGTCGTGTCCCCAGCGCAGTCACCTACACTTTGTATATCAGATACTTGTTGATATTATTATACTCCTCTCCTTTTGGCACTCGTCCGCGTCGCCTTCCCCGGCAGATAAACACTCATCCATATATACTCACACTACTCATACAGATACTCGTCCGTATCTTGCATATACCATTCATATCCCCACAGATTCGACACTCGTCCGTGCTCTTTGTTAACCGGATGGTACTCGTCCGTACCATCATCTCTGAACATGTGTCAAGCGTTTGTTTCTATCATGATGCTCGTCCGTATCATAGTCTTAAGGATGCTCGTCCGCATCTTTACACCGTGTCAAACACTCATGTCTTCTTGAATTTAGACACTCGCCTATGTCTACTTTTCCCCAGAAGAGTCCCTTCAGATTCAACACTCGTCCGTGTTCCTTGTTAACCAGATGATACTCGTCCGTATCATCATCTCTGAACACGTGTCAGTACTTGTTTCTACCCGATACTCGTCCGTATCGTAGTCTTAAGGATGCTCGTCCGCATCTTTAATCTATACAATATCTAAACACTTATACCTCTTGTTTCTTGGATGTGAACACTCGTCCGTGTTTACTGCTCCCCAGTAGATCACCAACGAACAATTTTCTTTTTATCTAACACTCGTCCTGTGTTGTGATAAACCTTGAGAGCAGCCGTCCCCTGCTAGGTGGTCGTCCTCCACCTCTTGATGGTCGTCCTCCATCATGCTCATCCGATGGCCGTCCCCGTCATTGATTTTAGCAGCCGTCCCCTGCTAGGTGGTCGTCCTCCACCCTTTTGATGATCGTCCTTCATCAATTTTATCCAATGGCCGTCCCCATTGTTGATTTTGGTTATCTGGCATTCGTCCTATGTCATGATAAACCCTGAGAGCAGCCGTCCCCTGCTAGGTGGTCGTCCTCCACCTCTTGATGGTCGTCCTCCATCATGCTCATCCGATGGCCGTCCCCATCGTTGATATTTTCGGCAGCCGTACCCTGCCAGGTGGTCGTCCTCCACCTTTGATGGCCGTCCCCATCATATTTCCTTTATACCCCAACAGAGCAGCCGTCCCCTGCTAGGTGATCGTCCTTCACCTTTGATGGCCGTACCCCATCATCTGTTTATTTCATTTATTCTTTAACCCGATGGCCGTCCCCGTCGTGGTCCCTTTTCCTTTTTTAGCCCGATGGCCGTCCCCATCGTTGGTTACTTTGCTTTATGAACTTGATGGCCGTCCCCGTCATGTTTCATTAATTCCCAGAGAATCTTACTTTATCTTGATGGCCGTCCCCATCATAATTTGATTTTCCCCAGCTAGTTGGCCGCCCCCGTCTTGGCTTTACCTTTTATCCCCAGCATGTCGGCCGTCCCCGTCATTGCTTTGTTTCCCTCACTTTACAATATACTTTACTTCTTCATTCTGTGAGTGCAAATTTTGGACCGTCTTTGGTATTCAACCACAAGTTATCTTGTTTGCCTGATAAGCCGTTGCTTACAACCCACACAGCTAACTCATGTTTGAATAGGGGCAGCTGTAAACACCCCAAATTTGCCCTCACCCATTCACACCATGGCTTGTGATCATTTCATATGCATAAACACAATCATATCACCTCATATCTCATTTTTGACTCACTGCATAGTTTCTAGGTCATCTGCATCTAGGGTTTGTGATCTGAGCAATCCAAGAGCCTCTTGAACCACTCTAAAGGCCAACAATCACTTCAAAGGGGTCCATGTGTGTTCTTATATCATATTATATCCTCTCAAAGTCAAGAATGCAAAAGAATCACAAGAACTGGGATTGGTATGGATGCAGAGCCAAGTTTGACTGCACAGTTGACCTAAAATTAGGGTTTTGGTTTCAGAGGCCATAACTCCAAGTTTTTTGGTCATTCTTGTTTCCATTGGTCTCTATATGGTATAGGGAGTATGCATATCAAGTTTCATGAAGAAATTCCATGGGGAAGTCATCTGATCAAGAGTTGACTTTTCAGACAAGTCAGTGTAAAATCAGGGCATCTGAGGCCCCCAATGACCCAACCAAGGGGTGATCTTCATCATTTTGAGTACATATGATCTTTATTTGATCATGGAAGAAGATTTAAGTTCACAAAATTCAAGAATTTGAAGTTTTTGCAAAGTTGACTTTTTAGGGCATAGTTGACTTTTCAAGAATATGTCATTTTAGGTCATTTTTCAAGCCTTGATTTTTGATCCAAAAATGCTTCAAATGGAAAAACTTTGGTCATGAAAGTTGTAGAATACATTTTTCCCTTTTCAAAAAGTACAAGAACATGATCTAATTCTTCTTGGATCAAAAGTTATGGTGTGACAAAGTTGGCCAAAATCACTAATTTTCAAGACATGCCTCAAATGAGAAATTTGCAAAATCATGAACCAAGGCTGTTTGTAACTTCTAGTTGACATCAAGCCAATGCACAAACATCACATGAGTTCTAAAAATCAGAATTGGACCAAAAAATCACATGTTCATGGTTTGCATAACAAGGCATTTTCATGAAGTATCAAAAGTAAGCAACTTGCAAAAACTATCATCACATCTCACCCACTTGATTTCTTGGATGCTGAACCAGCCATAGCATCTCACCTCACCATGCTGCGCCAGCCCTAGCCCTTGTACCAAGCCTAGAACCAAGTCATACCTCTCTTACAAAAAAGTTGACTTTTGGCAAAAGCAAACATCCCAATCACAGCAGGCCATGTCACATCCTCTGGCCACTTGGAATTGTTTATACTATCCTCTAGCAAGCAAAACATATGAAGGAGCCAAGCTGAAACAGGCCATAGCATCACATTCACAAACTCACCCCATTTTGCATTTCTCTTCGAATCTGCCTCCACAACTCACAAACATTCAAACAAGCTTCACTAATCATCTCACCATGCTTCATAGAGCCTAAACCAAAAAGAACCAAGCCTGAATCCAGCAAGAACACCACTTCTCCATTTTCACTCCAACTTGCAGTTTCTTTCGAAACTCACTCCACAGGCCATAAACACCCAAACAAACTCCACAAACCTTCTTAAAACATCACCCTGATCACAAAGAACCACTCACTTTGGCCTGAAACTGCCTGCATCACCATTGCCATTTTCAACTGAGCTTGAGCAGAAGCTGTTCAAACTCTTCATCTAGCCAGCATAAACTTCTCCAAAGCATTCAAGCATCATCAAGAGGTCATAAGGAGTGGATTTCACAAGGAGGGGAGGTCTGAAAGTTGCTGGAGTGAAAGCTTCGAATCTCAGGTAGCTCAAGAAATATTTTTCCAGAAATCATTTTTTATGTTCTAAACTTGTTCTCTATGCTTCACTGATTGTCCTGGTGCTTTTAGTTTTGAAAATGGTGATGAAGTGAGAATTTAATTGATCTCTGAAACTTTTTTGCCCTAGTTCTTGTTTGCTTCGATTCAGCCTTTCCTGGAAAAATAAATTTGTTTTGAGTGAGGGTTATGATTCGTGAGTGAGTGGGAAACATTTCTGTTCAATTAGATTTCATTTTCGTAACGTATGGAGTGAGTTTGAGGTTTGGAGTGAACGAAGAAGATGACCGGAACACTGTTCCGGCCATCTGAAAGTGTTTAACGGCACAATTAGGGTTTAAGCATTAATTAGTCATTTTTGAATTTGAGCCGTAGGATGTGGCGCGCAGTCAACTCCCGCGCGTGTAACTTTGAATCCAAGCCCTTGGATCAGCTGACTTCTCTTTAATTCATTTATTTTCATTTTATTTTCATATTTTTCTCATTTGTTTTGCATAATTTTTTTTAAAATAGCAAAAATGTCTTAAAAATTATGAAACTTTTTCTCAAGAGTTTTATTAATTTTTATGACACAAAAATATTTTCATTTTTATTTTTAGAATTAAAAAAGTATTTTTAAATATTTAAAAGTTTATTTTTAATTGATTAATGGAAATTAATTTATTAAAAATACTTTTAAGTATTTAAAAATCACCAAAAAATTCATGAAATGTTCTAAGACATTTAGAAACATTGTCCAACCTTCAAACCAAATTTATTTTTTGATCTTGATGCATTTTGAGAATTTTTCATTGAATTAAAATCATTTTTGTGCATTAATTTGATCCATAGTTCAAAAAATCATTTCTGCCTATTCATGAGGAGTTGGACATTGATTCTTCTTGCATTGCATTATGTTTAGCATGTAGTTTTTGAGATAAAATGGCCATGATTTGATCTTGCATTTTCAAATTGTTTGACATTTCTTTTGTTTGGAAACCCTAAAAACCCTATAAACTTGTGAAAATCATAACTTGAGATTGGTTAAGAGTTGAGACCTCTCCTTTGGGCATTGGTTTAGTATAGGATTAGGGGTCCTTTGTGTGGCATTTTCCATTTTTTATCTTAGGGTTTGCTTCTGATTTTGACTTTTGTTTGATGTTTGGTTCATAAACCCTAATTTGGGCTTCCATATGCATCCATCTTGCATTCTCTTGCATAACATGACTTGCCATGACATTCCATGCTTCCATGTGATTCATTTGACATCATAAGACATATAGAAAACATGTTTGATCATTGCATCATGTATTTGCCATTTTGTATGTCATGTGCACTTCATAACTTTTCATGTGTTTTCATGGTTCCTAACTTGCTTCATTTGCATTCATAAGCTTGTATGATCATTTCCATGTGCTGCCTCATGTTTGTAGCATCTCATAACATCATTAGCATCATGTATGTGCTTCTGGTTTTGTTTCTCATCATGTCATCTCATCCCATTCTGCATTTGCATTGCATTCCTTTTCTAACATTTCAGGTGGTAAGTGAACTTGAGAAGTGAATTTGCCTTCACTTCTCATAACCTTTCTTTTCATCTCTCTTGCATCCATTGCTGCATTTTCTATATGTGTTTGAGTTTGAGCTTGCTCATTTTTTTCTTCTCCCCACTTTCTTTCTGCAAGTGACTTGACTTCTTGAATGAAGCAAGTCACTTTGCTTCACTTGATCCTTTCATCTGCTTCCTGGTGTTTCCATTGAAGATTGTTCTTGTAAACCTCACAAACCTTAGGAACAACCAAGCATGACAATGATTAGGGTTTTGATTAGTCCCCCTTCTTAGTTTTACCTTTGTGTCTCTTCTGAGTCTTCTCTTCTCATCTCATAATCAGGGACTAAACCCTAAAGGCTTTAAGGCTTTGTGATTAAGCTTATGCCTGCATCCTTCTCTTAGGATGGAGTGTATAACTTTAATCCTTAGTGTTAAACCCTTAATGTGTTTAAATCTCTTAATCAATTCACCTAATAAGTATCAAGACATCACACTTGTAACTTGGGCCTTGCATTAGGATTCTAATTCTTCCTTAACTGGTTAAGAAGGACTAACCCTAGTGTTAATGGACAAGTCCTCCTCAAGTTGTCTTACAAATCATAAAATCCACTTCATCATCATATCATTAAATAAAATCCACTTAATCAAAGGCTTGTTTTGTCATGAGTTTAATCCCTAATCATGGATTAAGTTGAGGAGCTTTCCTCAGCTTAAACATTCTCATCTATTATCCTTCTATTAGGATGGTGTAATGGGTCTGTTTAATCCCTGATTATGGCTTAACCTCATTACTCAACACTAAACAAAAACAACAAAAACATCTAAATAATCACAAGTAGGTTAATGATCTTAATCCTATACTAAAGGTGATTAAGTGTGAGAATCTGACTTCACACTTAAGGTATTCTCATTACCCCTAATCAGAGGGAAGATGTGATGAGTTTACTAAATCCATTGGTTTAGGCTTAAGCTCATTTTCTTATGACAAACTTCAAAAAGCAATAAAAGACTGAAAACTCAAAAAACAAACAATAATCGTCTCCTTCGGGATTCTTTTCTCATCTCATTCACTCACAAACGAGAACTTGCTTCTTCCGTCTAATGCAAGACAGTTTGCACCTGGGCCAGACAGGTCATACACTTGAGCATAGGCAAGTAAGCAGTTCACAAGCCAATTCATCTCTCAGTCTTTTTGGGTCGAACTACGGTGTTCTGACTTCCTCATTGCACGAGAGGATACGTAGGCATAACTTAACAGTTATCGAACAAAAGTCTCTGTATATCCCCCCCTTTCCAGCATCATTTTCTTAGCCTCATTATCTTGAGCAATTCATTCTCATTCTTACACTGACACATCATTTATACATATCACACTTCACTCCTTTTACACTGACACTTGTATATCTCTTTCCAGCTCATTTATACACAAATTGCACTGACACTACCCCTTTAAAACACAAATCTTTCAAGCGTGGATCCCGTCGAGTACGGCGGACAATCTGGGTGCTAATACCTTCCCAGGTTGTAACCAACCCCCTTTCTCAGTCTCTTTGGTTCGCAACCGTCTTATCCATGTCTTTCTAGGCCTATGCAGCATTGCCTTCCCTCCGGGATAAAAATGCCTAGCTGGCGACTCTATTCATCTCCAGTGAGTTCACTGCTGTGTGTTCTCATTGTCCCTCTCGCCGACCGTTCGCGTCTGTACCTTTATTTGGGCCCGTCCCATTTATCGGGAGCGACACTTGTTCTGACAAAGAATATCAGAAATTAATCGTCCAAAAGGAATCCAATCCCGTTTGGTCTTCTCCCCATCCCTTGTTTCTTTCACAGCAACTCTAAGATTCTGAAAGAGTGTGTGGGCAAGATTGATTTTCTTTTGCTTGGAAATGAAGTATATGAGGAATTGTTGATCCAGATTGATGTAGTCTGGAGAATTGGTAGGTTTCCTGTGACAGATTGTCCCAAGAATTATTTTTGCCCAAATACGCAGAGGAGTCTTTAGGTCTTTGATCTTATTTGATGGTTTTCCAGCGGTGAAAATTTCTTTAGCAATCACAACAGCGTCAGATACTCTATCCATATCACTACATTTGATACCATTGCCATCAGTTTCAAAGAGTTTGGCAATGTGATCTTCAGAGATGATAATCTGTTTACCAAGCACATAAGAGGTAACTTGTGCGTCATTTGAATAGGCATACATCCAAAATTCTTTAACCAGTTTAGGGAAGACTGGTCCCATTAGCCTGTCAAAGTATTTTTCCCAGCCCTGAGCTTCAACCTGAGGGAGGAGGTCAAAACCATTTTCCTTCAAGCTTGCGAAATCCACGAACAACTCACACAGTACTTCCAGTTTATCAGAAGGAATGGAAAGAGTCTTTGAGGGTTCAACATAGTAATCATCAGAGAAATCTTTGCGTTGAGATGATGAAGCCATTTAGTTACTAAGATGAACTGTTAGGGTTTAGGGTTTTTAGAGAACAAAATGAGGAAGCACAAGAGACTGAGAAAAATTCAGAGAGAGTAAGATGCGGGTAAAATTTGAAAATGAGAAATATACTTGACATTTATAGAAAAAAAAAATTAAAGCAATTAATTAATTGAGAAATTAGTGGGAAACAATTAAGTTTGAAAACATAATGATTAAAAACATTAAATGCGCTGACATGGGGTAAAGCGTAAACGATTCTGGAACAGTTACCCAAGAGATTTTCTTGCCTTTTTGGTGTCAAACCTAGCCGTATCAGATTTCAGAATCTCAACAGTTATCCTTCTGAGTGAACAGTTGCCAAGGCACGTTCTGTCACTCTGTAGAATTTGGACACGTGTTTTGATTCTGATGGAAGTCCTTAGAGCTTTGTTGACAGTTGTTTGATATGAAGATCTGCAAGTTAATCTTTTGAACAGAAGTTCTAAGAGTAAAAAGTTAGAGCATAGAATCTTCTGAGATAATCATATAGAAGATAAATATCAGAACTTCGAGAGATAAAACATATGATTAAGTCATTTTCATTCTGGACATAACTTCATGCTAAGGTTAGTTAGAATGAAATTAAATCTATCTTCAGAAAGGGGTTTTGTAAAAATATCAGCCCGTTGGTGATTTGTGTCTATAAATTTTAACATTAAAATTCCCTTCTAAGTATAGTCCCTAATGAAGTGATGTTTAACTTCTATGTGTTTAGCTCTAGAATGTAAAATGGGATTTTTAGAGAGACAAATAGCAGAAGTATTGTCACAGAGGATTGGAATGTTACTCTCATAGATATTGAAATCTTCAAGCTGATTTTTCATCCAGAGCATCTGAGTACTGCATCCAGCAGCTGCAATGTATTCAGCTTCTGCAGTTGATAATGCTATGGTTGGTTGTCTTTTGCTAGACCAAGAGATTAGATTGTCGCATAGAAATTGACAACTTCCAGAAGTACTTTTTCTTTCGGTTCTGTCTCCAGCAAAGTCAGCGTCACAATATCCTACAAGTTTATACTTTTCTGATCTTCTGTAATACAGACCAAGATTAGTAGTACCTTTCAGATATCTAAAGATTCTCTTAACTGCTGTTAAGTGAGTTTCTCTAGGATCTGATTGGAATCTAGCACATAAACATACACTGTATAGAATGTCTGGTCTAGAAGCAGTAAGATAGAGAAGTGATCCAATCATACCTCTGTAGAGCTTCTGATCTACTTTCTTACTTACCTCTTCTTTCTCCAAGATACACGTAGGATGCATGGGAGTTTTGGATATTGAACTTTCTGATAAATCAAATTTCTTCAGAAGTTCTTTTACATATTTGCTTTGATGGATATATGTTCCTTCTGATGTTTGATTTATTTGAATTCCCAGAAAGAACTTTAATTCTCCCATCATGCTCATTTCAAATTCTGCCTGCATAGATTTAGCAAATTCCTTTCCCAAGGCACTTTTAGTAGAACCAAAAATTATATCATCTACATAAATTTGACATATCAGAAGATCATTTTTAATGTTTTTACTGAAAAGAGTTGTATCCACTTTCCCTCTGATGAATTTATTTTCCAGTAGAAAATTACTTAACCTTTCATACCAAGCTCTGGGAGCTTGTTTTAAACCATATAAAGATTTTTTGAGTTTGTAAACATGTTCTGGAAATTTTGTATTTTCAAAACCAGGGGGTTGGTGTACATACACTTCTTCATCAATATAACCATTTAAAAATGCACTTTTGACATCCATTTGATATAGAATGATATTGTGATTTACAGCAAATGATATTAGAAGTCTTATTGATTCTAACCTGGCGACTGGTGCATAGGTTTCTGTATAGTCAATTCCTTCTTGTTGACTATAACCTTGTGCAACCAGTCTTGCTTTGTTTCTGACAACTTCTCCTTGCTCATTGAGTTTGTTTCTGAATACCCATTTGGTGCCAATGATGTTGAATCCTCTGGGTCTAGGAACTAGATCCCACACATCATTTCTGGTGAATTGATTAAGTTCTTCTTGCATAGCCAGAATCCAATCATTTTCTGATAGAGCTTCTTCTACAGAAGATGGTTCAATCAGAGAGACAAGTCCTAGTAGCGTCTCTTCAGAGTTTTTGAATGAGGATCTTGTTCTGATTGGTTCATCTTTCTTTCCCAAGATTTTATCTTCTGGGTGATTAATATTGCTTCTGGAAAGCTTCTTCTGGATGGGTTCTTCAGGTGTTGATGGAGCAGTTGTATTGTTTTGAACTTTAGAAGATTGATCTTTAGAAGTTCTGTTTGTAGAGATTTCTACTTCTATATCTGCAGTAAATTCATTCTGCTTTGGTTTTTCAGAACCAAGCTTATCATCAAATCTGACATGAATTGATTCTATCACAATACATGTTTCTGTATTGTATACTCTGTATCCCTTAGAACGTTCAGAGTATCCTAACATATAACACTTTTGTGCCTTAGAATCAAATTTATTCAGAGTATCAAGAGTGTTTAACATAAAACAAATACATCCGAAAGGATGAAAATAAGAAATGTTGGGCTTTCTGTTCTTCCACAATTCATAAGGAGTCTTTTCAAGAATAGGTCTTATAGAGATTCTATTCTGAATGTAACATGCTGTATTTACTGCTTCTGCCCAAAAATGTTTAGCCATATTAGTCTCATTGATCATGGTTCTGGCCATCTCTTGTAAAGTTCTATTTTTACGTTCTACAACCCCATTTTGTTGTGGAGTTCTAGGACAAGAAAAATCATGAGAGATGCCATTTTCATTAAAAAATGATTCTAATTGTTTATTTTCAAATTCTCCACCATGATCACTTCTGACTTTTATGATCTTTGATTCTTTTTCATTTTGAACTTGTTTGCAGAAGTTAGAAAATACAGCAATTGACTCATCCTTGTGTCTAAGAAACTTTACCCATGTCCATCTGCTGAAGTCATCTACGATCACCAATCCATACTTCTTGCCACTGACAGAAGCAGTTTTCACTGGTCCAAATAAGTCAATGTGCAGAAGTTCTAATGGTCTAGAGGAAGATACAACCTTTTTAGCTTTGAATCCAGTTTTTGAAAATTTGCCTTTCTGACATGCTTCACATAGAGCTTCTGAGTTGAACTTCAAATTTGGAAGTCCTCTGACTAGATTGAGTTTGTTAAGTTGAGATAATCTTCTCATATTAACATGTCCCAATCTTCTGTGCCAGACCCATTGCTCAGTTTCCACAGACATTAGACATTTTACATTTTGAATTTTTAATTCTGAAAGCTTTATTTTATAAATGTTGTTCTTTCTCTTTCCACTAAAAAGGATTGTTCCATCTTTCTGACTAACAGCTTTACAGAACTTTTGATTAAAGATTATGTCGTAGCCATTATCACTTAATTGACTTATGGATAATAAATTATGCATTAATCCTTCTACAAGTAGAACATTAGATATAGAAGGAAGATTTCCATTAACAATAGTTCCGGAGCCAATAATTCTTCCCTTTTGATTGCCCCCAAAACCTACGTGGCCTCCATCTTTTAATTCAAGACTTTGGAACATATGCTTTCTTCCCGTCATGTGACGTGAGCATCCAGAGTCCAGGTACCATGATTGGTGTTTCAGTTTTGCTGTTAAAGACATCTGCAACATACACAATTTTATCCTTGGGTACCCATATTCTTCTGGGTCCTTGTTTGTTAGATTTTACAAACTTCTGATTTATTTTGGGTTTTAAATCAGAACTTGTAGAGCAAGATGACTCACTAGTGTATATAAGATCATGATTATGACCGTAGGTGAAATGAGAACTTAGAGGAGTATTAGTATTTATGACAATGTCATCAATATTTTTTAATTTCAGAGTTTCATTATTTTTCACATAGCCTATGCCTCTTCTTTCATTTCTGCTAACACCATAGATCATAGAAGCAATCTTACTTCTATCTAAGCTTTTAGTAAGAAATTGTTGAAAACTATAATCATATTGTTTTATGATATTATCAGACTTGATTAGATCTTCTAATTCAGATTTCTTCTGAGCTTTGAGCTTCTCAAAAGAGTTTTTACATTCAAAGAGATTTTCTTTCAGCTCAGAGTTTTCTGTTTTTAGTTTTCTAACATCTTCTAATTCAGACACTAGACTTTGTTTAACGTCTTTGTATTTGAATTGAAGCTTCTGATATTTTTCAAGAATTTCTGAAAGACTAGCTTCTAACTCAGATCTAGAGAATTTAGAAAATACCTCTTCTGAGTCTGATTCTAACTCTGATTCTGATGAGTGATCATCTTCTGGTATATTTGCCATTAATGCAATATTAGCTTGTTCATCTCCAGAATCTGACTCTGCTTCAGATGATTCAGAATCATCCCATGTTGCCATGAGACTCTTTTTCTTTTCTTTGCTGAATCTGTTTCTGGGTTTGTCTTTCTGAAGTTTTGGACATTCACTTTTATAGTGTCCTGGTTCTTTGCATTCGTAGCACACAACTTCTTTGCTTCTGGGTTTCTTGTGACTGGATGTTGATTCAGAATAATTGTTTGATCTTCTGGTATTTCTGAACTTCTTCTGACGATGCTTCCAGAGTTGTTGAACTCTTCTTGACAGGAGAGATAATTCATCTTCTTCTGATGAGCATCCAGAGATTTCTTCTTCTTCTGCCTGTAAAGCTTTAGAAACATGTTTGTTAGATTTAAGAGCTACAGACTTACCTTTCTTCTGGGGCTCATCTTCTTCTAATTCAATCTCATGACTTCTCAAGGAGCTGATCAGTTCTTCTAAGGAAATTTCATTCAGATTTTTTGATAATTTTAAAGCAGTGACCATGGGTCTCCAGGCTTTTGGTAAACTTCTGATGATTTTCTTCACATGATCTGCTATTGAGTAGCCTTTGTCCAGAACTTTTAGTCCAGCAACCAGAATTTGGAACCTTGAAAACATTTTTTCAATGGTTTCATCTTCTTCCATCTTGAAAGCTTCATACTTCTGGATGAGAGCTAGAGCTTTGGTCTCCTTGACTTGAGAGTTGCCTTCATGTGTCATCCTTAGAGAATCAAACATGTGTTTGGCTGAATCCCTGTTTGTGATCTTCTCATATTCTGTGTACGAGATGGCACTTAGAAGTATGGTCCTAGCTTTGTGATGATTTCTGAATTCCTTCTTCTGTTGAACTGTCATATTTTTTCTTTCAATCTTCTGACCATCTTCTCCAACAGGATGAATATATCCATCTGTCACCATGTCCCAGAGATCTCCATCTAGAGCTAGAAAGAAACTCTCTAGAACATCCTTCCAGTAGTCAAAGTTGTCACCATTGAACATTGGTGGTTTAGCATTGATCTTGTCATTCTGATAGTCATTGTTAATTCCAGTTTCTGCCATGTGTTTATCTTCTGGATCTTTTACTGACACGGTTAAGTGTAATACTCAGAACCTAGCGCTCTGATACCAATTGAAGGTGGCAAAACACAAGGAAGGGGGGTTGGAATTTGATGAAACCTTTGCACCAGTAGCAAGGCTTGAATCAATAAGACTACTATTGGGAATTTCTTGTATCTTAAAGTTCAAGCTATTTCAAATGGATGTGAAAAGTGCCTTTCTTAATGGTTATCTTAATGAAGAGGTATATGTAGAACAGCCTAAAGGATTTGTTGATCCAAGTTGTCCAAATCATGTATACAAATTAAAGAAAGCACTTTATGGTCTGAAGCAAGCTCCAAGGGCATGGTTTGAAAGACTGACCACATTTCTTATCAAGCAAGGGTACAGAAAAGGTGGTATTGATAAAACCTTGTTTGTTAGAGATGAAGAAGGAAGTGTCATGATTGCTCAAATATATGTTGATGACATTGTGTTTGGTGGGATGTCTGATAAGATGGTCAAACATTTTGTCAAGCAGATGGAATCTGAATTTGAAATGAGCCTAGTAGGTGAGTTAACCTACTTTCTTGGTCTGCAAATAAAGCAAATGGAAGACTCAATGTTCATATCTCAAAGCAAGTATACCAAGAACATAGTCAAGAAATTTGGAATGGAAAATGCTACTCATAAGAGAACTCCTGCCCCCACACATTTGAAGCTGACTAAAGATGAAAAGGGTGAGAGTGTAGATCAAAGCTTATACAGAAGCATGATTGGAAGCCTGTTGTACTTGACTGCTAGCAGACCTGACATATCATTTGCAGTAGGTGTATGTGCAAGATATCAAGTTGATCCAAAAGTCAGTCATCTCAATCAAGTCAAGAGAATTCTTAAATATGTTAATGGTACTTGTGACTATGGCATAATGTATTTTCATGGATGTAAACCAATTCTCACTGGCTTCTGTGATGCTGATTGGGCTGGAAGTGCAGATGACATAAAAAGCACTTCAGGAGGATGTTTCTTTCTAGGAAACAACTTAATTTCCTGGTTCAGTAAGAAACAAAACTGTGTATCCTTGTCTACAGCTGAAGCTGAATATATAGCAGCTGGAAGCAGTTGTTCTCAGTTGGTTTGGATGAAGCAAATGCTCACTGAGTACAATGTCCCACAGGATGTCATGACATTGTACTGTGACAACTTAAGTGCAATCAACATATCAAAGAATCCTATCCAACATAGAAGGACCAAGCATATTGATATCAGACATCATTTCATCAGAGATCTTGTAGAAGAAAAGGTGATTTCATTGGAACATGTAGCTACAAATCTGCAGTTAGCTGATATCTTTACCAAAGCATTGGATGCTACACAATTTGAGAACTTAAGGGGCAAACTTGGAATCTGTTTATGTGATATTTAGCAGTTAATGAGATGTGCCAACATGTCATATGACATTGTAAGGCATAAGTTCCAGATGGCAAAACCAGTCTGGACAAGATCCTTGGGAATTCCATCTCTAATCATTTGCACTGTAACGGCTACTTATTTAGTAACTGTTTATAATCAGCTATCAAGATTCTCATCATACTATCACAAGCAAATCACATTAACTAGCTATTCTCCAGAAATCAAAAACCCTAAAGCTTTTCATCCATCTTCCTCAACAATGTCTCAAAACCCTAACACAACTGAAGAAGTTCTCAACCAAGAAGACGTAGTTCATGCCACTCCCATTTCTGTGGTACCAATGAAATCAACTCCATTGGACGAGCTCAGAGGAAGTGCTTCTCACACTAAAAAGCCAAGAACTCCAAAGAGAGCTAAAGATCAAGTCTGCAGCAAAGCCAAAGGAGGCATTCCTTCTCCTGCTAACATGCCCCCAAAATCCTCAAAATATGTGGATGATTCCATCAAGGAGATTGTCAACCAAATTATTTTTGAAAAAAGAGTGGTGAGTGGGATCTCTGTTCCTCTGAACACCATGCCTGCACCTCAAGAAGAACAAGCTCAAGATGCAGAGGACACTCCTGCAGAACAAGATGTCCCAATAGATGTTGGAACATCTGAAGATAAGAAAAAGAACTCATCTGATGCTGATTTGGAACAAACTGAGGACCAGCATAAGGCCTCAAATGAAAATGATGAAGAAGTCTCTGAGGATCAGACCAAAGCCTCAAATGAAGATCAAATCCCTGCTGATCAACCAGCTGAAGAGGAGACTGCTCAATCTCCTCCAGTGGTCAACCTGGAGCAAGACTCTGATACAGAGATCATAGTCTCTGTTAAACCCAGCATAGCCAAAAGGCTCAGGTCCAAGAAAGGAAAGATGCAAGCTGAACCTGAAATTCCTGAGAAGAAGAAAGCTACCCCAAAGAAAGGCAAGGCTAAAGCTACCTTTGGTCCAACAAAACCATGGATTAAAGTCCAAACCCAGAAGAGAAAAGCTGTCACACCATCAGACTCAGATGTTGAATCAGATGTCCCAACATCTCCTCCCAAAAAGAAACCAGCACCATCTAGGGCTTCATCTGCTGTTCCAGAAGCCCCCTTGGACAACATATCTTTCCATCATGTCTCTAGTGTCAACAGATGGAAGTATGTGTACCAAAGAAGGGTTGCCCTAGAAAGAGAACTGAGCAGCAATGCACTTGAGTGCACTGAACTGATTGACCTCATCTCTGCTGCAGGACTATTCAGAACAGTCTCAGATCTCTCTCCCTGCTATGAACTTCTTGTCAAAGAGTTCATTGTTAATCTTCAGGAGGATTGTTCAAATGGTAAGTCCTCTGAGTTTCAAAAAGTTTTTGTTAGAGGTAAATGTGTAGAGTTTTCTCCTCAAATCATAAATCAGTACCTAGGAAGAGAAACAGATGGACCAAATGAGCTAGGTAAGACAGATAATCAAGTTTGTAAGGTGATCACTGCAAACCAGGTCAAGGCATGGCCTATGAAGGGAAAGCTCTCAGTGAGCATGCTTACCAGAAAGTATGCCATGCTGAACAGGATTGGTACAGCTAACTGGGTGCCTACCAACCACACTTCTTCAATCTCCACTGGTCTGGCCAGGTTTATCTATGTTGTGGGAACTCAAACCAAGATGGACTATGGAGCTTACATTTTTGATCAGACCTTGAAGCATGCCAGCTCCTCTGCAACAAAGCTGCCAATAGCTTTTCCATCATTGCTGTGTGGTATAGTGCTCAATCAATACCCTGGAATCCTCACTGACAAGGATACAGCCTGCAAAAGAGAAAGCCCCCTGGCTTTTCACTACAAGTTATTCCTCAGTCATCATGCTGCAGATGTTGAAGCACCTTCTGGGACATCTGCAGGTCCTTCAACTGCTAAGACTCCAATCTCCAAGAAGGCTCTAATTGCTGAGCTTAAAAGCACATGCAAAGAACTTGAAGCAAGGAAGCTGAAACTTGAAGAAATCATCCAAAGGCTGGAAAGTGGAGAAGATCAGAAAGCTGCCTCTGATGAAGAAAGTAAAGCTGATGAAGAAACAGAAGTTGAGGAAGAAACTGAGAGTGATGAATCTGAGTGATCAATGTATGTGAGGCAAATGTAATGACAGCAATGTATTTCTGGAATAGTGTCTTTGGCCCTAAATTTTTTGTCTACCAAGGGGGAGAACAACAACAAATTGTATTGCTATTTAAGTATGAATGAAAAAAAATCTGTTTGTTTGCTTCTGAACTGAATAAGTTTTTTTTCTGTTGCAACAAGACTGGATACATATATGTTTGAGGGGGAGTAATCTCAAATAAGAATCAACAGAAAAGTAATGCTATACTCTGATAAAAAGAACTTCTGCTGCACTCTGAAAACCAGAAAAGATGTTAGCCAAAAATTAGCCAAAGGGGGAGTTTGTAGATGTTTAAGAATTGGCAGAATTTTTGACCAACAAGAAATGTTGAATTCAGTTTAGAATGTCCTATCAGATGTTGGGACATTATCAAACAGAGTATATGAACTTATTTTAGGATGTCTCATCAGATGTTGGGACATTGTGTAAATAACTTAAGTTCAGTTTTTCAGGATGTCCCAACAGATGTTGAGACATCTCAGACCTGCTACCAGAATTAATTATTGATTAACTGATCAGAGATATTTAAGGAGAATTATCTGGAATTAATTAATGATGGATAAAAACAGAACAAGGCGCATCTGTAGGGAGTTTTATATTGAAGATTCAGATTAAAACAGAAGACCTAAATCACCTAGAATCTAGGAGGTAACAAACCCTAAATTCAAGGTGGAAGCTGCTGCGCATTAGGGCTGGATCACTCTACAGAAAGCCCAAAATTCAGATACCTATTTAATCAACAGAAACTCATAGAATTGAGTACGAATTTCAGAAGATCAACTAGGGTGTCTAGAATTTAATAGCAGGTTGTTTTTATGTACCACTTTATGAGCTTTTAAGCAAAAGTGCATTTGTGACTTGATTGAAACTGTGAAGTAAGATCAAGCTGTATTGTTTGAAGAATGTCTTCAATTTCATTAAACCTGTAAACTTGATCACTGTGTGATTGAGGGGGAGTGAGTAGGGTACTCTTATCTAAGGTGTGTCTTAGGTAGAAATTGCATTGGGTAGTTATTAAGTGATAGATTAAACAGGGTGGTTTATGTCTAGAATTAATATTACTTATAGTGGATTTCCTCCTGGCTTGGTAGCCTCCAGATGTAGGTGTGGTTATACACTGAACTGGGTTAACAAACTTCTGTGTTGTTTACTTTTCTTGCTATTTAAGTTTTGGTTAAATTTGTCAAGTGTCCTATCAAGTGTTGGGACATCTCTTAGGACATCTCATACCTGATCACAGAATTTCAATAACCTAGAGAGAGAGAGAGAGAGAGAGAGAGAAAGAGAGAGAATTTAATAGGAGTGAGCCCAACAACTATATTTATATAAGGAAGTAAAGTTTGTTGTGTATTGTGAAATATTTAAGGAATTTTTGTAAGGTATTTTCAAAAATTCAAGGAATAAGTTTTTTGTCGATTAAGAAATTTAAAGAGTGTTTGTATTTGACTTAACTCATATATCGTTTATTGTTATAACTTTTCGAGTTAAATGTAAATATATTAAACAAGATATCAACTCAATATAAATTTAAAATTATCATAATGACATCCTGAGATAAAATCCTAATATTTTGATGATGTGTATCATCTTCACAAATATTTTCCAATTAAATAAATTATTAAATCTCCCAATTAAAAAAAAATCTTTATCAAAATAATATTAATTATTAAAAACTATCTCATGGTAGAGACTCGCCTACTTAAAAGAATTTAGTCTCCATCATATTTTTAAGGAAAATAAAAGATAAACCAAAATCCCTAGGTAGAGACACTAGGTAAGGAGTCGGTTAAGCGGGAGGAAGGTGATAGGCACCTCTCACTTCTATTATACCTAATAGTGTCCTCTTAGGCTTTTTGGAATAGGTTGTTTTTATTAATCTCATGTTTATAAATTCCAAGAAAATTCCATATAAATAAATCAAAAAACTCTAATTTTTATCCCTTATAGTACTCTCTAGGGTTTTATAACCCTATTCATATGTACCCTCAATTTGAAGGATCATAGTGATCGTAGTTCCATTCCCCTATCCCCTAATTTTAATCCATTATTTATGCCCTTAGAACTTTGAGCTCTATCCCATTATATCCCTAATTCATCCCTTAAATACCCCTTATGTCATGAAAATTTTCCTTTAAATACCTTATAATATAAGATAAACATTAACCCCAATAAATAAATAAATTTAATTTATTTTTCATAATAGTGATAGTTTCCCTTAATAAATAAACCATTAATTGAAAATCTCAAAATTTAAATATAAACCCATGTTTAAAAAATATTATTAATCCCTTTTTAAATTGAAAACAAATGTAACCAAAATAAAAATAATAATATAACCCATGTTTTAAGTCCCCAAATATATAATCTAAAATATATATCCCAAAAAATAAGTAGTGAAATAAACCTTATTTTTTTTAAATGTTAGAATGAAATTCATGAAATTTATCTCCATTTAATTTTTGAAATTATTAATACCTTACATTCATATTATTATCCCTATTAATTTAATTTAATCAAAACCTAATCTTAAATCCCTAAATATTAAATAAAATCAAATTTTAATTAATTTATATATCCTAAACCCTAAGTAAATTAATTGTAATTACCTAGAATTATCCCAATGACAAATTAATGATAAAATCGTAAAAATAATTTAAAAAACCTAACAGCGAGAGAAAAAGAAAACCGCCCTCCCCCATTTTATCGATACAAGAATTTTCCCTTTTTTAATTAATAAAATAAAATAAATAAATATCATTTGATATAAGTGGAAGTGAATCAATCCTATTTTCATTTCTTCACACTCAGTCTGCACTAAAAGAAAAAAGAGAAAGAAACCCGGATCTTCATATATCTCACCCTTCATTTCATACTTCCAAACAACAACCCAATATTCCCAACGACATAAATCAAATCCACCCATAATATTTGTGTATTATAATTTTATCAATTAAGCAATCTTAATTAATAATTTATGCAATTTTCATTAGCGTCTTTCGTATTTTAGCTTATCACTAAAATAATAATTTACTCATGGATATACACTTTAAACAATTCAGAGAAAAACTTGTGCATAATAAACAGTAAAAAAATTAAAATTTTTGAAAAAAAACAACTAACAAAACTTCGTTCATTTGTATCTTCTACAACATATTTATAATTATCTAGGTTAAATACTTTATAAATCCAAATCCTTTGGTAATCTCATTATATTTCTTCATTTTTTTAAATTGATTGCCAAAGGGTTTGGATTTATGAAATATAATAACATAGAGAGAGAGAGAGAGAGAGAGAGAGAGAGAGAGAGAGAATTTAATATGAGTGAGCCCAACAACTATATTTATATAAGGAAGTAAAGTTTGTTGTGTATTGTGAAATATTTAAGGAATTTTTGTTAGGTATTTTCAAAAATTCAAGGAATAAGTTTTTTGTCGATTAAGAAATTTAAAGAGTGTTTGTATTTGACTTAACTCATATATCGTTTATTGTTATAACTTTTCGAGTTAAATGTAAATATATTAAACAAGATATCAACTCAATATAAATTTAAAATTATCATAATGACATCCTGAGATAAAATCCTAATATTTTGATGATGTGTATCATCTTCACAAATATTTTCCAATTAAATAAATTATTAAATCTCCCAATTAAAAAAAAATCTTTATCAAAATAATATTAATTATTAAAAACTATCTCATGGTAGAGACTCACCTACTTAAAAGAATTTAGTCGCCAACATATTTTTAAGGAAAATAAAAGATAAACCAAAATCCCTAGGTAGAGACACTAGGTAAGGAGTCGGTTAAGCGGGAGGAAGGTGTTAGGCACCTCTCACTTAGATTATACCTAATAGGGTCCTCTTAGGCTTTTTGGGATAGGTTGTTTGTATTAATCTCATGTTTATAAATTCCTAGAAAATTCCAAATAAATAAATCAAAAAACTCTAATTTTTATCCCTTATAGTACTCACTAGGGTTTTATAACCCTATTCATATGTACCCTCATTTTGAAGGATCACAGTGATCGTAGTTCCATTCCCCTATCCCCTAATTTTAATCCTTTATTTATGCCCTCAGAATTTTGAGCACTATCCCATTATATCCCTAATTCATCCCTTAAATACCCCTTATGTCATGAAAATTTTCCTTTAAATACCTTATATTATAAGATAAACATTAACCCCAATAAATAAATAAATTTAATTTATTTTTCATAATAGTGATAGTTTCCATTAATAAATAAACCATTAATTGAAAAACTCAAAATTTAAATATAAACCCATGTTTAAAAAATATTATTAATCCCTTTTTAAATTGAAAACAAATGTAACCAAAATAAAAATAATAATATAACCCATGTTTTAAGTCCCCAAATATATAATCTAAAATATATATCCCAAAAAATAAGTAGTGAAATAAACCCTATTTTTTTTAAATGTTAGAATGAAATTCATGAAATTTATCTCCATTTATTTTTTGAAATTATTAATACCTTACATTCATATTATTATCCCTATTAATTTAATTTAATCAAAACCTAATCTTAAATCCCTAAATATTAAATAAAATCAAATTTTAATTAATTTATATATCCTTAACCCTAAGTAAATTAATTGTAATTACCTAGAATTATCCCAATGACAAATTAATGATAAAATCGTAAAAATAATTTAAAAAACCTAACAGCGAGAGACAAAGAAAACCGCCCTCCCCCATTTTATCGATACAAGAATTTTCCCTTTTTTAATTAATAAAATAAAATAAATAAATATCATTTGATATAAGTGGAAGTGAATCAATCCTATTTTCATTTCTTCACACTCAGTCTGCACTAAAAGAAAAAAGAGAAAGAAACACGGATCTTCATATATCTCACCCTTCATTTCATACTTCCAAACAACAACCCAATATTCCCAACGACATAAATCAAATCCACCCATAATATTTGTGTATTATAATTTTATCAATTAAGCAATCTTAATTAATAATTTATGCAATTTTCATTAGCGTCTTTCGTATTTTAGCTTATCACTAAAATAATAATTTACTCACGGATATACACTTTAAACAATTCAGAGAAAAACTTGTGCATAATAAACAGTAAGAAAATTAAAATTTTTGAAAAAAAAAAACTAACAAACCTTCGTTCATTTGTATCTTCTACAACATATTTATAATTATCTAGGTTAAATACTTTATAAATCCAAATCCTTTGGTAATCTCATTATATTTCTTCATTTTTTTAAATAGATTTCCAAAGGGTTTGGATTTATGAAATATGATAACATAGAGAGAGAGAGAGAGAGAGAGAGAGAGAGAGAATTTAATAGGAGTGAGCCCAACAACTATATTTATATAAGGAAGTAAAGTTTGTTGTGTATTGTGAAATATTTAAGGAATTTTTGTAAGGTATTTTCAAAAATTCAAGGAATAAGTTTTTTGTCGATTAAGAAATTTAAAGAGTTTTTGTATTTGACTTAACTCATATATCGTTTATTGTTATAACTTTTCGAGTTAAATGTAAATATATTAAAAAAGATATCAACTCAATATAAATTTAAAATTATCATAATGACATCCTGAGATAAAATCCTAATATTTTGATGATGTGTGTCATCCTCACAAATATCTTCCAATTAAATAAATTATTAAATCTCCCAATTAAAAAAAAATCTTTATCAAACTAATATTAATTATTAAAAACTATCTCATGGTAGAGACTCACCTACTTAAAAGAATTTAGTCGCCATCATATTTTTAAGGAAAATAAAAGATAAACCAAAATCCCTAGGTAGAGACACTAGGTAAGGAGTCGGTTAAGCGGGAGGAAGGTGTTAGGCACCTCTCACTTCTATTATACCTAATAGGGTCCTCTTAGGCTTTTTGGGATAGGTTGTTTGTATTAATCTCATGTTTATAAATTCCAAGAAAATTCCAAATAAATAAATAAAAAAACTCTAATTTGTATCCCTTATAGTACTCACTAGGGTTTTATAACCCTATTCATATGTACCCTCAATTTGAAGGATCACAGTGATCGTAGTTCCATTCCCCTATCCCCTAATTTTAATCCTTTATTTATGCCCTCAGAATTTTGAGTTCTATCCCATTATATCCCTAATTCATCCCTTAAATACCCCTTATGTCATGAAAATTTTCCTTTAAATACCTTATAATATAAGATAAACATTAACCCCAATAAATAAATAAATTTAATTTATTTTTCATAATAGTGATAGTTTCCCTTAATAAATAAACCATTAATTGAAAAACTCAAAATTTAAATATAAACCCATGTTTAAAAAATATTATTAATCCCTTTTTAAATTGAAAACAAATGTAACCAAAATAAAAATAATAATATAACCCATGTTTTAAGTCCCCAAATATATAATCTAAAATATATATCCCAAAAAATAAGTAGTGAAATAAACCCTATTTTTTTTAAATGTTAGAATGAAATTCATGAAATTTATCTCCATTTATTTTTTGAAATTATTAATACCTTACATTCATATTATTATCCCTATTAATTTAATTTAACCAAAACCTAATCTTAAATCCCTAAATATTAAATAAAATCAAATTTTAATTAATTTATATATCCTTAACCCTAAGTAAATTAATTGTAATTACCTAGAATTATCCCAATGACAAATTAATGATAAAATCGTAAAAATAATTTAAAAAACCTAACAGCGAGAGACAAAGAAAACCGCCCTCCCCCATTTTATCGATACAAGAATTTTCCCTTTTTTAATTAATAAAATAAAATAAATAAATATCATTTGATATAAGTGGAAGTGAATCAATCCTATTTTCATTTCTTCACACTCAGTCTGCACTAAAAGAAAAAAGAGAAAGAAACCCGGATCTTCATATATCTCACCCTTCATTTCATACTTCCAAACAACAACCCAATATTCCCAACGACATAAATCAAATCCACCCATAATATTTGTGTATTATAATTTTATCAATTAAGCAATCTTAATTAATAATTTATGCAATTTTCATTAGCGTCTTTCGTATTTTAGCTTATCACTAAAATAATAATTTACTCATGGATATACACTTTAAACAATTCAGAGAAAAACTTGTGCATAATAAACAGTAAAAAAATTAAAATTTTTGAAAAAAAAAAACTAACAAATCTTCGTTCATTTGTATCTTCTACAACATATTTATAATTATCTAGGTTAAATACTTTATAAATCCAAATCCTTTGGTAATCTCATTATATTTCTTCATTTTTTTAAATAGATTTCCAAAGGGTTTGGATTTATGAAATATGATAACATAGAGAGAGAGAGAGAGAGAGAGAGAGAGAGAGAGAGAGAGAGAGAGAGAGAGAGAGAGAATTTAATAGGAGTGAGCCCAACAACTATATTTATATAAGGAAGTAAAGTTTGTTGTGTATTGTGAAATATTTAAGGAATTTTTGTAAGGTATTTTCAAAAATTCAAGGAATAAGTTTTTTGTCGATTAAGAAATTTAAAGAGTTTTTGTATTTGACTTAACTCATATATCGTTTATTGTTATAACTTTTCGAGTTAAATGTAAATATATTAAAAAAGATATCAACTCAATATAAATTTAAAATTATCATAATGACATCCTGAGATAAAATCCTAATATTTTGATGATGTGTGTCATCCTCACAAATATCTTCCAATTAAATAAATTATTAAATCTCCCAATTAAAAAAAAATCTTTATCAAACTAATATTAATTATTAAAAACTATCTCATGGTAGAGACTCACCTACTTAAAAGAATTTAGTCGCCATCATATTTTTAAGGAAAATAAAAGATAAACCAAAATCCCTAGGTAGAGACACTAGGTAAGGAGTCGGTTAAGCGGGAGGAAGGTGTTAGGCACCTCTCACTTCTATTATACCTAATAGGGTCCTCTTAGGCTTTTTGGGATAGGTTGTTTGTATTAATCTCATGTTTATAAATTCCAAGAAAATTCCAAATAAATAAATAAAAAAACTCTAATTTGTATCCCTTATAGTACTCACTAGGGTTTTATAACCCTATTCATATGTACCCTCAATTTGAAGGATCACAGTGATCGTAGTTCCATTCCCCTATCCCCTAATTTTAATCCTTTATTTATGCCCTCAGAATTTTGAGTTCTATCCCATTATATCCCTAATTCATCCCTTAAATACCCCTTATGTCATGAAAATTTTCCTTTAAATACCTTATAATATAAGATAAACATTAACCCCAATAAATAAATAAATTTAATTTATTTTTCATAATAGTGATAGTTTCCCTTAATAAATAAAACATTAATTGAAAAACTCAAAATTTAAATATAAACCCATGTTTAAAAAATATTATTAATCCCTTTTTAAATTGAAAACAAATGTAACCAAAATAAAAATAATAATATAACCCATGTTTTAAGTCCCCAAATATATAATCTAAAATATATATCCCAAAAAATAAGTAGTGAAATAAACCCTATTTTTTTTAAATGTTAGAATGAAATTCATGAAATTTATCTCCATTTATTTTTTGAAATTATTAATACCTTACATTCATATTATTATCCCTATTAATTTAATTTAATCAAAACCTAATCTTAAATCCCTAAATATTAAATAAAATCAAATTTTAATTAATTTATATATCCTTAACCCTAAGTAAATTAATTGTAATTACCTAGAATTATCCCAATGACAAATTAATGATAAAATCGTAAAAATAATTTAAAAAACCTAACAGCGAGAGACAAAGAAAACCGCCCTCCCCCATTTTATCGATACAAGAATTTTCCCTTTTTTAATTAATAAAATAAAATAAATAAATATCATTTGATATAAGTGGAAGTGAATCAATCCTATTTTCATTTCTTCACACTCAGTCTGCACTAAAAGAAAAAAGAGAAAGAAACCCGGATCTTCATATATCTCACCCTTCATTTCATACTTCCAAACAACAACCCAATATTCCCAACGACATAAATCAAATCCACCCATAATATTTGTGTATTATAATTTTATCAATTAAGCAATCTTAATTAATAATTTATGCAATTTTCATTAGCGTCTTTCGTATTTTAGCTTATCACTAAAATAATAATTTACTCATGGATATACACTTTAAACAATTCAGAGAAAAACTTGTGCATAATAAACAGTAAAAAAATTAAAATTTTTGAAAAAAAAAAACTAACAAACCTTCGTTCATTTGTATCTTCTACAACATATTTATAATTATCTAGGTTAAATACTTTATAAATCCAAATCCTTTGGTAATCTCATTATATTTCTTCATTTTTTTAAATAGATTTCCAAAGGGTTTGGATTTATGAAATATGATAACATAGAGAGAGAGAGAGAGAGAGAGAGAGAGAGAGAGAGAATTTAATAGGAGTGAGCCCAACAACTATATTTATATAAGGAAGTAAAGTTTGTTGTGTATTGTGAAATATTTAAGGAATTTTTGTAAGGTATTTTCAAAAATTCAAGGAATAAGTTTTTTGTCGATTAAGAAATTTAAAGAGTTTTTGTATTTGACTTAACTCATATATCGTTTATTGTTATAACTTTTCGAGTTAAATGTAAATATATTAAAAAAGATATCAACTCAATATAAATTTAAAATTATCATAATGACATCCTGAGATAAAATCCTAATATTTTGATGATGTGTGTCATCCTCACAAATATCTTCCAATTAAATAAATTATTAAATCTCCCAATTAAAAAAAAATCTTTATCAAACTAATATTAATTATTAAAAACTATCTCATGGTAGAGACTCACCTACTTAAAAGAATTTAGTCGCCATCATATTTTTAAGGAAAATAAAAGATAAACCAAAATCCCTAGGTAGAGACACTAGGTAAGGAGTCGGTTAAGCGGGAGGAAGGTGTTAGGCACCTCTCACTTCTATTATACCTAATAGGGTCCTCTTAGGCTTTTTGGGATAGGTTGTTTGTATTAATCTCATGTTTATAAATTCCAAGAAAATTCCAAATAAATAATTCAAAAAACTCTAATTTTTATCCCTTATAGTACTCGCTAGGGTTTTATAACCCTATTCATATGTACCCTCAATTTGAAGGATCACAGTGATCGTAGTTCCATTCCCCTATCCCCTAATTTTAATCCTTTATTTATGCCCTCAGAATTTTGAGTTCTATCCCATTATATCCCTAATTCATCCCTTAAATACCCCTTATGTCATGAAAATTTTCCTTTAAATACCTTATAATATAAGATAAACATTAACCCCAATAAATAAATAAATTTAATTTATTTTTCATAATAGTGATAGTTTCCCTTAATAAATAAACCATTAATTGAAAAACTCAAAATTTAAATATAAACCCATGTTTAAAAAATATTATTAATCCCTTTTTAAATTGAAAACAAATGTAACCAAAATAAAAATAATAATATAACCCATGTTTTAAGTCCCCAAATATATAATCTAAAATATATATCCCAAAAAATAAGTAGTGAAATAAACCCTATTTTTTTTAAATGTTAGAATGAAATTCATGAAATTTATCTCCATTTATTTTTTGAAATTATTAATACCTTACATTCATATTATTATCGCTATTAATTTAATTTAACCAAAACCTAATCTTAAATCCCTAAATATTAAATAAAATCAAATTTTAATTAATTTATATATCCTTAACCCTAAGTAAATTAATTGTAATTACCTAGAATTATCCCAATGACAAATTAATGATAAAATCGTAAAAATAATTTAAAAAACCTAACAGCGAGAGACAAAGAAAACCGCCCTCCCCCATTTTATCGATACAAGAATTTTCCCTTTTTTAATTAATAAAATAAAATAAATAAATATCATTTGATATAAGTGGAAGTGAATCAATCCTATTTTCATTTCTTCACACTCAGTCTGCACTAAAAGAAAAAAGAGAAAGAAACCCGGATCTTCATATATCTCACCCTTCATTTCATACTTCCAAACAACAACCCAATATTCCCAACGACATAAATCAAATCCACCCATAATATTTGTGTATTATAATTTTATCAATTAAGCAATCTTAATTAATAATTTATGCAATTTTCATTAGCGTCTTTCGTATTTTAGCTTATCACTAAAATAATAATTTACTCATGGATATACACTTTAAACAATTCAGAGAAAAACTTGTGCATAATAAACAGTAAAAAAATTAAAATTTTTGAAAAAAAAAAACTAACAAACCTTCGTTCATTTGTATCTTCTACAACATATTTATAATTATCTAGGTTAAATACTTTATAAATCCAAATCCTTTGGTAATCTCATTATATTTCTTCATTTTTTTAAATAGATTTCCAAAGGGTTTGGATTTATGAAATATGATAACATAGAGAGAGAGAGAGAGAGAGAGAGAGAGAGAGAGAGAGAATTTAATAGGAGTGAGCCCAACAACTATATTTATATAAGGAAGTAAAGTTTGTTGTGTATTGTGAAATATTTAAGGAATTTTTGTAAGGTATTTTCAAAAATTCAAGGAATATGTTTTTTGTCGATTAAGAAATTTAAAGAGTTTTTGTATTTGACTTAACTCATATATCGTTTATTGTTATAACTTTTCGAGTTAAATGTAAATATATTAAAAAAGATATCAACTCAATATAAATTTAAAATTATCATAATGACATCCTGAGATAAAATCCTAATATTTTGATGATGTGTGTCATCCTCACAAATATCTTCCAATTAAATAAATTATTAAATCTCCCAATTAAAAAAAAATCTTTATCAAACTAATATTAATTATTAAAAACTATCTCATGGTAGAGACTCACCTACTTAAAAGAATTTAGTCGCCATCATATTTTTAAGGAAAATAAAAGATAAACCAAAATCCCTAGGTAGAGACACTAGGTAAGGAGTCGGTTAAGCGGGAGGAAGGTGTTAGGCACCTCTCACTTCTATTATACCTAATAGGGTCCTCTTAGGCTTTTTGGGATAGGTTGTTTGTATTAATCTCATGTTTATAAATTCCAAGAAAATTCCAAATAAATAATTCAAAAAACTCTAATTTTTATCCCTTATAGTACTCGCTAGGGTTTTATAACCCTATTCATATGTACCCTCAATTTGAAGGATCACAGTGATCGTAGTTCCATTCCCCTATCCCCTAATTTTAATCCTTTATTTATGCCCTCAGAATTTTGAGTTCTATCCCATTATATCCCTAATTCATCCCTTAAATACCCCTTATGTCATGAAAATTTTCCTTTAAATACCTTATAATATAAGATAAACATTAACCCCAATAAATAAATAAATTTAATTTATTTTTCATAATAGTGATAGTTTCCCTTAATAAATAAACCATTAATTGAAAAACTCAAAATTTAAATATAAACCCATGTTTAAAAAATATTATTAATCCCTTTTTAAATTGAAAACAAATGTAACCAAAATAAAAATAATAATATAACCCATGTTTTAAGTCCCCAAATATATAATCTAAAATATATATCCCAAAAAATAAGTAGTGAAATAAACCCTATTTTTTTTAAATGTTAGAATGAAATTCATGAAATTTATCTCCATTTATTTTTTGAAATTATTAATACCTTACATTCATATTATTATCGCTATTAATTTAATTTAACCAAAACCTAATCTTAAATCCCTAAATATTAAATAAAATCAAATTTTAATTAATTTATATATCCTTAACCCTAAGTAAATTAATTGTAATTACCTAGAATTATCCCAATGACAAATTAATGATAAAATCGTAAAAATAATTTAAAAAACCTAACAGCGAGAGACAAAGAAAACCGCCCTCCCCCATTTTATCGATACAAGAATTTTCCCTTTTTTAATTAATAAAATAAAATAAATAAATATCATTTGATATAAGTGGAAGTGAATCAATCCTATTTTCATTTCTTCACACTCAGTCTGCACTAAAAGAAAAAAGAGAAAGAAACCCGGATCTTCATATATCTCACCCTTCATTTCATACTTCCAAACAACAACCCAATATTCCCAACGACATAAATCAAATCCACCCATAATATTTGTGTATTATAATTTTATCAATTAAGCAATCTTAATTAATAATTTATGCAATTTTCATTAGCGTCTTTCGTATTTTAGCTTATCACTAAAATAATAATTTACTCATGGATATACACTTTAAACAATTCAGAGAAAAACTTGTGCATAATAAACAGTAAAAAAATTAAAATTTTTGAAAAAAAAAAACTAACAAACCTTCGTTCATTTGTATCTTCTACAACATATTTATAATTATCTAGGTTAAATACTTTATAAATCCAAATCCTTTGGTAATCTCATTATATTTCTTCATTTTTTTAAATAGATTTCCAAAGGGTTTGGATTTATGAAATATGATAACATAGAGAGAGAGAGAGAGAGAGAGAGAGAGAGAGAGAGAATTTAATAGGAGTGAGCCCAACAACTATATTTATATAAGGAAGTAAAGTTTGTTGTGTATTGTGAAATATTTAAGGAATTTTTGTAAGGTATTTTCAAAAATTCAAGGAATAAGTTTTTTGTCGATTAAGAAATTTAAAGAGTTTTTGTATTTGACTTAACTCATATATCGTTTATTGTTATAACTTTTCGAGTTAAATGTAAATATATTAAAAAAGATATCAACTCAATATAAATTTAAAATTATCATAATGACATCCTGAGATAAAATCCTAATATTTTGATGATGTGTGTCATCCTCACAAATATCTTCCAATTAAATAAATTATTAAATCTCCCAATTAAAAAAAAATCTTTATCAAACTAATATTAATTATTAAAAACTATCTCATGGTAGAGACTCACCTACTTAAAAGAATTTAGTCGCCATCATATTTTTAAGGAAAATAAAAGATAAACCAAAATCCCTAGGTAGAGACACTAGTTAAGGAGTCGGTTAAGCGGGAGGAAGGTGTTAGGCACCTCTCACTTCTATTATACCTAATAGGGTCCTCTTAGGCTTTTTGGGATAGGTTGTTTGTATTAATCTCATGTTTATAAATTCCAAGAAAATTCCAAATAAATAATTCAAAAAACTCTAATTTTTATCCCTTATAGTACTCGCTAGGGTTTTATAACCCTATTCATATGTACCCTCAATTTGAAGGATCACAGTGATCGTAGTTCCATTCCCCTATCCCCTAATTTTAATCCTTTATTTATGCCCTCAGAATTTTGAGTTCTATCCCATTATATCCCTAATTCATCCCTTAAATACCCCTTATGTCATGAAAATTTTCCTTTAAATACCTTATAATATAAGATAAACATTAACCCCAATAAATAAATAAATTTAATTTATTTTTCATAATAGTGATAGTTTCCCTTAATAAATAAACCATTAATTGAAAAACTCAAAATTTAAATATAAACCCATGTTTAAAAAATATTATTAATCCCTTTTTAAATTGAAAACAAATGTAACCAAAATAAAAATAATAATATAACCCATGTTTTAAGTCCCCAAATATATAATCTAAAATATATATCCCAAAAAATAAGTAGTGAAATAAACCCTATTTTTTTTAAATGTTAGAATGAAATTCATGAAATTTATCTCCATTTATTTTTTGAAATTATTAATACCTTACATTCATATTATTATCGCTATTAATTTAATTTAACCAAAACCTAATCTTAAATCCCTAAATATTAAATAAAATCAAATTTTAATTAATTTATATATCCTTAACCCTAAGTAAATTAATTGTAATTACCTAGAATTATCCCAATGACAAATTAATGATAAAATCGTAAAAATAATTTAAAAAACCTAACAGCGAGAGACAAAGAAAACCGCCCTCCCCCATTTTATCGATACAAGAATTTTCCCTTTTTTAATTAATAAAATAAAATAAATAAATATCATTTGATATAAGTGGAAGTGAATCAATCCTATTTTCATTTCTTCACACTCAGTCTGCACTAAAAGAAAAAAGAGAAAGAAACCCGGATCTTCATATATCTCACCCTTCATTTCATACTTCCAAACAACAACCCAATATTCCCAACGACATAAATCAAATCCACCCATAATATTTGTGTATTATAATTTTATCAATTAAGCAATCTTAATTAATAATTTATGCAATTTTCATTAGCGTCTTTCGTATTTTAGCTTATCACTAAAATAATAATTTACTCATGGATATACACTTTAAACAATTCAGAGAAAAACTTGTGCATAATAAACAGTAAAAAAATTAAAATTTTTGAAAAAAAAAAACTAACAAACCTTCGTTCATTTGTATCTTCTACAACATATTTATAATTATCTAGGTTAAATACTTTATAAATCCAAATCCTTTGGTAATCTCATTATATTTCTTCATTTTTTTAAATAGATTTCCAAAGGGTTTGGATTTATGAAATATGATAACATAGAGAGAGAGAGAGAGAGAGAGAGAGAGAGAGAGAGAGAGAGAATTTAATAGGAGTGAGCCCAACAACTATATTTATATAAGGAAGTAAAGTTTGTTGTGTATTGTGAAATATTTAAGGAATTTTTGTAAGGTATTTTCAAAAATTCAAGGAATAAGTTTTTTGTCGATTAAGAAATTTAAAGAGTTTTTGTATTTGACTTAACTCATATATCGTTTATTGTTATAACTTTTCGAGTTAAATGTAAATATATTAAAAAAGATATCAACTCAATATAAATTTAAAATTATCATAATGACATCCTGAGATAAAATCCTAATATTTTGATGATGTGTGTCATCCTCACAAATATCTTCCAATTAAATAAATTATTAAATCTCCCAATTAAAAAAAAATCTTTATCAAACTAATATTAATTATTAAAAACTATCTCATGGTAGAGACTCACCTACTTAAAAGAATTTAGTCGCCATCATATTTTTAAGGAAAATAAAAGATAAACCAAAATCCCTAGGTAGAGACACTAGGTAAGGAGTCGGTTAAGCGGGAGGAAGGTGTTAGGCACCTCTCACTTCTATTATACCTAATAGGGTCCTCTTAGGCTTTTTGGGATAGGTTGTTTGTATTAATCTCATGTTTATAAATTCCAAGAAAATTCCAAATAAATAAATAAAAAAACTCTAATTTGTATCCCTTATAGTACTCACTAGGGTTTTATAACCCTATTCATATGTACCCTCAATTTGAAGGATCACAGTGATCGTAGTTCCATTCCCCTATCCCCTAATTTTAATCCTTTATTTATGCCCTCAGAATTTTGAGTTCTATCCCATTATATCCCTAATTCATCCCTTAAATACCCCTTATGTCATGAAAATTTTCCTTTAAATACCTTATAATATAAGATAAACATTAACCCCAATAAATAAATAAATTTAATTTATTTTTCATAATAGTGATAGTTTCCCTTAATAAATAAAACATTAATTGAAAAACTCAAAATTTAAATATAAACCCATGTTTAAAAAATATTATTAATCCCTTTTTAAATTGAAAACAAATGTAACCAAAATAAAAATAATAATATAACCCATGTTTTAAGTCCCCAAATATATAATCTAAAATATATATCCCAAAAAATAAGTAGTGAAATAAACCCTATTTTTTTTAAATGTTAGAATGAAATTCATGAAATTTATCTCCATTTATTTTTTGAAATTATTAATACCTTACATTCATATTATTATCCCTATTAATTTAATTTAATCAAAACCTAATCTTAAATCCCTAAATATTAAATAAAATCAAATTTTAATTAATTTATATATCCTTAACCCTAAGTAAATTAATTGTAATTACCTAGAATTATCCCAATGACAAATTAATGATAAAATCGTAAAAATAATTTAAAAAACCTAACAGCGAGAGACAAAGAAAACCGCCCTCCCCCATTTTATCGATACAAGAATTTTCCCTTTTTTAATTAATAAAATAAAATAAATAAATATCATTTGATATAAGTGGAAGTGAATCAATCCTATTTTCATTTCTTCACACTCAGTCTGCACTAAAAGAAAAAAGAGAAAGAAACCCGGATCTTCATATATCTCACCCTTCATTTCATACTTCCAAACAACAACCCAATATTCCCAACGACATAAATCAAATCCACCCATAATATTTGTGTATTATAATTTTATCAATTAAGCCATCTTAATTAATAATTTATGCAATTTTCATTAGCGTCTTTCGTATTTTAGCTTATCACTAAAATAATAATTTACTCATGGATATACACTTTAAACAATTCAGAGAAAAACTTGTGCATAATAAACAGTAAAAAAATTATAATTCTGTAGATGTTTAAGAATTGGCAGAATTTTTGACCAACAAGAAATGTTGAATTCAGTTCAGAATGTCCTATCAGATGTTGGGACATTATCAAACAGAGTATGTGAACTTATTTCAGGATGTCTCATCAGATGTTGGGACATTGTGTAAATAACTTCTGTTCAGTTTTTCAGGATGTCCCAACAGATGTTGAGACATCTCAGACCTGCTACCAGAATTAATTAATGATTAACTGATCAAAGATATTTAAGGAGAATTATCTGGAATTAATTAATTATGGTTGAAAACAGAACAAGGCGCATCTGTAGGGAGTTTTATATTGAAGATTCAGATTAAAACAGAAGACCTAAATCACCTAGAATCTAGGAGGTAACAAACCCTAAATTCAAGGTGGAAGCTGCATGCGCATTAGGGCTGGATCCTCTGCAGAAAGCCCAAATTACAGATACCTATTTAAGCAACAAAAACTCATAGAATTAAGTACGAATTTCAGAAGACCAAATAGGGTGTCTAGTGTTTTAATAGCAGGTTGTTTTTTATGTACCACTTTATGAGCTTTTAAGCAAAAGTGCATTTGTGACTTGATTAAAACTGTTAAGTAAGATCAAGCTGTATTGTTTGAAGGATGTCTTCAATTTCAGTAAACTTGTAAACTTGATCACTGTGTGATTGAGGGGGAGTGAGTAGGGTACTCTTATCTAAGGTGTGTCTTAGGTAGAAATTGAATTGGGTAGTTATTAAGTGATAGATTAAACAGGGTGGTTTAAGTCTAGAATTAATATTACTAATAGTGGATTTCCTCCTGGCTTGGTAGCCTCCAGATGTAGGTGTGGTTATACACTGAACTGGGTTAACAAACTTCTGTGTTGTTTACTTTTCTTGCTATTTAAGTTTTGGTTAAATTTGTCAAGTGTCCTATCAAGTGTTGGGACATCTCTTAGGACATCTCATACCTGATCACAGAATTTCAATTGGCATCAGAGCAGGCACCCTGCCTGTTTATACTGGGTGAGATCTAGGGAATACAAATTCTGTAACATGGACAGAGATTTAGGGTCAGTAAATAGACCACCTATACTGGATGGATCTAATTATGACTACTGGAAGCCAAGAATGATTGCATTCTTAAGGTCACTTGACAACAGGGCATGGAGAGCAGTCAATGTTGGATGGGATCATCCTGTTCAAGACACCAAAGATGGATCAAAAGTGCTGAAACCTGAAGAAGAATGGAGTAAGGAGGAAGAAGACTCAGCACTAGGCAACTCAAAAGCCTTAAATGCTTTATTCAATGGCATTGATAGGAACATTTTCAGACTTGTGCATCATTGTGAGCTGGCCAAAGATGTTTGGGATACTCTCAAAACAACTCATGAAGGAACATCAAAAGTAAAAATGTCAAGACTTCAACTTCTCACCACCAAGTTTGAAAACTTGAGAATGAAGGAAGATGAATCAATTCATGAGTTCTATATGAACATCTTGGATATAGCCAATACTTCTGGAGCTTTGGGAGAAAAGATGACTGATGAAAAGCTAGTAAGAAAGATTCTCAGATCTTTGCCAAAAAGATTTGACATGAAAGTCACTGCAATAGAAGAAGCTCAAGACATATGCTCCATGAAAGTTGAAGAACTCATTGGTTCCCTTCAAACTTTTGAGATGGGAATGAATGACACAAATGTCAAAAAGAACAAAAGCATAGCCTTGGTGTCAAATACAGATGAAGAAGAGGATGATGAATCAGCAAATGATAAAAGCTTATCAGAAAACCTTGCCTTGCTTGGAAGACAATTCAAACAGATTCTCAGAGGAATGGAATGCAAATCCAAACCTAGTGGAAGAAACACAAACTCTGAGAACAGAAGACCTTATGATGCTAACAAAAGATTAAAGTATGCTGAAAAGACCAGTCAAGATAAAGGGGTCAAATGCCATGAATGTGAAGGATATGGACACATCAAGATTGAATGTCCTACCTACTTGAAGAGGCAAAAGAAAGGACTCTCTGTGACCTGGTCTGATGAAGACTCAGGAGATTCAGAAGAAGAATCAGCTAAGCATATTACTGCTCTAGCTGGACTGTGTGAATATGATAGTGATTCCAGTTGTGGAGAACTTACTTATGAAGAACTTGAGCAAGCATTCAAAGATCTATACAAAAGAAGCTCTGAAATATGCAGTGAAGTTATAAAGCTAAAGAAGCAGAATGAGGCATTAGAAGATGACAAAGCAAATGATCAGGAGATCATTGACACCTTAAAAAGTGAAGTAAGCCTTCTCAACTCTAAGTTGGAACATATGTCCAAATCTGTTAGAATGTTGAACAACAGCTCAAACACACTGGATGTTATTCTCAGCAATAATAAACATTCAGGGGACACAAGTGGACTGGGATATAACAAAGATGAAGCCAGCTCTAGCAAAACTACTTCAAAAACTACACAGTCAAACAAGATGTCCCAACAGATGTCTCAACATTCTGGAAAGAACAAAATGAAGAAGAAGTATCAAAGATGGAGATGCCATCACTGTGGAAGATTTGGGCATATCAAACCTCACTGTTATAAGCTACATGGATATCCAAATCAGATGTATCAGCAACCTTCCAAGCAGAATGTAGAAGGTACCAAGAAAGTGCTGCATAGACATCAAAGAAATCAGCAACCTCCTAAGCAGAAGACAGAGGTCATCAAGAAGGTTTGGAGACCAAAAGCTGACATTCAGACTGATCAAAGCCACATACCCAAGAACAAGATCATCAATCAAGCTTGGAGATCAGCTGAACAACACACAGGGCAGAAGCATCAAAAGAAATCTCAACTCATCTGGTCAAAGAAAAGTACTGCATACATAGCACATACATCTCTGAGAGTATCAGCTAAAGAAGACTGGTACTTTGACAGTGGATGCTCAAGACACATGACTGGATTGAAGAATTTTCTAGTAAACTTAAAATCACATTCATCCAGGTATGTTACCTTTGGAGATGGAGCTAAAGGAGAAATCAAGGGAGTTGGAACCTTGGATTGTCAAGATGTTCCAAGATTAGATGATGTGCTTCTAGTTAAAGGTTTAACTGCTAACCTGGTCAGCATAAGTCAACTATGTGATCAAGGATACAGTGTAAACTTTACCAAATCTGAATGTATAGTGACTAACAAAGAACAAGAGGTTGTCATGAAAGGAGCCAGATCTAAAGACAACTGTTACATGTGGGAATCCCAAAATCTCAGTCTCACTTCAACCTGCTCTCTAGCTAAAGAAGAAGAAGTGAAACTGTGGCATCAAAGACTAGGTCATCTTCATTTCAGAGGCATAAAGAAGATCATATCTATGGATGCTGTAAGAGGTATTCCTAAACTGAAGATTGATGATGGCAAAATATGTGGTGAATGTCAAATAGGCAAGCAAACTAAGATGTCCCATCCAAAGCTCCAACATCTGACAACTTCCAAAGTTTTGGAACTTCTACATATGGATCTTATGGGACCTATGCAGGTTGAAAGTCTTGGTGGTAAGAGGTATGCCTATGTTGTGGTTGATGATTTTTCAAGATATACATGGATAAACTTCATCAAAGAAAAGTCAGATGTATTTGATGTATTCAAAGAATTATGTCAAAGATTGCAAAGGGAAAAATCCAGCTGTGTGATCAGAATAAGAAGTGATCATGGAAAAGAATTTGAGAATCAAAAGTTCTTAGATTTCTGTTCTTCAGAAGGAATCAATCATGAGTATTCTTCACCTATCACTCCTCAACAGAATGGGATTGTTGAAAGGAAGAATAGAACCATTCAAGAATCAGCAAGAGCTATGATCCATGCTAAAAAGTTACCTCTATACTTTTGGGCTGAAGCTATGAACACTGCCTGTTACATCCATAACAGAGTTACTTTAAGGAAAGGAACTTTGTCCACAATATATGAAGTCTGGAAGGGCAGAAAACCCACAGTTAAGTACTTCCATGTTTTTGGAAGTATCTGTTATATTCTGGCAGATAGGGAGCAAAGAAGAAAAATGGATCCTAAAAGTGATGAAGGGATTTTCCTTGGATACTCCATAAACAGCAGAGCATATAGAGTATTTAATTCTAGAACTAAGGTTATCATGGAATCCATAAATGTAATAATTGATGATGCTCCTACAGATGTCCCAGAAGATGTTGGAACATCTGCTGATATCAAGATTGAAGCTGAAGAACAGAATGATCAATATAACTTCACTCAAACTGATACAAGGACAGAAGAATCAAGCAAACCTCCTTCCATCAGAATACAAAAGGATCATCCCAAAGATTTAATAATTGGTGATCCCAACAGAGGTGTAAGCACTAGATCAAGAGAAGTGATTTCAGGTTCTTGTTTTGTTTCCAAAATAGAACCTAAAAATGTCAAGGAAGCTCTCACTGATGAATACTGGATTTGTGCTATGCAAGAGGAATTAGGTCAATTCACAAGGAATGAAGTGTGGAATCTTGTACCTAGACCTGATGACATAAATGTGATTGGTACAAAATGGGTGTATAAGAACAAGTCAAATGAACAAGGAATTGTTACAAAGAACAAAGCTAGACTTGTGGCTCAAGGATACACTCAAATTGAAGGGGTAGACTTTGATGAAACCTTTGCTCCAGTAGCAAGGCTTGAATCAATAAGACTACTGTTGGGAATTGCTTGTATCTTAAAGTTTAAGCTATTTCAAATGGATGTGAAAAGTGCCTTTCTTAATGGTTATCTTAATGAAGAAGTATATGTAGAACAGCCTAAAGGATTTGTTGATCCAAGCTGTCCAAATCATGTATACAAACTAAAGAAAGCACTTTATGGTTTGAAGCAAGCTCCAAGGGCATGGTATGAGAGACTAACCACATTTCTTATCAAGCAAGGATACAGAAAAGGTGAGATTGATAAAACCCTGTTTGTTAAAGATGAAGAAGGAAATGTCATGATTGCTCAAATATATGTTGATGACATTGTCTTTGGTGGGATGTCTGATAAGATGGTCAAACATTTTGTCAAGCAGATGGAATCTGAATTTGAAATGAGTCTAGTAGGTGAGTTAACCTACTTTCTTGGTCTACAAATAAAGCAAATGGAAGACTCAATGTTCATCTCACAAAGCAAGTATTCCAAGAACATAGTCAAGAAATTTGGAATGGAAAATGCTGCTCATAAAAGAACTCCTGCCCCCACACATTTAAAGCTGACTAAAGATGAAAAGGGTGAGAATGTAGATCAAAGCTTATACAGAAGCATGATTGGAAGCTTGTTATACTTGACTGCTAGCAGACCAGACATTGCATTTGCTGTAGGAGTTTGTGCAAGATACCAAGCTGATCCAAAAGTCAGTCATCTCAATCAAGTCAAGAGAATCCTTAAATATGTTAATGGTACTTGTGACTATGGCATAATGTACTTTCATGGTTGCAAACCAATTCTCACTGGCTTCTGTGATGCTGATTGGGCAGGAAGTGCTGATGACAGAAAAAGCACTTCAGGAGGATGTTTCTTTCTAGGAAACAATCTGATTTCTTGGTTCAGTAAGAAACAGAATTGTGTATCCTTATCTACAGCTGAAGCTGAGTATATAGCAGCATGTAACAGTTGTTCTCAGTTGGTTTGGATGAAGCAGATGCTCACTGAGTACAATGTCCCACAGGATGTCATGACATTGTACTGTGATAACTTAAGTGCAATCAACATATCAAAGAATCCTATCCAACATAGCAGGACAAAGCATATTGATATCAGACATCATTTCATCAGAGATCTTGTAGAAGAAAAGGTGATTTCATTGGAGCATGTAGCTACAGATCTGCAGTTAGCTGATATCTTTACCAAAGCATTGGATGCTACACAATTTGAGAACTTAAGGGGCAAACTTGGAATCTGTTTATGTGATATTTAGCAGTTAATGAGATGTGCCAACATGTCATATGACATTGCATGGCATAAGGTCCAGATGGCAAAACCAGTCTGGACAAGATCCTTGGGAATTCCATCCCTAATCATTTGCACTATAACGGTTACTTATTTAGTAACTACTTATAAGCAGCTATCAAGATTCTCATCATACTATCACAAGCGAATCACATTAACTAGCATTCCTTCAGAAATCATAAACCCTAAAGCTGTTCATCTATCTTCCTCTACAATGTCTCAAAACCCTAAAACTACTGAGGAAGTTCTCAACCAGGAAGACGTAGTTCATGCCACTCCCATCTCTGTGGTACCAATGCAATCAACACCATTGGACGAACTCAGGGGAAGCGCTTCTCACACTAAAAAGGCAAGAACTCCAAAGAGAGGTAAAGATCAAGTCAGAAGCAAAGCTAAAGGCATTCCCTCTCCTGCTAACATGCCCCCAAAATCCTCCAAATATGTTGATGATTCCATCAAGGAGATTGTCAACCAAATTCTCTTTGAACAAAGAGTGGTGAGTGGGATCTCAGTTCCTTTGAACACCATGCCTGCACCTCAAGAAGAACCAGCTCAAACTGCAGAGGACACTCCTGCAGAACAAGATGTCTCAAGAGATGTTGGAACATCTGCAGAAGAGAAAGAAAATTCATCTGATGCTGATACTGAATAGACTGAGGACCAGAAAAAGGCCTCAAGTGAAAGTGATAAAGAAACCTCTGAGGATCAGATCAAAGCATCAAATGAAGATCAAATCTCTGCTGATCAAAGAACTGAAGAAGAGACTGCTCATTCTCCTCCAGTGGTCAATCTGGAGCAGGACTCTGATGCAGAAATCATAGCATCTGTTAAACCCAGCATAGCCAAAAGGCTAAGATCCAGGAAAGGAAAGATGCAAGCTGAACCTGTCATCTCTGAGAAGAAGAAGGCTAGTCCAAAGAAAGGCAAGGCTAAAGCTACCTTTGGTCCAACAAAACCATGGAGCAAAGTCCAAACCCAGAAGAGAAAAGCTGCCACACCATCAGATTCAGATGTTGGATCAGATGTCCCAACATCTCCTCCCAAGAAGAGACCAGCATCATCCAGAGCTTCAACTGCTGTTCCAGAAGCTCCCTTGGACAACATTTCATTCCATCATGTCTCCAGTGTCAACAGATGGAAATATGTGTACCAAAGAAGGGTTGCTCTAGAAAGAGAACTGAGCAGCAATGCACTTGAGTGTACAGAACTGATTGACCTCATCTCTGCTGCAGGACTTTTCAAAACAGTCTCAGACCTCTCTCCCTGCTATGAACTTCTTGTCAAAGAGTTCATTGTGAATCTTCAGGAGGATTGCTCAAATGATAAGTCCTCTGAGTTTAGAAAAGTTTTTGTTAGAGGTAAATGTGTCCAGTTTTCTCCTCAAATCATCAATGAGTATCTAGGAAGAGAAACAGATGCACCCAATGAGCTAGGTAAGATAGATAATCAAGTCTGTAAAGTGATCACTGCAGACCAGGTCAAGGCATGGCCTGTGAAGGGTAAGCTCTCAGTGAGCATGCTTACCAGAAAGTATGCCATGCTGAACAGGATTGGAACTGCTAACTGGGTGCCTACCAACCACACTTCTTCAATCTCAACTGGTTTGGCCAGATTCATCTATGCTGTGGGAACTCAAACCAAGATGGACTATGGAGCTTTTATCTTTGATCAAACCATGAAGCATGCCAGCTCCTCAGCAACAAAGCTTCCAATAGCCTTTCCATCATTGTTGTGTGGTATAGTGCTCAATCAATACCCTGGCATTCTCACTGACAAGGATACAGCATGCAAAAGAGAAAGCCCCCTGGCTTTTCACTACAAGTTATTCCTCAGTCATCATGCAGCAGATGTTGAAGCACCTTCTGGGACATCTGCAGGTCCTTCAACTGCTAAGAATCCAATCTCCAAGAAGGCTTTAATTGCTGAACTCAAAAGCACCTGCAAAGAGCTTGAAGCTAGAAAGAAGAAGCTTGAGGAAATCATTCAAAGGTTGGAGAGTGAAGAAGACCAGAAAGCTGCCTCTGATGAAGAAAGTGAAGCTGATGAAGAAACAGAAGCTGAGGAAGAAACTGAGAGTGATGAATCTGAGTGATCAATGTATGTGAGGCAAATGTAGTGACAGCAATGTATTTCTTTGGCCCCTAATTTTGTGTCTACCAAGGGGGAGAACAACATCAAATCAAATTGTAATTGCTGTTTAAGTATGAATGAAAAAATCTGTTTGTTTGCTTCTGAACTGAATAGTGTTTTTCTGTTGCAACAAGATTGGATACATATATGTTTGAGGGGGAGTAATCTCAAATAAGAATCAACAGAAAAGTAATGCTATACTCTGATAAAAAGAACTTCTGCTGCACTCTGAAAACCAGAAAAGATGTTAGCCAAAAATTAGCCAAAGGGGGAGTTTGTAGATGTTTAAGAATTGGCAGAATTTTTGACCAACAAGAAATGTTGAATTCAGTTCAGAATGTCCTATCAGATGTTGGGACATTATCAAACAGAGTATGTGAACTTATTTCAGGATGTCTCATCAGATGTTGGGACATTGTGTAAATAACTTCTGTTCAGTTTTTCAGGATGTCCCAACAGATGTTGAGACATCTCAGACCTGCTACCAGAATTAATTAATGATTAACTGATCAGAGATATTTAAGGAGAATTATCTGGAATTAATTAATGATGGTTGAAAACAGAACAAGGCGCATCTGTAGGGAGTTTTATATTGAAGATTCAGATTAAAACAGAAGACCTAAATCACCTAGAATCTAGGAGGTAACAAACCCTAAATTCAAGGTGGAAGCTGCATGCGCATTAGGGCTGGATCCTCTGCAGAAAGCCCAAATTACAGATACCTATTTAAGAAACAAAAACTCATAGAATTAAGTACGAATTTCAGAAGACCAAATAGGGTGTCTAGTGTTTTAATAGCAGGTTGTTTTTTATGTACCACTTTATGAGCTTTTAAGCAAAAGTGCATTTGTGACTTGATTGAAACTGTTAAGTAAGATCAAGCTGTATTGTTTGAAGGATGTCTTCAATTTCAGTAAACTTGTAAACTTGATCACTGTGTGATTGAGGGGGAGTGAGTAGGGTACTCTTATCTAAGGTGTGTCTTAGGTAGAAATTGCATTGGGTAGTTATTAAGTGATAGATTAAACAGGGTGGTTTAAGTCTAGAATTAATATTACTAATAGTGGATTTCCTCCTAGCTTGGTAGCCTCCAGATGTAGGTGTGGTTATACACTGAACTGGGTTAACAAACTTCTGTGTTGTTTACTTTTCTTGCTATTTAAGTTTTGGTTAAATTTGTCAAGTGTCCTATCAAGTGTTGGGACATCTCTTAGGACATCTCATACCTGATCACAGAATTTCAAAAACAACTAACAAACCTTCGTTCATATGTATCTTCTACAACATATTTATAATTATCTAGGTTAAATACTTTATAAATCCAAATCCTTTGGTAATCTCATTATATTTCTTCATTTTTTTAAATAGATTTCCAAAGGGTTTGGATTTATGAAATATGATAACATAGAGAGAGAGAGAGAGAGAGAGAGAGAGAGAGAATTTAATAGGAGTGAGCCCAACAACTATATTTATATAAGGAAGTAAAGTTTGTTGTGTATTGTGAAATATTTAAGGAATTTTTGTAAGGTATTTTCAAAAATTCAAGGAATAAGTTTTTTGTCGATTAAGAAATTTAAAGAGTTTTTGTATTTGACTTAACTCATATATCGTTTATTGTTATAACTTTTCGAGTTAAATGTAAATATATTAAAAAAGATATCAACTCAATATAAATTTAAAATTATCATAATGACATCCTGAGATAAAATCCTAATATTTTGATGATGTGTGTCATCCTCACAAATATTTTCCAATTAAATAAATTATTAAATCTCCCAATTAAAAATAAATCTTTATCAAACTAATATTAATTATTAAAAACTATCTCATGGTAGAGACTCACCTACTTAAAAGAATTTAGTCGCCATCATATTTTTAAGGAAAATAAAAGATAAACCAAAATCCCTAGGTAGAGACACTAGGTAAGGAGTCGGTTAAGCGGGAGGAAGGTGTTAGGCACCTCTCACTTCTATTATACCTAATAGGGTCCTCTTAGGCTTTTTGGGATAGGTTGTTTGTATTAATCTCATGTTTATAAATTCCAAGAAAATTCCAAATAAATAATTCAAAAAACTCTAATTTTTATCCCTTATAGTACTCGCTAGGGTTTTATAAACCTATTCATATGTACCCTCAATTTGAAGGATCACAGTGATCGTAGTTCCATTCCCCTATCCCCTAATTTTAATCCTTTATTTATGCCCTCAGAATTTTGAGTTCTATCCCATTATATCCCTAATTCATCCCTTAAATACCCCTTATGTCATGAAAATTTTCCTTTAAATACCTTATAATATAAGATAAACATTAACCCCAATAAATAAATAAATTTAATTTATTTTTCATAATAGTGATAGTTTCCCTTAATAAATAAACCATTAATTGAAAAACTCAAAATTTAAATATAAACCCATGTTTAAAAAATATTATTAATCCCTTTTTAAATTGAAAACAAATGTAACCAAAATAAAAATAATAATATAACCCATGTTTTAAGTACCCAAATATATAATCTAAAATATATATCCCAAAAAATAAGTAGTGAAATAAACCTTATTTTTTTTAAATGTTAGAATGAAATTCATGAAATTTATCTCCATTTAATTTTTGAAATTATTAATACCTTACATTCATATTATTATCCCTATTAATTTAATTTAATCAAAACCTAATCTTAAATCCCTAAATATTAAATAAAATCAAATTTTAATTAATTTATATATCCTAAATCCTAAGTAAATTAATTGTAATTACCTAGAATTATCCCAATGACAAATTAATGATAAAATCGTAAAAATAATTTAAAAAACCTAACAGCGAGAGACAAAGAAAACCGCCCTCCCCCATTTTATCGATACAAGAATTTTCCCTTTTTTAATTAATAAAATAAAATAAATAAATATCATTTGATATAAGTGGAAGTGAATCAATCCTATTTTCATTTCTTCACACTCAGTCTGCACTAAAAGAAAGAGAGAAAGAAACACGGATCTTCATATATCTCACCCTTCATTTCATACTTCCAAACAACAACCCAATATTCCCAACGACATAAATCAAATCCACCCATAATATTTGTGTATTATAATTTTATCAATTAAGCCATCTTAATTAATAATTTATGCAATTTTCATTAGCGTCTTTCGTATTTTAGCTTATCACTAAAATAATAATTTACTCATGGATATACACTTTAAACAATTCAGAGAAAAAATTGTGCATAATAAACAGTAAAAAAATTAAAATTTTTTAAAAAAAACAACTAACAAACCTTCGTTCATTTGTATCTTCTACAACATATTTATAATTATCTAGGTTAAATACTTTATAAATCCAAATCCTTTGGTAATCTCATTATATTTCTTCATTTTTTTAAATGGATTGCCAAAGGGTTTGGATTTATGAAATATGATAACATAGAGAGAGAGAGAGAGAGAGAGAGAGAGAGAGAATTTAATATGAGTGAGCCCAACAACTATATTTATATACGGAAGTAAAGTTTGTTGTGTATTGTGAAATATTTAAGGAATTTTTGTAAGGTATTTTCAAAAATTCAAGGAATAAGTTTTTTGTCGATTAAGAAATTTAAAGAGTGTTTGTATTTGACTTAACTCATATATCGTTTATTGTTATAACTTTTCGATTTAAATGTAAATATATTAAACAAGATATCAACTCAATAAAAATTTAAAATTATCATAATGACATCCTGAGATAAAATCCTAATATTTTGATGATGTGTATCATCCTCACAAATATTTTCCAATTAAATAAATTATTAAATCTCCCAATTAAAAAAAAATCTTTATCAAAATAATATTAATTATTAAAAACTATCTCATGGTAGAGACTCGCCTACTTAAAAGAATATAGTCGCCATCATATTTTTAAGAAAAATAAAAGATAAACCAAAATCCCTAGGTAGAGACACTAGGTAAGGAGTCGGTTAAGCGGGAGGAAGGTGATAGGCACCTCTCACTTCTATTATACCTAATAGGGTCCTCTTAGGCTTTTTGGGATAGGTTGTTTGTATTAATCTCATGTTTATAAATTCCAAGAAAATTCCAAATAAATAAATAAAAAAACTCTAATTTTTATCCCTTATAGTACTCGCTAGGGTTTTATAACCCTATTCATATGTACCCTCAATTTGAAGGATCATAGTGATCGTAGTTCCATTCCCCTATCCCCTAATTTTAATCCTTTATTTATGCCCTCAGAATTTTGAGCTCTATCCCATTATATCCCTAATTCATCCCTTAAATACCCCTTATGTCATGAAAATTTTCCTTTAAATACCTTATAATATAAGATAAACATTAACCCCAATAAATAAATAAATTTAATTTATTTTTCATAATAGTGATAGTTTCCCTTAATAAATAAACCATTAATTGAAAAACTCTTAATTTAAATATAAACCCATGTTTAAAAAATATTATTAATCCCTTTTTAAATTGAAAACAAATGTAACCAAAATAAAAATAATAATATAACCCATGTTTTAAGTCCCCAAATATATAATCTAAAATATATATCCCAAAAAATAAGTAGTGAAATAAACCCTATTTTTTTTTAAATGTTAGAATGAAATTCATGAAATTTATCTCCATTTATTTTTTGAAATTATTAATACCTTACATTCATATTATTATCCCTATTAATTTAATTTAATCAAAACCTAATCTTAAATCCCTAAATATTAAATAAAATCAAATTTTAATTAATTTATATATCCTTAACCCTAAGTAAATTAATTGTAATTACCTAGAATTATCCCAATGACAAATTAATGATAAAATCGTAAAAATAATTTAAAAAACCTAACAGCGAGAGACAAAGAAAACCGCCCTCCCCCATTTTATCGATACAAGAATTTTCCCTTTTTTAATTAATAAAATAAAATAAATAAATATCATTTGATATAAGTGGAAGTGAATCAATCCTATTTTCATTTCTTCACACTCAGTCTGCACTAAAAGAAAAAAGAGAAAGAAACCCGGATCTTCATATATCTCACCCTTCATTTCATACTTCCAAACAACAACCCAATATTCCCAACGGCATAAATCAAATCCACCCATAATATTTGTGTATTATAATTTTAACAATTAAGCCATCTTAATTAATAATTTATGCAATTTTCATTAGCGTCTTTCGTATTTTAGCTTATCACTAAAATAATAATTTACTCATGGATATACACTTTAAACAATTCAGAGAAAAACTTGTGCATAATAAACAGTAAAAAAATTAAAATTTTTGAAAAAAAACAACTAACAAACCTTCGTTCATTTGTATCTTCTACAACATATTTATAATTATCTAGGTTAAATACTTTATAAATCCAAATCCTTTGGTAATCTCATTATATTTCTTCATTTTTTTAAATGGATTTCCAAAGGGTTTGGATTTATGAAATATGATAACATAGAGAGAGAGAGAGAGAGAGAGAGAGAGAGAGAGAGAGAGAGAGAGAGAGAATTTAATAGGAGTGAGCCCAACAACTATATTTATATAAGGAAGTAAAGTTTGTTGTGTATTGTGAAATATTTAAGGAATTTTTGTAAGGAATTTTCAAAAATTCAAGGAATAAGTTTTTTGTCGATTAAGAAATTTAAAGAGTTTTTGTATTTGACTTAACTCATATATCGTTTATTGTTATAACTTTTCGAGTTAAATGTAAATATATTAAAAAAGATATCAACTCAATATAAATTTAAAATTATCATAATGACATCCTGAGATAAAATCATAATATTTTGATGATGTGTGTCATCCTCACAAATATTTTCCAATTAAATAAATTATTAAATCTCCCAATTAAAAAAAAATCTTTATCAAACTAATATTAATTATTAAAAACTATCTCATGGTAGAGACTCACCTACTTAAAAGAATTTAGTCGCCATCATATTTTTAAGGAAAATAAAAGATAAACCAAAATCCCTAGGTAGAGACACTAGGTAAGGAGTCGGTTAAGCGGGAGGAAGGTGTTAGACACCTCTCACTTCTATTATACCTAATAGGGTCCTCTTAGGCTTTTTGGGATAGGTTGTTTGTATTAATCTCATGTTTATAAATTCCAAGAAAATTCCAAATAAATAAATAAAAAAACTCTAATTTTTATCCCTTATAGTACTCGCTAGGGTTTTATAACCCTATTCATATGTACCCTCAATTTGAAGGATCATAGTGATCGTAGTTCCATTCCCCTATCCCCTAATTTTAATCCTTTATTTATGCCCTCAGAATTTTGAGCTCTATCCCATTATATCCCTAATTCATCCCTTAAATACCCCTTATGTCATGAAAATTTTCCTTTAAATACCTTATAATATAAGATAAACATTAACCCCAATAAATAAATAAATTTAATTTATTTTTCATAATAGTGATAGTTTCCCTTAATAAATAAACCATTAATTGAAAAACTCAAAATTTAAATATAAACCCATGTTTAAAAAATATTATTAATCCCTTTTTAAATTGAAAACAAATGTAACCAAAATAAAAATAATAATATAACCCATGTTTTAAGTCCCCAAATATATAACTAAAATATATATCCCAAAAAATAATTAGTGAAATAAACCCTATTTTTTTTTAAATGTTAGAATGAAATTCATGAAATTTATCTCCATTTATTTTTTGAAATTATTAATACCTTACATTCATATTATTATCCCTATTAATTTAATTTAATCAAAACCTAATCTTAAATCCCTAAATATTAAATAAAATCAAATTTTAATTAATTTATATATCCTTAACCCTAAGTAAATTAATTGTAATTACCTAGAATTATCCCAATGACAAATTAATGATAAAATCGTAAAAATAATTTAAAAAACCTAACAGCGAGAGACAAAGAAAACCGCCCTCCCCCATTTTATCGATACAAGAATTTTCCCTTTTTTAATTAATAAAATAAAATAAATAAATATCATTTGATATAAGTGGAAGTGAATCAATCCTATTTTCATTTCTTCACACTCAGTCTGCACTAAAAGAAAAAAGAGAAAGAAACCCGGATCTTCATATATCTCACCCTTCATTTCATACTTCCAAACAACAACCCAATATTCCCAACGGCATAAATCAAATCCACCCATAATATTTGTGTATTATAATTTTAACAATTAAGCCATCTTAATTAATAATTTATGCAATTTTCATTAGCGTCTTTCGTATTTTAGCTTATCACTAAAATAATAATTTACTCATGGATATACACTTTAAACAATTCAGAGAAAAACTTGTGCATAATAAACAGTAAAAAAATTAAAATTTTTGAAAAAAAACAACTAACAAACCTTCGTTCATTTGTATCTTCTACAACATATTTATAATTATCTAGGTTAAATACTTTATAAATCCAAATCCTTTGGTAATCTCATTATATTTCTTCATTTTTTTAAATGGATTTCCAAAGGGTTTGGATTTATGAAATATGATAACATAGAGAGAGAGAGAGAGAGAGAGAGAGAGAGAGAGAATTTAATAGGAGTGAGCCCAATAACTATATTTATATAAGGAAGTAAAGTTTGTTGTGTATTGTGAAATATTTAAGGAATTTTTGTAAGGTATTTTCAAAAATTCAAGGAATAAGTTTTTTGTCGATTAAGAAATTTAAAGAGTTTTTGTATTTGACTTAACTCATATATCGTTTATTGTTATAACTTTTCGAGTTAAATGTAAATATATTAAAAAAGATATCAACTCAATATAAATTTAAAATTATCATAATGACATCCTGAGATAAAATCCTAATATTTTGATGATGTGTGTCATCCTCACAAATATTTTCCAATTAAATAAATTATTAAATCTCCCAATTAAAAAAAAATCTTTATCAAACTAATATTAATTATTAAAAACTATCTCATGGTAGAGACTCACCTACTTAAAAGAATTTAGTCGCCATCATATTTTTAAGGAAAATAAAAGATAAACCAAAATCCCTAGGTAGAGACACTAGGTAAGGAGTCGGTTAAGCGGGAGGAAGGTGTTAGACACCTCTCACTTCTATTATACCTAATAGGGTCCTCTTAGGCTTTTTAGGATAGGTTGTTTGTATTAATCTCATGTTTATAAATTCCAAGAAAATTCCAAATAAATAAATAAAAAAACTCTAATTTTTATCCCTTATAGTACTCGCTAGGGTTTTATAACCCTATTCATATGTACCCTCAATTTGAAGGATCATAGTGATCGTAGTTCCATTCCCCTATCCCCTAATTTTAATCCTTTATTTATGCCCTCAGAATTTTGAGCTCTATCCCATTATATCCCTAATTCATCCCTTAAATACCCCTTATGTCATGAAAATTTTCCTTTAAATACCTTATAATATAAGATAAACATTAACCCCAATAAATAAATAAATTTAATTTATTTTTCATAATAGTGATAGTTTCCCTTAATAAATAAACCATTAATTGAAAAACTCAAAATTTAAATATAAACCCATGTTTAAAAAATATTATTAATCCCTTTTTAAATTGAAAACAAATGTAACCAAAATAAAAATAATAATATAACCCATGTTTTAAGTCCCCAAATATATAACTAAAATATATATCCCAAAAAATAATTAGTGAAATAAACCCTATTTTTTTTTAAATGTTAGAATGAAATTCATGAAATTTATCTCCATTTATTTTTTGAAATTATTAATACCTTACATTCATATTATTATCCCTATTAATTTAATTTAATCAAAACCTAATCTTAAATCCCTAAATATTAAATAAAATCAAATTTTAATTAATTTATATATCCTTAACCCTAAGTAAATTAATTGTAATTACCTAGAATTATCCCAATGACAAATTAATGATAAAATCGTAAAAATAATTTAAAAAACCTAACAGCGAGAGACAAAGAAAACCGCCCTCCCCCATTTTATCGATACAAGAATTTTCCCTTTTTTAATTAATAAAATAAAATAAATAAATATCATTTGATATAAGTGGAAGTGAATCAATCCTATTTTCATTTCTTCACACTCAGTCTGCACTAAAAGAAAAAAGAGAAAGAAACCCGGATCTTCATATATCTCACCCTTCATTTCATACTTCCAAACAACAACCCAATATTCCCAACGGCATAAATCAAATCCACCCATAATATTTGTGTATTATAATTTTAACAATTAAGCCATCTTAATTAATAATTTATGCAATTTTCATTAGCGTCTTTCGTATTTTAGCTTATCACTAAAATAATAATTTACTCATGGATATACACTTTAAACAATTCAGAGAAAAACTTGTGCATAATAAACAGTAAAAAAATTAAAATTTTTGAAAAAAAACAACTAACAAACCTTCGTTCATTTGTATCTTCTACAACATATTTATAATTATCTAGGTTAAATACTTTATAAATCCAAATCCTTTGGTAATCTCATTATATTTCTTCATTTTTTTAAATGGATTTCCAAAGGGTTTGGATTTATGAAATATGATAACATAGAGAGAGAGAGAGAGAGAGAGAGAGAGAATTTAATAGGAGTGAGCCCAATAACTATATTTATATAAGGAAGTAAAGTTTGTTGTGTATTGTGAAATATTTAAGGAATTTTTGTAAGGTATTTTCAAAAATTCAAGGAATAAGTTTTTTGTCGATTAAGAAATTTAAAGAGTTTTTGTATTTGACTTAACTCATATATCGTTTATTGTTATAACTTTTCGAGTTAAATGTAAATATATTAAAAAAGATATCAACTCAATATAAATTTAAAATTATCATAATGACATCCTGAGATAAAATCCTAATATTTTGATGATGTGTGTCATCCTCACAAATATTTTCCAATTAAATAAATTATTAAATCTCCCAATTAAAAAAAAATCTTTATCAAACTAATATTAATTATTAAAAACTATCTCATGGTAGAGACTCACCTACTTAAAAGAATTTAGTCGCCATCATATTTTTAAGGAAAATAAAAGATAAACCAAAATCCCTAGGTAGAGACACTAGGTAAGGAGTCGGTTAAGCGGGAGGAAGGTGTTAGGCACCTCTCACTTCTATTATACCTAATAGGGTCCTCTTAGGCTTTTTGGGATAGGTTGTTTGTATTAATCTCATGTTTATAAATTCCAAGAAAATTCCAAATAAATAAATAAAAAAACTCTAATTTTTATCCCTTATAGTACTCGCTAGGGTTTTATAACCCTATTCATATGTACCCTCAATTTGAAGGATCATAGTGATCGTAGTTCCATTCCCCTATCCCCTAATTTTAATCCTTTATTTATGCCCTCAGAATTTTGAGTTCTATCCCATTATATCCCTAATTCATCCCTTAAATACCCCTTATGTCATGAAAATTTTCCTTTAAATACCTTATAATATAAGATAAACATTAACCCCAATAAATAAATAAATTTAATTTATTTTTCATAATAGTGATAGTTTCCCTTAATAAATAAACCATTAATTGAAAAACTCAAAATTTAAATATAAACCCATGTTTAAAAAATATTATTAATCCCTTTTTAAATTGAAAACAAATGTAACCAAAATAAAAATAATAATATAACCCATGTTTTAAGTCCCCAAATATATAATCTAAAATATATATCCCAAAAAATAAGTAGTGAAATAAACCCTATTTTTTTTTAAATGTTAGAATGAAATTCATGAAATTTATCTCCATTTATTTTTTGAAATTATTAATACCTTACATTCATATTATTATCCCTATTAATTTAATTTAATCAAAACCTAATCTTAAATCCCTAAATATTAAATAAAATCAAATTTTAATTAATTTATATATCCTTAACCCTAAGTAAATTAATTGTAATTACCTAGAATTATCCCAATGACAAATTAATGATAAAATCGTAAAAATAATTTAAAAAACCTAACAGCGAGAGACAAAGAAAACCGCCCTCCCCCATTTTATCGATACAAGAATTTTCCCTTTTTTAATTAATAAAATAAAATAAATAAATATCATTTGATATAAGTGGAAGTGAATCAATCCTATTTTCATTTCTTCACACTCAGTCTGCACTAAAAGAAAAAAGAGAAAGAAACCCGGATCTTCATATATCTCACCCTTCATTTCATACTTCCAAACAACAACCCAATATTCCCAACGACATAAATCAAATCCACCCATAATATTTGTGTATTATAATTTTAACAATTAAGCCATCTTAATTAATAATTTATGCAATTTTCATTAGCGTCTTTCGTATTTTAGCTTATCACTAAAATAATAATTTACTCATGGATATACACTTTAAACAATTCAGAGAAAAACTTGTGCATAATAAACAGTAAAAAAATTAAAATTTTTGAAAAAAAACAACTAACAAACCTTTGTTCATTTGTATCTTCTACAACATATTTATAATTATCTAGGTTAAATACTTTATAAATCCAAATCCTTTGGTAATCTCATTATATTTCTTCATTTTTTTAAATGGATTTCCAAAGGGTTTGGATTTATGAAATATGATAACATAGAGAGAGAGAGAGAGAGAGAGAGAGAGAGAGAGAATTTAATAGGAGTGAGCCCAACAACTATATTTATATAAGGAAGTAAAGTTTGTTGTGTATTGTGAAATATTTAAGGAATTTTTGTAAGGTATTTTCAAAAATTCAAGGAATAAGTTTTTTGTCGATTAAGAAATTTAAAGAGTTTTTGTATTTGACTTAACTCATATATCGTTTATTGTTATAACTTTTCGAGTTAAATGTAAATATATTAAAAAAGATATCAACTCAATATAAATTTAAAATTATCATAATGACATCCTGAGATAAAATCCTAATATTTTGATGATGTGTGTCATCCTCACAAATATTTTCCAATTAAATAAATTATTAAATCTCCGAATTAAAAAAAAATCTTTATCAAACTAATATTAATTATTAAAAACTATCTCATGGTAGAGACTCACCTACTTAAAAGAATTTAGTCGCCATCATATTTTTAAGGAAAATAAAAGATAAACCAAAATCCCTAGGTAGAGACACTAGGTAAGGAGTCGGTTAAGCGGGAGGAAGGTGTTAGGCACCTCTCACTTCTATTATACCTAATAGGGTCCTCTTAGGCTTTTTGGGATAGGTTGTTTGTATTAATCTCATGTTTATAAATTCCAAGAAAATTCCAAATAAATAATTCAAAAAACTCTAATTTTTATCCCTTATAGTACTCGCTAGGGTTTTATAACCCTATTCATATGTACCCTCAATTTGAAGGATCACAGTGATCGTAGTTCCATTCCCCTATCCCCTAATTTTAATCCTTTATTTATGCCCTCAGAATTTTGAGTTCTATCCCATTATATCCCTAATTCATCCCTTAAATACCCCTTATGTCATGAAAAATTTCCTTTAAATACCTTATAATATAAGATAAACATTAACCCCAATAAATAAATAAATTTAATTTATTTTTCATAATAGTGATAGTTTCCCTTAATAAATAAACCATTAATTGAAAAACTCAAAATTTAAATATAAACCCATGTTTAAAAAATATTATTAATCCCTTTTTAAATTGAAAACAAATGTAACCAAAATAAAAATAATAATATAACCCATGTTTTAAGTCCCCAAATATATAATCTAAAATATATATCGCAAAAAATAAGTAGTGAAATAAACCCTATTTTTTTTAAATGTTAGAATGAAATTCATGAAATTTATCTCCATTTATTTTTTGAAATTATTAATACCTTACATTCATATTATTATCCCTATTAATTTAATTTAATCAAAACCTAATCTTAAATCCCTAAATATTAAATAAAATCAAATTTTAATTAATTTATATATCCTTAACCCTAAGTAAATTAATTGTAATTACCTAGAATTATCCCAATGACAAATTAATGATAAAATCGTAAAAATAATTTAAAAAACCTAACAGGGAGATACAAAGAAAACCGCCCTCCCCCAATTTATCGATACAAGAATTTTCCCTTTTTTAATTAATAAAATAAAATATATAAATACCATTTGATATAAGTGGAAGTGAATCAATCCTATTTTCATTTCTTCACACTCAGTCCGCACTAAAAGAAAAAGAGAAAGAAACCCGGATCTTCATATATCTCACCCTTCATTTCATACTTCCAAACAACAACCCAATATTCCCAACGACATAAATCAAATCCACCCATAATATTTGTGTATTATAATTTTATCAATTAAGCCATCTTAATTAATAATTTATGCAATTTTCATTAGCGTCTTTCGTATTTTAGCTTATCAATAAAATAATAATTTACTCATGGATATACACTTTAAACAATTCAGAGAAAAACTTGTGCATAATAAACAGTAAAAAAATTAAAATTTTTGAAAAAAGACAACTAACAAACCTTCGTTCATTTGTATCTTCTACAACATATTTATAATTATCTAGGTTAAATACTTTATAAATCCAAATCCTTTGGTAATCTCATTATATTTCTTCATTTTTTTTAAATGGATTGCCAAAGGGTTTGGATTTATGAAATATGATAACCTAGAGAGAGAGAGAGAGAAAGAGAGAGAATTTAATAGGTGTGAGCCCAACAACTATATTTATATAAGGAAGTAAAGTTTGTTGTGTATTGTGAAATATTTAAGGAATTTTTGTAAGGTATTTTCAAAAATTCAAGGAATATGTTTTTTGTCGATTAAGAAATTTAAAGAGTTTTTGTATTTGACTTAACTCATATATCTTTTATTGTTATAACTTTTCGAGTTAAATGTAAATATATTAAAAAAGATATCAACTCAATATAAATTTAAAATTATCATAATGACATCCTGAGATAAAATCCTAATATTTTGATGATGTGTGTCATCCTCACAAATATTTTCCAATTAAATAAATTATTAAATCTCCCAATAAAAAAAAATCTTTATCAAAATAATATTAATTATTAAAAACTATCTCATGGTAGAGACTCACCTACTTAAAAGAATTTAGTCGCCATCATATTTTTAAGGAAAATAAAAGATAAACCAAAATCCCTAGGTAGAGACACTAGGTAAGGAGTCGGTTAAGCGGGAGGAATGTGTTAGGCACCTCTCACTTCTATTATACCTAATAGGGTCCTCTTAGGCTTTTTGGGATGGGTTGTTTGTATTAATCTGATGTTTATAAATTCCAAGAAAATTACAAATAAATAAATAAAAAACTCTAATTTTTATCCCTTATAGTACTCGCTAGGGTTTTATAACCCAATTCATATGTACCCTCAATTTGAAGGATCATAGTGATCGTAGTTCCATTCCCCTATCCCCTAATTTTAATCCTTTATTTATGCCCTCAGAATTTTGAGCTCTATCCCATTATATCCCTAATTCATCCCTTAAATACCCCTTATGTCATGAAAATTTTCCTTTAAATACCTTATAATATAAGATAAACATTAACCCCAATAAATAAATAAATTTAATTTAATTTTCATAATAGTGATAGTTTCCCTTACTAAATAAACCATTAATTGAAAAACTCAAAATTTAAATATAAACCCATGTTTAAAAAATATTATTAATCCCTTTTTAAATTGAAAACAAATGTAACCAAAATAAAAATAATAATATAAACCATGTTTTAAGTCCCCAAATATATAATCTAAAATATATATCCCAAAAAATAAGTAGTGAAACAAACCCTATTTTTTTTTAAATGTTAGAATGAAATTCATGAAATTTATCTCCATTTATTTTTTGAAATTATTAATACCTTACATTCATATTATTATCCCTATTAATTTAATTTAATCAAAACCTAATCTTAAATCCCTAAATATTAAATAAAATCAAATTTTAATTAATTTATATATCCTTAACCCTAAGTAAATTAATTGTAATTACCTAGAATTATCCCAATGACAAATTAATGATAAAATCGTAAAAATAATTTAAAAAACCTAACAGCGAGAGACAAAGAAAACCGCCCTCCCCCATTTTATCGATACAATAATTTTCCCTTTTTTAATTAATAAAATAAAATAAATAAATATCATTTGATATAAGTGGAAGTGAATCAATCCTATTTTCATTTCTTCACACTCAGTCTTCACTAAAAGAAAAAGAGAAAGAAACCCGGATCTTCATATATCTCACCCTTCATTTCATACTTCCAAACAACAACCCAATATTCCCAACGACATAAATCAAATCCACCCATAATATTTGTGTATTATAATTTTATCAATTAAGCCATCTTAATTTATAATATATGCAATTTTCATTAGCGTCTTTCGTATTTTAGCTTATCACTAAAATAATAATTTACTCATGGATATACACTTTAAACAATTCAGAGAAAAACTTGTGCATAATAAACAGTAAAAAAATTAAAATTTTTGAAAAAAAACAACTAACAAACCTTCGTTCATTTGTATCTTCTACAACATATTTATAATTGATGGGCTAAAGACGTGTCTAATTATGTGTCTAGCGGTATCTTACTGCAAGTGCACAGCCTATCGAAGTAATATTTAAGATTATCGATCCACAGGGATTCTATGGTTACTTAGTGCTAGATGAACTTCTAGTTTAGCTAAGGCGAATGGTTGTCACGATTTTTTGTTGATTTTTAAGACTATTAAAGGCGGAATTAAATTTAAGTTTTAATAAAGTAATACTAAGGCGGTCGGTATGTAATTATACTAACTTAGGTGGGTCAATCTAACCTAGGCTTATAAAGGTGTTTACTTAATCTATTCGGTAGAGGTTACCAGTTTAAATACCCTCAACTCACACTCTCGTGGTCTTATATCAGATCTTATCCCTAAAGCCCTATGCCTGCTCTCGCTAGCCCATAAGTGTTTAGAGGTAATTTTTGGAAACTAAGTAATTCTAATTTATTTTAAAGCGCTCTCGCTGTGTTTAATTTAAATGCCTAACTTTAGCTATCTGGTTAAAATCTCACACTCTCGTGGTCTTGACCTAACCTAATACTTTTTTCTTACTCTCGTAACGAAAAGGTCAATTTAATTAAAAAGTATCAGCCAGAATGTTAAGTGATTAATTATTTTTAGCCTATGGTTATATTTTACCGGTTAAGTTTGTTCTAACTACATACCGCCCTAATGTGTTTAGCTACTCATCGATGTTGAACCAGACAGAGACAGAAAATTAAATAATAAAATACTCATGGCAGCAAAAAAAATTAACATTATAAATAATTAAATTGCAATATAATGAAAAACCTGGTTAACAAATATTCGAGCAGACTCCTTCTTCCACAGACCGGAAAGCTTGGAGTTGGCGTAATCGGAAATAACAAAGGCTGAAGGTTTAGAAAAAAAAATAAATGTATAACAATTTCCTGATGTTGGAAATTGTTATATGGCGGGTTTGGATACAATAAGAACGAAAACGGAAAATAATGCAGAAAATAAAAGCTGGTTCGTAATACAGTTCGGCAGAGCTTCCGCAGGAATTTGAATAATAAAATGCTCTGTACATTGTTCATAGAACTTGTACTATTTATAGAATCCTTAATGGGCTGAATTTTTGGACCTTTGTTGCATGGGCCTTGCTGAATTGGTGGAAGGAATGCAGGAACGTGGCAAAAATTTAGGAGAAAAATTCTTCACGTAATGCCTTGACGTAGTCTTAGTCAAAAACCTAATTTTATCCTTGTCACGGTCGTGACAAGGTCTTCACGTTCGTGGCTTGTGGTTTTTAAGTGTCACGGTCGTGACCACTCTCTTACGGTCGTGATGGCTCAATTTGGGGTGTCACGGTCGTGACACCCTTGTGACGATCGTGGCTGCTACAAAATATGCAGTCTTTTGCAGGCTTCTTCATTTCTTCATCTTTTTATGGTTTCTTTTGTTCCTTTTGCTCTTAATTCATGATTTAGCTCCATATAATGATGTACCTGCAAAATGGTAAGAAAAACTCGAGAAATCGAGTGTTAAAACGGTGAATATGCGATAAAACGTTAATGAAACCTAGCAATATAATCGATGCGTTTTCTCGTTATCAAACTTCCCCAAACTTAAACCTTTGCTTGTCCTCAAGCAAATAGTCGGTTGAAAATCGGCGGACAAGATTTTATTCACGCATACTCATAACAAACCGTACGAGGGATCGTTTTGTCGGATTATCCGGTACTTTGATAGAACACTACTGATACACTAATGACACAAGCAACAAGCTATGTCGTCGACTTCCCGTTAAACGAAACAATCGGCAATTACTTTACGATTTCACCTAGAGTTTTTCGATCTTATTTCACCCGGTTTCATTCTAGCGCAATCACATTAAGCCCTTTGCCTTAGCACGCACGTAGTGGAGTAGCCGGTTAGCGACTTTGATCCTTTTTGAGCACGGGGTCTGGTACACGAGTGTGGTAACCCTACATATTTTATCCGATTTGGAGGTTGCGGGGGATCGAGCTGTAGCACGCCCTACCGAGTTCAGAACCAGTACCTCTGAACCAACCTGCAATGGACTCCTTCTCATATTTCTCGTTTCTTGTATATGCGACCGTGTACTTTGGTGCAATTTCTTTTCATTTTGCATCGAGATATGAAGGATCATTATTGATTAGGCATCAAACGCTTATATTCATCGGCTCCCCACGTGGTTTGTGTTCAGACGGTGCTGACTGCTAGTATAAACTACTAGGGGTTACTTTTGAACTGAAACTAAAAGTGTACTCGTAATGATAATCGGAATGGAATCGCTCAAGTGGGAAGTCAAAGGTGTCAAGATTGTATTGGTCTTGTTTAATCGTTCTCGGCTTCCTAATTACGATTCCGTAGGTAAGTCGGGTAATGCGAATAATTAAAGATTTTTTTCTGGTATGGCTAAATAATCGGGGAAAGTTCGAAATTAAAGAAAATAGCACAAAGATTTGCTCATTTCATTAACTTGCGAAAAGAAATACAACGAAATTGAAAATACAACGAAATGGAAAAGTGCGAAAAAGGGAAAATGCGGAAATGAAAGGTACCTCTCCCACACTATATCAGACATTGTCCTCAATGTTGTGATATAAATGCGGTAAAAGTACAATACAAACGACAAAAACGGAAACAAACATAAGCAAACTAAAGCTATGGCTGCTGAGGACCGCGGGCTCGGCTTCTGGTGCGGGAGCGGCGTCTGGAAGGAGTCGCTTCAGGGTCAGAATCGGTGCCGGTGGCAGCAGTGATGTCAATGCGGAGGGCTTCTAGCTCGCTGAAAATTTCTCCAAACTTCTCATTAGTAGCTTCCTGGTTTGCTGCAATAGTGCTGAGTAAAGCATCATACTGCTCCTTCTGCCTTCGCTCCAGTGCGGCGTTCATCTGGTTCTGCTGATGAATCGCACGGAGGACTTCCTCAAGTGTGATTTCGGGAGCAGGGGGCTGTCGGGTAGATGTCTCTGGTATATCCTGGACAGGCTCAGCTGCATCCATAGCGTCCTGCATCTCATCCGCTGGAGGGTCTGCCTGATCATCATGAATAGGGACGTGATCGGCAGCATCAGGTAAAACAAAGAGCCAGTTGGCTCGGCTGGATGGATCGATGCGGTCGCGGGACGGCAGAATGATATGGTGGAAAATGGTGCCATGGACAACAGGGCTATACCTGCCATCCTCTCGCTGCGCAATCAGGTGAGCGGACCTGCAATAACTCTTGGTGAGGAATTCTGCGGCTATGTGAGGCTGATTAACGACCAAGTCACCAAGCCCCAACTGAATGGCGAGGGTGGTGACAATGCCGCCTATGAAGAACGGGGTGGAGCCTCTGTGTGCAATGGCCTGGATATGATAAAGCATGAAATGGGCAGCGTTGATCGGCTCGTCATTAAGAGCGCAGTGTAAGAATAGAAGCTCCTTGGAGTTGAGCTTATGGTTGCTTTCTCGAGCGAAGATGGTGTTGCAAATGACACGGTGAAAATAGCGGATTGCTGGGTTGTGAATGTGCGTAGCGTTGAGGCTTTGGAAGGCTGATGCACGGGTGTTGGTTAAGTCGTGCCATAGAGTGAAAGCTTGTTCACTAAAATTATCGGGCACGTGACGGTGAGCTTCAGTACCGTGATCGAAGCCTAACAACTCGACTATCCTGTCTTGCGGAATGTTGAACTCTTGGCCATGCAATCTGAATTTTGCGACACCGGTGAGCTGACTCTGAGAACCGGTACCGGTGATGTAACTGAATGAGCTTAAGAACTCCAGTGTCAGAAGCTCGAATGTGGGCTGAGGTTGACTGCAAAGATCCCACAGACCGACTTTTTGAAGCAGGCTTGTAACACTGGCAAGCATTCCGAGTTCCCGCAAACAGACAGTGTCAATGTAACGTGTAGGTTGCACACCGCGGTTTTGGAATCGGAGAAAGCGTTCTCTCTGAGTTTCTCCAGCATCACCTTCTCTAAAAGTAATAGAATCCATTGCATGCAAGAGCTTAGAGTGAAGAATGAAGATTTTTGATGTTTTGTGAAAAAAATGGTAAAATGAAAGAAATATTGATTCGGGATAAATAATGGAGAGTGAGAATGTGATAGGTTGTGATAATGGGGGGTTAATGAGTTTTAAAGTTGGTAATGGGGAGGTTACGGAGGTTATGGAGAAAATGGGCAGTTTTATGGAAGTTATGAAGGAAGAAGAAGAAGAGGCACGAAGAGAAACAGTTCTGTTTCTCACGAATCCTGTAATAGGGGTTGTCACGGTCGTGACAGGGGTGTGACGGTCGTGACACGCTATTTAAGCACGTCACGATCGTGAGATGGGTATGACGACCGTGAGGGCATGCTTCGTTGAATAATTTCCAGAAAAACATTTTCTCACTTATTTCACATATTTTATAATAATGTATTTTCTTCACTAACAATCATATTAAATTATAAACACCATATAGTATATAATTTTAACACAGTACTACACTAACTTGCATGGTATGAGAGATTGTATATAATATGAAATAATGCAAGCGTAACAGTACATAGAATGAAAAATATATAAATTGCTAAAAATGGAGAAATTTTAGAATTAAAGGTGCATTGCATAAAGTAATTGAAAATGAAGTTACATAAATGGAAATTACGGTATGAAATTGTTTGCGAAACATAAATTAACTAGAATGAAAACAATGATAAAAATAAACTAAATCACTTATAGCATTTTTCAAAAGCGTTTCTTCAAGTCTTCGATGGCGGAGTTCAAGTGATAGAATTGTTCGCAGGTTATGTCAGTCAACCCTATAATATCCAATCGCATGATCTTAATGTCTTCTTTAAATAAATTAATGTCAGTTTGGTAAGCATTGAGAGTGTTCATGATGTTTTGTAAGTTGTTAGCATAATCTCCTTGATTCACTTCAGGGGTTTCATGTACTTCTTCAGTGTGGTCAATGTCATGGTAACCAGGAGGTGTCTCAGGGTCAGTTTCGACATCGGTCATTGTATCATCTTTTATCTTGTAAGACTGAGGTGTTTCAGGAGTAGATGGATAATCAGGTGGGTTTAACTCATAAAGCCAGTTATCCTTATTGTGAACACTTACTCTAGCATGGTTAGGCAATGTGAACAGGGTTACTACTTCGTTTCGGATTAGGTACTCAAAAGGTGGACGTCCTAAATTCCTTATGATATGTCTATTAAAGTAGAAGTTAAGATTCATAGGACGGATTGTACCTAGACGGTTGCACCTGTGCAGTTGGTACCTAAGTCCTATGGCATCAGCAATCATGGTTACAAGACCTCCTACTAATATAGGTAATTCAGGTTCTTCTTGGATACGGGTGAAGGTTTGCATCATGAAAGGTACACCATTAATAGGTTGTCCATTAGTGAAACATGACATAATAAATATCTCATCTTTAGAAACTCCGGTAATGTTTTCTTCTTTTCCAAAGAAGGTGTGGGCAAGGATTTTATGGAAGTAACGGAGAGCAGGGTTATGGATCTCATCATTATTCATGCTATTTGGTTCAGGGTGGTAGTTTCCGGTTAAAGTTCCCCAAAAGAAATCTAGCTCAATATCCATCAATTCTACCTGTGTGGTAGTAAAAGCAAATGGTCCACTAGGGAATCCTAACAAGTCAGCTAGTTCTTTATGGTTAAAGTCATATTCTATTCCAAACAGGCGGAAACTAATAAATCCTTTCCTAAATCCAAAACCGCGCTCAGGTAGGTAAATTAAGGAGCTAAGGAACTCAAGGGTGAGCTCGCGGTAAGTCACAAACTTATGTTGGATCAATGCATTCTCCCATCCGAGTCGGTTAAACAAGTACATGATACTATCATGTATACCTAGGGTTTCCATAGTCTGATCATCCGGGTACAGGGTCAAATCCATTTGCCTCTGTGATAACTCTTCAAACTTCATTCTTTGGTTCCTACCTCTAAATTTGGTTTCCATATGGTTAATTGGTTGGTTAGCCATGGTCAGTGCAAATATGGGGGAAACAAATCAGGGGAAGAAGGAAAGTGGAAAAGACTTTAGAAAATCTGTAAAAAGTGATTTAAGATAAAAATAAGAAAATGAAATGCATAATGTAATGGCAATAATAGTAATATAAAATAAAACTATAAAATGACAAAACAAATAAACAATTAATAAAACGATAAATAACAATATGCTAAAAGAAAAGAATAGTTTAAATAATTAAATAGTTAAATAAGTAAATGGGTTGCCTCCCACTAAGCGCTGTTTTCATCGTCAAAAGCCTGACGTAATGCTTAGGTTTAGATTAATCAGGGGAATTAGTGGACAATTCTAAAAGCTTTAGATTATTCGCATAATCTCTATTTTCAATTTTATGATAATGTTTTAAACGTTGTCCGTTTACTATGAATGGTTCACTATTCCTACCCTTAATTTCTATTGCTCCACTCGGGAATACTTTAGTTATTTCAAAGGGTCCCGACCATCTAGATTTTAATTTTCCAGGAAAGAGCCTAAGTCTTGAATTAAAGAGGAGTACAACGTCTCCCACACTAAATTCTTTCCTAGATAGGCGTTTATCATGCCATCGCTTAGTTCTTTCTTTATATATCTTAGCATTCTCATAAGCATCTAACCTTAATTCTTCTAATTCATTAATGTCTAGGATTCGCTTTTCTCCTGCAGCATTATAGTTTATATTGAGAGTTCTAATCGCCCAATAAGCTTTGTGTTCTAGTTCTACTGGGAGGTGACAAGATTTTCCATAAACTAATTTGAAAGGTGTAGTACCTATGGGTGTCTTGTAAGCGGTCCTATAAGCCCATAAAGCTTCATTAAGTTTAGATGACCAATCTTTCCGAGATATGGCGACAGTCTTTTCTAAGATTTGTTTAATTTCTCTGTTTGAGACTTCGACTTGTCCACTTGTTTGTGGGTGATATGGTGTAGCCACACGGTGTCTTACTCCATATTTAGATAGTAATTTGTCAAAGATTTTTGAAATAAAGTGCGAGCCACCGTCACTTATGACGAGTCTAGGCACACCAAATCTGGGAAAGATTATATTTTTGAAAAGCTTTATTACTACTCGTGTATCGTTTGTAGGAGAAGCTATGGCTTCAATCCATTTCGAAACATAATCAACAGCTACGAGTATGTAATTATTACCGAAAGATGATGGGAATGGTCCCATGAAATCTATTCCCCAAACGTCAAAGATTTCTACTTCTAATATTCCTTTTTGAGGCATTTCATCTCTTCTTGAAATATTGCCAGTGCGTTGACACCGATCGCAATTTATAACAGCGATGTGGACATCCTTCCATAGATTAGGCCAGAATAAGCCGGCTTGCAAGATTTTTGCACAAGTTTTGGAAGTGCTTGCATGTCCACCATAAGGAGATGAATGACATTGAGCAATGACATCTTCTATTTCTTCTTCGGGAATACATCGGCGAAAGATTCCATCTGGTCCTCTTTTGAACAATAATGGTTCATCCCAATAGTAATGTTTCAGATTATGAAAGAATTTCTTTTTCTGCTGATAGGTTAGATCGGGTGGAAGAGCTCCTGCGGCTAGGTAGTTGACAATGTCAGCGTACCATGGCAGTCCTACAGTTGTCTGGATTGTTTCCACGGATTCTGGTTCATTTATATCTAACTGAGCTAGGTCGCTTCCTATTTGTGCTATCAGCTGTTCATACGGAAAATCATCGTTAATCGGCACTTGTTAGGGTTTAATACCTTCTATTCTAGATAAATGGTCCGCTACGACGTTCTCAGTACCTTTCTTATCTTTTATTCCTAGATCAAACTCTTGTAAGAGTAAAATACATCTTAAGAGTCTTGGTTTAGCATCTTTCTTAGTTAATAAATATCGGATAGCAGCATGGTCTGTGTAAATGATTATTTTCGCTCCAACTAGGTAAGAACGGAATTTGTCAAGCGCAAAGACAACTGCTAACAATTCTTTTTCGGTAGTGGCGTAGTTCATCTGGGCAGAATCCAAGGTTCTACTGGCATAGTAAATCGCATGAAGTTTCTTTTCCTTTCTCTGGCCTAGAACTGCGCCTACAACATAATCACTCGCATCGCACATGATTTCAAAAGGTAATCTCCAGTCAGGGGGTTGCATGATTGGTGCGGTGATGAGGGCTGTTTTTAGAGTTTCGAATGCTTTAAGACAATCTTCATTGAATATGAACTCAGCGTCTTTTATTAATAAACCAGTAAGAGGTTTAGTGATTTTCGAGAAATCTTTGATGAATCGTCGGTAAAAACCGGCGTGTCCTAAAAAGCTTCGTATTTCTCGAACGGTTTTAGGGGGTTGAAGATCTTTTATTACTTCAATCTTAGCTTTATCAACTTCAATTCCCTTGTCGGATATTACATGACCTAATATTATTCCTTCGTTGACCATAAAATGACATTTCTCCCAGTTAAGCACGAGATTTACTTTTACACATCTTTCTAACACCATTTCTAAGTTTGATAAACATCCTTCAAAACTTTGCCCGCATACAGAGAAGTCGTCCATGAACACTTCCATGATGTTGTCTATAAAATCTGCGAAGATTGACATCATACATCTTTGAAAGGTTGCAGGAGCGTTGCATAATCCAAAGGGCATTCGCCTATAAGCGAACGTTCCATAAGGACATGTGAATGTAGTCTTCTCTTGATCATCAGGATGGATAGGGATTTGGAAAAATCCTGAGTAACCATCAAGATAACAGAAGTAAGAATGCTTGGCTAATCGTTCTAACATTTGATCTATGAAAGGTAGTGGGAAATGATCTTTTCGAGTGGCTTTGTTTAGTTTACGATAATCTATGCATACTCTATATCCCGTCACTACTCTTTGCGATATCAATTCGCCTTGAGCGTTTTTCACAACAGTGATACCTCCTTTCTTTGGCACTACATGTATTGGACTAACCCATTCACTATCAGAGATTGGATATATTATTCCGGCATCTAATAATTTCTTAACTTCTTCTTTTACTACAGTGCTAAGGGTTGGGTTAATTCTTCTTTGAGATTCTCTGGAGGTTCTGCAATCTTCTTCTAGCAGAATACGATGCATACAAACTGAAGGACATATTCCTTTGAGATCAGATATGTTATATCCTAATGCAGTTGGATATTTCTTCAAGACATCTAAAAGTTTCTTTGTTTCTATAGTTCCTAAACTGGAATTTACTATAACTGGTCTTTTACATTCAACGTCTAAGAATTCGTACCTTATGTTATGAGGTAAAGTTTTTAATCCTAATGTAGGTTTATCTTTACTTGGCATGGGATCCGGTGTAAGTGCTAAACTTTCGCTTAGACTATCATCCCGATACGGTTTACGCCAATTATCATCTTCGAAAATCGGAGGGATTTGAATTTTCATTATTTCAGAATAAGTGGTCTCTTTCAGTTCCATTTCTCTTACACATTCGTCAATTACGTCCAGTAGAAAGCATGTATCTTCTATAGCTGGTGATTGTAAGAATTGTGTTAAAATAAATTCAACTTTCTCTTCACCTACTTCAAAGGTTAGCTTTCCTCTTTTTACGTCTATTATAGCTCCGACGGTAGCTAAGAATGGTCTTCCTAGTATGATAGGTGTAGTGGAGTCTTCAGAGATGTCCATGATTATAAAATCAGTAGGGATGTAGAATTGTCCTATACGTACTGGGACGTTTTCCAGTATGCCTACAGGATATTTAACAGAGCGATCGGCTAGTTGAACAGACATTTTAGTTGGTCTAAGGTCTCCCATGTCTAGCCTTTTGCAAATCGTTAAGGGCATAACACTGATACTGGCTCCTAAATCGCATAGAGCTTTGTCAATGACGAATTTTCCTATTACACAGGGTATAGAGAAACTTCCTGGATCTTTTAGCTTAGGAGGCATTTTATTCTGAATTATGGCGCTACACTCGGCAGTAAGTGTAACTGTTCCGTTATCCTCTATCTTTTTCTTACTGGATAAGATTTCTTTTAAGAACTTAGCATACGAGGGTATTTGGGTAATTGCTTCTGTAAACGGAATAGTAATATTCAACTGTTTCAGAAGTTCGACAAATTTCTTAAATTGACCCGTCGTCTTGGAATTTATTAATCTTTGAGGGTACGGAATTGGTGGTTTATAGGGTGGTGGAGGCACATAAGGTTGTTCTTTCTCCACTACCTCTTGATTATCATCTTCCTTTTCTTCTGGATCTTTCACCACTTCAGTCGGTTTATCCGGTTTTTGGTACATGGCTGGATTGTCAAGTCTTGGATCGGTAGGTCCGTCAAGTTCCTTGCCACTTCTTAATATTACAGCGTTAGCATGTCCTTTCGGATTAGATTGAGGTTGTCTAGGGAAAACTCCAGCTGGTGCAGCAGTAGGTGCTTGTTGTTGAGCTACTTGTGAAATCTGAGTTTCAAGCATCTTGTTATGTGTAGCTAATGCATCTACTTTGCTCACTAATTGTTTAATCTGCTCACTAGTGTGAATGTTTTGGTTTAAGAAGTCCTTGTTTGTTTGAGATTGGTTAGCTATAAAGTTCTCCATCATCAATTCAAGGTTCGATTTTCTAGGGATAATAGGAGCAGTCTTTTGATATCCTGGTGATGTAGCTGGTGCTTGACCTGGTGCGTAATAAGCATTGTTATTCTTATAGGAGAAGTTCGGATGATTCTTCCAACCTGGGTTGTATGTGTTTGAGTAAGGGTTTCCTTGAGCATAATTCACTTGATCAGTGGGAGTTCCTGCCAATAGTTGACAATCAGAAGCTTCGTGTCCTGGGACTCCATATAACTCACAGTTAGGTGTTACTGCAGCCACGGTGGCTGTTGGTGTTATGGCCAAGTTATCGATCTTTTGGCTTAGTTGGTCAAACTTCGCATTGACTTGGTCCATACTACTTACTTCGTACATACCTCCCTTTGTTGGTTTCTCAGTTGCGACTCTCTCGCTTCCCCAAAGGTAATGATTTTGAGCCATACTTTCGATAAGTGCATAGGCATCATTATATTCTTTGTCCATCAATGCACCGCCCGCGGCAGCGTCAATTGTCATTCTTGTATTATACAAGAGTCCATTATAGAAGGTATGGATGACCATCCATTCTATTAATCCATGATGTGGACAAAGTCTCAGCAGATCCTTATAGCATTCCCAAGCTTCGAATAATGATTCACTTTCTCTTTGCTTAAATCCGTTGATCTGAGCTCTCAGCATAGCTGTCTTGCTAGGTGGAAAATACCTATTCAAGAAAACTCTCTTAAGTTCTTCCCACGTAGTTACTGAGTTTGAAGGCAGAGATTGAAGCCAAGCTCTTGCTCTGTCTCGAAGCGAAAAAGGAAATAAACGTAGTCTAATAGCTTCTTGGGTAACTCCATTGGCTTTTACGGTATCTGCATATTGCACAAAGATCGAAAGATGAAGGTTCGGATCCTCGGTAGGATTTCCGGCGAATTGATTTTGTTGCACGGCTGATATCAACGAAGGTTTGAGTTCGAAATCATTTTGGTTGATAGTCGGCGCTGCAATGCTTGAATGCGGTTCAGCTTGCGAAGGATTAGCGTAATACTTGAGTGGATGAGTCTGTTCTTCAGCCATCTCTGCGTCCTTTGATTTTACGACTGGTTTAGGAGGATCTAATTGAAGATCTGGAATATTGTAATTATTTTCGTAATCGAATATACGTCTTCTTACGTGTAAGAAGCGTTCCGATTCAGGGATTAGAGGTTGCAAGTCTTCGCTTTTAGAGCGAGTACTTGGCATACACTCGGAAATTAGATTAAATTAAATAGTTGATACCTTAGTCTAGACAATGCTACCTAAATGCACTAGTAACTAAATTAAGGAATCCCCGGCAACGGCGCCAAAAACTTGATGGGCTAAAGACGTGTCTAATTATGCGTCTAGCGGTATCTTACTGCAAATGCACAGCCTATCGAAGTAATATTTAAGATTATCGATCCACAGGGATTCTATGGTTACTTAGTGCTAGATGAACTTCTAGTTTAGCTAAGGCGAATGGTTGTCACGATTTTTTGTTGATTTTTAAGACTATTAAAGGAGGAATTAAATTTAAGTTTTAATAAAGTAATACTAAGGCGGTCGGTATGTAATTATACTAACTTAGGTGTGTCAATCTAACCTAGGCTTATAAAGGTGTTTACTTAATCTATTCGGTAGAGGTTACCAGTTTAAATACCCTCAACTCACACTCTCGTGGTCTTATATCAGATCTTATCCCTAAAGCCCTATGCCTGCTCTCGCTAGCCCATAAGTGTTTAGAGGTAATTTTTGGAAACTAAGTAATTCTAATTTATTTTAAAGCGCTCTCGCTGTGTTTAATTTAAATGCCTAACTTTAGCTATCTGGTTAAAATCCCACACTCTCGTGGTCTTGACCTAACCTAATACTCTTTTCTTACTCTCGTAACGAAAAGGTCAATTTAATTAAAAAGTATCAGCCAGAATGTTAAGTGATTAATTATTTTTAGCCTATGGTTATATTTTACCGGTTAAGTTTGTTCTAACTACATACCGCCCTAAGGTGTTTAGCTACTCATCGATGTTGAACCAGACAGAGACAGAAAATTAAATAATAAAATACTCATGGCAGAAAAATAAATAAACATTATAAATAATTAAATTGCAATATAATGAAAAACCTGGTTAACAAATATTCGAGCAGACTCCTTCTTCCATAGACCGGAAAGCTTGGAGTTGGCGTAATCGGAAATAACAAAGGCTGGAGGTTTAGAAAAAAAAATAAATGTATAACAATTTCCTGATGTTGGAAATTGTTATATGGCGGGTTTGGATACAATAAGAACGAAAACGGAAAATAATGCAGAAAATAAAAGCTGGTTCGTAATACAGTTCGGCAGAGCTTCCGCAGGAATTTGAATAATAAAATGCTCTGTACATTGTTCATAGAACTTGTACTATTTATAGAATCCTTAATGGGCTGAATTTTTGGACCTTTGTTGCATGGGCCTTGCTGAATTGGTGGAAGGAATGCAGGAACGTGGCAAAAATTTAGGAGAAAAATTCTTCACGTAATGCCTTGACGTAATCTTAGTCAAAAACCTAATTTTATCCTTGTCACGGTCGTGACAAGGTCTTCACGTTCGTGGCTTGTGGTTTTTAAGTGTCACGGTCGTGACCACTCTCTTACGGTCGTGATGGCTCAATTTGGGGTGTCACGGTCGTGACACCCTTGTGACGATCGTGGCTGCTACAAAATATGCAGTCTTTTGCAGGCTTCTTCATTTCTTCATCTTTTTATGGTTTCTTTTGTTCCTTTTGCTCTTAATTCATGATTTAGCTCCATATAATGATGTACCTGCAAAATGGTAAGAAAAACTCGAGAAATCGAGTGTTAAAATGGTGAATATGCGATAAAACGTTAATGAAACCTAGCAATATAATCGATGCGTTTTCTCGTTATCAATAATTATCTAGGTTAAATACTTTATAAATCCAAATCCTTTGGTAAACTCATTATATTTCTTCATTTTATTAAATGGATTGCCAAAGGGTTTGGATTTATGAAACATGATAACCTAGAGAGAGAGAGAGAGAGAGAGAGAGAGAGAGAGAGAGAGAGAGAAATTTATAGGAGTGAGCCCAACAACTATATTTATATAAGGAAGTAAAGTTTGTTGTTTATTGTGAAATATTTAAGGAATTTTTGTAAGGTATTTTCAAAAATTCAAGGAATAAGTTTTTTGTCGATTAAGAAATTTAAAGAGTTTTTGTATTTGACTTAACTCATATATCGTTTATTGTTATAACTTTTCGAGTTAAATGTAAATATATTAAAAAAGATATCAACTCAATATAAATTTAAAATTATCATAATGACATCCTGAGATAAAATCCTAATACTTTGATGATGTGTGTCATCCTCAAAAGTATTTTCCAATTAAATAAATTATTAAATCTCCCAATTAAAAAAAAATCTTTATCAAAATAATATTAATTATTAAAAACTATCTCATGGTAGAGACTCACCTACTTAAAAGAATTTAGTCGCCATCATATTTTTAAGGAAAATAAAAGATAAACCAAAATCCCTAGGTAGAGACACTAGGTAAGGAGTCTGTTAAACGGGAGGAAGGTGTTAGGCACCTCTCACTTCTATTATACCTAATAGGGTCCTCTTAGGCTTTTTGGGATAGGTTGTTTGTATTAATCTCATGTTTATAAATTCAAAGAAAATTCCAAATAAATAAATCAAAAAACTCTAACTTTTATCCCTTATAGTACTCGCTAGGGTTTTATAACCCTATTCATATGTACCCTCAATTTGAAGGATCATAGTGATCGTAGTTCCATTCCCCTATCCCCTAATTTTAATCCTTTATTTATGCCCTCAGAATTTTGAGCTCTATCCCATTATATCCCTAATTCATCCCTTAAATACCCCTTATGTCATGAAAATTTTCCTTTAAATACCTTATAATATAAGATAAACATTAACCCCAATAAATAAATAAATTTAATTTATTTTTCATAATAGTGATAGTTTCCCTTACTAAATAAACCATTAATTGAAAAACTCAAAATTTAAATATAAACCCATGTTTAAAAAATATTATTAATCCCTTTTTAAATTGAAAACAAATGTAACCAAAATAAAAATAATAATATAAACCATGTTTTAAGTCCCTAAATATATAATCTAAAATATATATCCCAAAAAATAAGTAGTGAAATAAACCCTATTTTTTTTTAAATGTTAGAATGAAATTCATGAAATTTATCTCCATTTATTTTTTGAAATTATTAATACCTTACATTCATATTATTATCCCTATTAATTTAATTTAATCAAAACCTAATCTTAAATCCCTAAATATTAAATAAAATCAAATTTTAATTAATTTATATATCCTTAACCCTAAGTAAATTAATTGTAATTACCTAGAATTATCCCAATGACAAATTAATGATAAAATCGTAAAAATAATTTAAAAAACCTAACAGCGAGAGACAAAGAAAACCGACCTCCCCCATTTTATCGATACAAGAATTTTCCCTTTTTTAATTAATAAAATAAAATAAATAAATATCATTTGATATAAGTGGAAGTGAATCAATCCTATTTTCATTTCTTCACACTCAGTCTACACTAAAAGAAAGAGAGAAAGAAACACGGATCTTCATATATCTCACCCTTCATTTCATACTTCCAAACAACAACCCAATATTCCCAACGACATAAATCAAATCCACCCATAATATTTGTGTATTATAGTTTTATCAATTAAGCCATCTTAATTTATAATATATGCAATTTTCATTAGCGTCTTTCGTATTTTAGCTTATCACTAAAATAATAATTTACTCATGGATATACACTTTAAACAATTCAGAGAAAAACTTGTGCATAATAAACAGTAAAAAAATTAAAATTTTTAAAAAAAAACAACTAACAAACCTTCGTTCATTTGTATCTTCTACAACATATTTATAATTATCTAGGTTAAATACTTTATAAATCCAAATCCTTTGGTAATCTCATTATATTTCTTCATTTTATTAAATGGATTGCCAAAGGGTTTGGATTTATGAAACATGATAACCTAGAGAGAGAGAGAGAGAGAGAGAGAGAGAAATTTAATAGGAGTGAGCCCAACAACTATATTTATATAAGGAAGTAAAGTTTGTTGTTTATTGTGAAATATTTAAGGAATTTTTGTAAGGTATTTTCAAAAATTCAAGGAATAAGTTTTTTGTCGATTAAGAAATTTAAAGAGTTTTTGTATTTGACTTAACTCATATATCGTTTATTGTTATAACTTTTCGAGTTAAATGTAAATATATTAAAAAAGATATCAACTCAATATAAATTTAAAATTATCATAATGACATCCTGAGATAAAATCCTAATACTTTGATGATGTGTGTCATCCTCACAAATATTTTCCAATTAAATAAATTATTAAATCTCCCAATTAAAAAAAAATCTTTATCAAAATAATATTAATTATTAAAAACTATCTCATGGTAGAGACTCACCTACTTAAAAGAATTTAGTCGCCATCATATTTTTAAGGAAAATAAAAGATAAACCAAAATCCCAAGGTAGAGACACTAGGTAAGGAGTCGGTTAAACGGGAGGAAGGTGTTAGGCACCTCTCACTTCTATTATTCCTAATAGGGTCCTCTTAGGCTTTTTGGGATAGGTTTTTTGTATTAATCTCATGTTTATAAATTCCAAGAAAATTCCAAATAAATAAATCAAAAAACTCTAATTTTTATCCCTTATAGTACTCGCTAGGGTTTTATAACCCTATTCATATGTACCCTCAATTTGAAGGATCATAGTGATCGTAGTTCCATTCCCCTATCCCCTAATTTTAATCCTTTATTTATGCCCTCAGAATTTTGAGCTCTATCCCATTATATCCCTAATTCAACCCTTAAATACCCCTTATGTCATGAAAATTTTCCTTTAAATACCTTATAATATAAGATAAACATTAACCCCAATAAATAAATAAATTTAATTTATTTTTCATAATAGTGATAGTTTCCCTTACTAAATAAACCATTAATTGAAAAACTCAAAATTTAAATATAAATCCATGTATAAAAAATATTATTAATCCCTTTTTAAATTGAAAACAAATGTAACCAAAATAAAAATAATAATATAAACCATGTTTTAAGTCCCCAAATATATAATCTAAAATATATATCCCAAAAAATAAGTAGTGAAATAAACCCTATATTTTTTAAATGTTAGAATGAAATTCATGAAATTTATCTCCATTTATTTTTTTAAATTATTAATACCTTACATTCATATTATTATCCCTATTAATTTAATTTAATCAAAACCTAATCTTAAATCCCTAAATATTAAATAAAATCAAATTTTAATTAATTTATATATCCTTAACCCTAAGTAAATTAATTGTAATTACCTAGAATTATCCCAATGACAAATTAATGATAAAATCGTAAAAATAATTAATAAAACCTAACAGCGAGAGACAAAGAAAACCGCCCTCCCCCATTTTATCGATACAATAATTTTCCCTTTTTTGATTAATAAAATAAAATAAATAAATATCGTTTGATATAAGTGGAAGTGAATCAATCCTATTTTCATTTCTTCACACTCAGTCTGCACTAAAAAAAGAGAGAAAGAAACACGAATCTTCATATATCTCACCCTTCATTTCATACTTCCAAACAACAACCCAATATTCCCAACGACATAAATCAAATCCACCCATAATATTTGGGTATTATAATTTTATCAATTAAGCCATCTTAATTTATAATATATGCAATTTTCATTAGCGTCTTTCGTATTTTAGCTTATCACTAAAATAATAATTTACTCATGGATATACACTTTAAACAATTCAGAGAAAAACTTGTGCATAATAAACAGTAAAAAAATTAAATTTTTTTAAAAAAAACAACTAACAAACCTTCGTTCATTTGTATCTTCTACAACATATTTATAATTATCTAGGTTAAATACTTTATAAATCCAAATCCTTTGGTAATCTCATTATATTTCTTCATTTTATTAAATGGATTGCCAAAGGGTTTGGATTTATGAAACATGATAACCTAGAGAGAGAGAGAGAGAGAGAGAGAGAGAGAGAAATTTAATAGGAGTGAGCCCAACAACTATATTTATATAAGGAAGTAAAGTTTGTTGTTTATTGTGAAATATTTAAGGAATTTTTGTAAGGTATTTTCAAAAATTCAAGGAATAAGTTTTTTGTCGATTAAGAAATTTAAAGAGTTTTTGTATTTGACTTAACTCATATATCGTTTATTGTTATAACTTTTCGAGTTAAATGTAAATATATTAAAAAAGACATCAACTCAATATAAATTTAAAATTATCATAATGACATCCTGAGATAAAATCCTAATACTTTGATGATGTGTGTCATCCTCACAAATATTTTCCAATTAAATAAATTATTAAATCTCCCAATTAAAAAAAAATCTTTATCAAAATAATATTAATTTTTAAAAACTATCTCATGGTAGAAACTCACCTACTTAAAAGAATTTAGTCGCCATCATATTTTTAAGGAAAATAAAAGATAAACCAAAATCCCAAGGTAGAGACACTAGGTAAGGAGTCGGTTAAACGGGAGGAAGGTGTTAGGCACCTCTCACTTCTATTATACCTAATAGGGTCCTCTTAGGCTTTTTGGGATAGGTTTTTTGTATTAATCTCATGTTTATAAATTCCAAGAAAATTCCAAATAAATAAATCAAAAAACTCTAATTTTTATCCCTTATAGTACTCGCTAGGGTTTTATAACCCTATTCATATGTACCCTCAATTTGAAGGATCATAGTGATCGTAGTTCCATTCCCCTATCCCCTAATTTTAATCCTTTATTTATGCCCTCAGAATTTTGAGCTCTATCCCATTATATCCCTAATTCAACCCTTAAATACCCCTTATGTCATGAAAATTTTCCTTTAAATACCTTATAATATAAGATAAACATTAACCCCAATAAATAAATAAATTTAATTTATTTTTCATAATAGTGATAGTTTCCCTTACTAAATAAACCATTAATTGAAAAACTCAAAATTTAAATATAAATCCATGTATAAAAAATATTATTAATCCCTTTTTAAATTGAAAACAAATGTAACCAAAATAAAAATAATAATATAAACCATGTTTTAAGTCCCCAAATATATAATCTAAAATATATATCCCAAAAAATAAGTAGTGAAATAAACCCTATTTTTTTTAAATGTTAGAATGAAATTCATGAAATTTATCTCCATTTATTTTTTTAAATTATTAATACCTTACATTCATATTATTATCCCTATTAATTTAATTTAATCAAAACCTAATCTTAAATCCCTAAATATTAAATAAAATCAAATTTTAATTAATTTATATATCCTTAACCCTAAGTAAATTAATTGTAATTACCTAGAATTATCCCAATGACAAATTAATGATAAAATCGTAAAAATAATTAATAAAACCTAACAGCGAGAGACAAAGAAAACCGCCCTCCCCCATTTTATCGATACAATAATTTTCCCTTTTTTGATTAATAAAATAAAATAAATAAATATCGTTTGATATAAGTGGAAGTGAATCAATCCTATTTTCATTTCTTCACACTCAGTCTGCACTAAAAAAAGAGAGAAAGAAACACGAATCTTCATATATCTCACCCTTCATTTCATACTTCCAAACAACAACCCAATATTCCCAACGACATAAATCAAATCCACCCATAATATTTGTGTATTATAATTTTATCAATTAAGCCATCTTAATTTATAATATATGCAATTTTCATTAGCGTCTTTCGTATTTTAGCTTATCACTAAAATAATAATTTATTCATGGATATACACTTTAAACAATTCAGAGAAAAACTTGTGCATAATAAACAGTAAAAAAATTAAAATTTTTAAAAAAAAACAACTAACAAACCTTCGTTCATTTGTATCTTCTACAACATATTTATAATTATCTAGGTTAAATACTTTATAAATCCAAATCCTTTGGTAATCTCATTATATTTCTTCATTTTATTAAATGGATTGCCAAAGGGTTTGGATTTATGAAACATGATAACCTAGAGAGAGAGAGAGAGAGAGAGAGAGAGAGAGAGAGAGAGAAATTTAATAGGAGTGAGCCCAACCACTATATTTATATAAGGAAGTAAAGTTTGTTGTTTATTGTGAAATATTTAAGGAATTTTTGTAAGGTATTTTCAAAAATTCAAGGAATAAGTTTTTTGTCGATTAAGAAATTTAAAGATATTTTGTATTTGACTTAACTCATATATCGTTTATTGTTATAACTTTTCGAGTTAAATGTAAATATATTAAAAAAGACATCAACTCAATATAAATTTAAAATTATCATAATGACATCCTGAGATAAAATCCTAATACTTTGATGATGTGTGTCATCCTCACAAATATTTTCCAATTAAATAAATTATTAAATCTCCCAATTAAAAAAAAATCTTTATCAAAATAATATTAATTTTTAAAAACTATCTCATGGTAGAAACTCACCTACTTAAAAGAATTTAGTCGCCATCATATTTTTAAGGAAAATAAAAGATAAACCAAAATCCCAAGGTAGAGACACTAGGTAAGGAGTCGGTTAAACGGGAGGAAGGTGTTAGGCACCTCTCACTTCTATTATACCTAATAGGGTCCTCTTAGGCTTTTTGGGATAGGTTGTTTGTATTAATCTCATGTTTATAAATTCCAAGAAAATTCCAAATAAATAAATCAAAAAACTCTAACTTTTATCCCTTATAGTACTCGCTAGGGTTTTATAACCCTATTCATATGTACCCTCAATTTGAAGGATCATAGTGATCGTAGTTCCATTCCCCTATCCCCTAATTTTAATCTTTTATTTATGCCCTCAGAATTTTGAGCTCTATCCCATTATATCCCTAATTCAACCCTTAAATACCCCTTATGTCATGAAAATTTTCCTTTAAATACCTTATAATATAAGATAAACATTAACCCCAATAAATAAATAAATTTAATTTATTTGTCATAATAGTGATAGTTTCCCTTACTAAATAAACCATTAATTGAAAAACTCAAAATTTAAATATAAACCCATGTTTAAAAACTATTATTAATCCCTTTTTAAATTGAAAACAAATGTAACCAAAATAAAAATAATAATATAAACCATGTTTTTAGTCCCCAAATATATAATCTAAAATATATATCCCAAAAAATAAGTAGTGAAATAAACCCTATTTTTTTTTAAATGTTAGAATGAAATTCATGAAATTTATCTCCATATATTTTTTGAAATTATTAATACCTTACATTCATATTATTATCCCTATTAATTTAATTTAATCAAAACCTAATCTTAAATCCCTAAATATTAAATAAAATAAAATTTTAATTAATTTATATATCCTTAACCCTAAGTAAATTAATTGTAATTACCTAGAATTATCCCAATGACAAATTAATGATAAAATCGTAAAAATAATTTATAAAACCTAACAGCGAGAGACAAAGAAAACCGCCCTCCCCCATTTTATCGATACAATAATTTTCCCTTTTTTAATTAATAAAATAAAATAAATAAATATCGTTTGATATAAGTGGAAGTGAATCAATCCTATTTTCATTTCTTCACACTCAGTCTGCACTAAAAGAAAGAGAGAAAGAAACACGGATCTTCATATATCTCACCCTTCATTTCATACTTCCAAACAACAACCCAATATTCCCAACGACATAAATCAAATCCACCCATAATATTTGTGTATTATAATTTTATCAATTAAGTCATCTTAATTTATAATATATGCAATTTTCATTAGCGTCTTTCGTATTTTAGCTTATCACTAAAATAATAATTTACTCATGGATATACACTTTAAACAATTCAGAGAAAAACTTGTGCATAATAAACAGTAAAAAAATTAAAAAATTTTAAAAAAAAACAACTAACAAACCTTCGTTCATTTGTATCTTCTACAACATATTTATAATTATCTAGGTTAAATACTTTATAAATCCAAATCCTTTGGTAATCTCATTATATTTCTTCATTTTATTAAATGGATTGCCAAAGGGTTTGGATTTATGAAACATGATAACCTAGAGAGAGAGAGAGAGAGAGAGAGAGAGAGAGAGAGATTTAATAGGAGTGAGCCCAACAACTATATTTATATAAGGAAGTAAAGTTTGTTGTTTATTGTGAAATATTTAAGGAATTTTTGTAAGGTATTTTCAAAAATTCAAGGAATAAGTTTTTTGTCGATTAAGAAATTTAAAGAGTTTTTGTATTTGACTTAACTCATATATCGTTTAATGTTATAACTTTTCGAGTTAAATGTAAATATATTAAAAAAGATATCAACTCAATATAAATTTAAAATTATCATAATGACATCCTGAGATAAAATCCTAATACTTTGATGATGTGTGTCATCCTCACAAATATTTTCCAATTAAATAAATTATTAAATCTCCCAATTAAAAAAAAATCTTTATCAAAATAATATTAATTATTAAAAACTATCTCATGGTAGAGACTCACCTACTTAAAAGAATTTAGTCGCCATCATATTTTTAAGAAAAATAAAAGATAAACCAAAATCCCAAGGTAGAGACACTAGGTAAGGAGTCGGTTAAACGGGAGGAAGGTGTTAGGCACCTCTCACTTCTATTATACCTAATAGGGTCCTCTTAGGCTTTTTGGGATAGGTTGTTTGTATTAATCTCATGTTTATAAATTCCAAGAAAATTCCAAATAAATAAATCAAAAAACTCTAACTTTTATCCCTTATAGTACTCGCTAGGGTTTTATAACCCTATTCATATGTACCCTCAATTTGAAGGATCATAGTGATCGTAGTTCCATTCCCCTATCCCCTAATTTTAATCCTTTATTTATGCCCTCAGAATTTTGAGCTCTATCCCATTATATCCCTAATTCAACCCTTAAATACCCCTTATGTCATGAAAATTTTCCTTTAAATACCCCTTATGTCATGAAAATTTTCCTTTAAATACCTTATAATATAAGATAAACATTAACCCCAATAAATAAATAAATTTAATTTATTTTTCATAATAGTGATAGTTTCCCTTACTAAATAAACCATTAATTGAAAAACTCAAAATTTAAATATAAACCCATGTTTAAAAAATATTATTAATCCCTTTTTAAATTGAAAACAAATGTAACCAAAATAAAAATAATAATATAAACCATGTTTTAAGTCCCCAAATATATAATCTAAAATATATATCCCAAAAAATAAGTAGTGAAATAAACCCTATTTTTTTTAAATGTTAGAATGAAATTCATGAAATTTATCTCCATTTATTTTTTTAAATTATTAATACCTTACATTCATATTATTATCCCTATTAATTTAATTTAATCAAAACCTAATCTTAAATCCCTAAATATTAAATAAAATCAAATTTTAATTAATTTATATATCCTTAACCCTAAGTAAATTAATTGTAATTACCTAGAATTATCCCAATGACAAATTAATGATAAAATCGTAAAAATAATTTATAAAACCTAACAGCGAGAGACAAAGAAAACCGCCCTCCCCCATTTTATCGATACAATAATTTTCCCTTTTTTAATTAATAAAATAAAATAAATAAATATCGTTTGATATAAGTGGAAGTGAATCAATCCTATTTTCATTTCTTCACACTCAGTCTGCACTAAAAAAAGAGAGAAAGAAACACGGATCTTCATATATCTCACCCTTCATTTCATACTTCCAAACAACAACCCAATATTCCCAACGACATAAATCAAATCCACCCATAATATTTGTGTATTATAATTTTATCAATTAAGCCATCTTAATTTATAATATATGCAATTTTCATTAGCGTCTTTCGTATTTTAGCTTATCACTAAAATAATAATTTACTCATGGATATACACTTTAAACAATTCAGAGAAAAAACTGTGCATAATAAACAGTAAAAAAATTAAAATTTTTTAAAAAAAACAACTAACAAACCTTCGTTCATTTGTATCTTCTACAACATATTTATAATTATCTAGGTTAAATACTTTATAAATCCAAATCCTTTGGTAATCTCATTATATTTCTTCATTTTATTAAACGGATTGCCAAAGGGTTTGGATTTATGAAACATGATAACCTAGAGAGAGAGAGAGAGAGAGAGAGAGAGAAATTTAATAGGAGTGAGCCCAACAACTATATTTATATAAGGAAGTAAAGTTTGTTGTTTATTGTGAAATATTTAAGGAATTTTTGTAAGGTATTTTCAAAAATTCAAGGAATAAGTTTTTTGTCGATTAAGAAATTTAAAGAGTTTTTGTATTTGACTTAACTCATATATCGTTTATTGTTATAACTTTTCGAGTTAAATGTAAATATATTAAAAAAGATATCAACTCAATATAAATTTAAAATTATCATAATGACATCCTGAGATAAAATCCTAATACTTTGATGATGTGTGTCATCCTCACAAATATTTTCCAATTAAATAAATTATTAAATCTCCCAATTAAAAAAAAATCTTTATCAAAATAATATTAATTATTAAAAACTATCTCATGGTAGAGACTCACCTACTTAAAAGAATTTAGTCGCCATCATATTTTTAAGGAAAATAAAAGATAAACCAAAATCCCAAGGTAGAGACACTAGGTAAGGAGTCGGTTAAACGGGAGGAAGGTGTTAGGCACCTCTCACTTCTATTATACCTAATAGGGTCCTCTTAGGCTTTTTGGGATAGGTTGTTTGTATTAATCTCATGTTTATAAATTCCAAGAAAATTCCAAATAAATAAATCAAAAAACTCTAACTTTTATCCCTTATAGTACTCGCTAGGGTTTTATAACCCTATTCATATGTACCCTCAATTTGAAGGATCATAGTGATCGTAGTTCCATTCCCCTATCCCCTAATTTTAATCCTTTATTTATGCCCTCAGAATTTTGAGCTCTATCCCATTATATCCCTAATTCAACCCTTAAATACCCCTTATGTCATGAAAATTTTCCTTTAAATACCTTATAATATAAGATAAACATTAACCCCAATAAATAAATAAATTTAATTTATTTTTCATAATAGTGATAGTTTCCCTTACTAAATAAACCATTAATTGAAAAACTCAAAATTTAAATATAAACCCATGTTTAAAAAATATTATTAATCCCTTTTTAAATTGAAAACAAATATAACCAAAATAAAAATAATAATATAAACCATGTTTTAAGTCCCCAAATATATAATCTAAAATATATATCCCAAAAAATAAGTAGTGAAATAAACCCTATTTTTTTTTAAATGTTAGAATGAAATTCATGAAATTTATCTCCATTTATTTTTTTAAATTATTAATACCTTACATTCATATTATTATCCCTATTAATTTAATTTAATCAAAACCTAATCTTAAATCCCTAAATATTAAATAAAATCAAATTTTATTTAATTTATATATCCTTAACCCTAAGTAAATTAATTGTAATTACCTAGAATTATCCCAATGACAAATTAATGATAAAATCGTAAAAATAATTTATAAAACCTAACAGCGAGAGACAAAGAAAACCGCCCTCCCCCATTTTATCGATACAATAATTTTCTCTTTTTTAATTAATAAAATAAAATAAATAAATATCGTTTGATATAAGTGGAAGTGAATCAATCCTATTTTCATTTCTTCACACTCAGTCTGCACTAAAAGAAAGAGAGAAAGAAACACGGATCTTCATATATCTCACCCTTCATTTCATACTTCCAAACAACAACCCAATATTCCCAACGACATAAATCAAATCCACCCATAATATTTGTGTATTATAATTTTATCAATTAAGCCATCTTAATTTATAATATATGCAATTTTCATTAGCGTCTTTCGTATTTTAGCTTATCACAAAAATAATAATTTACTCATGGATATACACTTTAAACAATTCAGAGAAAAACTTGTGCATAATAAACAGTAAAAAAATTAAAAATTTTTAAAAAACAACAACTAACAAACCTTCGTTCATTTGTATCTTCTACAACATATTTATAATTATCTAGGTTAAACACTTTATAAATCCAAATCCTTTGGTAATCTCATTATATTTCTTCATTTTATTAAATGGATTGCCAAAGGGTTTGGATTTATGAAATATGATAACCTAGAGAGAGAGAGAGAGAGAGAGAGAGAGAGAGAGAGAGAAATTTAATAGGAGTGAGCCCAACAACTATATTTATATAAGGAAGTAAAGTTTGTTGTTTATTGTGAAATATTTAAGGAATTTTTGTAAGGTATTTTCAAAAATTCAAGGAATAAGTTTTTTGTCGATTAAGAAATTTAAAGAGTTTTTGTATTTGACTTAACTCATATATCGTTTATTGTTATAACTTTTCGAGTTAAATGTAAATATATTAAAAAAGATATAAACTCAATATAAATTTAAAATTATCATAATGACATCCTGAGATAAAATCCTAATACTTTGATGATGTGTGTCATCCTCACAAATATTTTCCAATTAAATAAATTATTAAATCTCCCAATTAAAAAAAAAAATCTTTATCAAAATAATATTAATTATTAAAAACTATCTCATGGTAGAGACTCACCTACTTAAAAGAATTTAGTCGCCATCATATTTTTAAGGAAAATAAAAGATAAACCAAAATCCCTAGGTAGAGACACTAGGTAAGGAGTCGGTTAAGCGGGAGGAAGGTGTTAGGCACCTCTCACTTCTATTATACCTAATAGGGTCCTCTTAGGATTTTTGGGATAGGTTGTTTGTATTAATCTCATGTTTATAAATTCCAAGAAAATTCCAAATAAATAAATCAAAAAACTCTAATTTTTATCCCTTATAGTACTCGCTAGGGTTTTATAACCCTATTCATATGTACCCTCAATTTGAAGGATCATAGTGATCGTAGTTCCATTCCCCTATCCCCTAATTTTAATCCTTTATTTATGCCCTCAGAATTTTGAGCTCTATCCCATTATATCCCTAATTCAACCCTTAAATACCCCTTATGTCATGAAAATTTTCCTTTAAATACCTTATAATATAAGATAAACATTAACCCCAATAAATAAATAGATTTAATTTATTTTTCATAATAGTGATAGTTTCCCTTAATAAATAAACCATTAATTGAAAAACTCAAAATTTAAATATAAACCCATGTTTAAAAAATATTATTAATCCCTTTTTAAATTGAAAACAAATGTAACCAAAATAAAAATAATAATATAAACCATGTTTTAAGTCCCCAAATATATAATCTAAAATATATATCCCAAAAAATAAGTAGTGAAATAAACCCTATTTTTTTTAAATGTTAGAATGAAATTCATGAAATTTATCTCCATTTATTTTTTTAAATTATTAATACCTTACATTCATATTATTATCCCTATTAATTTAATTTAATCAAAACCTAATCTTAAATCCCTAAATATTAAATAAAATCAAATTTTAATTAATTTATATATCCTAAACCCTAAGTAAATTAATTGTAATTACCTAGAATTATCCCAATGACAAATTAATGATAAAATCGTAAAAATAATTTAAAAAACCTAGCAGCGAGAGACAAAGAAAACCGCCATCCCCCATTTTATCGATACAATAATTTTCCCTTTTTTAATTAATAAAATAAAATAAATAAATATCATTTGATATAAGTGGAAGTGAATCAATCCTATTTTCATTTCTTCACACTCAGTCTGCACTACAAGAAAAAGAGAAAGAAACCCGGATCTTCATATATCTCACCCTTCATTTCATACTTCCAAACAACAACCCAATATTCCCAACGACATAAATCAAATCCACCCATAATATTTGTGTATTATAATTTTATCAATTAAGCCATCTTAATTTCTAATATATGCAATTTTCATTAGCGTCTTTCGTATTTTAGCTTATCACTAAAATAATAATTTACTCATGGATATACACTTTAAACAATTCAGAGAAAAACTTGTGCATAATAAACAGTAAAAAAATTAAAATTTTTGAAAAAACAACAACTAACAAACCTTCGTTCATTTGTATCTTCTACAACATATTTATAATTATCTAGGTTAAATACTTTATAAATCCAAATCCTTTGGTAATCTCATTATATTTCTTTCATTTTATTAAATGGATTGCCAAAGAGTTTGGATGTATGAAATATGATAACCTAGAGAGAGAGAGAGAGAGAGAGAGAGAGAGAGAGAGAGAGAAATTTAATAGGAGTGAGCCCAACAACTATATTTATATAAGGAAGTAAAGTTTGTTGTTTATTGTGAAATATTTAAGGAATTTTTGTAAGGTATTTTCAAAAATTCAAGGAATAAGTTTTTTGTCGATTAAGAAATTTAAAGAGTTTTTGTATTTGACTTAACTCATATATCGTTTATTGTTATAACTTTTCGAGTTAAATGTAAATATATTAAAAAAGATATCAACTCAATATAAATTTAAAATTATCATAATGACATCCTGAGATAAAATCCTAATACTTTGATGATGTGTGTCATCCTCACAAATATTTTCCAATTAAATAAATTATTAAATCTCCCAATTAAAAAAAAATCTTTATCAAAATAATATTAATTATTAATAACTATCTCATGGTAGAGACTCACCTACTTAAAAGAATTTAGTCGCCATCATATTTTTAAGGAAAATAAAAGATAAACCAAAATCCCTAGGTAGAGACACTAGGTAAGGAGTCGGTTAAGCGGGAGGAAGGTGTTAGGCACCTCTCACTTCTATTATACCTAATAGGGTCCTCTTAGGCTTTTTGGGATAGGTTGTTTGTATTAATCTCATGTTTATAAATTCCAAGAAAATTCCAAATAAATAAATCAAAAAACTCTAATTTTTATCCCTTATAGTACTCGCTAGGGTTTTATAACCCTATTCATATGTACCCTCAATTTGAAGGATCATAGTGATCGTAGTTCCATTCCCCTATCCCCTAATTTTAATCCTTTATTTATGCCCTCAGAATTTTGAGCTCTATCCCATTATATCCCTAATTCAACCCTTAAATACCCCTTATGTCATGAAAATTTTCCTTTAAATACCTTATAATATAAGATAAACATTAACCCCAATAAATAAATAAATTTAATTTATTTTTCATAATAGTGATAGTTTCCCTTACTAAATAAACCATTAATTGAAAAACTCAAAATTTAAATATAAACCCATGTTTAAAAAATATTATTAATCCCTTTTTAAATTGAAAACTAATGTAACCAAAATAAAAATAATAATATAAACAATGTTTTAAGTCCCCAAATATATAATCTAAAATATATATCCCAAAAAATAAGTAGTGAATAAACCCTATTTTTTTTTTAAATGTTAGAATGAAATTCATGAAATTTATCTCCATTTATTTTTTGAAATTATTAATACCTTACATTCATATTATTATCCCTATTAATTTAATTTAATCAAAACCTAATCTTAAATCCCTAAATATTAAATAAAATCAAATTTTAATTAATTTATATATCCTTAACCCTAAGTAAATTAATTGTAATTACCTAGAATTATCCCAATGACAAATTAATGATAAAATCGTAAAAATAATTTAAAAAACCTAACAGCGAGAGACAAAGAAAACCGCCCTCCCCCATTTTATCGATACAATAATTTTCCCTTTTTTAATTAATAAAATAAAATAAATAAATATCATTTGATATAAGTGGAAGTGAATCAATCCTATTTTCATTTCTTCACACTCAGTCTGCACTAAAAGAAAAAGAGAAAGAAACCCAGATCTTCATATATCTCACCCTTCATTTCATACTTCCAAACAACAACCCAATATTCCCAACGACTAAATCAAATCCACCCATAATATTTGTGTATTATAATTTTATCAATTAAGCCATCTTAATTTATAATTTATGCAATTTTCATTTGCATCTTTCGTATTTTAGCTTATCACTAAAATAATAATTTACTCATGGATATACACTTTAAACAATTCAGAGAAAAACTTGTGCATAATAAACAGTAAAAAAATTAAAATTTTTGAAAAAAAACAACTAACAAACCTTCGTTCCTTTGTATCTTCTACAACATATTTATAATTATCTAGGTTAAATACTTTATAAATCCAAATCCTTTGGTAATCTCATTATATTTCTTCAATTTTTTAAAATGGATTGCCAAAGGGTTTGGATTTATGAAATATGATAACCTAGAGAGAGAGAGAGAGAGAGAGAGATAGAGAGAGAGAGAATTTAATAGGAGTGAGCCCAACAACTATATTTATATAAGGAAGTAAAGTTTGTTGTGTATTGTGAAATATTTAAGGAATTTTTATAAGGTATTTTCAAAAATTCAAGGAATACGTTTTTTGTCGATTAAGAAATTTAAAGAGTTTTTGTATATGACTTAACTCATATATCGTTTATTGTTATAACTTTTCGAGTTAAATGTAAATATATTAAAAAAGATATCAACTCAATATAAATTTAAAATTATCATAATGACATCCTGAGATAAAATCCTAATATTTTGATGATGTGTGTCATCCTCACAAATATTTTCCAATTAAATAAATTATTAAATCTCCCAATTAAAAAAAAATCTTTATCAAAATAATATTAATTATTAAATACTATCTCATGGTAGAGACTCACCTACTTAAAAGAATTTAGTCGCCATCATATTTTTAAGGAAAATAAAAGATAAACCAAAATCCCTATGTAGAGACACTAGGTAAGGAGTCGGTTAAGCGGGAGAAAGGTGTTAGGAACCTCTCACTTCTATTATACCTAATAGGGTCCTCTTAGGCTTTTTGGGATAGGTTGTTTGTATTAATCTCATGTTTATAAGTTCCAAGAAAATTCCAAATAAATAATTCAAAAAACTCTAATTTTTATCCCTTATAATACTCGCTAGGGTTTTATAACCCTATTCATATGTACCCTCAATTTGAAGGATCATAGTGACCGTAGTTCCATTCCCCTATCCCCTAATTTTAATCCTTTATTTATGCCCTCAGAATTTTGAGCTTTATCCCATTATATCCCTAATTCATCCCTTAAATACCCTTTATGTCATGAAAATTTTCCTTTAAATACCTTATAATATAAAATAAACATTAACCCCAATAAATAAATAAATTTAACTTATTTTTCATAATAGTGATAGTTTCCCTTAATAAATAACCCATTAATTGAAAAACTCAAAATTTAAATATAAACCCATGTTTAAAAAATATTATTAATCCCTTTTTAAATTGAAAACAAATGTAACCAAAATAAAAATAATAATATAACCCATGTTTTAAGTCCCCAAATATATAACCTAAAATATATATCCCAAAAAATAAGTAGTTATATAAACCCTATTTTTTTAAATGTTAGAATGAAATTCATGAAATTTATCTCCATTTATTTTTTGAAATTATTAATACCTTACATTCATATTATTATCCCTATTAATTTAATTTAATCAAAACCTAATCTTAAATCCCTAAATGTTAAATAAAATCAAATTTTAATTATTTTATATATCCTTAAACCCTAAGTAAATCAATTGTAATTACCTAGTATTATCCCATTGACAAATTAATGATAAAATCGTAAAAATAATTTAAAAAACCTAACAAAGAAAGACAAAGAAAACCGCCCTCCCCCATTTTATCGATACAAGAATTTTCCCTTTTTTAATTAATAAAATAAAATAAATAAATATCATTTGATATAAGTGGAAGTGAATCAATCCTATTTTCATTTCTTCACACTCAGTCTGCACTAAAAGAAAAAGAGAAAGAAACCCGGATCTTCATATATCTCACCCTTCATTTCATACTTCCAAACAACAACCCAATATTCCCAACGACATAAATCAAATCCACCCATAATATTCGTGTATTATAATTTTATCAATTAAGCCATCTTAATTAATAATTTATGCAATTTTCATTAGCGTCTTTCGTATTTTAGCTTATCACTAAAATAATAATTTACTCATGGATATACACTTTAAACAATTCAGAGAAAAACTTGTGCATAATAAACAGTAAAAAAATTAAAATTTTTGAAAAAAAACAACTAACAAACCTTCGTTCATTTGTATCTTCTACAACATATTTATAATTATCTAGGTTAAATACTTTATAAATCCAAATCCTTTGGTAATCTCATTATATTTCTTCATTTTATTAAATGGATTGCCAAAGGGTTTGGATTTATGAAATATGATAACATATATATATATATATATATATATATATATATATATATATATATATATATATATATATATATATGTATATATATATATATATGTATATATATATATATATATATATATATATATATATATATATAGAGAGAGAGAGAGAGAGAGAGAGAGAGAGAATTTAATAGGAGTGAGCCCAACAACTATATTTATATAAGGAAGTAAAGTTTGTTGTGTATTGTGAAATATTTAAGGAATTTTTGTAAGGTATTTTCAAAATTTCAAGGAATAAGTTTTTTGTCGATTAAAAAATTTAAAGAGTTTTTGTATTTGACTTAACTCATATATCGTTTATTGTTATAACTTTTAGAGTTAAATGTAAATATATTAAAAAAGATATCAACTCAATATAAATTTAAAATTATCATAATGACATCCTAAGATAAAATCCTAATATTTTGATGATGTGTGTCATCCTCACAAATATTTTCCAATTAAATAAATAATTAAATCTCCTAATTAAAAAATATCTTTATCAAAATAATATTAATTATTAAAAACTATCTCATGGTAGAGACTCACCTACTTAAAAGAATTTAGTCGCCATCATATTTTTAAGGAAAATAAAAGATAAACCAAAATCCCTAGGTAGAGACACTAGGTAAGGAGTCGGTTAAGCGGGAGGAAGGTGTTAGGCACCTCTTACTTCTATTATACCTAATAGGGTCCTCTTAGGCTTTTTGGGATAGGTTGTTTGTATTAATCTCATGTTTATAAGTTCCAAGAAAATTCCAAATAAATAAATCAAAAAACTCTAATTTTTATCCCTTATAGTACTCGCTAGGTTTTTATAACCCTATTCATATGTACCCTCAATTTGAAGGATCATAGTGATCGTAGTTCCATTCCCCTATCCCCTAATTTTAATCCTTTATTTATGCCCTCAGAATTTTGAGCTCTATCCCATTATATCCCTAATTCATCCCTTAAATACCCCTTATGTCATGAAAATTTTCCTTTAAATACCTTATAATATAAGATAAACATTAACCCCAATAAATAAATAAATTTAATTTATTTTTCATAATAGTGATAGTTTCCCTTAATAAATAAACCATTAATTGAAAAACTCAAAATTTAAATATAAACCCATGTTTAAAAAATATTATTAATCCCTTTTTAAATTGAAAACAAATGTAACCAAAATAAAAATAATAATATAACCCATGTTTTAAGTCCCCAAATATCTAATCCATAATATATATCCCAAAAATAAGTAGTGAAATAAACCCTATTTTTTTAAATGTTAGAATGAAATACAATAAATTTAGCTCCATTTATTTTTTGAAATTATTAATCCCTTACATTCATATTATTATCCCTATTAATTTAATTTAATCAAAACCTAATCTTAAATCCCTAAATATTAAATAAAATCAAATTTTAATTAATTAATTTATCCTTAACCCTAAGTAAATTAATTGTAATTACCTAGAATTATCCCAATGACAAATTAATGATAAAATCGTAAACATAATTTAAAAAACCTAACAGCGAGAGACAAAGAAAACCGCTCCACCCCTTTTATCGATACAAGACTTTTCCCTTTTTAAATTAATAAAATAAAATAAATAAATATCATTTGATATAAGTGGAAGTGAATCAATCTTGTTTTCATTACTTCACACTCAGTCTGCACTAAAAGAAAAAGAGAAAGAAACCCTGATCTTCATCTATCTCACCCTTCATTTCATACTTCCAAACAACAACCCAATATTCCCAACGACATAAAGCAAATCCACCCATAATATTTATGTATTATAATTTTATCAATTAAGCCATCTTAATTAAAATTTTATGCAATTTTCATTAGTGTCTTTCCTATTTTAGCTTATCACTAAAATAATAATTTACTCTTGGATATACACTTTAAAAAAGTCAGAGCAAAACTTGTGCATAATAAACAGTAAAAAATTAAAATTTTTGAAAAAAAACAACTAATAAATCGTCGTTCATTTGTTTCTTCTACAACATATTCATATTTATCTAGGTCAAATACTTTATAAATCTAAATCCTTTGGTAATCTCATTATATTTCTTCATTTTTGTAAATGTATTGTGATGCGAGTTTTTCGCAAGTGTACGAACACGTCAGAGTAATATAAAAGATTGTCGAATCCACAGAGACCAAGTGTCAATCTATCATTATCTGTTGTTATGGTGTGTATCTAAGGCAATTGAAAATAATGGTTTTAAAGAGTGCGCAATGATGAATAAAATAGTAATTTAATTTAATTGATAAAGATAGGTTCGAATGCAATTCACATAATCAATTGATAATCAAGTACTTGTTAATAGAACTACTTATGGGCATTGTTTTCTACTTTGAAAAGAACTAATTTAATGGGATATGTCGCTTTCGCGTATTCAGAACCGAGGTGTACTCCCTAATCAAACCCTCCTATTGTCACGGATAAAAAGGTGCGTATTGTGTTAGAGTAGTAAACCTATTTTTAAGAAATATAGTATCTTAATTAAGTTGAAAAGTATTTTGACCTGGATTTTTTAGCAAAAAGTGGTTCTCACGAACCAAACTCTAAACTTCTTAACGCGTTCAAAAATAGTTTTAAAATCTCTTTTCTTTTTAATCTAAAAACTCCTAGTGAACTAAACCAAGCGCTTTTGGCTGTTTTTGAAATAGTTAAAAACAATTAAGTTAAATAAGCATTGGACGACTTTCGATCTTACCCAACAGAACTTTAAAGAACATGAAACTTATAGTTGAAAGTCAAAATAGCCCTTAAGCGATTCTACAAACATTTGTATGGATTACCGTTTCAATTATGATCCTTACATTCTAACCTTTATAAAATTAGTTAGACATGGTGCAGTAAAAGTTCATTTTAATATTTTTCATAAAAAGTATTTAGTACGCGTGCGAAAAGTAAATTAAATAAAGTGCGAGTGCGGGAAAGTAAATTAAAAGTAGTGTGAGTGCGGAAATAAATGAAAGTAGTACGAGTGCGAGAAATAAACAAAGTAAAGCGAGTGCAGGTAATAAATAGAGTAGTGCGTGTGCGGGAAGTAAATAAAGTAGTGTGAGTGCGAAAATAAAATAAAGTAATGCAATGCAGAAAGTAAATAAAATAAAGCGAGTGCGGAAAAATAAAATACGAACTAGAATTAAAATGGCGGCAGGATTAACTTCCTTCCAAAGTGATCCAAGACTCGATCACATAGACGTATACAGACTCGATCACTCGATTGTAGTAACACCCCGATGTGACGTGGTTACTACTTTAAAACTGATATATGCCTAAGAGATTCTAAGTTTGGATGATAAAAAAGAAAATCTAAAGTCCTATTTATAGGCATACAAATACTAAGAAAAGACGGGGATGCCCTTGTAACCGAAAAATGGAGGGAAAGCTTGTTTGCCTTGTGGCGCCCGCCACACTCCTCTGGTGCCTGCCATGTGTACAATATGGTGTGGAGAGTGGAGAAAATGGGGATTGTCAGTTGGGGGAAGGCTTGAGACGTGTCCACATCATGGCTGACCCCATGGCGCCAGCCATAGTGGGTGCCACAAGTGCAAAATGTTGAATTACTTGATTTTTGCCATTTTTAGCTCTTTTTCCGTCCCTTTTCTCGGTCGAGGCTTCGATTAAAGTAAAAACCTGAAAACAAAGGAAAACATAGAAATAACATAACAAAATAGCAAATAAAAGCCTATAATGCATGCGAAATCAGAGTCAGAAACGCGGTGAAATTCAGTGTTATCAAATCCTCCCACAGTTAGACCTTTGCTTGTCCTCAAGCAAAACATTTAAAGCTCAACGAAGAAAACTGGTGTCAATGCGTGATTTGGGCTAAAAGGGCTTCTAAGTTCAAGCCAGGATGCAGTGACACACTACTAGAAAATTCGCTTTTAGTGACCGATTTAGTAACCAAAAAATTTTGGTCACTATAGCCACCGAATTAGCCACTGAAATTTTATATCCATGAGCAAAATTTTTTTGGTCACTAAATCAGTCACTAAATAAATATTAGCCACCGATATAGCAACCAAAATTTTGTGACCATCAATTCGGTCACAAAAAAATGTTTTTATACAATATTTAACTTATATAAAAAATTCAGAGACCGAAATTTCGGTCACTGATATTTTTGTAAATTTTTTCTTTAATTTTTAATCCTCTTTATTATGCTACTATTTTTCTCTCAATTTGTTTAAAACATTTAATTTAATTTTTTTTTATTTAAAAGATTCATTTTTTTTTTATTTTAACAAATAAAACATATAATTATATAAATAGTTATGCTATTTTATATTTATATATGCATACAAATTAATTTTATTTTCATTATGCAATTTTTATATATACTTAATAAAATTACATTTAATAAAATCAAATTTTATTTTAATTAGATCCAATTAAATAAGTAAGAATTAGTAATTTTCTAAATATTATTTAGATTTTCTAAATATATATTTAAATATAGAGAACATAACAAATTATATCAAGTGGTCTAGTGGTAAGGCTTAATTGAAATTGAAGTTGCAGGAGGTAATGAGTTCGATTCCCAACTCTAGCAAATTTTAATTTTATTTTTTGAAAAAATAATACTAAAATCGGTCAGTAAATTCAGTCTTTAAATTCGGTCACAAAATCGGTCTCTAAATTTCGGTCACTAAATTCGTCGTAAAAGCTTAGCGACTAGCACTTTTACAACCGAAAAATGATGGTCTCCAAATTGGTCGCAAAACGTTATAGTGACCGATTTTAAAGCTTTTTCGGTCTCTAATTCGGTCACTAAAAGCGAGTTTTTTAGTAGTGACAGGTACTAACTAAGTGAACCAATGGTATCATAATGACACAGACATAAACTTCAATCCTATATTAACAAACCCATATCATCCCACAATACCTAGGCCTATCTTTTCATCTCTTTTTGGGTCCCTTTCATTCAGGCGCAATCACATTAAGCCCGTTATCCGTACATGCTTCATAGTAGAGTGATCGGTTAGTGATTCTGATAAAAAACATAGGGTTTCTGGCACATAAGCATGTGTAAACCCCTTTTATTCGACCTAAGTGTAGTTGTGGGGGATTGGATCGTAATCCGCCCTACCAAGTTCGGTGCCAGATACCTCTGAACCAACTAACAATAGGTGACTGCAATTTTTTTCTTTTTGTGGCAAGAATTTTTTTTCTCTTTTTGGTTAAATGACTTTGTAAGGGTCACCTATCCCGGAGTTTGCCTTTTTCTCTTTTTTTTATTAGCACTGGATCATTCACTTATGTTCATCGGTACCCTACGTAGAGCATGCTTAAGCCGGAGCTTACTGCTAGGATAAACTACTTAGGACAATTTTTGAATGATAATAAAGGCCATGGTATGCAGGGTTTAAGAGTGATTCCTATATTCATGAAGTCTATGGTGCTAAAGTGATACTGATGTTCCAAAAAGTTAACCTAAGTCACCACATCCTAATCCAAACCTGTCTTAAAGCCCATAAAACACATGAAATAACATTGTTTTCTTTTGAATTTTTTTTTGGTAAGGCTAAAGAAATGGGGCAAATGAGGGTGCACTAAAGATACACTGTATTGGTGACTCGTCAGACTCATGCATTATCTAAAAAACTTAAACTAAATAACTAACTAAAAAGAAGGAAAACAGAAAGCAATAAACTAACTAAGAAAAGGAAAAGACAGAAAGCAAATAAAAGCAATAAAATCCCCTCCCACACTTAAATCGAACATTGTCCCTAATGTTTCGAAATAAGGTAAGGAGAGTAACCTGTGAAACTACTGCGGAGGACCACTGGTGCCCTCGCCGTCCTGTGGAGGATGCCTGGAACGACGAGATCTGTTGTGGTGCTGGTTTCTACGGTCTAGTCGTGCCGATAAGATAGCCTGGACATTTCTGACCTCTCGAAGGTTTCCTAGGATGGAACCATGAGTGACCTCCATAAGCTGGTAGTGCCGGCGGTTGACTTCTCGCTGACGGAACTGCTCTGCTGTGATATCGGTCAAGGTGCGACAAACATTCCTGTAGGCACGATCCGAAACCAATCGTGATTGTTCCATATAGCTCATGTTGTTCTCCAGTTGTTGTGAAATGGTAGAGAGTAAGTTGTCCCGCCTTTCTTCTCTAGCCGTCATATCACGCCACATCTCCTTAGTGATATAAAATCCAGGAGTAGCACCTGTAACAGGGTTAGATGAAGATGGTGCGGTGTGTGGATGTGAAGGATGATGGGGGGACACGTGAGGTATGTAAGATTTCTCTCCGATCATATTCTTCATCAGTGTCATGTCCCTTCCCATCAGGAACATTAGGATGAAGTGGACCTAAAACAGGTGGAGCGTTCAAATCATAGGTCCAATTCCTTTCATTACGTACATCGGTACGTCTACTGCAAGGCAAAGAAACATATGGGATAGCTACACCATAAACCATCAATTCATAACCACCTGCTCTTCTCACTCAGCACAATTTCATGTCTTTTAGAAATTTTAAGTTAACTGTGCGATGATGTAGGGGTTCAAGTGTCGCTATCTCATTGCTCAGGTTAAGGGACCAAGCAATAGACGTAACAAGTCCTCCAAAAACAATCGGTCATGTTTTATTAATAGTTAAAGCCATGTGTGCGAGCATAAACGGGACCGGATTGATATGACTATTTGTGAGGCTTCCATGCAAAAATTGAAGCTCTTTAGCGTTTACCTTATTTGGATTCTCCCGACCAAAAATAGTACATGCCAATAGATATCTGAAAAATCTGATGGCCGGGTTATGAATGGTCGATGCGAGTATTCCTTCAAAAGAATTTATTGAAGTATTTGACAGTCTCTTCCAGAAGGAAAATACATCGGCCGACCATTTGGAATCCATAGGGTCGTTACATATAGCACCTTCCCAATGAGGGATTCCTAACAAGCCTGTTAGTTTGCCGGTACTGTATTCATATTCAATTCCAAACAATCTAAAATTAACAGTACCGACTGTGCTACCAGTGTTAAGACTGACAGTATATATTAAAGAACTCAAAAATTCAACTATCAGCCTCTCAAAGGTAGGTTCTTGATTCGCAAAAATATTGTGCAAGCCTAAAAAATCTAATAAATGATAAACACTATGATACAGACCCAAAGAATACAGACAGTTATCATCCACGTACCTAGTCGAGAGAATTTCTCGACTCTGAAGCTTTTGAATCATCCTTCTTTGCCTATTCCCGGGCTTTCCGTCTCGAAGAATGAATTCGTTGAACTCCATTGTTCTTGCTCCTTGGTGAGTTGAAGGTGGTGAAGAGTGGTTTAAATAGAAAATGGTAAAGGTGGAATTTTTATGGTTTGTAATGAATGAAAATAAAGTTGGAATTTGGATGAGTTTAATGGATGGTGAATGAATGATAATGGTGGGAGCTTTAATGGGGTTCAATGGGGGTTTGGAAGTGGAAAAATGGGTTTTGGAAGTTTGAAGATTAAAAAATGGTAGGGGATATGAATCTTCCCCGATTTCTAGTGGAACGTCATGGCGGGCGCCATGCTTCCATGGCGGGCGCCACAAGGCCATTTCGTGGCTGGGCCCAAAATTTGAAAATCCAAGTGGGCCTTTGCATACCTTTTTGTCTTCAGGGGGTCCAAATAGTGTTTTCTTTCTTCTTCTTTGGCACGATGCTTGCACAACCTTGAATAAATATTAAACATAAAAAGAAATATTTTTTTGGATTATTATTTTCTTGTTATTAGACACACACACACACACACACACACACACACACACACACACACATATATATATATATATATATATATATATATATATATATATATATATATATATAATCATGCATATAGTAGAACATATATATATATATATATATATAAATGATTGTCAACCAAAGTACATAGAAAAAACAGCATATGCGATAATATAAAATATGTCTGGAGATGCGAGAAATAAAATAAAGCATGAAATATTAAATACTAGAGCAATAATGTTAGGGTAACACGATCATGTAGTTGGCTTCTCTACCTGGTCCGATCCACGAATCTCAATAATCTCCCTCTAAAGCTCTCTAATCTATATAGAGCGTCAGCCTCTGTGGCGTGGGTGAGATCGGATACCTCAATCTATAACGCCAAGTCCGCTACTTCCTGTTTTAGCTGGGCAGTCTCCCTGTGGAGCTCATAGATCTGGGTCTGTAAATCAGGAGTCTGCAAAGACATATTGTTAGACATAACAGTGACTCTGGGATAAGGAGGTGTAGGATTGTACTCAGCAGTAGGAGGTGATTTTGGCTCCTCGACAGTCTCTCCATGACCCTCTAAAGCATAGCTCTAATTAGTCGGGTCATGGACACTGGTCATCAGCGGGTAAGGTAATGTGAAGTAGTGTATCACTTCGCCGTCAATCAGTAATCTGAACATGTTGGGCTCAAAAGAGGCTCTCCTCATCAACCCTTTGTCTAGGCAAAAGTCGACATCCATGGTGGTGTAGCTGCAGAAGGTCCTGAGATGTAATAATTTGCGAGACAGACCCAATGCAGTAGTGATCTGACGCTTGGCTCTATCCCCAAGGCATCCATGCAATCTTGGTCTGGGTACCGTGTAGGTGCCATAGGGCGTCTCATGTGGACATAGTAACACTCTCTCTTGGCGTCGTCTCTGAAGGCCACGTGCATGTCGTCGGGATTTTTCATTCTGCACAAGGTTAGCAAAAGGTCCTGAAATCACATAAAACATTCAAATGTTAGTCATGACCGAATAATAAATAAAACATATAAAATAAAATAAGAATAAGAATAAATAAAAGTAAATAAAATAAGAAAACCATGGGTTTCCTCCCATGCAACGCTTGTTTAACGTTGTTAGCTAGACGACCATATTTTATACATCATTCGAAGGATTTGGTGGATCACTTAGAGTATGGTTGGAGTATGTTGTTGGAATGTCTCCTCCTTCGTAGGGCTTCAGTCTCTTTCCATTGACAATGAATGGTTTACATGTTTGGTTCTTGATTTCAATAGCTCCAGATCTTAGAATCTTAGATACTTCGAAAGTACCAGTCCATCTCAAACGATGCTTCCTTGGAAAAAGTCGTAACCTAGAATCGAACAGGAGAACATGGTCGCCTATTTTGAAGTCTTTCCTTATGATTCTTTTTTCATGCCAAGCTTTTGTTCTTTCTTTGTATATTATTGCATTTTAGTAGGTTGATTGTCTGAGTTCTTCCAGTTTGTGGATATCAAGGATACATTTTTCACCAGCAGTTAGGTAATCCAAATTCAAAGTTTTAATGGCCTAATAGGCTTTATGCTCTAACTCAAAAGGTAAGTGACATGATTTTCCATAGACTAATTGATAGGGGATTATTCCTATATGGGTTTTGAAAGCGGTTATATAGGCCCATAATGCTTCTTGAAGTTTCTGCGACCAATATTTTCTAAATATAGAGACAGTTTTCTCAAGAATTTGTTTAATCTCCCTATTAGATACTTCCACTTGTCCATTAGTCGGTGGGTGGTATGGTGTTGCTACTCTATGCTTAACTTCATACTTGCTTAAAAGTTTGTCAAATATTTTTGATATGAAGTGTGATCCTCCATCGCTTATGACTAAACGGGGTGTTCCAAATCTGGGAAATATATAATTTTTAAATAATTTGATGACTACTCGGGTGTCATTCGTAGGTGCGGAAATAGCTTCAATCCACTTAGACACGTAGTTAACAGCTACTAAGATATATTGGTTTCCTAAAGATGGTGCGAATGGTCCCATAAAATCTATACCCCATACGTCAAAGAGTTCTACTTCTTGGATATTTCTTAGAGGCATTTCATTACGTCTTGAAATATTTCCTGTATGTTGGCATCTGTCACATTTGACAATGAAAGCATGGACATCACACCACATGGTAGGCTAGAATATGCCAGCTTGAAGAATCTTGGCGTAGGTCTTAGAGGTGCTTGCATGTCCACCATAGGATGCAGAGTGACAATGCTCAATTATATTGTGTACCTCATCTTCTGGGACGCAACGAAGAAAAATTCCATTTTTACCTCTCTTGAAAAGAAATGGTTCGTCCCAATAGAAGTTTCTTACATCACTATAGAACTTCTTCTTCTGGTGGTAATTGAGATCGGGGGGTATGATGTCGGCGGCTAGATAATTAACAAAGTCTGCATACCAGAGTACGTTACTTATAGCTAAGGATTTTTGAGAATTCTCATGAAGGTCTGGGTTATCGTCTTCAATAGTTTCTAGTTTGGCTATCAGTCTATCATAGGCAAAATCGCCGTTTATGGGTACTGAGTCAGGCTTCAGGTATTCTAGCCTAGAAAGATGATCAGTCACTACATTATCAGTGCCTTTCTTATCACAGATATCTAAATCAAATTCTTGTAGTAATAGAATCCATCGAAGTAACCTAGGTTTGGCATCCTTTTTACTTAGTAGGTAACGGATGGCAGCATGGTCAGTGTAAACTATAATTTTGGCTCCTACTAGATAAGACCTAAATTTGTCTATAGCGAAAACTACAGCTAGGAGTTCTTTTTCAGTTGTTGCGTAGTTGAGCTGGGCAACGTCTAGGGTTCTACTGGCATAATATATTACGTGTAATTTTTTATCTTTTCTCTGAACTAGAACGGCTCCAATAGCGTAGTCACTAGCGTCACACATTATCTCAAACGGTTCTGACCAATCAGGGGGTTTCATTATAGGTGCTGAAATCAAAGCTTGCTTCAAGAGATTAAACGCTTCATTACATTTTTCATCAAAGATGAATTCATCATCTTTCATTAATAGGCCAGTTAAGGGTTTTGTTATTTTGGAGAAGTCCTTGATAAAACGTCGGTAGAATCCGGCATGTCCAAGAAAACTTCTTATTCCCCTGATAGTCTTCGGTGGTTTTAGATTCTCTATGACTTATATTTTAGCTTTGTCTACCTCTATATCTTTTTCGGAGACTATATGTCCTAAAACAATCTCTTCGGTAACCATGAAATGACATTTTTCCCAATTTAGCACAAGCGATACCTCCACACATCTTCCCAGGATTTTCTCAAGGTTGATAAGACAATTTTTTAAATCAAATCCACAAATTGAGAAATCTTCCATAAATACTTCCATGATTCCATCTAGATAGTCTGCAAAGATAGACATCATGCAGCATTGGAAAGTGGTTGGGGCATTACAGAGTCCAAAAGGCATTCGTCTGTAGGCAAACTTTCCAACATGGCATGTAAAGGTAGTTTTTTCTTGATCTTCGGGGTGAATAGGTATTTGGAAGAATCCTGAATATCCATCTAGGTAACAAAAGTAAGAATGTCTGGCTAAGCGCTCCAACATTTGTTCTATGAATGGCAAATGGAAATGGTCCTTCCTGGTTTCTTTATTTAATTTTCTATAGTCTATGCACATACGCCATCCTCCATCAGTTCTTTTTGCTACAGGTTCGCCTTTCTCGTTTTGCACGACTGTAATACCTCCCTTTTTAGGTACTACATGCACAGGGTTTACCCATTTACTGTCCGAGATCTGATATAATATACTTGCCTCTAGTAACTTAAGAACTTCGGTCTTAACTACATCACTCATTATAGGATTTATTCTTCTTTGGTGTTCTCTGGAGGGTTTTGAATCTTCTTCGAGCAAAATTTGATGCATGCATGCGGATGGGCTTATTCCTTTTAGATCAGAGATCTTATATCCTAAGGCTGAGGGGTACCTTCGTAAAACATCCAATAATTGGTTTGTTTCCTCTTGGTTCAAGGTAGCACTGACTATAACTAGACGGTCCATTTCTTCATCAAGAAACTCATATCTCAGGTTCTTAGGCAGTTCCTTAAGTTTTATGGTTGGTTTCATGGGGCAAGGCATATGATCTGGGGTAAGAGATAAACATTCGTGAAGGTTATCATCAATGTAGGGCTTTTTATAATTGTCGTCTTCCCAAATAAGAGTCGACGACAACTTAATTGTTTCAGTTACTTCTTCTTGTTCTAATTCCCTAATGCATTCATCAATGATATCTAAGGTATAACAAGCATCTCCTAATACAGGTGCCATAAGAAATTTCGAGAGTACAAATTATATCTTTTCGTTACCTACCTCAAAGGTTAGTTTCCCTTTTTTAACATCTATTATGGCTCCAGCGGTTGATAAGAATGGTCTACCTAGGAGGATTGGTATGTCATCATCTTTTTTAATGTCCATGACAACAAAATCAGTAGGGATAAACAGTTGACATATCCTAACAGGGATGTCTTCAAGTATGCCTATAGGGTATTTAACGGATCTATCGGCTAATTGAAGTGACATCTTGTAACACCCCAAATTTTCCCTCTTGTTTCTAGCATCATCCTCATGTCATAAGCATCATAAGCATGGCATATTATTAGCATATTTGCATAGAAATGAAGCATAACATTCTCATGTCCTAGCATTAGGCATATGATCAATCATTGGTGCATTTGAAGTCTTTTACAAGTCAAATCAAGAGGATAAGTTACCTTGGCCAAGTCTTACAAGGTGTTCTTATGTTTTATACAAGCTCAAGATCCTCTACAAGAGCCCAAAAGGTTGGGAGGTTAGCAGATGATCCAAGGAAGGGCAAGCTCCTACACAAATGATCCTCAAATTAGGGTTTCATGTTCAAGGAGGGAATCTTTGTGACTTTGGCCATTTCATGTGGGAAAAATCCTTCATATGATATGAGAATGCTATGGATGAAATTTTGTAAGAAAACTCATTGAAGAAGGCAGTTATTTCATCAGTTGCTTGCATAAGAAGAAATTAGTCAAACTGATTATTTGAAAAGTCAACTATGGCAATTCAAGGGTTCCAATCTCATTTTTCAAGCCAAGGGATGTTCTTAAGGTCATATAAGAGGTTTGGCAAAGTCAAAGGTCAAGAATCAAGAGGTTTTGAGAGGCTTTCAATTTTTGGCATGTGACTTGTAATGAAAGTTACTATTTTTGGCAAGTTTTGCCCTAATATTCCAAGATCTCTTTCACAACCAAAAAGACTCCAAATGAATTTCCCTTGAACATGAAAGTTGTAGAGTATGATCTCCCATTTTAAAAAAGTACAAGTACATGTTCATAGCCTTCATGGTTTGAAAGTTATGGCCAATCGAAATTCATCCCTTTTTAGGGTTTACCATGAATTCAAGCCTCTCCAATTTCGCAAATTGCCTTGTATTGCATTTTTAAGCTATCCTATAGATTGATTATGGTCATAAGCATCAAGGGCAAAGCATGAAGAGTATTTGCCTCAAGAGAAGCTACCGAAATCGTGCATGGGATGCATGATATTACACTTAGTGTATTTTTGCAAAATCTTGAGGAAACCATGATCCACTTAAATCCAATGGGCAAAGATGACTCAAGGGTAAATATGGAATGAAATGAAGTCAGGTCATGCACTTGTACACAAGTTAGCACGAGCAAATCACCTGATCACAATTCTTTTGCAAAATTGCAATTTGATATCAATCACACTTCCCATGCGTGCATTGGTGCAAAAACCCTAGTCAGGTGTGAATGCTAATGATATATAATGAATCCATGCACTGAATTTGACCTAGCTCTCTCTCATTCTCTCACTCTCCATTTTCTTGCATAGCTGCATTTTGCTTCGATTTGCTTCACACAGCCACACATTTCCAAAACCAATCATAGATCCTTGATCCTTGAGCTCTGTTGATCATGAATCCACCATCACTTTGAGTTTTAAGCAAGTTTCATATCAGTGCAAGTTCAGAGCAAATACATTTGGGTTGCTAGATCCAAGAAGTTTCAAAGCTTCTTTCACATTTATTTTGTGAGTAGAGGTTGCAAGAGGTTGATCTGGAGCTGGTAGCTGGTTTTCTTGACCTATTTGAAGTTCTGCATATCCCAGGTATCATCAAAATTCATAGATCTGGAAATGGTTTTGTTTGTGTGCATTGTGATCTATATGTCTTGCTGATGATTCTGATCTATTTAGAATTTGAAATGGATGAGTATTGAGCATGTATGATGGATTTGAAATTTTATGGTGAAACCTGTTTGTCTTCGATCCTTGCATATTTGTGAGAGTTTATTCTTGAGCCTGAAGTTTCAGGTGACCGGAGGTAGGGCTCCGTCACCGGAATCTGGAAATGATGAATTCGCAGGTGAATGAAGGAGATTATCTAGTAGCCATATGATTTGTTGATCTGGATGGTTTTGGTGAAGCCAGCGCATTAAAAGGGAGGGTCTCCCTCACGTGTTTTATATTTTCACAGTAATGCTTCATGTTTCGCACCTCACCATAAGTATCATGTGCACACACGCTAACTTATCATTTGGTAGACCTAGGGTTTTAGTTGACTCAATCCGATGCATTGCACTGATCCATTGGTTTATTATTTTTCCTTTTTTATTTGAATTTCCATTGTAACATTCATGAGCCTGCGCAGGATCCATGGGCCTCAGTTCCTATTCGCACCCCTCCCATTGCTGAGCCCATTTGATTTGAACTGACTCCCCTTGCTATTCTCACCCCTGGCTCATTTGCATGTTATTTTATTTTCTTTTTTATATCAGTTTGGTTTTTGATTTTAAAAAATAGTTAGAAGTTCACAAATTTTTTGAAATAATTCATGAATGATCCTTTTAATTTTCTTTAATTTGTGACATTTTTATTTTCCATTTATTTTTATTTTTTCACGTAGGAATTAATTTCCATTGTTATTAATTGTTTTTAATTCATTTTAAATACATGCTGACTTTTAGAATTTATATCTTGATCATCAATTTGAATTTTGACTTGGTTCTTTTTTTCATTTGATTCATATTAAAATGTAGTTTGTGGATGATTTTTCTTCTGATTTTTAGAAGCTTGTGTGAATATTTTTGATTGTTGAGTTGTGTGTGAAGTTTCAAAACCCTAATTGGTGTTCTTGAGGTCCTTTGACCTAGTTGCTTATTGATTCTGACTCTGGTCTTTTGACATGAAGTTATCACTTGATTAATGAATACTTGTGTTTATTTTCATAATTTTTGCATGAGTTTGTGATTTGATTTGAGTTTTCATGTGAGGTTACCTTAATTTTGCTTCTTCTTGTTGGCATGCTTAGTTCTTAGGCTAGGAGGGCACTTGTGCCAACTCCTATAGGTTGTTTAGAGGTCTTGTTATATGAGGTTTGATCCCTGGTCCTTGTTTAGTGTGTGTGTTTTGATAAGTTTCTTTGGTACTTGCCTTTAAAGTTTCTCACAAATGTATGCATGTTCACTTCATCTTCTTTGTCAATCCCTTTTCTTTGATGCTTGTGATTGGGTTTGTGGGCTTCTTCCCTATGTGTACTCATGCTTCTTAGGCACATCTTAACATGATTAGGTCCCTGGTTTTTCACATGATGCTTATGCCTTGATTTGGTTTGTGTTTGCTTGTCCTTACACTTGTTCACATGTCCACTTCACTCCCCATTCTTATACTGTTTGTGTTTGAACTTGTATGAACTTTTCTTTGGTCTCTTGAGTTGTTTGTGCACATTCTTGTGATGATATGGTTCTGGTCTTGATGATTGTGAAGCATGTTTGGCTTGTGTGATCTTTTCTACTCCATGTTTGCTTTTATTTCTCCCATGATAGCTTGTGTTGGTTTATTGTGATTTTATTGATCCACTACTCATCTTATGTTGTATGCTTGATCTTGGCACTTGAGGGTGAAACTTCACTTCTAATTGTGATGTTTTAGTATGATCTTTTGTTCATTTGTATCTCATTTGATTTTACTTGCTTTTGTCTTACTTATAACCATTTCAGGTGCTTTGGTAAGTGAGAGGTGTGGATGAAATTTCCACATCTCCAACTCTTTTCTCTTCATCTTTCAATATGCTTTCTCACTTGTGTTTAAGATGTGCCTTATTCCATCACTTGCTTAACTTCTTTCCATCCCTCTTAGAAAACAACTTAACTTCTTTAGGAGAAGTAAGTTGATTTTCTACTTCTTTCTTCTTCTTCTTTTTCTTCTTCTTTTTTTCTTCCTCTTTCTTAGGATAGATTTCAAACCACACTAACTTAGGACTCCCATGCATGATAACTTTAGGATTAGATTTCCCCTTTAGTTTTTACCTTTAAGATCCTTTTGGTTCTTTCTCTTCTCATCTCAAAAACAAAAATCTTAAAAAACATTAATAATAGTTTAGGTGACTTTCCCCCTTCTTTGTCATCCTTTTAAAGAAAATCATAAAAATCACTTCTTCACTCTTCATACACAAAAACACTTAATAATAAAAAAAAGTTAGTGAATTTAAATCCTCATCTTAGGAAACATGTTTGAGGATCTTCCTCATTCTTGATGGACTTGTTACTCATTCTATCTTGGGATGTGGTAATAAGGACATATCCTTAGAAAAGGATTTGCCTTCACTTCCTTGTGCCACACTCTAAAAAACTCTTCTAAAAATACAAACAAACAATAAGCGTCTCTCCTTCGGGAATTCTTTTCTCTCATCATTCACTCTTCACGTATGAACTTGCTCCTCCTTGTCCCTTTGCAAGACGGTAACGCACTCGTCGTCCGAGCCTGCAACACCTGAGCATTGACATAGGTAGTTCAAGCCTTAAGACACAAGCAATCTTTTCCACCCCTAGTTAGGAGAACTACGGACACTCTGATCCTCATTTTCCAGATGAGGTATGTAGGTAGCGGGGTAGGGCCCGTTCGAGCACAATCTTTATTTTCCCTACATTTTTCCTTTTCATTTCTTTTTTCAGTTCCCTTTTCTTTTCTTTTATCCAGTTCAGTTCCTTTTCTTTGCAGCAACTTTCATTCCTTCACCCTTTGAAACATTTTCTTTGCAAGCGTGGATCTCGTCGGGTACAACGGACGATCTGGGGTGCTAATACCTTCCTAGGTCGTAACCGACTCCCGAACTCAGTTTCTTTGGTTCGCAGGACCTGTGTCCTTCCTTCTCTTTTCTTCAGTTTGTGAAGCATTACCATTCCCGTTCCTTCGGGATAAAAATGCCTGGTTGGTGACTCTAACCTTTTCCGCGCCACTTTCGCGTTTGTTCCAGAATGGAAATCCTAGGAGCGACAGCTGGCGACTCTGTTAGGGACTTCCTAACCAGAGTGTCTCTGGTTCCCTTGAGAGTCTCTCCTAACGCTTGCGTGTTTCTGTTTCTCTGGGTGTTGATTGTTTGCTGTTGTGTGTATATTTTGCTGTTATTTTATTTACAGCTTTATTTATAGTTTTCAGTATTTATTTTCATGCATCATATGTTATACTAGACTGTTTGGTTTGGTTTTTCTGTTTGGTGAGACTTGGGTGTTACTTGTGTGTGGTGAGATGAGACTAGCCAAATACCTGGCTTGAGTGCACCATAGGATTTAGCGTGGACAATCACTTTGGCCCTATGCCATCTTGTCATGGGGGTATTAGTGCGTTCACACCCAGATTCGCGACCATCTTGGAAATGTCTTGATATAGGTATCTTCCCTACTTCATTACATAACCTTGATAGTTTTGTGCGGTTGGGGACCGATCATTGAGAACCTTTGTGGAAACAACCCTCTCCAGTGGTGACAATGGAAGACCACATTCTGTGGCAAACCCATTCGCACCCGAGGGTCCACTAGGAACTCGTGTAGGATTTCCTGGTTCTCTTATAGGAACTCAGTCAAAAGCATATGGTCGTATGACAATATGTCACTCCCGCTAAAAGACACCTGGTCAGATAGGGTACAAACGCGAACGGTCGGCGAAAGGAGAAATGAAGATGAACTGAAAAGAGTCGCCAGCTAGGCATTTTTATCCCGGAGGAAAGGTAATGCTGCATAAACCTAGGAAAAGATGGGTAAGACGGTCGTGAACCAGAGAAACTGAGAAAGGGGGTTGGTTACAACCTGGGAAGGTATTAGCACCCAGATTGTCCGTCGTACTCGACGGGATCCACGCTTGAAAATTTGTGTTTAAAAGGGTAGTGCCAGTGCTTTCTGTGTGCAAAAGCTGGAAAAGAATGTACAAGTGTCAGTGCAAGAAAGTGAGGTGAGGTGCTCAAGAATGAGGCTTAAAGAATAATGCTGGAAGAGGGGGGAAGAGACAAAGACTTTTGTTCGATAATAGTTAAGTTATGCCTACGTATCCTCTCGTGCAATGAGGAAGTCAGAACACCATAGTTCGACTCAAAGATACTGAAAGGTAAATTAACTGATGAACTGCTTGCTTGCCTATGCTCAAGTGTATGACCTGTCTGGCTCAGGTGCTAACTGTCTTGCATTAGACGGAAGAAGCGAGTTCTCGTTTGTGAGTGAATGAGGTGAGAAAAGAATCCCGGAGGAGACGATTTTTTTTTTGTTTTCAATCTTTTATTTCTTTTTGTGTTTGTCATAAGTTAATGAGCTTAAGCCTAAACCAAGGGTTAGTAAACTCATCACATCCTCCCTTTGATTAGGGGTAATGAGAATACCTTAAGTATGAAGTAAACACCTCAAACTTAATTACCATGATGTAGGATTAAGATTATTAACCTACTTGTGATTATTTAGATGTTTTTGGTATTTTTTTTTAGTGTTAAGTAATGATTTTAAGCCACAATCAAGGATTTAATGGACCCATTACACCATCCTAATAGAAGGATAACAGATGAGCACACTTAAGCTGAGGAAGATACCTCAACTTAATCCATGATTAGGGATTAACCTCATGACAAAACAAAGCCTTTATTAAAGTGGATTTTAGTTAATGGTAAGGTTAAGAAATTAATTTTATGGTTTGTAAGACAACTTGAGGGGGACTTGTCCATTAACACTAGGGTTAGTCCTTCTTAACCAATTAAGGAAGAATTGGAACCCTAATGCAAGGCCCAAGTTACAAGATATTGTCTTAGTGATTATTAAGATGGATTGATTAAGAGATTTAAACACATTAAGGGTTTAACACTTAGGATTAAAGTTATACACTCCATCCTAAGAGAAGAATGCAGGCATAATCTTAATCACAAAGCCTTAAAACCTTAAAGGTTTAGTCTCTGATTATGAGATGAGAAAAGAGACACAAAAGAAGACACAAAGGTAAAACTAAAGGGGACTAATTAAAACCCTAATTATTGTCATGCTTGGATGTTCCTATGGTTTGTAAGGCTTGCAAGAGATCTTCAAGAATAGCCACCAAGGAAGAAACAGATGAAAGGAGAAGAAGCAGAAGAAAACAAGTTAACTTACTTCACTTAAGAAGGTAAGTTACTTGAAGAAAGAAAGTGAAGGAAGAAAATTAATGAGTAAGCTCACTCTAAATCAAAAGAAAAATGCAGCAATGATGCATAAGAGAGAAAGAGAAGAGAAGTGAGAAGTGAAGGCAAATTCACTTCTCAAAGTACTTACCACCTGAAATGGTTAGCATAAAAGAAAGAATGAGATGAAAATGAGATGTATGCAAGGATGAAAACCAAAACCAGAAGCATATTAATGATGTAAATGATGCTAAGAGATGATGCAAATGTATGTCAAGTGCTATGGATGTTCATACAAGAGATGTGAATGCAAATGAAGCATGTAGGATTCATGAAAGCACATGTAAGTTCATGGAATGTAATGAATGCATAACATGGCAAATGGATGAAGAAATGATCAAGCATGATTCTAATGTGTCCTATGATGTCTTAGAGGTCATGTGAATGCATGAAATGTCATGGCAAGTTCTTGAATGAATGTATATGCAAGATGTATGCAAATGAACATGAGAATTTAGGGTTTTCATACAACATGAGATGCAAAAGTAAAAAACAGAAGCAAATCATAAGATAAAAAATTGAAAATGCACTCAAAGGAACCCTAACCCCATATGATATCACACCCAAAAGGAGGAGACCTAACTGTTAACCTAATGAAAATTTTTATTTTTCTAAGTTATCTAGGGTTTTAAGGCACCTAAAGGGGAAAAATGCAAATCAAATCAAAAATGAAAAAGAAATTTGTGACAAAAATTTGTTTGATACTACATATTAAATGAAGATCAATGCAAAAAGAATCAAAGTCATACCATTCATGGTTAGGCAGAAAAGAATTCTTGAAGTTAGGGTTCAAAAATGGGAATTTTATGAACCCTAAATTCAAGAAAATTGTCAAAGATGATTCAAAACCAAAAAGAAATTTGTATGAATGGCATGACAATGTTTCTAAATATCCTAAGATGCAATGTGAATTTTGTTGGGACTTTTAGAAACCTAAATGATATTTTAATTAATTAATTTCCATTAATTAATTAAAATAAACATTTAAATGTTTTAAAAATGATTTTTTAATGCAAAAAATAAAAATAAAAATAATTTTGGGCTAAGAAAATTATTTGAAGTGTAAATGCAAAAGGAAAATATTTTTTAGGTTTTTCTAACTATTTTAAATAAATGATGCAAAATAAATGAGAAAAAAATGAATTTAAAACTGAATTAATGAAAGTATGTTGATCCAAGGGTTTAGGTTGAAACTGGGGGATTTTGGTTGACCACGCGCCAGATCCAAAGGCTACAATTCAAACTTATCTAATCTTATTTAATTAATTAATTAAGTTAATGAAATGATACACACCATTCATCACACGCGGGAAACAGATATCCAATGACCCTTATTTAAACCTAGCCCTAACCCTAATTAAGCATTTAATCACTTTCAGGTGGCCAGAGAAGACCTCCGGTCATATTTTCCGGCCAGCTTCTCCCTGAGCAAACTCCAAACCTCACCCCTAGGTCATTTCTGGAGCTCTAAAGCTCCAGATCATCTCTTCTCATCTTCCTGAACTCAAATCCACTCTCAAAACAAATTTCTAATTGCTCATAAACAAGATTCGAAGGAAAAATTAAAAAATGACAAAAGTTCCAGAAGCTCAGTAAATGCTCAATACGCAACCAATCTCAAAAGTAAACATATCATGGTGATCAGCAAAGCATAAGGAACAATCTAAGCACTTAAAATAACACTTCTGGAAAAAAGTTTGAAGAAGTTACCTGAGCTTGAGCTTCCTCAGTTTGGAGCTTTCTGGTCACTTCTCTTGTGCAAACTCACTCCAATGATCTTCCTGAAGAAGCTTTGAAGCTTGGAAGGAGTTTGTTTTGGCTAGTTTGTGTGATTGCACTTCAACTGGCCAAGAATCGTGTTTCAGGTTAAAGGTTCTTTGAGGTTTGTTTGATGGTTGATTTGTGTTCAGTGAATGATTTTGAGATGAATGGTGAAATTTGTTTGGAGTTTGAGTGAGTATTCAGAGTGTTTCAAAGGAAAATGCAAAATGGAGAGATTTTTGTGTATGCTCAGTTCTTGGAGCTCTTAGCTTGTGTGTCTTATGAAAATGTATCCTTGAAGCATGCTTGTAAAGTCTGGATTGGCCAGAGAGTGGGTGGTGGACTGTGGTGATTGGTATGGGCAAGTTGCCAAAATGTCAACATGACTTGTACTTGAGGTATGGGCAATGGTGCAGCTGGCTTTTTGGCTTGTCCATGCGCAACATGGATCAAGGAGGTCCATGGAAATGGTTTTGAGGCAATTCAGCAAGTTGAAACAAAGTTATGTGTCATTTTGCAAATTCTATGAAGTTTGGCCCCTTTTGAAATTCTTGAAATGCAAGACATGAAATAGCATGGTTCTTTGGGCAATTCTGATCTTAAGGCAATTCACTATGATGTTATGATGCTTAGAAGTGTGTTTTAAGTCACAAAATAACTTGACAAGTGGTTTTGCAAAAATCCCTCTTTGGTGCATTCTTGAAAATTATGTGATTTTTGCCAACTTTGACAAGCCATAACTTGAGTTCCATAATGAATTAGGACTTGTTCTTGTACTTTTTGAAAAGGAATGATCCAATCTACAACTTTCATGACCAACAATTTTTCATTTGAAGCATTTTTGGTTGAGAAAGAGGAGGTTGAAAAACTTTCCCAAAATGGAAAGTTTACATTACAAGTCATTTCCATTTTTGGCAACTTTTGGTTTAGCTCACTTTTCTTCAATTTTGTGAACTTCTAAGCACTTCAATGATCAAATAAAGATCATATAACTTCAATTTGATGAAAAATCCACTTTGGTTCCATTGTTGGGGCCTCAGATGCCCTGATTTTGCTCTAACTTGCTCAAGAAGTTACCTAATGAACAAATGACTTCCACAATGAATTTCTTCATCAAACTTGGTATGCATGATCCTTATAACATATTGAGACCATTAGAAACAAGAATGACCAAGAAATTTGGAGTTATGGCGTCTAAAACCAAAACCCTAATTTCAGGTCATCTGTGTAGTGAAACCCTGGCTCTGCTTCCATGCTTTGCAAGTTCTTGTAATTTTTTTGACTTCCTTGATCTTTGAGGGATACAAGATGATGATTGAACATTCATGGACCCGCTCGGAATGATTGGAGGCCTTTGGAGTGGCTTAGATGGATCCTGGATTGCTCAGATCACAAACCCTAGATGCAGATGAACTTGAAATAATGTAGTGAAACAAAAATGCAATATGATATGGTATGCTTGAACTAATGCAAATATGAAAGATCACAAGCCATGGTGTGAACTTAGTGAGGGCAAATTTGGGGTGTTTACACAATAGTATTGTATCCTACGAGCTGAATGTACTATTGTTTCTCGATTTCAACGCTCGAAGCTGGGGACTTACAAGGGATGCTTGTTTTTCCCGGACTCAGCTGAGGCCTCCCTGATTAGTATATAATGCCAAACCGATTCCCTGATTTGGTCATGATCCATTTCTCAGAAATGGTGAAAGTATTATTGCTATTCGGCTTTGAGAGTCTGTGATGTTTGACCGGAGCACACTAGTGAGATTGGGAGGGGTTTACATGTATGCAGGGACCCTTTTAACCTCATCATACCCACTTCCAGTACAGTATTATGTGTTTTGACCTGTGGAGTTCTTGATCTAGATGGTTTGGTAGTTTGATCTGGGGATATTTGTGACTCATCCAAGGGTATATGGGCTGTTATTCAGAGGACTTATAGTTTGTGATCACTTGACTCTTGTAGACAGCACCCAGACAGTTCCAGATTGATCATACTTGCCTTGCATTTGCATCTGCATCATATCATAGCATCCTTAACATCTTAGTGTTTTCATTTTTCAAGTTACATTTGCACACCTTGTTCTGGTATTTGTTAATCTCTCATATCCAGATGTCAAGCATCATCACAACTCTCAAAAAGAATAATGCACATTACACATTTCCACAACCAGAGGTGAAGAAACTACACCAACTGAAGGGACTGATGAATGATAAGATTCTAGGAGATTTAAGGGCTAGGTTTGGGCAGATTCTCAGGTACATGGACAAGCCAACAGAAGACCAAAGGGATATAATTCACACTCTACTTCAGTTCTATGATGCTCCATTGTGCTATTTTGTATTCCAAGATTATGTCTTAGCACCTACACTGGAAGAAATTGCTAGCTTGCTGCATGTTCCCCTTAGTGGAAGACAACCTTACTATAACTCATGGAGAGTACTCCAGGCAGAGGAGATTGCTCAAAGGTGTCACTTGCCTTTAAGAAAAGTAGAGCAGAGCTTGAGGAGTAGCAAAGGGAAGGGGTTGTCTTGCAATATGCTGATTCAGGAAGCTTTGGTATATGCTCAAGATGATCAATGGGCACAGTTTAGTGTACTCTTAGCTTTGATGGTCTATGGAATTAATCTCTTCCCAAGTGATCAATGGATGGTAAGTCTAGAGGCTATTGCCATTTTCTTCAGAAGGAATCCCACCCTTAAATTGCTAGGTTACTTTTATTATGGGGTTCACTACATGAATGAGAAGAAGGGAGGTCATGTGAGTTGTGGTGTGCCTCTGTTTGCTGACTGGTTTGCTAGACAGTTGCCTAAAGTGGGACCCTTTAAGGATTTAAGGGGAGATTGGAAATGGTCCCGAAGATTGATGGGATTTACTGCAAGTGATATAAGCTGGGGGTATGATAGGGATGTGTTAGGAAAGGAGATGATTGTAAAGTGTAACCGGTTTCCTAATGTTCCTTTGATTGGTAGGAAGGGAATGATCAATTATAATCCAGTTATGGAAAGAATGCAATTTGGATATCCTTTGAGAGAGTTCCCTTCTGATGAGGATGTGAGAGAGTCTTTGTATCTTCCTATTGAGGGGAATATTGACATGGCCGTCCAGGTATTCCAAGCTTGGGATATCAGGACTCAAAAGGGAAAAATGGAGTTTGGAAGGGTAGACCCCAATATGTATGAACCTTTTGCATCATGGTTAAAGAAGTGTGTCAAGATTACTTTATTGCCTTTTTCTTTGGAGCTTCGTCTCTATCCAAAGGAAATAATTTCACAGATCCCTGTAGCACCAAGCACTGTTCCTTTAGAAAACTATCAAAGGCTTGAGGCTCAGCTGAAAGAGTTGAAGTTGGAGCATACAGAAATGGTTAGCTTGCATCATCAGTTAGTACTCTCCAAGTTGACTATAGAAGAGAAGCTGCACAAGCTACAGGTAGAACAAGAGGCTAAGGACAAAGAGTTAGCAGAAAGGGAGGATTACTTCCAAAGAAGAGGGTTGATGGACATCAAGAGAGAAGAACTATTCAAGAAAAATAAGAAGGCTCTCAGGGATGTTAGGCAATCTCTTACTTGGGTTTAGGGTCAAAGAGAGCAAGATCAAGCAGAGTACAAGAAGAAAGAAGAGATGTTCAAGCTAAAAATTGTTGCTCAAAGAGAAGAGTTAGAACAGGCTTACATGAGGCAACATGAGGTATCTCAACAACTGCATGAGGCTCTTGAAGAGGTAGTAGATCTTAGAAGAAGAGCATATGTGAAGAGAACTCGAGTAGAGATGGGGGAAGAGCCATAGTCTTCTTTTAGCTTGGAGTTCTAGTTTTTTCTTTGTACTTCTGATTACCTACAGAATTGTTGTAGGGATCTATTTTGATTATTGTATTTTGTGCTATGTAAGACTTTAAACCCTATGGGGATGTTGTTTGTGCCTTAAGGCCTTTATCTTATTGCATCTTTCTTTTGTCAAAGTTCCTCGAGCTGTATGTTTCTTTTCATAGTTTGGTTGTGGAAATGGTGTGGAAAATAGTGAAAGAGAGGATCATAACATGTTGATTCCAAAGGCCATCTGGATTCCTCATGAGATACCAGAACTAGGGGCAATAAAAGCTTGATGATGAAAACATGAAGATTGCATTGCATATAACGTGTTTGTTTGTTTTGCAGGTAGTTTATCAGTTTTCTAACATTCATATCAATTTCAGGCTCTATAGCTCCTAGGAGGGTTCAGAGACAGCCAACGGTGCACAAATACCCTACAAAGGTGAACACAGAGAGAGAGAGCAATGGATCAGATGCAAGAAGATCTGGCTGACCTAAGGACAAGAATGGACAACTTCATGACCCTCATGGCTGGGATGGGTCAAAATCAAGAGCGCCTGTGCGAAATGGTAGAAAACAATCAAGTCAGGAATAATGGGTAAGCAGATGGAGGTAATCGCAATGGGGCTGGCGCCCGTCACATTGAAATCCCTGTAGTGCAACCAGGGGTCACTATTATCAATGATGGAATGAATAACATGCAGATGGATGGGCAGGACGGATAGTTCACTTTGCTGGATGAGGCAGAAGGCCAGGGGGTTGACATGAATAGGAGGTTTGAAGAAATGGCTGAGCAAATTCGCGCCATTCAATCTCAGAGTTCTCTAGGGTTTGATATCACTGATCTGGGCTTGGTGCCAGGGGTGAGAATTCCCTACAAATTCAAGGTCCCTACTTTTGATAAATATAACGGCACGGCTTGCCCGAAAACTCACCTTCAGTATTTTGTGGGAAGGATTGCCGCACATATAGATGATGAGAAGCTGTGGATGTATTACTTCCAGGATAGTCTTGTAGGAGCTTCCTTGGAATGGTACATGAAGTTGAGCAGAGTCAATATTTGAAGCTGGAAGGATTTAGCTCAGGAATTTGTGAAACAATATCAGTACAATTTGGATATGGCTACAAATCGTACCCAATTGCAGACAATGTCTCAGAGTGCTAAAGAAGGGTTCAAAGAGTACGCCCAGAGGTGGCGTCAGCTTGCTGCTCGGATGCAACCTCCCTTATTGGAAAATGAAATGGCAGACATGTTCATGGGAACACTGCAGGGTATGCTTATTGAGAGGCTGGCGTCTTGTTCAGCAACAAAGTTTAATGACATCGTGATAGCTGGAGAGAGGGTTGAAACTCTTCTAAAGATGGGGAAAATTCAAGACACTGGAGCAGGTAGCTCAAGTGGTGTTCAAAAAGCTTTTAATGGACCTCCAAGAAGAAGAGAGGGAGAAACTAATGCAGTGTACGGTCGAGGTCGGTGCCGTGGATACAGAGGATCTTACAAGCAAGTGGCAGCTGTCACCATTCCATCAAGTCTTGTGCAACAAACCCAAAAACAACAACAACAATAGCCACAACAGAATAACTATCAGCAAATACCCTATCAACAGAGACAAGCTCGTCCAGCTAACAGGGTGCTTGAAGCCATCCCCATGACGTACACGACACTACTTCAGAGATTGTTAGATTTGAACTTGGTTCAGTTGAGGACATTAACACCACCACCACTTGGAGAACTTCCAGTGGGATATGATGCTAATGCAAGATGCACCTTTCACTCAGGTGCTCCCGGGCATTCAACGGAGAACTGCAGGGCATTGCAGCATAAGGTCCAAGACTTGATTGACTCAAAAGCAATTAACTTTGCACCACCTCCAAATGTTACACCAAACCCCATTCCAAATCATGGAGGGGCCAGAATAAATGTCGTTGATAGTGGTGAGAGGTTAAACTTAATCTTGAATGTGAATGAAGTGAATACTTCATTGCTAGTTATGAAAGATAGATTGTTGAAATGGCAGGTATTCCCGGGGTGTGATTATGGCTGCGAGGGTTGCATGAATTCCGTTAATGGTTGTGAGGTTTTAAGTGATGGGTTGCAGTGTTTGATTAATGAAGGGTCCCTACAGTTTGACAGAGTTGACGATAGAAGTGATTGTGTGTCTACCATAACAATTTATTTTGATCCTGCTGAGGTTCCTGCCTGGAGAGAACCTATGACTATCTATATTCCATAAGTGAGTCCTATTACCATTACTGTTCCGGGACCAGTCCCTTATGCTGATGACAAGGACATCCCTTGGCACTATGGCTCGGACGTGTATGTAGATGGTCAGAAGGTGGAGAGTAAAATGGTGACGATTGACCCGACTGTTGTGAATGTCGGAGGAGTTGGTGGATTTACAAGGAGTGGGCGTATCTTTGCTCCTCAAGCTCTTAGAGGTGATCCCAAAGCTGAGGCTGCTGCAAAAGCTAAGGGTGAGAAGATAACAACTGAAGAGGTGACAACTCCTGCTCCTAGTCAAGGCACTTTTGAAAAAGAAGTTGAAGAGTTCATGAGAATAATTAAGAAAAGCGACTATAAGGTGGTTGAACAGCTGAATCAAACTTCGTCCAAGGTATCTATTATGTCATTGTTAATGTGTTCTCAAGCTCACTGGGAGGCTCTGCTAAAGGTTTTACAAATGGCATATGTACCACAGGAGATAACTGTTAACTAGTTGGAGGTCGTGGTAGCCAGTGTGAACGCCAACCATGGTTGGGATTCACAGATAGAGATCTCACTTCTGAAGGACGCAATCACAACAAGGCCCTACACATCACCATGGAGTGTATGGGTGTTGTTCTATCACATGTCTTGGTAGACACAGGCTCTTCTCTTAATGTGCTTCCTAAGAAGGCCCTAATGAAGTTGAATGTTGAGGGTATCGTCTTACGACCCAGTGATTTGATTGTAAAAGCCTTTGACGGGTCCCGGAGGTCTGTGTTTGGGGAGGTGGAGCTACCAGTAAAGATTGGGTCTCAGGTATTCAAGAGTACATTCTATGTTATGGATATTCAACCCGCTTATAGTTGTCTACTAGGACGTCCTTAGATTCATGCTGCTGGCGCAGTAACGTCCACGTTGCATCAGAAGTTGAAGTATGTGGTATACGGCCAGGTTGTTACTGTATGCGGAGAAGAAGATATTTTCATAAGTCATATGTCGACTTTCAAGTACGTGGAAATGGACGGGGAGATCCATGAAACACTTTTCCAGGCTTTTGAGACGGTTAATGTTAGTACTTTGTCTCCGGTGGCTGCAGTCCAGAGCAATGAAAATGAAGGGACTCCTGTTTACTCCTACAAGCAAGCTAAGGAAGAATTTCAATCTGGAAATGCACAGGGCTGGGGAAAGTTGCTAGAAATGGAAAAGAAAGATGACAAGTTCGGTCTTGGATATCAACCTGGTGGGTCCAGCTGGTCTCAAGGTAGTAAGTCCATAACGTTCACAAGTGTTGGAATGCTCGACTACAACAACATTTATGCAACAAATGAAGATGAGGATAATGGCTACGACTTGGATAACTGGATTCACCCATGTGCACCTGGGGAGGAGCTCCGGAACTGGTCGGCTGAAGATTTTGTTCAAGTTACTTGGCAGTCAAAGTAATTTTTCTTTGTTTCCATTTTATCATGTTGCATGTCAAGTTCTGCACTCTGCCCAAGGTGCATGGATCCATCTGTAGGGCCACCATGCTTTTAATGCATTTACTTTTTTCCATGAAATAAAGGACATTTTTCAAGTAAATTGTGTTCTCTTTCTTTCGTTTTAAAATTTTTCACAGAAATAAAATGGCAATGTTTTTCTTTTTCCTGTGTTTTTGTGTGTTTGTGTCTCCTTTGAAAAAAACGATTCTGAAATAAGCACATCATTTGTGCAGTGTTGATCATTTGGATTCCTGAGATAACGTTCCAGCTATGACCATGCATGACTTCGACAATCCTATCTACCAAGCTGAGGAAGGGGTTGAGGAAGACTGTGAACTCCCGGAAGAATTGGCTAGGTTATTGAAATAAGAGGAAAGGATAATTCAGCCTCATCAGGAAGAAGTAGAGATAGTCAACATCGGGTCTGAGGATGTGAAGAAAGAGATAAAGATTGGGGCTAGTCTGCAAGCCGAGGTAAAGAAGGAATTGATTAGTATGCTACGAGAATACGTGGATATCTTCGCCTGGTCGTATCAAGATATGCCAGGACTGGATATTGACATTATTGTACACAAGCTGCCACTAAGAGAAAATTGTCCTCTGGTGAAACAAAAGTTGAGAAGAACTCGCCCTGACATGGCAATGAAGATCAAGGAGGAGGTTCAAAAGCAGTGGGATGCCTGATTCCTTGTTGTAACCAGTTACCCACCTTGGGTAGCTAACATTGTGCCTGTACCAAAGAAAGATGGTAAGGTCCGGATGTGCGTTGATTACTGGGATCTAAACAGAGCAAGTCCAAAGGATGATTTCCTATTACCTCACATTGATGTGCTGGTAGATAACACCGCTCAGTTCTCGGTATTTTTTTTCATGGATGGCTTCTCTGGGTACAATCAAATCAAGATAGCGCCGGAAGACATGTAGAAAACAACGTTCATTACCCCATGGGGTACATTCTGTTATAAAGTTATGCTTTTTGGGTTGAAGAATATCGGGGCAACGTATCAATGGGCTATGGTAACTTTGTTCCACAACATGATACACAAGGAAATTGAGTGTTATGTGGATGATATGATTGCCAAGTCTCGGGATGAAGAAGAACATTTGGTCAATCTCGAAAATCTTTTTGATAGGTTGATAAAGTACAGATTGAGATTGAATCCAAACAAATACACTTTCGGAGTGTGGTCCGGTAAATTGCTGGGTTTCATTGTTAGCCAGAGAGGAATTGAGGTAGATCCTGCAAAAGTAAAAGCGATACAAGAAATGCCTGGACCGAAAACAGAAAAAGAAGTGCGTGGGTTTTTAGGGAGGTTGAACTACATTTCTCGGGTTATATCTCATCTAACTGCCACATGCGAGCCAATATTCAAATTGTTGAGAAAAGAACAAACGGTTAGGTGGAATGATGACTGTCAAAGAGCCTTTGAAAAGATAAAAGAATATTTGCAGGAGCCTCTGATTCTAATGCCTCCAATTCCAAGACGACCACTTATCATGTACTTGACTGTGTTAGAAGGGTCGATGGGGTGTGTGCTAGGCCAACATGACAAGTCTGGTCAAAAAGAGCATGCTATTTACTACCTTAGCAAAAAGTTTACCGACTGTGAATCCCGTTATTCACTGCTCGAGAAAACTTGTTGCGCTTTGGCATGGGCTGCTCGCCGACAAAGATAGTACATGTTGACCCACACCACATTGCTAATCTAAAAAATGGACCCTGTCAAGTATATTTTTGAGAAACCAACATTAACCTGAAGGGTTGCAAGCTGGAAGATGATATTAACAGAATATGACATACAATATACTTCTCAGAAAGCCATCAAAGGAAATGTATTATCGGATTATCTTGCACAAAAACCACTTGAGGACGACTATCAGCCGATGAAGTTTGATTTCCCCAATGAGGACATCATGTACCTCAAAGCAAAAGATTGCGAGGAACCACTTCCGGAGGAGGGGCCAGACCCTGAATCCCAATGGAAGTTGATGTTTGATGGGGCAGTCAATATCAACTGACGTGGAGTTGGTATTGTTCTTATCACTCCCGAAGGTGTTCATTTTCCCTTCGCTGCCAGAATTACTTTTGGCTGCACCAACAATGAAGCGGAGTACGAGGCGTGCATAATGGGAATAGAGGAGGCTATTAATCTTCGGATTAAGACCCTCGATATATTCGGAGATTCAGCCCTCGTTATTAACCAGATTACCGACAAGTGGTTTACGCATCAAGAACACTTAATTCCTTATAGGGATTATGCCAGAAGATTGTTGAAGTTCTTCACAACAGTTAAGCTTCAATATATACCATGAGATGAGAATCAATTTGCCGATGCGTTGGCTACTCTTTCTTCGTCCATCAAAGTTTTATGTTGGAACTATGTGCCCAGGATTGACATTTCCCGGCTTGACACACCGGTTTATGCTTTCTCTGTAGACGCAATGTCTGATGAGAAACATTGGTATTTTGACATCAAGCTTTTCCTGGAAAAACAAGAGTACCCAGCTGGAGCATCATCCAATGACAAGAAGACCTTGAGAGGACTTGCTGCTAGTTTCTTCTTGAACGCAAACGGAGTTCTGTATAAGAGGAACTTTAACATGGTCTTGCTCAGATGCGTGGATAGACATGAAGCAGACCTGTTAATGCAGGAGGTCCATGAGGGATCCTTCGGTACTCATGTAGGAGGACATGCAATGGCTAAGAATTTGTTGAGATCAGGGTATTATTGGCTAACAATGGATGCAGATTGTTGCTCATACGCCCGTAAGTGCCACAAGTGCCAGATATATACAGACAAGGTGCATGTTCCTCCTAGTCCGCTCAACGTCATGTCATCTCCTTGGCCCTTTTCTATGTGGGGCATTGATATGATCGGGAAAATAGAGCCTACTGCTTCAAATGGTCATTGTTTCATTTTGGTTGCGATCGATTACTTCACTAAATGGGTTGAAGCAGCATCTTATGTCAATGTCACTTGCCAAGTGGTAGCCAGATTTCTAAAGAGAGACATCATTTGCAGATACGGAGTGCCCGAGCAAATCATTGTTGATAATGGTTCCAATTTGAACAACAAGATGATGGCAGAACTGTGTCGGGACTTCTAGATTCAACACCACAATTCTTCTCCTTACCGACCAAGGATGAATGGTGCGGTAGAGGCAGCTAATAAGAACATTAAGAAGATTATATAGAAGATGGTTGTCACTTACAAAGATTGGCATGATATGTTACCATTTGCGTTGCATGGGTACCAAACGTCAGTCAGGACGTCAACCAGGGCAACTCCCTTCTCCTTAGTGTATGACATGGAGGCAGTCTTGCTTTTTGAGGTAGAAATTCCTTCTTTACATGTGATGATGGATGTGAAGCTTGATGAGGCTGAATGGGTACATGCTCAATATAATCAGTTATGTCTAATTGAAGAAAAGAGATTAGCGGCTATCTGTCATGGTCAACTTTATCAGAGGAGAATGAAGCGAGCATTCAACCAACGAGTACGTATTTGAGAGTATCAAGTGGGTGTGCTTGTACTCAAGAGGATCATTCCTCCAGGTTCAGATCACAGGGGCAAATGGACCCCAAACTACGAAGGCACATTCATAGTAAAGAAAGTTTTCTCAGGTGGAGCACTAATGCTCACTACTATGGATGGAGAAGATTTCCAATCCCCTATTAACTCGGACGCAGTTAAAAAATACTTCGCATAAAAGACCCGCTGGACACAAAAACAGAAATAAAGTCCGGGCAAGAAAAGGGCATCCTGGCAAGCTAAAAACAGAATAAAAAGCTCGGGAAAAAGTTAGGGAAAATTTAAATTAAAAAAAACGTACACCCGCTGTGTTGAAAAACCACATCGGACAGCTCAGGCAAAAAAGGGTATCCCGGTGGATTGAAAACCCGAAAGGGCGATCCACTCAAAACAAGGGAATAAGCGAACAACTGCAGTCCGGGTAATCTGAACCAAATCACCGTTTCAAACAATTTGACAATACTAGAAGGGTAGAAATCAGTCCCCTCATCTTCTTCAGAAAGCAAAGGCAAGAACAGAAAGTCTTGAAGACATGCTGGTCATAGCAGGAAGGAAACTTATTGGAATTCCATGTACATTGCCATTAGGATAGTTTATTTTCTCAATTTTATGGTAGCTACCTCTTTCCAGGTGGTTGCTTCCTGATGTAAAACTTCGCCCATTTTGAGGCCACTCAATAAATGAATATTCAGTCAAAAACTGTGTTGTGTTTGTTTACTTTGTTTGCAAAAATGTCCTGAATTCTGTTGGCAAAAAGAACATTGCATTTAAAACATGTTGATTTTTCTAAAACAAGAAAAATTGACATTGTAGGGAAACATTTAAAACTATCTTTGAGTGTCGGGTGACAATGGATGAACCGATCATACTATGTAAGTCCCCGGTGCACATGTGCGTATACTATTATTGCAGGTTTTGCAGGGTGGTGTTGTATATCCCCAAGTAGAGAATGTTCCCCCAGCCGAGCCAGGTCAGATGGAATGGATCCCCCAGCAAAATTTCAAGGCTAATTGAAGAGCTTTCATACCCAGGCATATTATATTGCCACAAGAGAAGTATGCCCAACAGGTAGCTGAATGCCTGATTTCCCCACAGAGTTCATGTTTGGGTTTCGATCCCATCATTGAAACATTCCCCAGAGAAGTCGCCAATTTATTTTTGGCCCTTATGACAACTCAACAATTCTTCATCTCCCCAGCCAGAGTTAAGTGTCAAAGCCTCTTGTACTGGTTCTTGTTGTCAGTCAGGCACTTGTTTTTGCTCGTATGCATTTCCCTACACTCGTCTGTGTTTGATATTTGCTTGATTGCTTGTCTGCACTCCCCAGAACTCGTCTGTGTTTGTTATCTATTTGAAGCTCGTTTGCATTGTTTGGATACTCGTCTGTATCGTCCTTCACACTCGTCCGTGTTAGCTTATATCCATATGTGTTGATTTGATAATCACTCTGGTACTCGTCTGTATTGCTACTCCAAATGCTCGTCCGTGTTGGATTTCTGGTAATCGTATAATACCAGTGGCTGATATTCGTCTGTATCATCGTCTGAAATGCTCTTCTGTGTTTCTTAGATCATCGTTTGATATTCGTTTGTATCATTGACTTATGGCACTCATTTGTGTTCTCCTGATGATCATCCAATACTCATTTGTGTGGAAGAGGTTTGAAGTCCTGACGGTGGGATTAAACATCGAAATGGTTACCGATCCTGGCGTAACAGGGTTATCCGAAGGAGGTTCGTCCATCTCAGAGACCACTTATCTACGCAAGATTTGTGAGGAGGGTTCGTCCAATCCTAATGTCACACCTGGTGTAACAGGTTATCTGAAGAAGACTCGTTTGTCTTAGACCATATATCCACGGAGGATATATGAAGAGGGTTCGTCTATCCTGATTATGCATGTCTATCCCATAGACTTAAGTGCATCACCGGTCCTGGCGTAACGGGAAATTCGAAGGAGGTTCGTCTATCTCAAGTCATATATTTTTATAAAAATGTATGAAGAGGGCTCGTATGTCCAATTCCTAGCTGTCGCTGCCGAAGCTTTGCATCCTGGTACAAGCGCGAATGGTCGGCGAAAAGAGAAATGAAGGTGAAGATGAATAGAGTCGCCAACTAGGCATTTTTATCCCGAAGGAAAGGTAATGATGCATAAACCTAAGAAGAGATGGATAAGACGGTTGTAAACCAGATAAACTGAGAAAGGGGGTTGGTTACAACCTGGGAAGGTATTAGCACCCAGATTGTCCGTCGTACTCGACGGGATCCACGCTTATAAGATTGTGCTTAAAAAGGGGTAGGTATGTGCTATCTGTGTGCAAAATCTAGAAAGGAATATACAAGTGTCAGTGCAAAAAGGTGAATGCTCAGGAACAGAGGCTTAGAAAAGAATGCTGAGAGAGGGGGATGACAAAGAGACTTTTGTTCGATAACAGTTAAGTTATGCCTACGTATCCTCTCGTGCAATGAGGAAGTCAGAACACCATAGTTCGACTCAAAGAGACTGAAAATAAATTGACTGTGAACTACTTACTTGTATATGCTCAAGTGGATGACTTGTCTGGCTTGAGTGCTAATTGTCTTGCATTAAACGGAAGAAGCGAGCTCCCGTTTTCAGAGTGAGTGTGATGAGAAAAGAATCCCGGAGGAGACGATTATTGTTTGTTTTTGTGTTTTCAGTTTTGTTATTGTTTTTGGTGTTTTGCATAAGTTAATGAGCTTAAGCCTAAATAAAAGGCTTGTAAACTCATTATATTCTCCCTGATTAGGGATAATGAGCCTACTTAAGTATGAGATTAACATGTCAACTTAATTACCATGATGATGTGGGATTAAGATCATTAACCTACTTGTGGTTATTTGGATGTTTTTGGATTTTGTTTAGTGTTAAGTAATGAGTTTAATCTCTAATCACAAATTAGTGAACTCATTACACCATCCTAATAGAAGGATAATAGATGAGAACACTTAAGCTGAGGAAGATACCTCAACTTAATCCATGGTTAGGGATTAAATTAATTATATAACAAAGCCTTTATTAAGTGGATTTTAATTAAGGGATGAGATTAAGAAGTGGATTTTATGGTTTGTAAAACAACTTGAGGGGGACTTGTCCATTAAACACTAGGGTTTGTCCTTCTTAACCATAAGGAAGAATTAGAACCCTAATGTAAGGCCCAAGTTACAAGATAAAGTCTTGGTGATTATTAATGTGTTTTGATTAAGAGGTTTAAACAAATTAAAGGTTAACACTTATGATTAAATTTCTACACTCCATCCTAAGAGAAGGATGCAGGCATAACCCTAATTCCAAAGTCCTAAAACTTTAAGAGTTTAGTCTCTGATTATGAAGATGAGAAGAGAGACTCAAGGATACTCAAAGGTAAAAAACTAAGGGGGACTAATCACAACACTAATTATTATCATGCTTGGATATCCTTTGGTTTGTGAGGCTTAAGAGAGATCTTCAAGGAAGCCACCAATGGAAGAAGCAGATGAAAGGAGGATGAAGCAGAAGAATAAGTTACTTACTTCCTAAGAAGATAAGTAACTTAAAGAGAGAAAGTGAAGGAGATGGAACATAAGTGAATCCAATTCACTTCAAAGACAAGTTAGAATTCAAATGAAATAGATAATAAGAAGTTAGAGGTGAAGGCAAATTCACCTCCCAAAATGACTTACCAAAACCTGAAAAGTTAGCATGGATGCAATAGGTATAAAGCATAAAGAAATGAAGTGAAATGACCAAATTCAGAAGTATTTATGCAATGTAAATGTCATGTAAGATGATACAAGGGCATACAAAATGCATATTGTTGCTCCCAAAAGATGAGACTGAGCTCAAATGAGGTACAGACGTGAACGGTCGGCGAAAGGATGAAATGAAAAGAGTCGCCAGCTAGGCATTTTTATCCCGAAGGAAAGGTAATGCTGCATAGACCTAGAAAGATATGGATAAGACGGTTGCAAACCAGAGAGACTGATAAAGGGGGTTGGTTACAACCTGGGAAGGTATTAGCACCCAGATTGTCCGTCGTACTCGACGGGATCCACGCTTAAAAGATTTGTGTTTTAAAGGGGTAGTGTCAGTGCAATTTTGTGTGCAAAGGAAACTGGAAAGAATGCAAGTGTCAGTGTAAAAGAAATGTGAAGTGTATAAATGTACAGTGTCAGTGTAAGAACAAGAATAAGATGCTCAAGATCATGAGGCTTAAAGAATAATGCTGGAAGGAGGGGGAGTATACAGAGACTTTTGTTCGATAACTGTTAAGTTATGCCTACGTATCCACTCGTGCAATGAGGAAGTCAGAACACCGTAGTTCGACCCAAAGAGACTGAAAGATGAATTGACTTGTGAACTGCTTACTTGTCTATGCTCAAGTGCATGACCTGTCTGGCTCAGGTGCAAACTGTCTTACATTAGACGGAAGAAGCAAGTTCTCGTTTGTGAGTGAATGAGGTGAGAAAAGAATCCCGAAGGAGACGATTATTGTTTGTTTTTGAGTTTTCAATCTTTTATTGTTTTTGAAAGTTTGTCGTAAGTTAATGAGCTTAAGCCTAAACCAATAGGTTAGTAAACTCATCACATCATCCCTCTAATTAAGGGTAATGAGAATACCTTAAGTGTGAAGTCAGCTTCTCACACTTAATTACCATGGTGTAGGATTAAGATCATTAACCTACTTGTGATTAATTAGATGTTTTTGTTGTTTCTGTTTAGTGTTAAGTGATGATATTAAGCCATAATCAGGGATTAAACAGACTTAATACACCATCCTAATAGAAGGATAATAGATGAGAATGTTTAAGCTGAGGAAAGCTCCTCAACTTAATCCATAATTAGGGATTGAACTCATGACAAAACAAAGCCTTTATTAGATGGATTTTAGTTAATGATAAGATGAAGAAGTGGATTTTATGATTTGTAAGACAACTTGAGGGGGACTTGTCCATTAACACTAGGGTTAGTCCTTCTTAACCAATTAAGGAAGAATTAAAACCCTAATGCAAGGCCCAAGTTACAAGCTTGATGTCTTGATGATTATTAGATTAATTGATTAAAGGATTTAAACACATTAAGGGTTTAACACTTAGGATTAAAGTTATACATTCCATCCTAATAGAAGGATGCAGGCATAAGCTTAATCACAAAGCCTTAAAACCTTTAGGGTTTAGTCCATGATTATGAGGTGAGGAGAGAAGACTCAAAGATAACACAAAGGTAAAAGCTAAATGGCGGACTAATCAACCCTAATTATTATCATGCTTGGTCATTCCTAGGGTTTGTGAAGTTTAAGAAAGAAATCTTCAAAGAACCACCAAGGAGAGAAGCAGATGAAAGGAGTAAAGAGAAGCAAAACAACTTGCTTCACTTAAGAAGTCAAGTTGCTTGAAGAAAGAAGGTAAGATGAACAAGAAAGAGCAAGCTCAATCTCAAACACAAAATAAAATGCAGCAATGATGCATAAGAGAGATGAAAATAAATTGTGAGAAGTGAAGGCAAATTCACTTCTCAAAGTAACTTACCACCTGAAAAGTTAGTGAAAGGAAAGAAATGCAATGAAAAATGAGATGGAATGGCATGATGCAAACCAAAACCAGAAGCATATGTATGATGTTAATGATGCTATGAGATGATGCAAACATGAAACAAAGCATGAGAATGATCATACAAACATATGGATGCAAATGAAGCATGCTTAGAAACATGAACATACATGAAAAGTTATGAGATGCAAATGACATACAACATAGCAAATGAAAGATGCAATGATCAAACATGCTTCTAACATGTCTTAAGATGTCTAATGAATCAAATGGATGCATAAAATGTCATGGAAAGTCATGGTATGTAAGCAAATGCAAGATGAATGCAAAAGGAAAGCCCAAATTAGGGTTTATGATCAATGCACAAAACAAAAATCAAAACCAGAAGCAAACATCAAGATAAAAAATTGAAAATGCATTCAAAGGAAACCTAAACCTATACAAACTCACTGCCCAAAGGAGGGGTTCTAACTCTTAACCTAATTAGGGTTATGAACTTCTCAAGATTGATAGGGTTTTATGGTACTTTGTCAAGAAAAATGTCAAACAAATTGAAAATGCAAGATCAATTCATGTCAATTTAATCCTATAAACTACATGATATGCAAGACACAATGCAAAAAGAAACAAAGTCCAACTCTTAAAGATTAGGCAAAAATGAATTTTCAAAGGTTGGATCAAAATAATGCCTTGAAATGAAATTAATTCCATGAAAAATTGTCAAAAGACATCAAGATCAAAAAAGAAATTTGGTTTGAGGGTTGGACAATGTTTCTAAATGATTTTAAAGGTTTCATGAATTTTTTGGTGATTTTTAAATACTTAAAGGTATTTTTAATTAATTAATTCCCATTAATTAATTAAAAATAATCTTTTAAATGATTTAAAAATATTTTTTATGCAAAAAATAAAAATAAAAATGTTTTTGGTTTCTGAAAATTAATAAAATATTACATAAAAAATTTCAGAATTTTTAAAAATGTTTTACTATTTTAAATAAAATGAAGAAAACAAATGGAATTAAATGAAAAATAAAATGGATTAAATGGAAAGTAATCAGAATCAAAGGCTGAGATTCAAATGGAATGCGCGCGCATTGACTGGCGCCAGATCCAAAGGCTGGAATTCAAACTGGCCAGATTAATTTATAAAACCTAATTAAATGGATAATGACGTGGATTAGGGTTTAATGAGGGCATCCTGGCCATTGGAACGCGCGGGAGTCAACAAAAGTCAGCCCATCCAACGTACCAAATTCAAACTTGCATTAATTACACTGATTAGCCCTAAACACTTTCAGGTGGCCGGAGAAGACTTCCGGTCGTCTTCTCCGGCAAGACCCTCACCTGAAAGTTGCTAAAATCCTCAAAACTCCATGAAAATGAAAACTAAAAGCCCAGAAATCATCCCCATTCGAAAATAAATCAAAACCCCCACACAAACATCATTTTTCATTCATCAATCAGCCAAATCGAAGCAAAACATTCCTAGGGCAAAAAAGTTTCAGAGCAATCATACACCCTGGTTTCTCAACCATTTTCAAAAATAATCATATCCCCATGATCAGGGGAGTGCATAGAAGCATTTAAGAACTCAAAATGGAGTTTCTGGAAAAAAAGTTTGAGATGGCTACCTGAACTGAAGCTTTGGTTTCTGGTACTTTCTGGCTGGTTTCTTGCTTTCAATCAACTCCACTGGACCCCCTGAGAAGCTTTCAATGCTTGTTTGAAGTTTATAATGGATGGTTTGAAAGATGGCAGAAGTTCTGTTCAAGGTGGGATGGAAATCGTATTTCTGATTCAGGGAGTTTTAGGCTATGGTGATGGGTGGTTTTTGATCAGTGAAGCATGCTGAGTTGATTTGTGAAGTTGTTTTTTGTGTTTGCTAGCTGTGCTGAGTGTTTCGAAGGCTTTTGCCAGTTGGAGCAAAAATGATAACTATGGCTTGTGGGAAAGATCAGAGTGTGTTGTCTTATGTGTTAGGCTGGGTTTTGTCCATGTATCAAAAGGGGATAGGTCAGAAAGTTGTTGGTGGCCTATGGTGATTGGTATGGGTCTTTGGCCAAAATGTCAACTTGATGTGTACTTGAGGTATGGCTATGCTACAACTTGCTTTTTGGCTTTCTTGTGCTCAGCTTGAATCAAGGAATGCTGTGAAAAAGGTTTAGAGGCAATGCAGCAAGTGGTTTGTAACTTATGATGAGTTTTGCAAGTTGGTTCAAGCTTGGTTCCTTTGAGATTTCTTGAGTTTCAATGCATCAAAGTGCAAAGTTCTTTGGCCTATTCTGAATTTTAGAGGTCATATGATCATGTTGTGAAGAAATGATACATGTTTGAGGCCTTTAGAAAACTTGAACAAACCATTTTGCAAAATGTCTCTTTGGTAGAAAACTTCAAATTTTGTGATTTTAGCAAATTTTGACAATCCATAACTTTTGATCCAAAATGAATTAGGTCATGTTCTTGTAATTTTTGAAAAGGGAATGATCCATTCTACAACTTTCATGACCAAAGTTTTTTTCATTTGAAGCATTTTTGAATCAAAAAGCAAGGGTTGAAAAAGTTTCCCAAAATGGCAATTTCATTAGAAGTCAAACTTTCCCAAAAAGTCAACTTTGCAAATGACTTGTAATTCTTCAATTTTGTGAACTTCCAACATCTTCCATGATCAAATAAAGATCATACACAATCAAAATGATGAAGAACACCCTTTGGTTGGGTCATGGAGGGCCTCAGATGCCCTGATTTTTCACTGACTTGCTCAAAAAGTCAACCCTTGATCAGATGACTTCCCCATGGAATTTATTCATGAAAATTGATATGCATGCTCCCTATACCATATAGAGACCAATAGAAACAAGAATGACCAAAAAATTTGGAGTTATGGCCTCTGAAACCAAAACCCTAATTTTAGGTCATCTGTGCAGTCAAACCTGGCTCTGCTTCCATGCCATTCTCAGTTCTTGTGATTATTTGACATTATTGACATTGAGAGGATATAATATGATGCTTGAACACACATGGACCCCTTTGAAGTGATTGATGACCTTTGGAGTGGCTCAAGAGGCTTTTGGATTGCTCAGATCACAAACCCTAGGTGCAGATGACTTTGAACCAATGCAATGTGTCAAAAATGTAATATGAGATGCCATGATTGAACTTATGCATATGAGGATATCACAAGCCATGGTGTGAAGGGGTGAGGGAAAATTTGGGGTGTTTACAGCTGCCCCTATTCAAACATGAGTTAGCTGTGCAGGATGTAAGCGACGGCTTAACAGGCAAACAAGATAACTTGTGGTTGAATACCAAAGACAGCCCAGAATTTGCACTCACAGAATGAAGAAGAAAAGGGATATAGATTGTAAAGGAAAATAAAGTATACTGTAAAGTGTGGGCGACGGAGGACGACCGTCGAGCAGAGGACGACTGCTGGGAAATAGGCAATGACGGGGACGGCCGACATGCTGGGAAAAGTGCGGGAAATAAAGCAATGACGGGGACGGCCGACATGCTGGGGATAAAAGGGATTATGATGGGGACGGCTATCAAGTGAAGCTATACGACTCTCCGGGGATTAATGAACAAATGATGGGGACGGCCATCAGGTTCATAAAGTAATGTAAGCAACGATGGGGACGGCCATCGGGCTAAACTGATGAAGGACGATCATCAGGAAAAGGAAAAGGGACCACGACGGGGACGACCATCGGGTTAAAGAATAAATGAAATAATGATGAGGGACGGTCATCAAAGGTGAAGGACGATCACCTGGCAGGGTACGGCTTCCAAAAATATCGCGACATAGGACGAATGCCGGATAAAAGGTCAACGATGGGGACGGCCATCGGATGAGCATGATGAAGGACGATCATCAAGAGGTGAAGGACGATCACCTAGCAGGGGACGGTTGCTCTCGAGGTTTATCATGACATAGGATGAATGTCAGATAAAGATCAACGATGGGGACGGCCATCGGATAAAATGATGAAGGATGATCATCAAAAGGTGAAGGACGATCACCTGGCAGGGTACGGCTGCCGAAAATATCGCGACATAGGACGAATGCTGGATAAAAGGTCAACGATGGGGACGGCCATCGGATGAGCATGATGAAGGACGATCATCAAGAGGTGAAGGACGATCACCTAGCAGGGGACGGCTGCTCTCGAGGTTTATCATGACATAGGACGAATGTCAGATAGAAAAGAAATTTTGCTTTGCTGGCGACATACTGGGGAATAGTAAACACGGACGAGTGTTTATATCCAAGAAATAAAAGGTATAAGTGTTTTGACGCTGTGTATAGATTAAAGATGCGGACGAGCATCCTTAAGACTACGATACGGACGAGTATCGGGTAGAAACAAATACTGACACGTGTTCGGAGATGATGATACGGACGAGTATCAACTGGTTAACAAGGAACACAGACGAGCGTTGAATCTGAGGGGACTCCTCTAGGGAATAGTAGGCACAGACGAGTGTCTATATTCAAGAAGACAAAAGTGTTTGACACAGTGTATGGATTAAAGATGCGAACGAGCATCCTTAAGACTATGATACGGATGAGTATCAGGTAGAAACAAACGCTTGACACATGTTCTGAGAGGATGGTACGGACGAGTACCAACTGGTTAACAAAGAACATGGACTAGTGTCGAATCTGAGATGATATAAGTAGTGTATACTAGATACGGACGAGTATCTGTATAGGTGAAATATGAGTAATAAGTATGAGTAGTGTATAGTTGAGTGTTCAACCTGCTGGGGAGAGTGACACAGACGAGTGTCAAAAAGGAAAGTATAGTATAAACAAGTATATGATACACAAAGTATTAGGTTACTGTGCTGGGGAAGGCGACACGGACGGATGTCAAGAAAATTCTATATATAAGTATCTTGTGAGTGCAAAGGGGACGCTTTGGCTTTCTACTGGGGATATGGCACGGACGGGTGCCACAAGGAGTATATACTGATGTTTGTGAATGCAAGGCAACTGCTTTAGCTTTAGCTCTTCGCTGGGGAATCTGGGGAGCATCCTGTACATTTTTGACGGGTTATCAATATTCACAAGTGCTTGATTCAGAACATGGCTTATGATTATGCAATATGTTTGATTTTTGCCGTAATGCTCCGTATTAGACGGAATGCTACGCTTTGTGGGGTGAATATGATGCGAATGCCATGATCATGCAAGGATACCGATCCGGGATTTGGATCCCGTTGCTGTGAAGATCTCTGGTTGATCTGTTTGAAATGGACATCCCAGCTGGGGATGAGATCATTGGTAGATCTGATGAGATGATTCTGCTTGGGGAAATGGGTCAAATGATAGACCTTTTCCAGTAAATGAAGGACCCAGCTGGGGTTTGTAGAAGCTTTCTTCACTCTGCTGTGATTCCTTCGTGTGCTACTCTTCTGGATGGAGGTTGAGACTCTGTGGGGAAGTGGTTCCCTGGCTTCTGTACCTAGCTGAGGAGGAAGAATGATTGTCACCTCGGCTGGGGAGAAATAGCAAGTGGCAACTCAGCTGGGGAGAAAACACTTTGGGTGCTAAAACTGAGTGAGTGTTGATTTGTCAGCTTGCTGGGATGAAGCTTTCATGCCCCATGTTGTGCTTTGAATACCTGCAATCCTGCAAAGGTAGAAGCGTACAAGTAATCCCTAGGTATCCTTTACTGGATCCCATCATGAGAGTTCAGACACTCCCGGGAGTAAACATATTTCCTGCAAGTACGTATTCTTTAAAAGAAGCATCTGTATTTATGCAATCAGTATCTTAAAGACATCGGACATTTTGCAAATGAAGATAAAAATGTACGAGACGAGACATGACTGAAAATCTGATTTTATTAATTTACGTGCCCTGAATTGGCAAGATACATTCAGAGAAACGCATCCCCTAAAATGAGGAGATTGTTACAAATTGAGAAACAAAAGGCTGGCAATGTTGACGACACTTCAAGGAGCTTCCCTTTGCTATGACTCGTATGACTTTTGACTTCCTTCTCGTCTTGCTTTCTGAAGAAGGTTGATTCTGATAGAAGCTTGATCTTTTCGAGGTTTGCCAAGTTGTAGGTGATACAAACGAATTCAGAGTGCAATTGTTCGCTTATTCCCTTATTTTGCATGGACCGCCCTTTCGGGTTTTCAATCCATCGGGATACCCATTTTTGCCTGAGTTGTCCAATGCGGCTTTTCAACTCAGCGGGTGTACATTTTTTCGTTTATTTTCCCTTATTTTTGCCCGAGTCACTTATTCTGTTTTTTGACTCGTCGGGATGCCCTATTTTTGCCTGGACTTACATTCTGTTTTTATGTCCAGCGGGTCATTTTATGAGAAGTATTTTTTCACTGCATCTGAATTCACAGGGGACAAGAAGTCTTCACCATCCATAGTACTGAGCATGAGTGCTCCACCGGAGAAAACTTTCTTTATTATGAATGGTCCTTCATAGTTCGGAGTCCACTTGCACCCTGTGGTCTGTATGAGGAGGGGGGATTCTTTTCAGCACCAGATATCCTACTTGGTACTCTCGGTGCCTGACTTTCTGATCGAAGGCTCTCTTCATTCTTTTCTGATACAACTGCCCATGACAGATTGCAGCCAATCTTTTCTCTTCGATCAGACTTAGTTGTTCGTATCGGGATCGGACCCATTCTGCTTCGTTCAGCTTAACATCCATCAGTACCCGTAAGGAGGGTAATTCAACTTCAACAGGTAGGACTGCCTCCATACCATACACAAGTTGATACGGTGTTGCCCCAGTGGATGTTCTGATTGACGTGCGGTACCCATGCAAGGCAAATGGTAGCATCTCATGCCAGTCTTTATATGTAACTACCATCTTCTGCACAATCTTCTTGATATTCTTGTTAGCTGCTTCTACAACGCCGTTCATCTTTGGCCTGTAAGGAGAAGAATTGTGGTGTTGAATCTTGAAGTCCCGGCATAGCTCTGCCATCATTTTGTTGTTTAGATTGGAACCATTGTCAGTAATGATTCGCTCGGGAACTCCATATCGACAGATGATATCTCTCTTCAGAAATCGGGCAACCACTTGCCTTGTAACATTGGCATAAGAAGCTGCTTCGACCCACTTGGTAAAATAGTCAATAGCAACCAGGATGAATCTGTGGCCGTTTGAAGCAGTCGGCTCAATCTTGCCAATCATGTCAATGCCCCACATAGAAAAGGGCCAAGGTGAATACATCACATTCAAAGGATTGGGAGGCACATGCACCTTATCTGCATAAATCTGGCATTTATGGCATTTTCTGGCGTAGGCACAATAGTCGGCATCCATTGTGATCCAGTAATAGCCTGATCTTAGCAATTTCTTGGCCATGGCATGCCCTCCTGCATGGGTACCAAAGGATCCTTCGTGCCCCTCGTGCATCAACAAGTCTGCTCCTGTTCTATCGACGCATCTGAGGAGTACCATATCAAAGTTTCTCTTGTACAAGGAACCATCAGTGTTTAGGAAGAAACTACCAGCAAGCCTTCTTAATGTCTTCTTATCATTGGAAGATGCCCCAGGTGGGTATGTTTGATCCTCCAAGAAGCACTTAATGTCATGGAACCAAGGATTATCATCTTTGACAACATCTGCGGCGAACACATATGCTGGTCTGTCAAGTCTGGATACTGAAATCTGAGGTACAAAGTTGGCAGCTTGAACTTTGATCATAGATGAAATGGTAGCCAAAGCATCTGCAAACTGATTCTCGTCCCGAGGAATATACTCAAGCTTGACTGTTGTAAAGAAAGTCAATAACCTCCTTGTATAATCCCTGTAAGGTATCAGATGATCCTGGTGTGTGTACCATTTGCCGTTGGTTTGATTAACTACCAGAGCCGAATCTCCGAATACAGTCAATGTCTTGATCCTGAGGTCAATGGCTTCCTCAAGACCCATAATGCAAGCTTCGTATTCAGCTTCGTTGTTAGTGCAGTTGAAGGTGAGTTTCGCCGAAAAAGGCATGTGAACTCCTTTAGGTGTAATGAGTACCACACCAACACCACGACCATTCATGTTAACAGCCCCATCAAACATCATAGTCCATTCTTCTTCCGGGTCAGGCCCTTCAGTGTGAACAGGCTCCTCATGATCTTTTGCTTTTATGAACATGATGTCTTCATCAGGGAAGTCAAATCTCATAGGCTGGTAATCATCAATAGGTTGATCAGCAAGATAATCAGACAATACACTGCCCTTGATGGCTTTCTGAGATGTGTACCGAATGTCATATTCTGTGAGAATCATTTGCCATCTTGCAACCCGTCCGGTAAGTGCTGGCTTCTCAAATATGTACTTGATTGGGTCCATCTTTGAGATCAACAAGGTAGTGTGGGTCAACATATACTGTCTCAGTCGGCGAGCAGCCCACGCTAAAGCACAACAAGTTTTCTCGAGTAGTGAATAACGTTGTTCACAGTCGGTAAACTTTTTGCTTAGGTAGTATATTGCATACTCTTTTCGACCAGACTCGTCATGCTGGCCCAACACACACCCCATCGACTCTTCTAATACTGTCAAGTACATTATCAGAGGTCTTCCTTCGACTGGAGGCATAAGGATTGGAGGTTCTTGCAAGTACTCCTTGATTTTGTCAAAAGCCCTCTGGCAATCTTCGTTCCACCTGACCGTTTGTTCTTTTCTTAACAGCTTGAACAAAGGTTCACAGGTTGCTGTAAGGTGAGATATGAACCGTGAAATGTAGTTCAATCTACCTAAAAACCCCCGAACTTCTTTTTATGACTTTGGTGCAGGCATTTCTTGAATGGCCTTGACTTTATCAGGGTCAACTTCAATCCCTTTTTCACTTACAATAAATCCCAGCAGATTACCGGATCGCACCCCGAATGTGCATTTGTTGGGGTTTAACTTCAGTTGGTACTTCCTCAGACGCTTGAATAGCTTCAGCAGGTTTACCAGGTGGTCTTCTTCCGTGAGGGACTTGGCAATCATGTCATCCACATAACATTCGATTTCTTAATGGATCATATCGTGGAATAATGTCACCATAGCCCGTTGATATGTTGCACCAGCATTCTTCAGCCCGAATGGCATCACCTTGTAACAGAACGTGCCCCAGGGTGTGATGAAGGTTGTCTTCTCCATGTCTTCAGGTGACATTTTGATCTGGTTGTATCCTGAAAATCCGTCCATGAAGGAGAACACCGAGAACTGAGCCGTACTATCAACCAATACATCAATGTGAGGTAAAGGGAAATCATCTTTTGGGCTTGCTCTGTTCAGATCCCGGTAGTCAACACACATCCTCACCTTGCCGTCTTTCTTAGGCACAGGTACAATATTAGCAACCCACGGCGGATAACTAGTCACAGCAAGGAACCCGGCGTCCCACTGCTTTTGCACCTCTTCCTCTATCTTCATTGCCATATTTGGGCGAGTACGGCGTAACTTTTGTTTTACTGGCGGGCAGTCTTCTTTCAAAGGCAACTTGTGCATAACAATGTTGGTGTCCAACCCTGGCATATCCTGATAAGACCAAGCAAACACATCCACATATTCCTGAAGCAGGTCAATCAGTTGTCTCTTCACTGAGTCTTGTAAGCAGGCCCCGATTCTAACTTCTTTCACCTCTTCATCTGTACCAAGATTAATCGTTTCGACCTCCTCCTGATGAGGAGTGATAACCTTCTCCTCTTGTCTCAACAACCTGGCTAGCTCTTCAGGAAGCTCATAATCTTCTTCAACCCCTTCATCAGCTTGATTGATTGGATTGTCAAAGTCATACGAAGTCATAGCTGTGCTGTTGTCGGTGCGGTCTGGAAGGCACTCTCTGCAAGGGTTCAGTTTGTTCATTTTAGTGATTGATTTTAATCTTGTTTTTAAAAAGAGTGAAATGAAGTTATCATTTTGAAAACATTGCCATTTATTTTTTTGTACAAAAAGAAAAAATGGAAAAAACAGTGAGCGGAAAAGACTCATTTGCAAAAGATGTCTGATTATCATTGATTGATCTGTTTGCACAAAAATTACAGATGGCCCGATTACAAAATGGGTCTTGTCATCTTGGGCAAGATGCAAGACTTGATGCATGCTTAAAATATACAGGAAATAATGATTACTCTGCAGGAGTAACCCTTATAATTTCCTGGGAAGACCAGTTTGAGATACGGCTCCCCGAGATCCTTGGACGTATCCAGCTCTCCAGGTTGCGCTCATCTTCCGACTCATCTTCCAAGTTGTTTACTGCATTGGGGGTGAGCATCCCCCCACTGACAAAACTGGGCTTCTTAGTAGACTCTGCTTGATCTTGTTGAGTTGGTTTGTAACCCAACCCAAATCTATCCTCCTTCTTCTCTACGGGAAGCAACTTGCCCCAGCCTTGGGCAGTCCCTTCTTCAACAACCTTCCGGGCTTGCTGATAAGATGTCATTGAGGTTCCAGGTACAGCTGATGCTTCATTTATGTTCAAGGCTGTCGCTCCCGATAAGTGGGACCAGGCCCAGATAAAGGTACAGACGCGAACGGTCGGCGAGAAGGACAATGAGAACACACAGCCGTGAACTCACTGGAGATGAATAGAGTCGCCAGCTAGGCATTTTTATCCCGGAGGAAAGGCAATGCTGCATAGACCTAGAAAGACATGGATAAGACGGTTGCGAATCAGAGAGACTGAGAAAGGGGGTTGGTTACAACCTGGGAAGGTATTAGCACCCAGATTGTCCGCCGTACTCGACGGGATCCACGCTTAAAAGATTTGTGTTTTAAAGGGGTAGTGTCAGTGCAATTTGTGTACAGAAGAGCTGGAAAAGGATGTACAGGTGTCAGTGTATGAGAAGTGTGAAGTGTATAAATGTACAGTGCCAATGTAAGAACAAGAACTAGATGCTCAAGATCATGAGGCTTAAAGAATAATGCTGGAAGGAGGGGGAATATACAGAGACTTTTGTTCGATAACTGTTAAGTTATGCCTACGTATCCTCTCGTGCAATGAGGAAGTCAGAACACCGTAGTTCGACCCAAAGAGACTGAAAGATGAATTGACTTGTGAACTGCTTGCTTGTCAATGCTCAAGTGTATGATCTGTCTGGCCCAGATGCAAACTGTCTTGCATTAGACGGAAGAAGCGAGTTCTCGTTTGTGAGTGAATGAGATGAGAAAAGAATCCCGAAGGAGACGATTATTGTTTGTTTTTGAGTTTTCAGTCTTTTATTGCTTTTGAAAGTTTATCATAAGTTAATGAGCTTAAGTCTAAACCAATGGATTTAGTAAACTCATCACATCTTCCCTCTGATTAGGGGTAATGAGAATACCTTAAGTGCGAAGTAAGCTTCTCACACTTAAACACCTTTGAGGTAGGATTAAGATCATTAACCTACTTGTGATTATTTAGATGTTTTTGTTGTTTTTATTTAGTGTTGAGTAATGAGATTAAGCCATAATCAGGGATTAAACAGACTCATTACACCATCCTAATAGAAGGATAATAGATGAGAATGTTTAAGCTGAGGAAAGCTCCTCAACTTAATCCATGATTAGGGATTAAACTCATGACAAAACAAGCCTTTGATTAAGTGGATTTTATTTAATGATATGATGATGAAGTGAGTTTTATGGTTTGTAAGACAACTTGAGGGGGACTTGTCCATTAACACTAGGGTTAGTCCTTCTTAACCAATTAAGGAAGAAATAGAACCCTAATGCAAGGCCCAAGTTACAAGCTTGATGTCTTGATGATTATTAAATGAATTGATTAAAGGATTTAAACACGTTAAGGGTTTAACACTTAGGGTTAAAGTTATACACTCCATCCTAAGAGAAGGATGCAGGCATAAGCTTAATCACAAAGCCTTAAAGCCTTTAGGGTTTAGTCCCTGATTATGAGATGAGAAGAGAAGACTCAAGGAGACACAAAGGTCAAACTAAGAACGGAGAATAATCAAAACCCTAATCATTGTCATGCTTGGTTGTTCCTAAGGTTTGTGAGGTTTACAAGAGAAGCCTTAAATGGAACCACCAGGAAGCAGATGAAAGGATCAGGAGAAGCAAAGTAACTTGCTTCATTTAAGAAGTCAAGTCACTTGAAGGAAGAAAGTGAGAAGAAGAAGAATGAGCAAGCTCAATCTCAAACACAAAGTAAAATGCAGCAAGGATGCATGAAAGAGATGAAAAGAAGTTGTGAGAAGTGAAGGCAAATTCACTTCTCAAAGTTGCTTACCACCTGAAAGGTTAGGAAAGAAATGCAATGCAATGCAAAATGGGATGAGATGATATGATGAGAAACAAAACTAGAAGCATATTTATGATGTTAATGATGCTATGAGATGCTACAAACCAGAAACAACACATGGGGATGATCATGCAAGCTTATGAATGCAAATGAAGCAAGTTAAGAACCATGAACATACATGAAAAGTTAGGAAGTGCACATGGCATACAACATGGCAAATACATGATGCAATGATCAAACATGCTTTCAATATGTCTTATGATGTCAAATGAATCACATAGAAGCATGGAATGTCATGGCAAGTCATGTTATGCTAGAGAATGCAAGATGGATGCATATGGAAGCCCAAATTAGGGTTTATGATCAATGCAACAAACAAAAACCAAAACCAGAAGCAAACAACACTATAAAAAATTGAAAATGCCACACAAAGGACACCTAATCTTATGCTAAACCACTGCCCAAAGGAGAGGTCTCAACTCTTAACCAAACTCAAGTTATGATTTTCACAAGTTTTTTAGGGTTTTAGGGTTTCCAAACAAAAGAAATGTCAAACAAATAGAAAATGAAAGATCAAATCATGGCCATTTAATCTCATAAACTACATGCTAAACACAATGCAATGCAAGAAGAATCAATGTCCAACTCTTCATGGATAGGCAGAAATGATTTTTTGAACTTTGGATCAAAATAATGCACAAAAATGATTTTAATTCAATGAGAAATTCTTAAAATGCATCAAGATCAAAAAATAAATTTGGTTTGAAGGTTGGACAATGTTTCTAAATGTCTTAGAACATTTCATGAATTTTTTGGTGATTTTTAAATACCTAAAAGTATTTTTAATAAATTAATTCTCATTAATCAATTAAAAATAAACTTTTAGATATTTAAAAATACCTTTTTAATGCTAAAAATAAAAATAAAAATATTTTTGTGTTTCAAAAATTAATGAAACTCTTGGGAAAAAGTTTCATAATTTTTAAAACAATTTTTCTATTTTAAATAAATTATGCAAATTAAATGAAAGAAAATGAAATAAAAATTAAAAAGAGCTGAAGTCAACAGGATGGAGGGCCAGGATTGAGTCTGGGTTTGAAATGGTTGACCACGCGCGCGTTTAAAGGGCCAAGATTCACTCTGGATAAATTAATTTAATTATGATTAATTAAAACTAACTAAAAGGATTAGGGCATAATGAACAGATCTGGGCCATTCGTACGCGCGGCAAGTCAACCAGTCAAAGCCATCCAACGCTCCAGATTCAAATGGAAGTTAATGACCTGATTAAACCCTAATGATTTTCAGGTGGCCGGAGAAGACCTCCGGTCGTCTTCTCCGGTGGGAACCCCACCTGAAAATCCCTAGAAACCTCAAAACGCAACAAAAATGAAAACCAAGCATACAAAAATGATTCCCATGATCCATTGAATCAAAACCCCATCACAAACCACATTTATATTCCCTCAAGTTCATGAATCGAAGCAAACATTTTTTACGTCACAGAGTTTCAGAACGCAATTAAATCCTCATTTTCCCACCATTTTCAAAACTAAAGACATATATGTGATCAGGGGAGCATGAACAACAACTTAAGAACTTAAAAAATGATTTTTGGAAAAAATGTTCTTGAGCTACCTGAGTTTCGAAGCTTTCAATCCTGCAACTTTCTGACCTCCCCTCTTGATGCAATCCACTCCACTTGATCCCCTGATGATGCTTGAATGCTTAGAAGGAGTTTAAGTTAGCTGGTTAGGGAGTTTGCACAGCTTCTGCTCAAGCTCAGTTGAAAATGGTGATGGTGATCCAAGCTGTTTCAGGCCAATGTGAGTGGTTCTTTGTGATCATGGTGATGTTTTGAGAAGGTTTGTGGAGTTTGTTCAAGTGTTTGTGGCCTGTGGAATGAGTTTCGAAAGCTTTGGCTTTGAGAGTGAAAAATGGAAGAATGGTGTTCTTGCTTGATTCAGGCCTAAGTCTTGTTGGTTTTGGCTCAGTGAAGCAAGGTGAGTTGATCTATGAAAATGGTTTTTGTGTTTGTGTGTTGTGTAGAGAGATTCGAAGGCTTTTGCTTGAGGGGGTGATTTTGTGAATGTGATGCTCTTGTGTGTTTCAGCCTTGCTTGTTGGGTGTTATGGCCAGCATTTGCTTTGCATAAAGAACTCCCATTGGTCAGGTGATGTGACCTGGCCTGCTGTGATTGGGATGTTTACTTTTGCAAAAAGTCCACTTTGTTGTAAGGAGGGTATGGGCTAAGTTCTAGCTTGGTACAAGAGGCATGGGCTGCGCAGCAAGGTGTGTGTGGAGGGCTAGCATGGTTCAGCATCCAATGCAGCAAGTTGGTGAGAGTGTGATGATGGTTTTGCAAGTTGGCTCCTTCTTGGTTCATATGGAAAGATCTTGTCCCACAAACCATGAAACATGAGAAGTTTTGGTTCAAATCTGATATTTAGGTCACATAGAATGTTTATGTAGTGGTTAGACATGAATTAGAGGTTGCAAATGCCTTGGTACAAAGTTCTTGCAAGTTTCTCATTTGGTGCACATCTTGAAAATTAATGATTTTTGCCAACTTTGTCACACCATAACTTTTGATCCAAGAAGAATTAGATCATGTTCTTGTACTTTTTGAAAAGGGAAAAATGTATTCTACAACTTTCATGACCAAAGTTTTTCCATTTGAAGCATTTTTGGATCAAAAAGCAAGGCTTGAAAAAGTGGCATAAAATGACATATTCTTGAAAAGTCAACCATGCCCTAAAAAGTCAACTTTGCAAAAACTTGTAATTCTTGAATTTTGTGAATTTCAACCTTCTTCCATGATCAAATAAAGATCATATACACTCAAAATGATGAAGATCACTCCTTGGTTGGGTCATTGGGGGCCTCAGATGCCCTGATTTTACACTGACTTGTCTGAAAAGTCAACTCTTGATCAGATGACTTCCCCATGGAATTTCTTCATGAAAATTGATATGCATACTCCCTATACCATATAGAGACCAATGGAAACAAGAATTACCAAAAAAATTGGAGTTATGGCCTCTGAAACCAAAACCCTAATTTTAGGTCAACTGTGCAGTCAAACTTGGCTCTGCATTCACACCAATCCCAGTTCTTGTGATTCTTTTGCATTTTTGACTTTGGGAGGATGAAATATGATATAAGAACACACATGAACCCCTTTGAAGTGATTTATGGCCTTTGGAGTGGCTCAGGAGGCTCTTGGATTGCTCAGATCACAAACCCTAGGTGCAGATGACTTTGAATCTATGCAGTGAATCAAAAATGAGATATGAGATGATATGATTGTGTTTATGCATATGAAATGATCACAAGCCATGGTTTGAATGGGTGAGGGCAAATTTGGGGTGTTTACAGCTGCCCCTATTCAAACATGAGTTAGCTATGCAGGATGTAAGCAACGGCTTAACAGGCCAACAAGATAACTTGTGGTTGAATACCAAAGACAGTCCAAAATTTGCACTCACAGAATGAAGGATAAAAGGGATATAGATTGTGAAGGAAAATAAAGTATATTGTAAAGTGTGGGCGACGGAGGATGACCTTCGAGCAGAGGACGACTGCTGGGTAACGAGCATTGACGGGGACGACCGACATGCTGGGGATAAAAGGTAAAGCCAAGACGGGGACGGCCGACTAGCTGGGAAAAATAAGAAATTATGATGGGGACGGCCATCAAGGTAAAGCTGTAAAATTTTATGGGGATTGATGAAACATGACGGGGACGGCCATCAAGTTCACAAAGCAAAGTAACCAACGATGGGGACGGCCATCGGGCTAAACTGAAAGGAAAAGGGACCACGACGGGGATGGCCATCGGGTTAAAGAAAAGGGGCCATGACAGGGACGACCATAAGGTTAAAGAATAAATGAAATAAACAGATGATGGGGTACGGCCATCAAAGGCGAAGGACGATCACCTAGCAGGGGACGGCTGCTCTGTTGGGTATAAGATGAGGGACGGTCATCTAAGGTGGAGGACGACCACCAGGCAGGGTACGGCTGCCGAAAATCAACGATGGGGACGGCCATCGGATGAGCATGATGGAGGACGACCATCAAGAGGTGGAGGATGACCACCTAGCAGGGGACAGCTGCTCTCAAGGTTTGTCATGACATAGGACGAATGCCAGATAACCCAAATCAACAATGGGGACGGCCATCGGATAAAATGATGAAGGACGATCATCAAGAGGTGGAGGACGACCACCTAGCAGGGGACGGCTGCTAAATATCAACGATGGGGACGGCCATCGGATGAGCATGATGGAGGACGACCATAAAGAGGTGGAGGACGACCACCTAGCAGGGTACGGCTGCTCTCAGGTTTTATCATAACACAGGACGAGTGTCAGATAAAAAGAAATTTGTTAGTTGGTGATGTACTGGGGAATAGTAAACACGGACGAGTATTTACATCCAAGAAACAGAAGGTATAAGTGTTTAGATGTTGTGTATAGATTAAAGATGCGGACGAGCATCCCTAAGACTACGATACGGACGAGTATCGGGTAGAAACAAATACTGGCGCGTGTTCAAAGATGATGATACGGACGAGTATCAACTGGTTAACAGAGAACACGGACGAGTGTTGAATCTGAGAGGATTCCTCTAGGGGGAATAGTAGGCACAGACGAGTGTCTATATTCAAGAAGACAATAGTGTTTGACACGGTGTATGGATTTAAAGATGCGGACGAGCATCCTTAAGATTATGATACATACGAGTATCATGTAGAAACAAACTCTAGACGCATGCTCTGAGATGATGATACGGACGTGTACCAACTGGTTAACAAAGAACAAGGGCTAGTGTTGAATCTGTGGGGACATGAATGGTATATACAAGATACAGACGAGTATCTGTAAGAGTGTAACATGAGTATGAGTATTGTATAGATGAGTGTTTAACTGCTGGGGAGAGTGACGCGGACGAGTGTCAAGAGAGAAAAGTATGATAATATCAACAAGTATGTGGGTTGCAAAAGTGTAGATGACTGTGCTGGGGTTACGAACGGGTGTCAAGAAAGTGTATATAGGTATGTGTGAGTGCAAAGAGGATGTCTTCGGCTTTCTGCTGGGGTATGACACGGACGGGTGTCAGGAAGTATCTGTAATACGGGTGATCTTGTTCGTAAATAGTGTTCAGGCGACTTTACTGGGGAATGATGATACGGGCGGGTGTCAAAATGAGTATATACTGGTGTTTGTGATTTGAGAGGCAGCTGCTTTTGCTGGGGACTCTGGTGGGGATGTTGATGAACTGTCATTATTCACAAGTGTTGGTTTAGAACATGGCTTATGATTATGCTATGTGTTGGATTTTTGCCGTAATGCTCCGTGTTAAAACGGAATGCTACGCTCTGTGGGTAAATATGATGCGAATGCTATGATTGTGCAAAGATACCAAACCGGGCTCCGGGTCCCGTTGCTGTGAAGATCTCTGGCCGATCTGCTTGAAATGGACATCCCAGCTGGGGGTGAGATCATTGGTAGATCTGATGATATGATATCTGCTTGAGGATATAGGTCATTGATAGACCTATCCTTATAAATGAGAGACCCAGCTGGGGTTTATAGAAGCTTTCTTCACTCTGTTGTGATTCCTTCGTGTGCTGCTCTTCTGGATAGAGGCTGGAACTCTGTGGGGAGATAGCTTCCTGACTTTTATACTCGGCTGAGGGCGAGATGGCAACTCAGCTGGGGAGAAAGAGAGGAATCACTGAAAGACCTCCCTAGAAGTTCTGTTACGGTAGCTTCTTGACTCAGCCGGGGATATGGGCATTTCTTGTGATACCTGCCCATCCTGATGGGGATAAGTAATAAATGGCCGACTCAACTGGGAGGAGTCATGAAAGGCAACTCAGCTGGGGAGAGAACACTTTGGGTGCTAAAATTGGGTGTTGATTTGCCATCTTACTGGGATGAAGCTTACATGCCCCATGTTGCGCTCTGGATTCCTGCAATCCTGAAAAGACAGAGAAACGCACAAGATAATCCCGAGGTATCCCTTACTGGATTCCGTCATAGGAGTTAGGATACTTCTGAGAGTAAGCATATTTCCTGCAAGCATGTTTTTATTTGAAGATAAGCATCTGTATTCTTATGCAATCAGTTTTTTCTTTTAAGACATCAGACATTTTTTGCAAATAAAATGTACAAAACGAGACATGACTGAAAATCTGATTTTATTAATTCATATGCCCTGAATTGGCGAGAAACAGTCAAAGGAACATATCCCCTGAAATGAGGAGATTGTTACAAATTGAGAAACGAAATGTTGGCAGTGTTGATGACGCTTTAAGGAGCTTCCTCTCTCGCTATGACTCGTACGACTTTTGACGTTCTTCTCATCTTGCTTTTTGAAGAATGTTGATTCTGATTGAAGCTTGATCTTTTAGAAGCTTACCAAGTTGTAGATGATACAGATGAATTCAGAATGCAGTTGTTCGCTTATTCCCTTATTTTGCATGGATCTCCCTTCCGGGTTTTCAATCCATCGGGATACCCATTTTTGCCTGAGCTATCCAATGCAGCTTTTCAACTCAGCGGGTGTACATTTTTTGTTTATTTTCCCTTATTTTTGCCCGAGTCTTTTATTCTGTTTTTGACTCGCCGGGATGCCCTATTTTTGCCTGGACTTACATTCTGTTTTTATGTCCAGCGGGTCACTTTTTACGCGAAGTATTTTTTAACTGCATCTGAATTCACAGGGGATGGGAAATCTTCACCATCCATGGTGCTGAGCATCAGTGCTCCACCGAAAAAAACTTTCTTTACCACAAATGGTCCTTCGTAATTTGGAGTCCACTTGCCCCTGTGGTCTGTATGCGGAGGGAGGATTCTCTTCAGCACAAGATCTCCCACTTGGTACTCCCGGTGCCTGACTTTCTGATCGAAGGTTTTCTTCATTCTTTTCTGATATAGCTGCCCATGGCAGATTGCAGCCAATCTTTTCTCTTCAATCAGACTCAGTTGCTCGTATCGGGCCCTAACCCATTCTGCTTCGTTCAGCTTAACATCCATCAGTACCCGTAGAGAGGGTAATTCAACTTCAACCGGTAGGACTGCTTCCATACCATACACAAGTTGATACGGTGTTGCCCCAGTGGATGTTCTGATTGACGTGCGGTACCCATGCAAGGCAAACGGTAGCATTTCATGCCAGTCTTTGTAAGTGACTACCATCTTCAGCACAATCTTCTTGATGTTCTTATTTGCGGCCTCAACAACGCCGTTCATCTTTGGCCTGTAAGGAGAAGAATTGTGATGTTGAATTTTGAAGTCCCGGCACAGCTCTGCCATCATTTTGTTGTTTAAGTTGGAACCATTATCAGTAATGATTCGCTCGGGCACTCCATACCGACAGATGATATCTCTTTTCAGAAATCTGGATACCACTTGTCTCGTAACATTTGCATATGAGGCTGCTTCAACCCACTTGGTAAAATAATCAATGGCGACCAAGATGAATCTGTGACCGTTCGAGGCAGTTGGCTCAATCTTGCCAATCATGTCGATGCCCCACATGGCAAAGGGCCAGGGTGAAGACATCACGTTCAAAGGGTTGGGAGGCACATGCACCTTGTCTGCATAAATCTGGCATTTATGGCATTTTCTGGCGTAGGCACAACAATCAGCATCCATCGTGATCCAGTAATAACCTGATCTTAGCAACTTTTTAGCCATGGCGTGCCCTCCCGCATGGGTACCAAAGGATCCTTCGTGCACTTCATGTATCAACAAGTCTGCTTCTGTCTTATCAACACATCTGAGGAGTACCATATCAAAGTTTCTCTTGTAGAGGGAACCATCGGTGTTCAGAAAGAAACTACCAGCAAGCCTTCTCAAAGTCTTCTTATCATTGGAAGATGCCCCAGGTGGGTATGTTTGATCCTCCAAGAAGCACTTAATGTCATGGAACCAAGGCCTATCATCCTTGACAACATCTGCTGCGAACACATATACTGGTCTGTCGAGTCTGGACACTGAAATCTGAGGTACAAAGTTGGCAGCCTAAACTTTGATCATGGACGAAATGGTAGCCAGAGCATCTGCAAACTGATTCTCGTCCCGAGGGATATACTCAAGCTTGACTGTTGTAAAGAAAGTCAACAACCTCCTTGTATAATCCCTGTAAGGTATCAGATGATCCTGGTGTGTGTACCATTTGCCGTTGGTTTGATTGATTACCAGAGCTGAATCTCCGAATACGGTCAATGTCTTGATCCTGAGGTCAATGGCTTCCTCAAGACCCATAATACAAGCTTCGTATTCAGCTTCGTTGTTAGTGCAGTTGAAAGTGAGTTTTGCCGAGAAAGGCATGTGAACTCCTTTGGGTGTAATGAGTACTGCACCAACACCACGACCATTCATGTTAACAGCCCCATCGAACATCATAGTCCATTCTTCTTCCGGGTCAGGCCCTTCAGTGTGAACAGGCTCTTCATGATCTTTTGCTTTTATGAACATGATGTCTTCATCGGGGAAGTCAAACCTCATAGGCTGGTAATCATCAATGGGTTTCTCAGCAAGATATTCAGATAATACACTGCCCTTGATGGCTTTCTGAGATGTGTATTGAATGTCATACTCTGTAAGAATCATTTGCCATCTTGCAACCCGTCCAGTAAGTGTTGGCTTCTCAAATATATACTTAACAGGGTCCATCTTGGAGATCAATAAAGTGGTGTGGGTCAACATATACTGTCTCAGTCGGCGAGCAGCCCACGCTAAAGCACAGCAAGTTTTCTCGAGCAGTGAATAACGTTGTTCACAGTCGGTAAACTTTTTTCTTAGGTAGTATATTGCATACTCTTTTCGACCAGACTCGTCATGCTGGCCCAACACACACCCCATCGACTCTTCTAATACTGTCAAGTACATTATTAGAGGTCTTCCTTCAACTGGAGGCATAAGGATTGGAGGTTCTTCTAAGTATTCTTTGATCTTGTCAAAAACCTTCTGGCAGTCTTCATTCCACCTGACCGTCTGTTCTTTTCTTAACAATTTGAACAAGGGTTCACAGGTAGCCGTAAGGTGAGATATGAACCGTGAGATGTAGTTCAATCGACCTAAGAACCCTCGAACTTCTTTCTCTGTTTTCGGTGCAGGCATCTCTTGGATGGCTTTGACTTTATCAGGGTCAACTTCAATCCCTTTCTCGCTTACAATAAAACCCAGCAGCTTACCAGATCGCACCCCGAATGTGCACTTGTTGGGGTTCAGCTTCAGTTGGTACTTCCTCAGACGCTTGAATAGCTTCAACAGATTTACCAGGTGGTCTTCTTCTGTAAGGGACTTGGCAATCATGTCATCCACATAACACTCTATTTCTTTATGGATCATATCGTGGAATAATGTTACCATAGCCCGTTGATATGTGGCACCAGCATTCTCCAGTCCGAATGGCATCACCTTGTAACAGAACGTGCCCCAGGGTGTGATGAAGGTTGTCTTCTCCATGTCTTCAGGTGACATTTTAATCTGATTGTATCCTGAAAATCCGTCCATGAAGGAGAATACCGAGAACTGAGCCGTGTTATCCACCAATACATCAATGTGAGGTAATGGGAAGTCATCTTTCGGGCTGGCTCTGTTCAGATCCCGGTAGTCAACACACATTCTTACTTTGCCGTCTTTCTTAGGCACAGGCACAATATTAGCAACCCACGGCGGATAGCTAGTTACGGCAAGGAACCCGACGTCCCATTGCTTTTGTACCTCTTCCTTGATCTTCATTGCCATGTCTGGGCGAGTACGGTGCAACTTCTGTTTAACCGGCGGGCATTCCTCTCTCAAAGGCAGCTTGTGCACAACAATGTCGGTGTCCAACCCTGGCATATCTTGATAAGACCAAGCAAACACGTCCACATACTCTCGAAGCAGGTCAACCAGTTGTCTTTTCACTGAGTCTTGTAGGCAGGCCCCGATTTTAACTTCTTTCGCGTCTTCATCTGTACCAAGATTGATCACTTCAACCTCCTCCTGGTGAGGAGTAATAACCTTTTCCTCTTGCCTTAATAACCTGGCTAGCTCTTCAGGAAGCTCATATTCTTCTTCAACCCCTTCATCAGCTTGATTGATCGGATTGTCAAAGTCATACGAAGTCATAGCCGTGCTATTGTCGGTGCTGTCTGGAAGGCACACTCTGCAAGGGTTCAGTTTGTTCATTTTAGTGATCTGATTTTAATCTTGTTTAGAAAAAGTGAAATAAAGTTGTCATTTTGAAAACACTGCCATTTATTTTTTGTACAAAAAGAAAAATGGAAAAACAGTGAGCGGAAAAGAAAAAGACTCGTTTGCAAAAAGATGTCTGATATTTCATTGATTAATCTTGTTGCACAAAAAGTACAGATGGCCCGATTACAAAATGAGTCTTGTCATCTTGGTCAAGATGCAAGACTTTGATGCATGCTATATAAAAATACAGGAAATAATAATTACTCTGCATGAGTAACTCTTACAATTTCCTGGGAAGACCAGTTTGAGATACTGCTCCCCGGGATCTTTGGACGAATCCAGCTTTCCAAGTTGCGTTCTTCTTCCAGCTCGTCTTCCAGACAGTTGACAGCATCAGGGGTGAGCATCCCCCCACTCACAAAGTTGGGCTCTTTTGCAGCCTCCGCTTGATCTTGTTGAGTTGGTTTGTAACCCAACCCAAATCTATCCTCTTTCTTCTCTACTGATAACAGTTTGCCCCAGCCTTGGGCGTTTCCTCCCTCAACAACCTTCCGGGCTTGTTGGTATGACGATATTGAAGTACCAGGCACAGCAGAGTTTTTGTTGACATTCAAAGCTTCAAAACCCTGGCTCATTGTTTCATGGATCTCCCCATCCATCTCAATGTATTTATAGGTAGCCAGGTGGCTGACAAAAATATCCTCCTCTCCACAGATTGTAACGATTTGACCCTCCCACTCATATTTCAACTTCTGGTGAAGGGTAGAGGTTACGGCGCCAGCGGCGTGAATCCATGGCCTACCCAATAGACAGCTGTAGGCAGGCTGTATATCCATCACGTAGAAGGTCGTTTTGAAAGTTTGCGGGCCAATCGTTATGGGCAACTCAATCTCTCCCAGAACCGATCTCTTTGAACCATCAAAGGCTCTCACCACCAGGTTGCTGGGTCTCAACGCCAATCCGTCATATTCTAGCTTCACCAGGGCCTTTTTCGGTAAGACATTGAGGGATGACCCCGTGTCTACCAGCACATGGGAAAGGACAGCACCTTTACATTCCATGGTTATGTGCAAGGCTTTGTTATGGTTGCGGCCTTCCGTAGTCAAATCAGTATTGGTGAACCCTAGTCCGTGACTAGCATTGACATTTCCAACTACAGCTTCCAGTTGATTGACAGTGATCTCCTCAGGCACGTAAGCTGCGTGCAAGACTTTGAGTAGTGCATTCCGATGGGCTTCGGAGCACATATGCAATGATAGGATTGAGATCTTGGAAGGCGTCTGATGAAGCTGATCCACTACTTTATAATCACTCTTTTTGATGATTCGCATGAACTCATCAACCTCTTGATCGAAGGGTGTTTTCAAAGCTTCTTTAACAGTCTGCTCTTCCTGCACCAAGCTTTTCCCTTTTGCCTTGGCAGCAGCTTCTGCTTCGGCAGTGGGTCTCTGAGTTTGTGGAGCGAAAAGACGTCCGCTTCGAGTGAAGCCTCCGCCTCCTCCCACATTGCCAATTTGTGGTGCAGGGGTTGATGATTCAAAAGTGATTCTTTGTCCTTCACAGTACAGGTCAGAGCCGTAATGCCACGGGATGGCATTGCTGCTTTCATAAGGTACTGGTCCAGGCACCGTGATAGTGACTGGACTGACTGCAGCTGCGGAAGGAATTGTGATAGTCTGTGGATCGTAATAAATTGTGACTGGTGCTCTGATGGGAGCAGCACCTTCTGAGTTGTAGGCGGAGTTGTTTTCAGGATCATAAAATATTGTGACAGTTGAGACATCTTCATGATTTGTTGCTGATGTTGTAGGAGACATTGTGGGAAGGATGGGTGTTGTTGCTGTAGGAGTTTCGAAATGGAGTGGTGCTGGAGTTGTAGAAGGAACATTTGTTGATGCCTGGTCAGTTGAAATGACAGATGAAGCACTTGCTGATGAAACCGAAGAATTGTCAGGAACAATGGTTGTTGCAGTTGTAGGAGGTTCTGGAGTTGTTGCTGATGAGATTGCTGGATTCGTTGGAAATGATGTGGTGATTTGAAGTTGGCCACTCTGAATAAGACCATTTATGCCATTCCTCAGGTTATCGCACCCATTTACTGAGATATTGCAGTAGGCACACCCTAATTCACACCCTGGGAACATCTGACATTCGAGGAGTTGAGCCTTGATTTCTACCAACGGTGTCCGGATCTGACCCACACTGGTTATTAAATAAGACGGCTTGTCTTCTTCAATAGCGTTAATTCTGGGACCGCCGTGGTTTGGCATCGGATTTTTGTTGACATTGGGTGGTGGTGCGAAGTTCAGAGCTTTTGAGTCCACCAGGTCTTGTACCTTCATGTGCAGGGCTCTGCACTTTTCTATACTGTGGCCAGGTGCATTTGAATGAAAAGCACATCTGGCGCTGGAGTCATAATTCCTAGGTAGACTCTTGGGATCTGGAGGCGCCAATGTCCTTAGCTCAACTAGGTTGAGTTTCAGGAGTTGTGGCAGCAATGTAGCATATGGCATAGGGATCAGATCGATTACCCTGTTAGCTTGAGAAGGCCTCTGCTGGAATGGCCTTGGCTGATTATTGTTGTTGGTGTTGCTGTTGTTGTAATTTCTCGGAGGATATTGAGCTTGTTGATGGTACTGAGGTTGTTGCTGATAGTTTTGTTGCGGAGGTTGATAAACTGGCTGAGGATGAGCTGGAGCGGGAATGGTGACTGCTGCCACTGATCTGTGAACATATTGGGGCCTGCCCCTGTTGGTGTGGATGGCATTGGTCTCGCCAGTTCTTCTTGGGCCTGCAAAAGGCTTCCTTGTACTACTGGACGAGCTGGCACCATTGTCAGAAATCTTGCCCATTTTTAACAGGCTTTCAATTCTCTCTCCTGCTATGACAATATCTGCAAAGCTAGTGGAAGAAAAAGAAGCCAACCTGTCAATGTATGTCCCCTGAAGGGTGTTCATAAACATGTCTTCCATTTCCCTTTCAGACATAGGTGGCTGAACAGCAGCAGCCAATTGCCTCCATCTCTAGGCATATTCTCGGAAGCTTTCCCTTGACGATTGTGACATTCCCATTAGGAGGGTCCTGTTGGGTGCCATTTCTAAGTTGTACTGATACTGTCTGATAAAGGCCTCTGCCAGGTCCTTCCAACACCTGATAGTTGCCCTTGTCAAGTGAGAGTACCATTCTCTTGACGCTCCTGTTAAGCTATCCTCGAAATAGAACATCCAGAGCTTCTCATCCATAGTATAAGCCTTCTGTAAACACCCCAAATTTGCCCTCACCCATTCACACCATGGCTTGTGATCATTTCATATGCATAAATACAATCATATCATCTCATATCACATTTTTGAGTCACTGCATAGATTCTAAGTCATCTGCACCTAGGGTTTGTGATCTGAGCAATCTCAGGGCATCTTGAGCCACTCCAAAGGCCACCAATCAATTCAAAGGGGTCTAATTGTGTTCTTATATCATGTTATATCCCCACAAAGTCAAAAATGCAAGGGAATCACAAGAACTAGGGTTTGAGTGGATGCAAAGCCAGGATTGACTGCACAGTTGACCTAAAATTAGGGTTTTGGTTTCAGAGGCCATAACCCCAAATTTTTTGGGCATTCTTGTTTCCATTGGTCTCTATATGGTATAGGGAGTATGCATATCAATTTTCATGAAGAAATTCCATGGGGAAGTCATCTGATCAAGAGTTGACTTTTCAGACAAGTCAGTGTAAAATCAGGGCATCTGAGGCCCCCAATGACCCAACCAATGGGTGATCTTCATCATTTTGAGTGTATATGATCTTTATTTGAATCATGGAAGAAGGTTGAAGTTCACAAAAATCAAGAATTTAGGGTTTTTGCAAATGTTGACTTTTTGGGTATAGTTGACTTTTCAAGAATGCTTCATTTTAGGTCATTTTTCAAGCCTTGATTCTTGATCCAAAAATGCTTCAAATGTAAAAACTTTGGTCATGAAAGTTGTAGATCTCATTTTTCCCTTTTCAAAAAGTACAAGAACATGATCAAACTCTTCTTGGATCAAAAGTTATGGTGTGGCAAAGTTGGCCAAAATCATTGATTTTCAAGGCATGCCTCAAATGGAAATTTTGCAAAGTCATGAACCAATGCCTCTTGTGACCTCTAGCTCACTTCAAACCAGTATGCAAACATCACATAGACACTAAAGATCAGATTTGGACTAAGAATCCCTCATGTTTATGGTTTGTGTAGCAAAAATAGTCACATGTGAACCAAAAGCCACAACTTGCAAAAACTCATGATCATGCTTCCTACAACTTGCTGCATTGGATGCTGACTTTGGCTAGCCTCTCACCTCACCCTTTGCTGTGCAGCCCATGCCATGTACTTGCCTAGATCATGAGCCATGCTTGCCTTACACAAAACTTGACTTTTTGCAAAAGCAAACTTACCAATCACTATAGGCCAGGTCACATCATCTGACCTATAGGATTAAAATACATTATCATTTTGCAAGCCATTTTCATGTACAAGGCAAGGCTGAAACCATTGAGAAGACATTCACAAAATACACCCCAGCTGCATAAGCCTTCGAATCTCTCTGCCCAGCCAAGAAACACTCAAACCATTTTCACCATTCAACTCACCATGCATCATTGAGTAGAAACCAGCAAGAACACAAGCCTGAATCAACCAGAACACCCCATAGCCATTTCTCACCTCAAACTGCAGTTCCATTCGAATCTCCCTCCCTAGCTCACAAACATCCAAACAAACCTTGCAAAGCTTCTCCATTCACCCTCAGGATCACAAACAACCCTTCACAATGGCCTGAAGCTGCCTATTTCACCATAGCCATTTTCAACTGAGTTGAAGCAGGAGCTGTCGAAACTCATTATCCAGCCAACATAAACTCTTTTTGAGCATTCAAACATCATCTGGGGATCAAGTGGAGTAGTTTGCACTGAAAGAAGTGGCCAGAAAGTCATCAGGTTGAAAGCTCCAAATCTCAGGTAGCTTGAAATTTATTTTTTCAGAAATTGTTTTTTATGTTATAAACTTGTTCCTTATGTTTCACTGAGCATCCTGGTGCTTTTGGTTTTTAAAATGGCTTTGAATTGAGTATTTAATTTGCTTCTGAAACCTGCGTGCCCTAAGTTTTGTTTTGCTCGATTCATGGATTTGAGGAAGAACAAATTAGTTTTGACTTAGGGTTTTAGTTCAGGGAATCATGGGAATCATTTCTGGATGTTTAGGTTTCATTTTTGTTACGATTTGAGGTGTTTTGGAGATTTTCAGGGGAGTTGCTCGCCGGAGAAGACGACCGGAAGTCTTCTCCGGCAGCCTGAATGTGATTAGGGCTAAACCTCATTAATTAACGAACTTTGAATTCTGGCCATTGATTTGCTTCTCCCGCGCGTGTTTGGACGGCCTGGATGGGTCATTAAACCCTAATCTTGCTTAATTAAATTAATCATAATTAATTAAATCAGCTTTGAACCACAGCCATTAGATCACGCGCGTTTTAAAACTTTGAATCTGGGCCTTGGATTGTGCATACCCCCAGTCTTGTTGACTTGCACGCAGGGCCTTTGGATCTTTCAACTTTCAATCACAGCCACTCACACTGCATACTTTGTATTTTTATTTTATTTTCTTTTCATTTTATTTGCATAATTTATTAAAAATAGCAAAAATGGCTTAAAAATTATGAAACTTTTTCTTAAAAGTTTTATTAATTTTTAAGACCCCAAAATATTTTTATTTTATTTTTTATCATTAAAAAAAGTATTTTTAAATATTTAAAAGATTATTTTTAATTGATTAATGGAAATTAATTAATTAAAAATACTTTTAGGTATTTAAAAATCACCAAAAAATTCATGAAATGTTCTAAGTCATTTAACATTGTCCAACCTTCAAACCAAATTTCTTTTTTGATCTTGATGCATTTTAAGATTTTTTCATTGAATTAAATCATTTTTTATGCATTAATTTGATCCTAAGTTCAAAAAGTCATTTCTGCCTATTTGAGAAGAGTTGGACATTGATTCTTTTTGCTTTGTTTTGTGTTTGGCATGTAGTTTCTAGGATAAAATGGCCATGATTTGTTTCCTCATTTTCAATTTGTTTGGCATTTCTTTTGTTTAGGAACCCTAAAAACCCTAATAACTTAGAAAAATCATAACTTGAAATTGGTTAAGAGTTGAGAGCCCCCCTTTGGACCTTGGTATAGTATAGGTTTAGGGTTTCTTTGGGTGGCATTTTCCATTTTTTATCTTAGGGTTTGCTTCTGATTTTGAGTTTTGTTTGATATTTGCTTCATAAACCCTAATTTGGGCTTCCATTTGCATCCTTCTTGCATTCTCTTGCATAACATGACTTGCCATGACATTTCAAGCATCCATTTGGTTTATTTGACATCATAAGACATATAGAAAGCATCTTTGATCATTGCATCTTGCATTTGCCATGTTGTATGCCATGTATGTTTCATAACTTTTCATGTGTATCCATGCTTCTAAGCTTGCACCATTTGCACCCATGAACATTGTATGAGCATCTCCATGTGCTGCCTCATGTTTGTAGCATCTCATAGCATCATTAGCATCATGTAAATGCTTCTGGTTTTGTTTCTCATCATGTCATCTCATCCCATTTGGCATTGCATTGCATTTCTTTCTAACATTTCAGGTGGTAAGTAACTTGGGAAGTGAATTTGCCTTCACTTCTCATAAACTTTTCTTTTCATTTCTCTTGCATCCATTGCTGCATTTCTATATGTGTTTAAGATTGAGCTTGCTCATTCTTGTTTCTCCCACTTTCTTTCTTCAAGTGACTTGACTTCTTGAATGAAGCAAGTCACTTTGCTTCTCTTGATCCTGTTCATCTGCTTCCTGGTGGCCTTTGAAGATTGTTCTTGCAAACCACATAAACCTTAGGAACAACCAAGCATGACAATGAATTAGGGTTTTGATTAGTCTCCCCTCATAGTTTTACCTTTGTGTCTCTCTTTGAGTCCTCTCTTCTCACCTCATAATCAGGGACTAAACCCTAAAGGCTTTAAGGCTTTGTGATTAAGCTTATGCCTGCATCCTTCTATTAGGATGGAGTGTATAACTTTAATCCTAAGTGTTAAACCCTTAATGTATTTAAATCTCTTAATCAATTCACATAATAATCATCAAGACATCACACTTGTAACTTGGGCCTTGCATTAGGGTTCTAATTCTTCCTTAATTGGTTAAGAAGGACTAACCCTAGTGTTAATGGACAAGTCCTCCTCAAGTTGTCTTACAAACCATAAAATCCACTTCATCATCATACCATTAATTAAAATCCACTTAATCAAAGGCTTGTTTTGTCATGAGTTTAATCCCTAATCATGGATTAAGTTGAGGAGCTTTCCTCAGCTTAAACATTCTCATCTATTATCCTTCTATTAGGATGGTGTAATGAGTCTGTTTAATCCTTGATTATGGCTTAACCTCATTACTCAACACTAAACACAAACACCAAAAACATCTAAATAATCACAAATAGGTTAATGATCTTAATCCTACACCAAAGGTGATTAAGTGTGAGAATCTGACTTCACACTTAAGGTATTCTCATTACCCCTAATCAGAGGGAAGATGTGATGAGTTTACTAAACCCATTGGTTTAGGCTTAGGCTCATTAACTTATGACAAACATCAAAAAAGCAATAAAAGACTGAAAGCTCAAAAACAAACAATAATCGTCTCCTCCGGGACTCTTTTCTCACCTCATTCACTCATAAGCGAGAACTTGCTTCTTCCGTCTAATGCAAGACAGTTTGCACCTGAGCCAGACAGGTCATACACTTGAGCATTGACAAGTAAGCAGTTCACAAGTCAATTCATCTTTCAGTCTCTTTGGGTCGAACTACGGTGTTCTGACTTCCTCATTGCACGAGAGGATACGTAGGCATAACTTAACAGTTATCGAACAAAAGTCTCTGTACATTCCCCCTCCTTCTAGCTTCATTCTTTTAGCTTCATGATCATGAGCAGTTCTTTTTCATTCTCACACTGACACTTTCATACTTCATATCACTTATACACTTTACACTGACACATGTACATTCTTTTCCAGCTATTTTATACACAAATTGCACTGACACTACCCCTTTAAAGCACAAATCTTTTAAGCGTGGATCCCGTCGAGTACGACGGACAATCTGGGTGCTAATACCTTCCCAGGTTGTAACCAACCCCCTTTCTCAGTCTCTCTGGTTCGCAACCGTCTTATCTATCTCTTTCTAGGCCTATGCAGCATTGCCTTTCCTCCGGGATAAAAATGCCTAGCTGGCGACTCTATTCATTCTCCAGTGAGTTCACGGCTGTGTGTTCTCATTGTTCCCTTTCGCCGACCGTTCGCGTGTGTACCTTTATTTGACCCGGTGTCACTTATCGGGAGCGACAGCTTGGCGACTCTGCTGGGGATCCTTATATTGCAACCAGGGCTTCTGGTTCTTTTCGTGGGTTCCTCCTAGCGCTTGTTTAATTTGTGTTTGCTGGGGTGTTATGTGCTTATTTGTGTTTGTATATTTGTATTTATTTTTGCTTTATGTACAGTTTTGTTTATTGCTTTCTTTATAGCTTTGCATTATATCATATTGTCATACTGTGCTGCTGGCTGGATCTGGTTTTCCTTTTGGTGGGTGGGGTTCCATTGAGAGTTAAGGTCCTATACCTGGGACCTGAGTGACACCTAGGCTAGAGTGAATCATATTCTTTCCCATTCCATTTCGGTCTGGTGCGGGAATATGAAACACGGTTCAGATATGGGTTTCTTCTTGAGAACTCTGTGTTGCAGATTTCCTGCAATGCTAGGGCTATCTGGGAAGCCTGCTAAGTCTGGATGACCTTTAGTATTGACCTTCAGAAACTGAGGTGAATTAGAGGAGGAACTTTTATGGTTATTGTAAACACTGTACCTCCGGGTTAGAAGTGTTTACACTTCTCATAACTGATCCAAGTCTAAGGATCCTTGTTTTAGAACACCACCTGTGAAGGGGTTGGGCTGTTTACAGGTTTGCAGGTACCTTGACCTCAGAATACCTTTTTACTTTGATTTGATTAAGAATACTCCATGTTGGAACAGTTCTTGTGATTCTAAAACCCTGGACATGTGGCTCTTTATTTGAGTCCCCCACCCTGGTTACCGGATTTATAGACCTCCATCTGGAATTCTTGAACACACATGGACTTATATCAGGGCATTTTGATCAGATCCAGCTCAGTCACAAACCCTTGCATATCATTTGCATACATAATCATTGCATCATATTAACATTTGCTTATTTGTGTTTCAGGGTATCCATCTTCATCTGGTTTTGGTTTTGACCCCATCTTCAGTTTTTGACCTGCCTTCATCAGCACTTGCTACCAGCTATCTATTCCAGCCAATCAGTGGCCCTTCTCTTCAGTATCTTCATCAACATTTGTCATCATGGCTCCAAAGAAAAGCAACATCACCTATCACTTCTTCCAGCCAGACTTATCAGACATCAGGAGGATCCAAACCCTGATCACTCCAGATCACATACCTTTGTTCAGGGAGAGTTATGGAGATATACTGGACATGGTTATGGATCTGGACCCTTCACAGAGGAGCCTCATCCACACCTGCATTCAGTTTTATGATCCTCCACTGAGATGTTTTACTTTTCAAGACTTTCAGTTGGGCCCCTTATTGGAAGAGTACTCCTCATTAGTTGGTATGCCTATCAGGAGAGAAATTCCTTTCAACCCTGAGATGGTCTTTCCTGCTAACGGAGAAGTAGCAAAGGCTTTGCACCTGGAACCTGTCCTGATTGAGCAGCATATGACCTCTAAAGCTGGAATCCCTGGTTTTCATCTGGACTTCTTAATTTCTCAAGCTAGTCTAAAGGCTTCCCTGGGGGAGTGGAAAGTTGTTTGTGCTTTGTTGGCCCTAAGTGTATATGGAATTGTGTTGTTTGCAGATGAGCCTCGATTCATTAGCAAGAATGCAATCCATCTGTTCATCTTGAAGAACCCAGTGCCAACTTTATTGGGGGATCTTTATTATTCAGTGCATCAGAGGAATGAAAAGCAGAGGGGGAGGTTAGTGAGGTTTTGTGCTCCATTGGTCCACACTTGGCTTCTCAGGCATCTACCCAGGACAGATGCATTTTTAAACCCTCATCAGCAGAGTAACTGGGCTAAGAGACTCACTACTCTAACTTCAGCAGATATCAGATGGTGCACTCAGAGCACCAAGGGCAGGGTTATCATCACCAGCTGTGGGCATTTTCCCAATGTGCCTTTAATGGGAGTTAAGGGAAGTATCAATTACAACCCTCTGCTGTTCAGGAGGCAATTGGGCTATGCACTGGTCCACACTCCTAAGGCACAGGACTTGGTGGAGACCCTTTATTGTGAGAACAAGATTAGTTTGGCTGTTGTTAGGCAGGCTGCCTGGGCCTGGGATAATGTTCAAACCAAGGGAGTCACCATTCTGGGGAAGTGTAATAATGTGGCATCAGCACAATATTATGAGTGGTCCCGTGCCAGGGCCCAATTCTCTGGAATGCCCTTTACCATAGAAGACATGCCTGAGTCATCTTCAGCACCACCCCCTGCCACCATCAGTTTGGAGGAGTTTGAGAGCTTGAAGGAAAGAAATGAGAAGCTAACCCAGGCTTTGCAGAAGACCCTCCGGGAGAGGAGTGAAGGTATGAGGGAGATTGAGAGATTGGAGAAGTTGAGAGTGGAGCATTTGACTAAGATTGAAAAGTCTGGGGATTATATCAAAAAGTCTAAAGCTGGTGAACAAATTCTGAAGAATGCTTGCAAAGAAGCCCAGTTCCAGAGAGCAAGAACAGACTTGTACTTGAAGGAGAGTCAAGCCCGGTGGGTCAGGATCACCGAAGCTCGTACCCTGGAGGACAAGAGAGTTCAAGACAAGATGGAGCAATTTGAAGCCGATGCAAAAGAACAGCAAGAAGCCCTGGCAGCAGCCCAGAGGGAAATATCAGAATTGAAGATTAAGGCAGGGGTGAAGAGGTCCAAGGACCAAACTCAGCACAAGAAACTAGCAGCAGCTATTGCAACCCGGAACCTCCTTATCCGGAATCTCACGGAGCGTCCGGCTGATCCTGTGACCGAAGCACTTCTCAAGGAAGTTCGTGAGGATGAGTTTGGCCTTGGAGTTTGATCATTTGCTTGTTGTTGTTCCTGTTCCATGTACTTTTAACTTTTTTGTGATGTATTTTGACCCTTTTAAGGGCTTGTGTTGTAAAATGAACAAATTGTATTATTTCACCTTATGTAATATATTCATGTTAGTTTACTTCGAAAGCAACTTCAACAGCAGCATCTTCAAGGGTCTGGAAGGGTCAAAACCGAAGGCCAAACCGGATACCTTGAGAGCAAATAAGCATAACTGCATTGCATACTAACCCTTTTGTTTGTTTTGTAGGTTTTTGTTTTGTTGTTGCTAACCTCTATTGTGATGTTCAGGAACTATTGCTAGGCGCCGAGTTTTTCCCCTCAACCGTCCGCACCGTTATCCAACCCGAAACAACCTTCCGGGAATTCAAATGGATCAGATGCAGCAGGACCTTACGGAGGTCAGAAACCAGATGGCCAACGAAAGGTTGGAGATGAGAACTCAGATAACACAGTTCATGGAAGTAATGAACAACTTAGCTCAAAGCCAGGAGAGGCTCAGAGCTTTGGTAGAAGGGAGGAATCAAGAGGAGCCCCATGTGGGAACTGCTGGCACAAGTAACAACGAGAGGGTCCAACCTCATGTCAATCCCCCAGTTTTTGGACCCCATCTCCATCCAGAGGCCAACATCCCTGTCAATATACAAGGGACTGCCACAGCAGGGAGGGTACTACAGGAAGACCCTCAAGAAGACCAGTTCACAGTAATGGGCGCTGGGGAAGAGGCTTATGATAGAAGATTGGATGAAATAGCTGAGAAGTTGAGGTCCTTAGAATCTCAAAACTCTTTGGGCTTCGACGTTATGGACATGGGTTTGGTAGACGGGGTCAGGATCCCCCATAAGTTCAAGCCTCCTTGTTTCGAAAAGTATAATGGGACTTCATGCCCCCGGACTCATCTACAATCATTTCTGGGAAGGCTGAAGGCCTATACAATGGATGAGAAGCTTTGGATGTTCTATTTCGAAGACAGCTTAACTGGAGCGTCAAGAGAATGGTACTCTCACTTGACAAGGGCAACTATTAGATGCTGGAAGGACCTGGCAGAAGCCTTCATCAGACAGTATCAGTATAATCTAGACATGGCACCCAACAGGACCCTTCTAATGGGAATGTCACAGTCTTCAAGGGAGAGTTTCCGAGAATATGCCCAGAGATGGAGGCAACTGGCTGCTGCTGTTCAACCACCTATGTCTGAACGGGAAATGGCAGATATGTTCATGAATACCCTTCAGGGAACCTATATTGACAGGTTGGCCGCTTTCTCTTCCACTAGCTTTGCAGATGTTGTCATAGCCGGGGAGAGAATTGAAAGCTTGTTAAAAATGGGAAAGATCTCAGACAACGGTGCAAGTTCGTCCAGTAGTACAAGAAAGCCTTTTGCAGGCCCGAGAAGAACTGGCGAGACCAATGCCATCCACACCAGCAGGGGCAGGCCCTAGTATGTTCAAAGGTCAATAGCAGCAGTCACCATTCCTGCTCCAGCTCATCCTCAACCAGTCTACCAACCTCCTCAACAAAATTATCAACCGCAACCCCAATATCATCAGCAAAATCAGTATCCTCCAAGAAATTACAACAATAGCAACACCAACAACAACAATCAACAGAGGCCATTTCAGCAGAGACCTTCTCAAGCTAACATAGTGATCGATCCGATCCCAATGCCATATGCTACTTTGCTGCCACAACTTCTGAAACTCAACCTGGTTGAGCTAAGAACGTTGGCACCTCCGGACCCCAACAGTCTACCAAGGAATTATGACTCCAATGCTAGGTGTGCCTTTCATTCAAACGCACCTGGCCACAGCACAGAAAAATGCAGGGCACTGCATATGAAGGTACAAGACCTGGTAGACTCCAAGGCTCTGAATTTCGCACCACCACCCAATGTCAATAAGAATCCGATGCCAAACCATGGTGGTCCCCGGATTAACGCTATTGAAGAAGACAGACCGTCTTATTTAATAACCAGTGTGGGACAGATCAGGACACCATTGGTAGAAATCAAGGCTCAGCTCTTGGAATGTCAAGTGTTCCCGGGGTGTGAGTTGGGTTGTGCTTACTGCAATATCTATGTAAATGGGTGCGATAATTTGAGGGATGGCATAGACAGCCTTATTCGGAGTGGCCAACTTCAGATCACCACATCATTTCCAACAAATCCAGCAATATCATCAGCAACGGTTTCAGAACCTCCTACAACTGCAGCAACCATTGTTCCTGACAATTCTTCGGTTACGTCAACGAGTACTCCATCTATCGTCTCGACTGATCAGTTTTCAACAATTTCTCCTGCTACAACTTCAGCTTCATTCCATCTTGAATCTCCTACAACAACAACATCCGTACTTCCAACAATGTCTCCTACAACTCCAACAATCAATCATGAAGATGTCTCTACTGTCACGATATTCTATGATCCGGAAAACAACTCTGCCTACCATTCAGAAGGTGCTGCTCCCATCAGAGCACCAGTTACAATCTTTTATGATCCACAAACAATTACAGTCCCTTCAGCAGCAGCAATCAGTCCAGTCACTGTCACGGTGCCTGGACCAGTACCATATGAAAGCAATAGGGCCATCCCTTGGCACTATGGCTCAGACGTGTACTGCGAAGGAAAAAGAATCACTCTTGAAACATCAACACCTGCACCACAAGTAGATAATGTGGGGGGAGGCGGAGGCTTCACTCGAAGCGGACGTCTCTTTGCTCCACCAATTCAAAGACCTACCGCCGAAGCAGAAGCTGCTGCCAAGGCGAAAGGAAAGAGCCCGGTGCAGGAAGATCAAGCTGTTAAGGAAGCCTTGAAGACACCATTCGATCAAGAAGTTGATGAGTTTATGAGAATCATCAAAAAGAGTGATTACAAAATTGTGGATCAACTTCATCAAACGCCATCCAAGATCTCTATCCTCTCATTGCTTATGTGTTCCGAAGCCCATCGGAATGCACTACTCAAAGTCCTGCACGCGGCTTACGTGCCTGAAGATATTACTGTCAACCAATTGGAGACCGTGGTTGGAAATGTTACTGCTAGCAATGGGCTAGGGTTCACCAATACTGACTTGACAGCGGATGGCCGCAACCACAACAAGGCCTTGCACATAACCATGGAATGCAAAGGAGCTGTCCTTTCTCATGTGCTGGTAGACACAGGTTCATCCCTGAATGTCTTACCAAAGAAGGCTATGGTGAAGTTAGAATATGATGGATTGGCATTGAGACCCAGCAACCTGGTAGTAAGAGCCTTTGATGGTTCTAAGAGATCGGTTCTGGGAGAGATTGAGCTGCCTGTGACAATTGGCCCACAGACCTTTAAAACTATCTTTTATGTGATGGACATTCAGCCCGCCTACAGCTGTTTGTTGGGTAGACCCTGGATTCACGCCGCCGGCGCAATAACGTCTACCCTTCACCAAAAGTTAAAATATGAGTGGGAAGGCCAAGTTGTCACAATCTGTGGAGAGGAGGACATTTTTGTCAGCCACCTGGCAACCTATAAGTACATTGAAATGGATGGGGAGATCCATGAAACAATGAGCCAGGGGTTTGAAGCTTTGAATGTGAATGAAGCATCTGCTGTATCTGGTACTCCAATGTCATCTTACCAACAAGCCCGGAAGGTTGTTGAGGAAGGAACCGCCCTGGGCTGGGGCAAAGTTTTAGCTGTGGAGGAAAAGAAAGACAAATTTGGGTTGGGTTACAGACCAACTCAACATCAAGCAAGGGCTGCTGGAGAGCCTGGTTTTGTCAGTGGGGGGATGCTTACCCCTGATGCTATCAACTGTCTGGAAGACGAGCTGGAAGAGGAGCGCAACCTGGAAAGCTGGATTCGTCCAAAGATCCCGGGGAGCAGTGTCTCGAACTGGTCTTCCCAGGAAATTATAAGAGTTACTCGAGCAGAGTAATTATTATTTCCTGTATTTTTATAAGCATGCATCAAAGTCTTGCATCTTGCCCAAGATGACAAGACTCATTTTGTAATCGGGCCATCTGTACTTTTTTGTGCAAACAAGATTAATTAATGAAATATCAGACATCTTTTTGCAAATGAGTCTTTTTTCTTTTCCGTTCACTGTTTTTCCATTTTTTCTTTTTGTACAAAAAATAAATGGCAGTGCTTTCAAAATGACAACTTTATTTCACTTTTCTAAACAAGACTAAAATCAATCACTAAAATGAACAACTTAACCCTTGCAGAGAGTGCCTCCCAGACAGCACTAACAACAGCACGGCTATGACATCGTATGACTTTGACAATCCAATCAATCAAGCTGATGAAGGGGTTGATGAAGAATATGAGCTTCCTGAAGAGCTAGCCAGGTTGTTAAGACAAGAGGAAAAGGTTATTACCCCTCACCAGGAGGAAGTTGAAGTGATTAATCTTGGTACAGAGGAAGACGTGAAAGAAGTTAGGATCGGGGCCTGCCTGCAAGACTCAGTAAAGAGACAACTGATTGATCTGCTTCAAGAGTATGTGGATGTGTTTGCTTGGTCATACCAAGATATGCCAGGGTTGGATACCGACATTGTTGTGCACTAGCTGCCTTTGAGGGAAGAATGCCCTCCAGTCAAACAGAAGCTGCGCCGTACTCGTCCAGACATGGCCATGAAAATCAAGGAAGAGGTACAAAAGCAATGGGACGCCGGGTTCCTTGCTGTAACTAGCTACCCGCCGTGGGTTGCTAATATAGTACCTGTGCCTAAGAAGGACGGCAAAGTAAGAATGTGTGTTGATTACCGGGATCTGAACAGAGCCAGCCCGAAAGATGATTTCCCTTTACCTCACATTGATGTATTGGTGGATAACACGGCTCAGTTCTCGGTATTCTCCTTCATGGATGGATTTTCAGGGTACAACCAGATTAAAATGTCACCTGAAGACATGGAGAAGACAACATTCATCACACCCTGGGGCACGTTCTGCTACAAGGTAATGCCATTTGGGCTAAAGAATGCTGGTGCAACGTATCAACGGGCTATGGTGACATTGTTCCACGATATGATCCACAAAGAAATAGAATGTTATGTGGATGATATGATTGCCAAGTCCCTTACTGAAGAAGATCATCTGGTGAATCTGCTCAAGTTGTTCAAGCGTCTGAGAAGGTATCAACTGAAGTTGAACCCCAACAAATGCACATTTGGGGTGAGATCTGGTAAGCTGCTGGGTTTTATTGTAAGCGAGAAAGGGATTGAAGTTGACCCTGATAAAGTCAAAGCCATCCAAGAGATGCCTGCACCAAAGACTGAGAAAGAAGTTCGAGGTTTCTTAGGTCGATTGAACTACATCTCACGGTTCATATCTCACCTTACAGCAACCTGTGAACCCTTGTTCAAATTGTTGAGAAAAGAACAAACGGTCAGGTGGAACGAAGACTGCCAAAGGGCTTTTGACAAGATCAAGGAATACTTACAAGAGCCTCCAATCCTTATGCCTCCAGTTGAAGGAAGACCTCTGATAATGTACCTAACAGTCTTAGAAGAGTCGATGGGGTGTGTGTTGGGCCAGCATGACGAGTCTGGTCGAAAAGAGTATGCAATATACTACCTAAGCAAAAAGTTTACCGACTGTGAACAACGTTATTCACTGCTCGAGAAAACTTGCTGTGCTTTAGCGTGGGCTGCTCGCCGACTGAGACAGTATATGTTGACCCACACTACCTTATTGATCTCAAAGATGGACCCAGTCAAGTACATTTTCGAGAAACCAGCTCTTACCGAACGGGTTGCAAGATGGCAAATGATCCTCACAGAATATGACATCCAGTACACCTCTCAGAAAGCCATCAAGGGCAGTGTACTATCTGAATATCTTGCTGAGCAACCCATTGATGACTACCAGCCTATGAGATTTGACTTCCCTGATGAGGACATCATGTTCATAAAAGCAAAAGATCATGAAGAGCCTATTCACACTGAAGGGCCTGACCCAGAAGAAGAATGGACTATGATGTTTGATGGGGCTGTTAACATGAATGGTCGTGGTGTTGGTGCAGTGCTCATTACACCCAAAGGAGTTCACATGCCTTTCTCGGCAAAACTCACTTTCAACTGCACTAACAACGAAGCTGAATACGAAGCTTGTATTATGGGTCTTGAGGAAGCCATTGACCTCAGAATCAAGACATTGACCGTATTCGGGGATTCAGCTTTGGTAGTCAATCAGACCAACGGAAAATGGTACACCCACCAGGATCATCTGATACCTTACAGGGATTATACAAGGAGGTTATTGACTTTCTTCACAACAGTTAAGCTTGAGTATATCCCTCGGGACGAGAATCAGTTTGCAGATGCTCTCGCTACCATTTCATCCATGATCAAAGTTCAAGCCGCTAACTTTGTACCTCAGATTTCAGTGTCAAGACTTGATAGACCAGCATATGTATTCGCAGCAGACGTTGTCAAAGACGATAAGCCTTGGTTCCATGACATTAAGCGCTTCTTGGAGGATCAAACATACCCCCCTGGGGCATCTTCCAATGATAAGAAGACTTTGAGAAGGCTCGCTGGAAGTTTCGTTCTGAACACTGATGGGTCTTTATACAAGAGGAACTTTGATATGGTACTCCTCAGATGTGTTGACAAGACGGAAGCAGATTTGTTAATGCATGAAGTGCATGAAGGCTCTTTTGGTACCCATGCTGGAGGACATGCAATGGCTAAGAAGTTGTTAAGATCAGGCTATTATTGGATCACAATGGATGCAGACTGTTGTGCCTATGCCAGGAAATGCCACAAATGCCAGATCTACGCAGATAAAGTGCATGTGCCTCCGAATCCTTTGAACATCATGTCTTCACCATGGCCCTTTGCCATGTGGGGCATTGATATGATTGGCAAAATTGAACCGACTGCTTCGAATGGCCACAGATTCATCCTGGTCGCCATTGACTACTTCACTAAGTGGGTTGAAGCAGCCTCATATGCAAATGTTACAAGACAAGTGGTAGCCAGATTTCTGAAGAGAGATATCATCTGTCGATACGGAGTGCCCGAGCGAATCATTACTGATAATGGTTCCAATCTCAACAACAAGATGATGGCCGAACTGTGCCGGGACTTCAGGATCCAACATCACAATTCTTCTCCTTACAGACCAAAGATGAATGGTGCTGTTGAGGCAGCAAATAAGAATATCAAGAAGATTGTGCAGAAGATGGTAGTCACCTATAAAGACTGGCATGAAATGCTACCATTTGCCTTGCATGGGTACCGCACGTCAATCAGAACATCCACTGGGGCAACACCGTACCAGCTTGTGTATGGAATGGAAGCAGTCCTACCAGTTGAAGTTGAATTACCCTCCTTGCGAGTCTTGATGGATGTCAAACTGAGTGAAGCAGAATGGGTTAGGTCCCGATACGAGCAACTGAGTCTGATCGAAGAGAAGAGATTGGCTGCAATCTGTCATGGGCAGTTGTATCAGAAAAGAATGAAGAAAGCCTTCGATCAGAAAGTCAGGCATCGAGAGTACCAAGTGGGAGATCTTGTGTTGAAGAGAATCCTCCCTCCTCATACAGACCACAGGGCAAATGGACTCCGAACTATGAAGGACCATTCGTGGTAAAGAAAGTTTTCTCTGGTGGAGCACTGATGCTCAGCACCATGGATGGTGAAGATTTCCCATCCCCTGTGAATTCAGATGCAGTTAAAAAATACTTCGCATAAAAATGACCCGCTGGACATAAAAAACAGAATGTAAGTCCAGGCAAAAATAGGGCATCCCGGCGAGTCAAAAACAGAATAAAAGACTCGGGCAAAAATAAGGGAAGTAAATGAAAAATGTACACCCGCTGAGTTGAAAAGTCGCATTAGACAACTCAGGCAAGAATGGGTATCCCGATGGATTGAAAACCCGAAAGGGCGATCCATGCAAAATAAGGGAATAAGCGAACAACTGCATTCTGAATTCGTCTGTATTGTCAGCAACTTGGTTAGGACTCCAAAGGATCAAGCTTCAATCAGAATCAACTTTCTCCAGAAAGCAAGACGAGAAGAAAGTCAAAAGTCATACGAGTCATAGCAGAAGAGGAAGCTCCTTAAAGCATCGTCAACACTGCCAGCACTTTGTTTCTCAATTTGTAACAATTTCCTCATTTCAGGGGATATGTTTCTTTGGTTGTATCTTGCCGATTCAGGGCACATGAATTAATAAAATCAGATTTTTCAGTCATGTTTCGTCTTGTACATTTTTATTTGCAAAGGATGTCTGATGTCTCTAAAAAATCAATTGCATAAGTACAGATGCTTTTCTCCAGAAAATAAAAACACATGCTTACAGGGAATATACTTACTCTCGAAGGTACTTAACTCCTATGACGGAATCCAGTAAAGGATACCTCGGGACCTTTTGTGCGTTTCCTTATCTTTGCAGGATTGCAGGTATACAGGACGCAACTTGGGGCATGCAAGCTACATCTCAACAAGCTAACAAAAGATCTCAGCATCCGAAATGCTCTATCCCCAGCTGAGTTGCCTCTCATTACTCTCCCCAGCTGAGTTACCAACAACATTCCTTAGCCGCAGTACCAATCATTCTTCCCCAGCTGAGTGCAGAAGTCAGGGAACCATCTCCCCACAGAATCCCCAGCCTCTATCCAGAAGAGCGGCGCATAGAAGATCACAACAGAGTGAAGAAAGCTTCTACAAACCCCAGCTGGGTCCCGTATTATAAGGATATGTCAACCAGTGACCTATATCCCCAAATGAATACATCTCACCAGATCTACCAATGATCTCATCCCCAGCTGGGAGGCCCTTTTCAAACAGATCAGCCAGAGATCTTCGCAGCAACGGGATCCGAATCCCGGTTTGATATCTTTGCATAATCATGGCATTCACATCATATTTTCCCCTCAGAGCGTAGCATTCCGTCTAACACGGAGCATTACGGCAAAAATCAAACGCATAGCATAATCATAAGCCATGTTCGGAATCAACACTTGTGAATATTAATCATATACTTCCCCCCAAAAATCCTCACCAGAGTCCCAGCAAAAGCAGTTGCCTCATATTCACAAATACCAGCATATTTCCTTTTGATACCCGTCCGTATCATCACTCCCCAGTAAAGTCGCCAGAACACTCTTTACGAACAAAATCACCCGTATCACGGATACTTCATGACACCCGTCCGTGTCACATCACCAGCAAAAAGCCAAGGACATCCTCTTTGCACTCACATACACTTACATATGACAATCCTTTGACACCCGTCCGTGTCATATCCCCAGCGCAGTCGCCTACACTTTGTATATCAGATACTTGTTATTACACTTTTTTCTCTTGGCACCCGTCCGTGTCACTCTCCCCAGCAGATAACCATTCATCTATATACCGTTCTCACTACTCATGTTACACTTATACAGATACTCTTCCGTATCTTGTATACACCATCACTTATCCCCCCACAGATTCGGCACTAGTCCTTGTTCTTTGTTAACCAGTTGGTACTCGTCCGTATCATCATCTCAGAACATTGCGTCTAATGTTTGTTTCTACATGATACTCGTCCGTATCATAGTCTTAAGGATGCTCGTCCGCGTCTTTAATCCATACACTGTGTCAAACACTTATGTTTCCTTGAATATAGACACTCGTCCGTGTCTACTATTCCCCAGAAGAGTCCCTTCAGATGCAACACTCGTCCGTGTTCCTTGTTAACCAGTTGATACTCGTCCGTATCATCATCTCTGAACATGTGTCAGTTTGTTTCTACCTGATACTCGTCCGTATCATAGTCTTAAGGATGCTCGTCCGCATCTTTAATCCATACACAATACCAAACACTTATACTTTCCTTTCTTGGTTGTGAACACTCGTCCGTGTTTACTATCCCCAGCAGATCACCAACAAAGCAAACCTTTTCCTTTTTATCTGACACTCGTCCTGTGTTATGATACCCCGAGAGCAGCCGTCCCCTGCTGAGTGGTCGTCCTCCACTTCTTGATGGTCGTCCTCCATCATGCTCGCCCGATGGCCGTCCCCATCGTTGATCTTTTTAGCAGCCGTCCCCTGCTAGGTGGTCGTCCTCCACCTTTTGATGATCGTCCTTCATCACTTTATCCAATGGCCGTCCCCATTGTTGATTTCTGTTATCTGACACTCGTCCCGTGTCATGATAAACCTTGAGAGCATCCGTCCCCTGCTGAGTGGTCGTCCTCCACTTCTTGATGGTCGTCCTCCATCATGCTCATCCGATGGCCGTCCCCATCGTTGACCTTTTCTATCCGGCATTCGTCCTATGTCGCGATATTTTTGGCAGCCGTACCCTGCCAGGTGGTCGTCCTCCACCTTTGATGGCCGCCCCCATCATATTTCTTTTATTCCCAACAGAGCAGCCGTCCCCTGCTAGGTGGTCGTCCTCCACCTTTGATGGCCGTACCCCATCATCTGCTTATTTCATTGATTCTTTAACCCAATGGCTGTCCCCGTTGTGGTCCCTTTTCCTTTTCTTTTAGCCCGATGGCCGTCCCCATCGTTGGTTACCTTGCTTTATGAGCTTGATGGCCGTCCCCGTCATGTTTCATTAACTCCCGGAAAATTTTACAGCTTTACCCTGATGGCCGTCCCCATCATATTTTGACATTCCCCAGCTAGTCGGCCGTCCCCGTCTTGGCTTTACCTTTTATCCCCAGCATGTCGGCCGTCCCCGTCATTGCGTTGTTTCCCGCTTTGTAATATACTTTATTTTCCTTTTACAATCTATATCCCTTTTCTTCTTCATTCTGTGAGTGCAAATTTTGGACTGTCTTTGGTATTCAACCACAAGTTATCTTGTTTGCCTGTTAAGCCGTCGCTTACATCCTGCACAGCTAACTCATGTTTGAATAGGGGCAGCTGTAAACACCCCAAATTTTCCCTCACCCATTCACACCATGGCTTGTGATCATTTCATATGCATAAATACAATCATATCATCTCATATCACATTTTTGAGTCACTGCATAGATTCTAAGTCATCTGCACCTAGGGTTTGTGATCTGAGCAATCTCAGGGCATCTTGAGCCACTCCAAAGGCCACCAATAAATTCAAAGGGGTCTAATTGTGTTCTTATATCATGTTATATCCCCACAAAGTCAAAAATGCAAGGGAATCACAAGAACTAGGGTTTGAGTGGATGCAGAGCCAGGATTGACTGCACAGTTGACCTAAAATTAGGGTTTTGGTTTCAGAGGCCATAACCCCAAATTTTTTGGGCATTCTTGTTTCCATTGGTCTCTATATGGTATAGGGAGTATGCATATCAATTTTCATGAAGAAATTCCATGGGGAAGTCATCTGATCAAGAGTTGACTTTTCAGACAAGTCAGTGTAAAATCAGGGCATCTGAGGCCCCCAATGACCCAACCAATGGGTGATCTTCATCATTTTGAGTGTATATGATCTTTATTTGAATCATGGAAGAAGGTTGAAGTTCACAAAAATCAAGAATTTAGGGTTTTTGCAAATGTTGACTTTTTGGGTATAGTTGACTTTTCAAGAATGCTTCATTTTAGGTCATTTTTCAAGCCTTGATTCTTGATCAAAAAATGCTTCAAATGGAAAAACTTTGGTCATGAAAGTTGTAGATCTCATTTTTCCCTTTTCAAAAAGTACACGAACATGATCAAACTCTTCTTGGATCAAAAGTTATGGTGTGGCAAAGTTGGCCAAAATCATTGATTTTCAAGGCATGCCTCAAATGGAAATTTTGCAAAGTCATGAACCAATGCCTCTTGTGACCTCTAGCTCACTTCAAACCAGTATGCAAACATCACATAGACACTAAAGATCAGATTTGGACTAAGAATCCCTCATGTTTATGGTTTGTGTAGCAAAAATAGTCACATGTGAACCAAAAGCCACAACTTGCAAAAACTCATGATCATGCTTCCTACAACTTGCTGCATTGGATGCTGACTTTGGCTAGCCTCTCACCTCACCCTTTGCTGCGCAGCCCATGCCATGTACTTGCCTAGATCATGAGCCATGCTTGCCTTACACAAAACTTGACTTTTTGCAAAAGCAAACTTACCAATCACTATAGGCCAGGTCACATCATCTGACCTATAGGATTAAAATACATTATCATTTTGCAAGCCATTTTCATGTACAAGGCAAGGCTGAAACCATTGAGAAGAGATTCACAAAATACACCCCAGCTGCATAAGCCTTCGAATCTCTCTGCCCAGCCAAGAAACACTCAAACCATTTTCACCATTCAACTTACCATGCATCATTGAGTAGAAACCAGCAAGAACACAAGCCTGAATCAACCAGAACACCCCATAGCCATTTCTCACCTCAAACTGCAGTTCCATTCGAATCTCCCTCCCTAGCTCACAAACATCCAAACAAACCTTGCAAAGCTTCTCCATTCACCCTCAGGATCACAAACAACCCTTCACAATGGCCTGAAGCTGCCTATTTCACCATAGCCATTTTCAACTGAGTTGAAGCAGGAGCTGTCGAAACTCATTATCCAGCCAACATAAACTCTTTTTGAGCATTCAAACATCATCTGGGGATCAAGTGGAGTAGTTTGCACTGAAAGAAGTGGCCAGAAAGTCATCAGGTTGAAAGCTCCAAATCTCAGGTAGCTTGAAATTTATTTTTTCAGAAATTGTTTTTTATGTTATAAACTTGTTCCTTATGTTTCACTGAGCATCCTGGTGCTTTTGGTTTTTAAAATGGCTTTGAATTGAGTATTTAATTTGCTTCTGAAACCTGCGTGCCCTAAGTTTTGTTTTGCTCGATTCATGGATTTGAGGAAGAACAAATTAGTTTTGACTTAGGGTTTTAGTTCAGGGAATCATGGGAATCATTTCTGGATGTTTAGGTTTCATTTTTGTTACGATTTGAGGTGTTTTGGAGATTTTCAGGGGAGTTGCTCGCCGGAGAAGACGACCGGAAGTCTTCTCCGGCAGCCTGAATGTGATTAGGGCTAAACCTCATTAATTAACGAACTTTGAATTCTGGCCATTGATTTGCTTCTCCCGCGCGTGTTTGGACGGCCTGGATGGGTCATTAAACCCTAATCTTGCTTAATTAAATTAATCATAATTAATTAAATCAGCTTTGAACCACAGCCATTAGATCACGCGCGTTTTAAAACTTTGAATCTGGGCCTTGGATTGTGCATACCCCCAGTCTTGTTGACTTGCACGCAGGGCCTTTGGATCTTTCAACTTTCAATCACAGCCACTCACACTGCATACTTTGTATTTTTATTTTATTTTCTTTTCATTTTATTTGCATAATTTATTAAAAATAGCAAAAATGGCTTAAAAATTATGAAACTTTTTCTTAAAAGTTTTATTAATTTTTAAGACCCCAAAATATTTTTATTTTATTTTTTATCATTAAAAAAAGTATTTTTAAATATTTAAAAGATTATTTTTAATTGATTAATGGAAATTAATTAATTAAAAATACTTTTAGGTATTTAAAAATCACCAAAAAATTCATGAAATGTTCTAAGTCATTTAGAAACATTGTCCAACCTTCAAACCAAATTTCTTTTTTGATCTTGATGCATTTTAAGATTTTTTCATTGAATTAAATCATTTTTTATGCATTAATTTGATCCTAAGTTCAAAAAGTCATTTCTGCCTATTTGAGAAGAGTTGGACATTGATTCTTTTTGCTTTGTTTTGTGTTTGGCATGTAGTTTCTAGGATAAAATGGCCATGATTTGTTTCCTCATTTTCAATTTGTTTGGCATTTCTTTTGTTTAGGAACCCTAAAAACCCTAATAACTTAGAAAAATCATAACTTGAAATTGGTTAAGAGTTGAGAGCCCCCCTTTGGACCTTGGTATAGTATAGGTTTAGGGTTTCTTTGGGTGGCATTTTCCATTTTTTATCTTAGGGTTTGCTTCTGATTTTGAGTTTTGTTTGATATTTGCTTCATAAACCCTAATTTGGGCTTCCATTTGCATCCTTCTTGCATTCTCTTGCATAACATGACTTGCCATGACATTTCAAGCATCCATTTGGTTTATTTGACATCATAAGACATATAGAAAGCATCTTTGATCATTGCATCTTGCATTTGCCATGTTGTATGCCATGTATGTTTCATAACTTTTCATGTGTATCCATGCTTCTAAGCTTGCACCATTTGCACCCATGAACATTGTATGAGCATCTCCATGTGCTGCCTCATGTTTGTAGCATCTCATAGCATCATTAGCATCATGTAAATGCTTCTGGTTTTGTTTCTCATCATGTCATCTCATCCCATTTGGCATTGCATTGCATTTCTTTCTAACATTTCAGGTGGTAAGTAACTTGGGAAGTGAATTTGCCTTCACTTCTCATAAACTTTTCTTTTCATTTCTCTTGCATCCATTGCTGCATTTCTATATGTGTTTAAGATTGAGCTTGCTCATTCTTGTTTCTCCCACTTTCTTTCTTCAAGTGACTTGACTTCTTGAATGAAGCAAGTCACTTTGCTTCTCTTGATCCTGTTCATCTGCTTCCTGGTGGCCTTTGAAGATTGTTCTTGCAAACCACATAAACCTTAGGAACAACCAAGCATGACAATGAATTAGGGTTTTGATTAGTCTCCCCTCATAGTTTTACCTTTGTGTCTCTCTTTGAGTCCTCTCTTCTCACCTCATAATCAGGGACTAAACCCTAAAGGCTTTAAGGCTTTGTGATTAAGCTTATGCCTGCATCCTTCTATTAGGATGGAGTGTATAACTTTAATCCTAAGTGTTAAACCCTTAATGTATTTAAATCTCTTAATCAATTCACATAATAATCATCAAGACATCACACTTGTAACTTGGGCCTTGCATTAGGGTTCTAATTCTTCCTTAATTGGTTAAGAAGGACTAACCCTAGTGTTAATGGACAAGTCCTCCTCAAGTTGTCTTACAAACCATAAAATCCACTTCATCATCATACCATTAATTAAAATCCACTTAATCAAAGGCTTGTTTTGTCATGAGTTTAATCCCTAATCATGGATTAAGTTGAGGAGCTTTCCTCAGCTTAAACATTCTCATCTATTATCCTTCTATTAGGATGGTGTAATGAGTCTGTTTAATCCTTGATTATGGCTTAACCTCATTACTCAACACTAAACACAAACACCAAAAACATCTAAATAATCACAAATAGGTTAATGATCTTAATCCTACACCAAAGGTGATTAAGTGTGAGAATCTGACTTCACACTTAAGGTATTCTCATTACCCCTAATCAGAGGGAAGATGTGATGAGTTTACTAAACCCATTGGTTTAGGCTTAGGCTCATTAACTTATGACAAACATCAAAAAAGCAATAAAAGACTGAAAGCTCAAAAACAAACAATAATCGTCTCCTCCGGGACTCTTTTCTCACCTCATTCACTCATAAGCGAGAACTTGCTTCTTCCGTCTAATGCAAGACAGTTTGCACCTGAGCCAGACAGGTCATACACTTGAGCATTGACAAGTAAGCAGTTCACAAGTCAATTCATCTTTCAGTCTCTTTGGGTCGAACTACGGTGTTCTGACTTCCTCATTGCACGAGAGGATACGTAGGCATAACTTAACAGTTATCGAACAAAAGTCTCTGTACATTCCCCCTCCTTCTAGCTTCATTCTTTTAGCTTCATGATCATGAGCAGTTCTTTTTCATTCTCACACTGACACTTTCATACTTCATATCACTTATACACTTTACACTGACACCTGTACATTCTTTTCCAGCTATTTTATACACAAATTGCACTGACACTACCCCTTTAAAGCACAAATCTTTTAAGCGTGGATCCCGTCGAGTACGACGGACAATCTGGGTGCTAATACCTTCCCAGGTTGTAACCAACCCCCTTTCTCAGTCTCTCTGGTTCGCAACCGTCTTATCTATCTCTTTCTAGGCCTATGCAGCATTGCCTTTCCTCCGGGATAAAAATGCCTAGCTGGCGACTCTATTCATTCTCCAGTGAGTTCACGGCTGTGTGTTCTCATTGTTCCCTTTCGCCGACCGTTCGCGTCTGTACCTTTATTTGACCCGGTGTCACTTATCGGGAGCGACACCTTCAGCCTTCCCAGAAATGATTGCAAATGAGTCCGGGGGCATGAAGTCCCGTTATATTTTTCAAAACAAGGAGGCTTGAACTTATGGGGAATCCTGACCCCGTCTACCAAGCCCATGTCCATGACATCGAAACCCAAAGAGTTTTGAGACTCTAAGGACCTTAACTTCTCAGCTATCTCATCCAGCCTTCTATCATAGGCTTCTTCCCCAGCACCCATCACTGTGAATTGATCCTCTTGGGGGTCTTCTTGTAGTACTCTGGCTGCAGTGGCAGTCCCTTGAACATTTGCAGGGATGTTGACCTCAGGATGGAGGTGGGGTCCAAATACAGGGGGATTGACATGAGGTTGGACCCTCTCGTTATTGCTTGTGCCAGCAGTTCCTATATGTGGATCTTCATGATTCTGCCTTTCCACCATGGCCCTCAATCTTTCCTGGCTCTGAGCCATGTTGTTCATTACTTCCATAAACTGAGTCATCTGGTTCCTCATTTCCAACCTCTCGTTGGTCATTTGGTTCCTGACCTCAGTAAGGTCCTGCTGCATCTGATCCATTTGTATGCCTGGAAGGTTGTTACGGGTTGGGTAACGGTGCGGACGGTTGAGGGGAAATACCCGGCGCCGAGCAATAGTTCCTGAACATCACAACAGAGTTAGCAACAATAAAACAAAAACCTACAAAACAAACAAAAGGGTTAGCATGCAATGCAGTATGCTTATTTGTTTTCAAAGTATCCGGCTTGGCATTCAGTTTTGACCCTTCCAGACCCTTGAAGATACTGTTAATGTTGCTTTTGAAGTGAAACTTGGATGGAACAAACTAATACATATATTACAAAAGCAAAATGGTACATAGTTTGTTTACAAATACAAGCCCTCTGAGGGGTCAAAATACATTACAGGAAAATAAAAGTACATGGAATGAAAGCAACAACAAACAAATGGTCAAACACCAAGACCAAACTCATCCTCACGAACTTCCTTGAGAAGTGCTTCGGTCACAGGATCAGCCGGACGCTCCGTGAGATTCCTGATGAGGAGATTCCGGGTCGTAACAGCTGCTGTTAGCTTCCTGTGCTGACTTTGGTCCTTTGACCTCTTCACTCCAGCTTTGATCTTTAGCTCTGACATTTCCCTCTGGGCTGCTGCCAGGGCTTCTTGCTGCACTTTTGCACTAGCTTCCAGTTGCTCCATATTGTCTTGAACTCTCTTGTCCTCCAGAGTACGAGCCTCGGTGATCCTGACCCACCGGGCCTGACTCTCCTTCAGATACAAGTCTGTCCTTGCTTTCTGGAACTGGGCTTCCTTGCAAGCATTCTTCAGAATTTGTTCTCCAGCCTTAGATTTTTTGATATAATCCCCAGACTTCTCAATCTTAACCAGATGCTCCACTCTCAACTTCTCTAGCCTCTCAATCTCCATCCTGCCATCATTCCTCTCCCGGAGAGTCTTCTGCAAAGCCTGAGTTAACTTCTCATTTCTTTCTTTCAAGCTCTCAAAATCCTCGAAACTAACAGTGGCAGGGGGTGGTGCTGAAGATGATTCAGGCATATCTTCTATGGTAAAGGGCATTCCAGAGAATTGAGCCCTGGCATGGGACCATACATAATATTGTGCTGATGCCACATTGTTGCACTTCCCCAGAATGGTTACTCCCTTGGTTTGAACATTATCCCAGGCCCAGGCAGCCTGCCTAACAACAACCAAATTAGGCTTGTTCTCGCAATAAAGAGTTTCAACCAAGTCCTGTGCCTTAGGAGTGTTGACCAGTGCATAGCCCAGTTGTCTTCTAAACAGCAGAGGGTTGTAATTAATACTACCCTTAACTCCTATTAGGGGCACATTGGGAAAATGCCCACAGCTGGTGATGATATCCCTGCCCTTGGTGCTTTGGGTGCACCATCTGATATCGGCTGAAGTTAGAGCAGTGAGTCTCTTAGCCCAGTTTTTCTGCTGATGAGGATTCAAAAATGCATCTGTCCTGGGTAGATGCCTGAGAAGCCAAGTATGGAACAATGGAGCGCAACACCTCACTAACCTTCCCCTCTGCTTTTCATTCCTCTGATGCACTGAATAGTAGAGGTCCCCCAATAAAGTGGGCACTGGGTTCTTCAGGATGAAAAGATGGATTGCATTCTTGCTAATGAATCGAGGCTCATCTGCAAACAATACAATTCCATATATGCTCAAGGCCAATAAAGCACAGACAGCTTTCCACTCTCCTAAAGAGGCTTTCAGGGTAGCTTGAGAGATCAAGAAATCCAGATGAAAGCCAGGGATTCCAGCTTTAGAAGTCATATGCTGCTCAATCAGAACAGGTTCCAGATGCAAAGCCTTTGCTACTTCCCCATTACCAGGAAAGACCATCTCAGGGTTGAAAGGGACTCCACCCCTGATAGGTATACCAACTAATGATGAGTATTCTTCCAATAAGGGGCCCAGCTGAAAGTCCTGAAAAGTGAAACATCTCAGTGGGGGATCATAAAACTGAAGGCAAGTGTGGATCAGGCTTCTCTGTGAGGGGTCCAGATCCATAACCATATCAAGTATATCTCCATAATGTTCCCTGAACAATGGTATATGATCTGGAGTGATGAGGGTCTGAATCCTCCTGATGTCAGATAGCTCTGGCTGGAAAAAGTGATAGGTGATGTTGCTCTTTTTAGGAGCCATGATACTGAAGATGAGTAGAGACAGGTGCTGATGATAACACTGAAGAAATGGGCCACTGATTGGCTGGTGCAGGTGACTGGAATAGACAGCTGATAACTAAAGCAGATGCTGATGAGGATGGGTCAAATACTGAAGATGGGGTCAAAACCAAAACCAAAGATGAAAGTGGATACCCTGAAACACAAATAAGCAAATGTCAATATGATGCAATGAGTATGTATGCAAATGATATGCAAGGGTTTGTGACTGAGCTGGATCTGATCAAATGCTCTGATATAGGTCCAAGTATGTTCAAGAAATCCAGATGGAGGTCTATAAATCCAGTAACCAAGGTGGGGGCTCAAATAAAGAGCCATATGTCCAGGGTTTTAGAATCACAAGAACTGTTCCAACATGAAGCATTCTTAATCAAGTCAAAGTAACAGGGTATTCTGAGGTCAAGGTACCTGCAAACCTGTAAACAGCCCAACCCCCTCACAGGTGGTGTTCTAAAACAAGGATCCTCAGACTTGGATCAGTTATGAGAAGTGTAAACACTTCTAACCCGGAGGTACAGTTTTTATAATAACCATAAAAGTTCCTCCTCTAATTCACCTCAGTTTCTGAAGGTCAATACTAAAAGGTCATCCAGACTTAGCTGGCTTCCCAGATAGCCCTAGCATTGCAGGAAATCTGCAACACAGAGTTCTCAAGAAGAAACCCATATCTGAACCGTGTTTCATATTCCCGCACCAGACCGAGATGGAATGGGAAAGAATATGAACCACTCTAGCCTAGGTGCCACTCAGGTCCCAGGTATAGGACCTTAACTCTCAATGAAACACCCACCCACCAAAGCAACCAACAGATCCAACCAGCAGCACAGTATGACAATATGATAATATATGCATAAAGCTATAAAGAAAGCAATAAACAAAACTGTACAAAATAAATACAAATACACAAACACAAATAAGCACATAACACCCCAGTAAACACAAATCAAACAAGCGCTAGGAGGAACCCACAAAAAGAACCAGAAGCCCTGGTTGCAGTATAAGGATCCCCAGCAGAGTCACCAAGCTGTCGCTCCCGATAAGTGGGACCAGGCCCAGATAAAGGTACAGACGCGAACGGTCGGAGAGAAGGACAATGAGAACACACAGCCGTGAACTCACTGGAGATGAATAGAGTCGCCAGCTAGGCATTTTTATCCCGGAGGAAAGGCAATGCTGCATAGACCTAGAAAGACATGGATAAGACGGTTGCGAATCAGAGAGACTGAGAAAGGGGGTTGGTTACAACCTGGGAAGGTATTAGCACCCAGATTGTCCGCCGTACTCGACGGGATCCACGCTTAAAAGATTTGTGTTTTAAAGGGGTAGTGTCAGTGCAATTTGTGTACAGAAGAGCTGGAAAAGGATGTACAGGTGTCAGTGTATGAGAAGTGTGAAGTGTATAAATGTACAGTGCCAGTGTAAGAACAAGAATAAGATGCTCAAGATCATGAGGCTTAAAGAATAATGCTGGAAGGAGGGGGAATATACAGAGACTTTTGTTCGATAACTGTTAAGTTATGCCTACGTGTCCTCTCGTGCAATGAGGAAGTCAGAACACCGTAGTTCGACCCAAAGAGACTGAAAGATGAATTGACTTGTGAACTGCTTGCTTGTCAATGCTCAAGTGTATGATCTGTCTGGCCCTGATGCAAACTGTCTTGCATTAGAAGGAAGAAGCGAGTTCTCGTTTGTGAGTGAATGAGATGAGAAAAGAATCCCGAAGGAGACGATTATTGTTTGTTTTTGAGTTTTCAGTCTTTTATTGCTTTTGAAAGTTTGTCATAAGTTAATGAGCTTAAGCCTAAACCAATGGATTTAGTAAACTCATCACATCTTCCCTCTGATTAGGGGTAATGAGAATACCTTAAGTGCGAAGTCAGCTTCTCACACTTAAACACCTTTGATGTAGGATTAAGATCATTAACCTACTTGTGATTATTTATATGTTTTTGTTGTTTTTATTTAGTGTTGAGTAATGAGATTAAGCCATAATCAGGGATTAAACAGACTCATTACACCATCCTAATAGAAGGATAATAGATGAGAATGTTTAAGCTGGGGAAAGCTCCTCAACTTAATCCATGATTAGGGATTAAACTCATGACAAAACAAGCCTTTGATTAAGTGGATTTTATTTAATGATATGATGATGAAGTGAGTTTTATGGTTTGTAAGACAACTTGAGGGGGACTTGTCCATTAACACTAGGGTTAGTCCTTCTTAACCAATTAAGGAAGAAATAGAACCCTAATGCAAGGCCCAAGTTACAAGCTTGATGTCTTGATGATTATTAAATGAATTGATTAAAGGATTTAAACACATTAAGGGTTTAACACTTAGGGTTAAAGTTATACACTCCATCCTAAGAGAAGGATGCAGGCATAAGCTTAATCACAAAGCCTTAAAGCCTTTAGGGTTTAGTCCCTGATTATGAGATGAGAAGAGAAGACTCAAGGAGACACAAAGGTCAAACTAAGAAGGGAGACTAATCAAAACCCTAATCATTGTCATGCTTGGTTGTTCCTAAGGTTTGTGAGGTTTACAAGAGAAGCCTTCAATGGAACCACCAGGAAGCAGATGAAAGGATCAGGAGAAGCAAAGTAACTTGCTTCATTTAAGAAGTCAAGTCACTTGAAGGAAGAAAGTGAGAAGAAGAAGAATGAGCAAGATCAATCTCAAACACAAAGTAAAATGAAGCAAGGATGCATGAAAGAGATGAAAAGAAGTTGTGAGAAGTGAAGGCAAATTCACTTCTCAAAGTTGCTTACCACCTGAAAGGTTAGGAAAGAAATGCAATGCAATGCAAAATGGGATGAGATGATATGATGAGAAACAAAACCAGAAGCATATTTATGATGTTAATGATGCTATGAGATTCTACAAACCAGAAACAACACATGGGGATGATCATGCAAGCTTATGAATGCAAATGAAGCAAGTTAAGAACCATGAACATACATGAAAAGTTAGGAAGTGCACATGGCATACAACATGGCAAATACATGATGCAATGATCAAACATGCTTTCAATATGTCTTATGATGTCAAATGAATCACATAGAAGCATGGAATGTCATGGCAAGTCATGTTATGCAAGAGAATGCAAGATGGATGCATATGGAAGCCCAAATTAGGGTTTATGATCAATGCAACAAACAAAAACCAAAACCAGAAGCAAACAACACTATAAAAAATTGAAAATGCCACACAAAGGACCCCTAATCTTATGCTAAACCACTTCCCAAAGGAGAGGTCTCAACTCTTAACCAAACTCAAGTTATGATTTTCACAAGTTTTTTAGGGTTTTAGGGTTTCCAAACAAAAGAAATGTCAAACAAATAGAAAATGAAAGATCAAATCATGGCCATTTAATCTCATAAACTACATGCTAAACACAATGCAATGCAAGAAGAATCAATGTCCAACTCTTCATGGATAGGCAGAAATGATTTTTTGAACTTTGGATCAAAATAATGCACAAAAATGATTTTAATTCAATGAGAAATTCTTAAAATGCATCAAGATCAAAAAATAAATTTGGTTTGAAGGTTGGACAATGTTTCTAAATGTCTTAGAACATTTCATGAATTTTTTGGTGATTTTTAAATACCTAAAAGTATTTTTAATAAATTAATTCTCATTAATCAATTAAAAATAAACTTTTAGATATTTAAAAATACTTTTTTAATGCTAAAAATAAAAATAAAAATATTTTTGTGTTTCAAAAATTAATGAAACTCTTGGGAAAAAGTTTCATAATTTTTAAAACAATTTTTCTATTTTAAATAAATTATGCAAATTAAATGAAAGAAAATGAAATAAAAATTAAAAAGAGCTGAAGTCAACAGGATGGAGGGCCAGGATTGAGTCTGGGTTTGAAATGGTTGACCACGCGCGCGTTTAAAGGGCCAAGATTCACTCTGGATAAATTAATTTAATTATGATTAATTAAAACTAACTAAAAGGATTAGGGCATAATGAACAGATCTGGGCCATTCGTACGCGCGGCAAGTCAACCAGTCAAAGCCATCCAACGCTCCAGATTCAAATGGAAGTTAATGACCTGATTAAACCCTAATGATTTTCAGGTGGCCGGAGAAGACCTCCGGTCGTCTTCTCCGGTGGGAACCCCACCTGAAAATCCCTAGAAACCTCAAAACGCAACAAAAATGAAAACCAAGCATACAGAAATGATTCCCATGATCCATTGAATCAAAACCCCATCACAAACCACATTTATATTCCCTCAAGTTCATGAATCGAAGCAAACATTTTTTACGTCACAGAGTTTCAGAACGCAATTAAATCCTCATTTTCCCACCATTTTCAAAACTAAAGACATATATGTGATCAGGGGAGCATGAACAACAACTTAAGAACTTAAAAAATGATTTTTGGAAAAAATGTTCTTGAGCTACCTGAGTTTCGAAGCTTTCAATCCTGCAACTTTCTGACCTCCCCTCTTGATGCAATCCACTCCACTTGATCCCCTGATGATGCTTGAATGCTTAGAAGGAGTTTAAGTTAGCTGGTTAGGGAGTTTGCACAGCTTCTGCTCAAGCTCAGTTGAAAATGGTGATGGTGATCCAAGCTGTTTCAGGTCAATGTGAGTGGTTCTTTGTGATCAGGGTGATGTTTTGAGAAGGTTTGTGGAGTTTGTTCAAGTGTTTGTGGCCTGTGGAATGAGTTTCGAAAGCTTTGGCTTTGAGAGTGAAAAATGGAAGAATGGTGTTCTTGCTTGATTCAGGCCTAAGTCTTGTTGGTTTTGGCTCAGTGAAGCAAGGTGAGTTGATCTATGAAAATGGTTTTTGTGTTTGTGTGTTGTGTAGAGAGATTCGAAGGCTTTTGCTTGAGGGGGTGATTTTGTGAATGTGATGCTCTTGTGTGTTTCAGCCTTGCTTGTTGGGTGTTATGGCCAGCATTTGCTTTGCATAAAGAACTCCCATTGGTCAGGTGATGTGACCTGGCCTGCTGTGATTGGGATGTTTACTTTTGCAAAAAGTCCACTTTGTTGTAAGGAGGGTATGGGCTAAGTTCTAGCTTGGTACAAGAGGCATGGGCTGCGCAGCAAGGTGTGTGTGGAGGGCTAGCATGGTTCAGCATCCAATGTAGCAAGTTGGTGAGAGTGTGATGATGGTTTTGCAAGTTGGCTCCTTCTTGGTTCATATGGAAAGATCTTGTCCCACAAACCATGAAACATGAGAAGTTTTGGTTCAAATCTGATTTTTAGGTCACATAGAATGTTTATGTAGTGGTTAGACATGAATTAGAGGTTGCAAATGCCTTGGTACAAAGTTCTTGCAAGTTTCTCATTTGGTGCACATCTTGAAAATTAATGATTTTTGCCAACTTTGTCACACCATAACTTTTGATCCAAGAAGAATTAGATCATGTTCTTGTACTTTCTGAAAAGGGAAAAATGTATTCTACAACTTTCATGACCAAAGTTTTTCCATTTGAAGCATTTTTGGATCAAAAAGCAAGGCTTGAAAAAGTGGCATAAAATGACATATTCTTGAAAAGTCAACCATGCCCTAAAAAGTCAACTTTGCAAAAACTTGTAATTATTGAATTTTGTGAATTTCAACCTTCTTCCATGATCAAATAAAGATCATATACACTCAAAATGATGAAGATCACTCCTTGGTTGGGTCATTGGGGGCCTCAGATGCCCTGATTTTACAATGACTTGTCTGAAAAGTCAACTCTTGATCAGATGACTTCCCCATGGAATTTCTTCATGAAAATTGATATGCATACTCCCTATACCATATAGAGACCAATGGAAACAAGAATGACCAAAAAAATTGGAGTTATGGCCTCTGAAACCAAAACCCTAATTTTAGGTCAACTGTGCAGTCAAACTTGGCTCTGCATTCACACCAATCCCAGTTCTTGTGATTCTTTTGCATTTTTGACTTTGGGAGGATGAAATATGATATAAGAACACACATGAACCCCTTTGAAGTGATTGATGGCCTTTGGAGTGGCTCAGGAGGCTCTTGGATTGCTCAGATCACAAACCCTAGGTGCAGATGACTTTGAATCTATGCAGTGAATAAAAAATGAGATATGAGATGATATGATTGTGTTTATGCATATGAAATGATCACAAGCCATGGTGTGAATGGGTGAGGGCAAATTTGGGGTGTTTACAAAGGCCTCAAACCCTTGACTCATAGTTTCGTGGATCTCCCCATTCATCTCAATGTATTTGTATGTAGCCAGATGGCTAACAAAGATGTCTTCCTCTCCACAAATAGTAACGATTTGGCCCTCCCACTCGAATTTTAACTTCTGGTGAAGGGTTGACGTCATGGCGCCAGCGGCGTGTATCCATGGTCTACCCAATAGACAGCTGTAGGCAGGCTGTATATCCATCACGAAAAAGGTCGTTTTGAAAGTCTGTGGGCCAATCATTATAGGCAATTCTATCTCTCCCAGAACTGATCTCTTAGAACCGTCAAAGGCTCTTACTACCAAGTTTCTGGGGCGTAATGCCAATCCTTCATACTCCAGCTTCACAAGGGCTTTCTTAGGTAGGACATTGAGGGATGACCCTGTGTCTACCAGTACATGGGAAAGAACTGCACCCTTACACTCCAAGGTAATGTGCAAAGCCTTGTTGTGATTGCGGCCTTCCGTAGTCAACATTTCCAACCACTGCCTCTAACTGATTGACGGTAATCTCCTCTGGCACATAAGCTGCGTGCAAGACTTTTAATAGTGCATTCCGATGAGCCTCGGAGCACATTAGCAATGATAAAATGGAGATTTTGGAAGGTGTCTTGTGAAGCTGGTCTACTATCTTGTAATCACTTTTCTTGATGATTCTCATGAATTCATCAACCTCTTGATCAAAAGGGGTTTTCAAAGCTTCTTTAGCAACTTGTTCTTCTAGCACCATGCTCTTCCCTTTTGCTTTGGCAACAACTTCTGCTTCAGCAATGGGTTTTGGAATTTGCAGGGCAAAGAGACGTCCGCTTCGAGTGAAGCCTCCGCCTCCCCCCACATTGTCTATTTGTGGTGAAGAAGTTGATGATTCCAGAGTGATTTTCTATCCTTCGCAGTATAGATCGGAGCCGTAATGCCAAGGGATGGCATTATTGCTTTCATAAGGAACTGGCCCAGGCACTGTGATAGTGACTGGACTGATAGCAGCTGCAGAAGGGACCATGATAGTGTGTGGATCATAGTATATTGTGACTGGTGCTCTGATAGGAGTGGCATTTTGTGAGTTGTAGGAAGAATCATTTTTAGGATCATAATAAATCGTAACCGTTGAAACACTTTCATTATTTGCGGTTGATGTTGTAGGAGACACTGTTGACTGGATGGATGTTGCTGTTGTAGGAGATTCTAAATGAAGGGGTGCTGAAGTTGTAGACGAGATGTTTGTTGATATTTGGTCCGTTGAAGTGACAGACGAAGCATTTGTTGATGAAACTAAAGAATTGTTTGGAATAATTGTTGTTGCAATTGTAGGAGACTCAGAAACTGTTGTTAGAGAGATTGCTGGATTTGAAGGTATTGATGTTGTGATTTGAAGCAGGCCACTCTGGATGAGACCATCTATGCCACTTCTCAAGTTATCACACCCATTTACCGAAATGTTGCAATAAGCACAACCTAGCTCACACCCGTGGAACATTTGACATTCAAGGAGTTGAGCTTTAATCTCTACCAAGGGTGTCCGAATCTGCCCCACACTGGTTATCAAGTAAGACGGCCTATCTTCTTCAATAGCATTGATTCTGGGTCCACCATGGTTGGGCATAGGGTTCTTACTGACATTCGGTGAGGGTGCAAAGTTTAGAGCTTTGGAATCCACTAGATCCTGTACTTTCATGTGCAAAGCTCTGCACTTCTCTATACTGTGGCCAGGTGCGTTGGAGTGAAAAGCACATCTGGCGCTGGCGTCATAATTTCTGGGCAGGCTGGCAGGATCTGGAGGTGCCAATGTCCTTAGCTCAACCAGGTTGAGTTTCAGGAGTTGTGGCAATAATGCGGCATAAGGCATAGGGATCGGATCAATCACCCTATTGGCCTGAGATGGTCTCTGTTGAAACGGTCTTTGCTGATTGTTGTTGCTGGTGTTGTTGTTGTTATAATTTCTCTGAGGTGGATACTGAGCTTGTTGTTGGTAGTGGGGTTGTTGCTGAGGTTGGTATGCTGGTTGTGGATGAATTGGAGCGGGAATGGTGACAGCTGCCACTGACCTATGAACATACTGGGGTCTGCCTCTGCTGGTGTGGATAGCATTAGTCTCACCAGTTCTTCTTGGACCTACAAAAGGCTTTCTTGGGTTGCTGGAAGAGCTTGCACCGTTGTCGGAAATCTTACCCATCTTTAGAAGGCTCTCAATTCTTTCTCCAGCTATGACTACATCTGCGAAGCTGGTGGAAGAAAAAGAAGCTAGCCTATCAATGTATGTCCCTTGGAGGGTGTTCATAAACATGTCGGCCATCTCCCTTTCCGACATGGGTGGTTGGACAGCAGCAGCAAGCTGTCTCCACCTCTGGGCGTACTCCCGGAAGCTCTCTCTGGACAATTGTGACATCCCCATCAGGAGGGTCCTGTTGGGAACCATATCCAAGTTGTACTGGTATTGTCTAATGAAGGCCTCAGCCAGGTCCTTCCAGCATCTGATGGTTGCTCTAGTCAAGTGAGAGTACCATTCCCTTGAAGCTCCTGTTAAGCTATCTTCAAAATAAAACATCCATAGCTTTTCATCCATGGTATATGCCTTCAGCCTCCCCAGAAAGGATTGTAAATGGGTTCGGGGACAGGAAGTTCCGTTGTACCTCTCAAAGCACGGAGGTTTAAACTTGTGGGGAATCCTGACCCCGTCCACTAAACCCATGTCCATAACATCAAAGCCCAAAGAATTCTGGGACTCCAAGGATCTCAACTTTTCAGCAATTTCATCTAGCCTTCTGTCATAGGCTTCATCCCCATCTCCCATCACAGTGAATTGATCCTCTTGGGGGTCTTCTTGTAGTACCCTGTCTGTAGTAGCATTCCCTTGCACATTAGCAGGGATGTTGATCTTTGGGTGAAGATGGGGGCCATACACAGGTGGGTTGACATGAGGCTGAACCCTCTCATTGTTGCTCGTTCCACCAGTCCCTAGATGGGGGTCTTCCTGAGTCTGCCTTTCTACTAATGCCCTTAATCTTTCTTGGCTCTGTGCCAACCCATTCATCACCTCCATAAACTGGGTCATCTGATTTCTCATTTCCAGTCTCTCATTGGCCATTTGAGCCCTGACCTCTGTAAGGTCCTGTTGTACCTGGTCCATCTGTATACCCGGAAGGTTGTTGCGGGTAGGATATCTGTGCGGACGGTTGAGTGGGAACACCCGACGTCGAGCAATAGTTCCTGAATCACAACAGAGTTAGTAACAAAACAAAACCTACAAAACAAAACAAAGGTTAGTATGAAATGCATTATGCTTATTTGTTTCCAAGGTATCCGGCTTGGCATTTGGTTTTGACCTTTCCAGGCCCTTGAGGAAGATGCTTTTGATGTTGCTTTGAGAGAGAGATTCAAACGAAACAAACTAATGGATATATTACAAAAAGTGAATGATACATAGTTTTTTTTTTTACAAAACATGCCCCTGAGGGGTTAAAAATACAACATAAGAAAAGAAAAGTACATGAAATGAAAAACAACAACAAGCAAAAGTCAGACACCAAGACCAAACTCATCCTCCCTAACTTCCTTTAGAAGTGCTTCAGTCACAGGGTCAGCTGGATGTTCTGTGAGGTTCCTGATAAGAAGATTCCTGGTGGTGACAGCAGTAGTTAGCTTCTTGTGTCTGCTCTGGTCTTTTGACCTCTTCACACCAGCCCTGATCTTCAACTCTGAGATCTCCTTCTGGGCTGCTAGCAGGGCTTCCTGTTGCTCCTTTGCATTTGCCTCCAATTGCTCAATCTTGTCCTGAGTTCTCTTATCCTCCTGAGTGCGAGCTTCAGTGATCCTAACTCACCTAGCTTGACTCTCTTTCAGATAGAGATCAATCCTGGCCTTTTGGAACTGAGCCTCCTTGCAGGCATTCTTCAAAATCTGCTCTCCTGCCCTTGACTTCTTGATGTAGTCCTCTGACTTCTCAATCCCGGCTAGATGCTCCACTTTAAGCTTTTCCAACCTTTCGATGTCCAGACGACCATCACTCCTCTCCCAGAGGGTCTTCTGTAGAGCCTGAGTCAGATTCTCATTCCTCTCTTTCAGTTTCTCAAACTCTTCCAGGCTAACAGTGGCTGGAGGTGGTGCTGTGGATGGCCCAGGTGCATCCTCAATGGTGAAGGGCATCCCAGAAATTTGAGCCCTGGCATGAGACCACTTATAGTACTGAGCTGAGGCCACATTGTTGCATCTCCCAAGAATGGCCATCCCCTTGGTCTGGACATTGTCCCAAGCCCAGGATGCTTGCCTGACAATAGCCAGATTAGGCTTAATCTCACAATAAAGGGTTTCAGCCAAGTCTTGTGCTCTAGGAGGGTGGACCAATGCATAGCCCAATTGTCTTTTGAATAGCAGAGGGTTATAGTTGATGCAACCCTTCACTCCTATCAGGGGTACATTGGGGAACTGCCCACAACTAGTAATGATGTCCCTGCCCTTGGTGCTATGAGTGCACCACCTGATGTCAGCTGAGGTCAAAGCAATAAGTCTTCTAGCCCAGTTCTTTTGTTGGTGAGGATTCAAGAATGCATCAGTCTTGGGCAAGTGTTTGAGCAGCCAGGTATGGAACAGGGGAGCACAACACCTCACCAACCTTCCTCTTTGCTTTTTATTCCTTTGGTGAACAGAGTAGTAGAAATCTCCCAGTAAGGTGGGCACTGGGTTCCTCAGAATGAAAAGATGGATTGCATTCTTGCTAATAAACTTAGGCTCATCTGCAAAAAGTATAACCCCATATATGCTGAGGGCTAACAAAGCACAGACTGCCTTGCATTCCCCCAAGGAGGCCTTCAGAGTAGCCTGAGAGGTCAAGAAATCCAAGTGTAGACCAGAGATTCCTGCCTTGGTTGTCATGTTCTGCTCAATCAGAGAAGGTTCCAGATATAGTGCCTTTGCCACTTCTTCATTACTGGGAAAAGCCAACTCAGGGTTGAAAGGGATACCACCCCTGACAGGTACACCAACCAATGATGAATACTCCTCTAATAAAGGCCCCAACTGAAAATCCTGAAAGGTGAAGCATCTCAGAGGGGGATCATAGAACTGCAGGCAAGTATGAATCAAGCTCCTCTGGGAAGGGTCCAAATCCATAACCACATCAAGGATGCTTCCATAATGTTCTCTGAATAGTGGTATATGGTCTGGAGTAATCAGGGCCTGGACCTTCCTGATGCCAGCCAGCTCAGGCTCAAAGAAATGGTAGGAGATGTTGCTCTTCTTGGGTGCCATGTTGCTGAAGAAGAGCTGAAACAGATGCTGATGATGGAGAAAAATACTGAAGATGGGCCACTGACAGGCTGATACTGGTGATGCAGGTGACTGAAGCAGGTAGCTGATGAGGATAGCTGAAGCAGATACTGGTGAAGATAGGTCTATGCAGATGAAGGGGTCAAAACCAAGACAAAATATAATATGGATACCCTGAAAAAACAAATAAGCAAATGTTAAAATGATGCAATGATGATGTATGCAAATGATATGCAAGGGTTTGTGATCAAGCTGGATCTGATTAACTGCCTTGATATAGGTCCATGTAGGTTCAAGAAATCCAGATGGAGGTTCATAAGTCCAGTAACCAAGGTGGGGGACTCAAATAAAGAGTCACATGTCCAGGGTTAAAATCACAAGAACTGTTCCAAAATGGAGTACTCTTAATCAAAACAAAGTAACAGGGTATGCTGAGGTCAAGGGTACCTGCAAACCTGTAAACATCCCAACCCCCTCACAGGTGGTGTTCTAAAACAAGGATCCTCAGACTTGGATCAGTTATGAGAAGTGTAAACACTTCCAACCCGGAGGTACAGTGTTTACAATAACCATAAAAGATCCTCCTCTAATTCACCTCAGTTTCTGAAGGTCATAAAAAGGTCATCCAGACTTAGCAGGCTTCCCAGATAGCCCTAGCACTACAGGAAATCTGTAGCACATAGTTCTCAAGAAGAAACCCATATCTGAACCGTGTTTCATATTCCCGCACCAGACCGAAATGGAATGGGAAAGAACATGAACCACTCTATCCTAGGTGTCACTCAGGTCCCAGGTATAGGACCTCAACTCTCAATAGAACCCCACCCACCAAAGCAACAAAACCAGATCCATCCGAAACAGTATGACAGTATGATATATTTAAAGCTATAAAGAAAGAAATAAACAAAACTGTACATAAAGCAATAAAATAAAACAAATACACAAACACAATTAGCACATAACACCCCAGTAAACACAAATCAAACAAGCGCTAGGAGGAACCCACAAAAAGAACCAGAAGCCCTGGTTACAGTATAAGGGTCCCCAGCAGAGTCGCCAAGCTGTCGCTCCCAAAAGATGAGACTGAGCTCAAATGAGGTACAGACGCGAACGGTCGGCGAAAGGATGAAATGAAAAGAGTCTCCAGCTAGGCATTTTTATCCCGAAGGAAAGGTAATGCTGCATAGACCTAGAAAGATATGGATAAGACGGTTGCGAACCAGAGAGACTGAGAAAGGGGGTTGGTTACAACCTGGGAAGGTATTAGCACCCAGATTGTCCGTCGTACTTGACGAGATCCACGCTTAAAAGATTTGTGTTTTAAAGGGGTAGTGTCAGTGCAATTTTGTGTGCAAAGGAAACTGGAAAGAATGCAAGTGTCAGTGTAAAAGAAATGTGCAGTGTATAAATGTGCAGTGTCAGTGTAAGAACAAGAATAAGATGCTCAAGATCATGAGGCTTAAAGAATAATGCTGGAAGTCGGGGGAGTATACAGAGACTTTTGTTCGATAACTGTTAAGTTATGCCTACGTATCCTCTCGTGCAATGAGGAAGTCAGAACACCGTAGTTCGACCCAAAGAGACTGAAAGATGAATTGACATGTGAACTGCTTACTTGTCTATGCTCAAGTGTATGACCTGTCTGGCTCAGGTGCAAACTGTCTTGCATTAGACGGAAGAAGCAAGTTCTCGTTTGTGAGTGAATGAGGTGAGAAAAGAATCCCGAAAGAGACGATTATTGTTTGTTTTTGAGTTTTCAGTCTTTTATTGTTTTTGAAATTTTGTCGTAAGTTAATGAGCTTAAGCATAAACCAATAGGTTAGTAAACTCATCACATCATCCCTCTGATTAAGGGTAATGAGAATACCTTAAGTGTGAAGTCAGCTTCTCACACTTAATTACCATGGTGTAGGATTAAGATCATTAACCTACTTGTGATTAATTAGATGTTTTTGTTGTTTCTGTTTAGTGTTAAGTGATGAGATTAAGCCATAACCAGGGATTAAACAGACTCATTACACCATCCTAATAGAAGGATAATAGATGAGAATGTTTAAGCTGAGGAAAGCTCCTCAACTTAATCCATGATTAGGGATTGAACTCATGACAAAACAAAGCCTTTATTAGATGGATTTTAGTTAATGATAAGACGAAGAAGTGGATGTTATGATTTGTAAGACAACTTGAGGGGGACTTGTCCATTAACACTAGGGTTAGTCCTTCTTAACAAATTAAGGAAGAATTGGAACCCTAATGCAAGGCCCAAGTTACAAGATATTGTCTTAGTGATTATTAAGATGGATTGATTAAGAGATTTAAACACATTAAGGGTTTAACACTTAGGATTAAAGTTATACACTCCATCCTAATAGAAGGATGCAGGCTTAAGCTTAATCACAAAGCCTTAAAACCTTTAGGGTTTAGTCCCTGATTATGAGGTGAGGAGAGAAGACTCAAAGATGACACAAAGGTAAAAGCTAAATGGGGGACTAATCAACCCTAATTATTATCATGCTTGGTCATTCCTAGGGTTTGTGAAGTTTAAGAAAGTAATCTTCAAAGAACCACCAAGGAGAGAAGCAGATGAAATGAGCAAAGAGAAGCAAAACAACTTGCTTCACTTAAGAAGTCAAGTTGCTTGAAGAAAGAAGGTAAGATGAACAAGAAAGAGCAAGCTCAATCTCAAACACAAAATAAAATGCAGCAATGATGCATAAGAGAGATGAAAAGAAATTGTGAGAAGTGAAGGCAAATTCACTTCTCAAAGTAACTTACCACCTGAAAAGTTAGTGAAAGGAAAGAAATGCAATGAAAAATGAGATGGAATGGCATGATGCAAACTAAAACCAGAAGCATATGTATGATGTTAATGATGCTATGAGATGATGCAAACATGAAACAAAGCATGAGAATGATCATACAAACATATGGATGCAAATGAAGCATGCTTAGAAACATGAACATACATGAAAAGTTATGAGATGCAAATGACATACAACATAGCAAATGAAAGATGCAATGATCAAACATGCTTCTAACATGTCTTAAGATGTCTAATGAATCAAATGGATGCATAAAATGTCATGGAAAGTCATGGTATGTAAGCAAATGCAAGATGAATGCAAAAGGAAAGCCCAAATTAGGGTTTATGATCAATGCACAAAACAAAAATCAAAACCAGAAGCAAACATCAAGATAAAAAATTGAAAATGCATTCAAAGGAAACCTAAACCTATACAAACTCACTGCCCAAAGGAGGGGTTCTAACTCTTAACCTAATTAGGGTTATGAACTTCTCAAGATTGATAGGGTTTTATGGTACTTTGTCAAGAAAAATGTCAAACAAATTGAAAATGCAAGATCAATTCATGTCAATTTAATCCTATAAACTACATGATATGCAAGACACAATGCAAAAAGAAACAAAGTCCAACTCTTAAAGATTAGGCAGAAATGAATTTTCAAAGGTTGGATCAAAATAATGCCTTGAAATGAAATTAATTCCATGAAAAATTGTCAAAAGACATCAAGATCAAAAAAGAAATTTGGTTTGAGGGTTGGACAATGTTTCTAAATGATTTTAAAGGTTTCATGAATTTTTTGGTGATTTTTAAATACTTAAAAGTATTTTTAATTAATTAATTTCCATTAATTAATTAAAAATTATCTTTTAAATGATTTAAAAATATTTTTTATGCAAAAAATAAAAATAAAAATGTTTTTGGTTTCTGAAAATTAATAAAATATTACATAAAAAATTTCAGAATTTTTAAAAATGTTTTACTATTTTAAATAAAATGAAGAAAACAAATGGAATTAAATGAAAAATAAAATGGATTAAATGGAAAGTAATCAGAATCAAAGGCTGAGATTCAAATGGAATGCGCGCGCATTGACTGGCGCCAGATCCAAAGGCTGGAATTCAAACTGGCCAGATTAATTTATAAAACCTAATTAAATGGATAATGACGTGGATTAGGGTTTAATGAGGGCATCCTGGCCATTGGAACGCGCGGGAGTCAACTAAAGTCAGCCCATCCAACGTACCAAATTCAAACTTGCATTAATTACACTGATTAGCCCTAAACACTTTCAGGTGGCCGGAGAAGACTTCCGGTCGTCTTCTCCGGCAAGACCCTCACCTGAAAGTTGTTAAAATCCTCAAAACTCCATGAAAATGAAAACTAAAAGCCCATAAATCATCCTCATTCGAAACTAAATCAAAACCCCCACACAAACATCATTTTTCATTCATCAATCAGCCAAATCGAAGCAAAACATTCGTAGGGCAAAAAAGTTTTAGATCAATCATACACTCTGGTTTCTCAACCATTTTCAAAAATAATCATATCCCCATGATCAGGGGAGTGCATAGAAGCATTTAAGAACTCAAAATGGAGTTTCTGGAAAAAAAGTTTGAGATGGCTACCTGAACTGAAGCTTTGGTTTCTGGTACTTTCTGGCTGGTTTCTTGCTTTCAATCAACTCCACTGGACCCCCTGAGAAGCTTTCAATGCTTGTTTGAAGTTTATAATGGATGGTTTGAAAGATGGCAGAAGTTCTGTTCAAGGTGGGATGGAAATCATATTTCTGATTCAGGGAGTTTTAGGCTATGGTGATGGGTGGTTTTTGATCAGTGAAGCATGCTGAGTTGATTTGTGAAGTTGTTTTTTGTGTTTGCTAGCTGTGCTGAGTGTTTCGAAGGCTTTTGCCAGTTGGAGCAAAAATGATAACTATGGCTTGTGGGCAAGATCAGAGTGTGTTGTCTTATGTGTTAGGCTGGGTTTTGTCCATGTATCAAAAGGGGATAGGTCAGAAAGTTGTTGGTGGCCTATGGTGATTGGTATGGGTCTTTGGCCAAAATGTCAACTTGATGTGTACTTGAGGTATGGGCTATGGTACAACTTTCTTTTTGGCTTGCTTGTGCTCAGCTTGAATCAAGGAATGCTGTGAAAAAGGTTTAGAGGCAATGCAGCAAGTGGTTTGTAACTTATGATGAGTTTTGCAAGTTGGTTCAAGCTTGGTTCCTTTGAGATTTCTTGAGTTTCAATGCATCAAAGTGCAAATTTCTTTGGCCTATTCTGAATTTTAGAGGTCATATGATCATGTTGTGAAGAAATTATACATGTTTGAGGCCTTTAGAACACTTGAACAAACCATTTTGCAAAATGTCTCTTTGGTAGAAAACTTCAAATTTTGTGATTTTAGCCAACTTTGACAATCCATAACTTTTGATCCAAAATGAATTAGGTCATGTTCTTGTACTTTTTGAAAAGGGAATGATCCATTCTACAACTTTCATGACCAAAGTTTTTTTCATTTGAAGCATTTTTGAATCAAAAAGCAAGGGTTGAAAAAGTTTCCCAAAATGGCAATTTCATTAGAAGTCAAACTTTCCCAAAAGGTCAACTTTGCAAATGACTTGTAATTCTTCAATTTTGTGAAATTCCAACATCTTCCATGATCAAATAAAGATCATACACAATCAAAATGATGAAGAACACCCTTTGGATGGGTCATGGAGGGCCTCAGATGCCCTGATTTTTCACTGACTTGCTCAAAAAGTCAACCCTTGATCAGATGACTTCCCCATGGAATTTCTTCATGAAAATTGATATGCATGCTCCCTATACCATATAGAGACCAATAGAAACAAGAATGACCAAAAAATTTGGAGTTATGGCCTCTGAAACCAAAACCCTAATTTTAGGTCATCTGTGCAGTCAAACCTGGCTCTGCTTCCATGCCATTCTCAGTTCTTGTGATTCTTTGACATTCTTGACTTTGAGAGGATATAATATGATGCTTGAACACACATGGACCCCTTTGAAGTGATTGATGACCTTTGGAGTGGCTCAAGAGGCTTTTGGATTGCTCAGATCACAAACCCTAGGTGCAGATGACTTTGAACCAATGCATTGTGTCAAAAATGTAATATGAGATGCCATGATTGAACTTATGCATATGAGGATATCACAAGCCATTGTGTGAAGGGGTGAGGGCAAATTTGGGGTGTTTACACATATGTGTGATCATACAAAGATGAGATGCAAAGGAGGCATGCCTTGAAATTTGAAAACACATGAAAGTTTATGAAATGAAATGAATGTTAAACATGGAAAATGGATGAAGAAATGATAAAGAAAGGTTCCAACATGTCCTAAGATGTCTAAGATTCCATATGAATGCATGAAATGTCATGGCAAGTTCATGTAATGATGCATATGCAAGGTGAATGCAAATGAACATGAGAAATTAGGGTTACATGGACATGTGAGATGCAAATGGTTAAAACAGAAGAAAATGACATGATAAAAATTTGCTATTAAGCTCAAACAAACCCTAATCCCATATTAGGTCATACCCCAAAGGAGAAGGTCAGAAGCCTAACCAATCAAAAGTTATGATTTTCCTAAGTTTTCTAGGGTTTTTGGGTGGTTCAAAGGGAAAAATGAAAATCAAATTGAAAATGCAAGATAATTTCATGAGGAAAAAGACCTATAAACTACATGCAATATGTAACACAATGCAAAAAGAATCAACTTCAAACTCTTCTTGGTTAGGCAGAAATGATTTTTCAAAGTTGGGGCTAAAAAATGTGATTTTTATAACCCTTAATTCAAAGAAAATTGGTAAACTATGATCAAACCTAAAAAGAAATTTGTGTGAAGAGTTTTAAAATGTTTCTAAATGCATTGAGATGATTCATGATTTTTTTTGGTGATTTTTAGAAACCTAAATGTATTTTTAATTAATTAAAATACTTGAATTAATTAAAAATAACATTTAAATATTTTAAAAATACTTTTTTAATGCAAAAAATAAAATAAAAATTATTTTCGGATGAAGAAAAATATTTAAAGTCAGGATGCAAAAGAAAATATTTTTTGAATAAGTTTTACTATTTTAAATAAAATGAGAAAGAAAATGCAAAGAAAATGAAATAAAAATAATTAAAATGAGAAGTATGCAGATCTGATGGTTGAGATTCAAACTGGGAAAAGGAGAGTTGACTGCGTGCGCAATCCAATGGCCAGCATTTAAACTGAGTTTTAATTAAGTTTTACAATTAATTAATCAGGATTAAACTTAATGGACTAATCTGAACCGCACAAGGCCAAACCCTAATCACCATCCAATGGTCAGAAATGAAACTAGGAAATTAAACAGGGATTAGCCCTAATTACATTCAGGTTGCCGGAGAAGACCTCCGGTCATCTTCTCCGGCCAACCCCTCACCTCAGTTTCCTCAAAACACTACCCCAAAACCCCAAAACCCCAAAACCTCCAGAATCAATCAACTAACTTCCCTAAACATTAATCCAGCCTTAAAATTCATTTATCATTCATCATCAACAAGATTCGAACAAAAACATCAAAACAACAAAAGTTTCAGAACAAGCATACCACTCATCTCTCAACCATTTTCGAAAATAAACATATCAACATGATCATTGAAGCATACAAAATCATTTAGAAACTTAAAAAAGGAGTTCTGGAAAAAATGTTCATCATGGCTACCTGAGATGGAGCTTTGTGTTCTTGAGCTTTATGGGCCTTTCTTTTATGCAAACCACCTCCTTTGATCCCTCTGAGTCTATTGTGATGCTTGGAATGAGTTTATTTTGGCTGAATCAATAGTTCCAGTTCTGAGTATGCAGAAATCGTATTTTGGCTTGAGGGTGTTTTAGGATATGGTGATGGGTGGGAAATGATCCTGAGGTGTTTTTGAGTTGATTAGTGAAGGAAGTTTGAAGTTTTAGTGGCTGAGTTATAAAATTCGAAGAAGGGGAGTTTTTTGATGGATTTTGTCAATCTAAGTGTATGAGAGTGTTCAGGCTCTTGTCTGTTATGAAATGTGATCCATAATGTTTGTTTAAGCCAATGGGATTGCTCAGAAAGTGGGTGGTGGCACAGGCTGATTGGTATGGAAGTTTTTGCAAAAAGTCAAGATTATGTACTATGAGGTATGGGCACGGGTCAGAGGAGATTTCATGGGGTGTCTGGCCTCAGCTGGGTTCAAGGATGGCCATGGGATTGGTTTTGATGTGCTGGAAGGCTTGGATGAAGAGTTATCACATGTTTTGCAAATTTCCCTCTTTGAAGTTTCTTGGATCATAAGTCATGAAAACCCTAGGTTCAATGTATAATTCTGATCTTTTGAAGTCCATGTGACATGTTGTAAAGTGTTTGTACACATTAGAAGTCATTAGAATGCTTGAACATGCCAAAATGCAAAATCCCTCTTTGACATGAAACTTGAAATTATAGGATTTTTGCCAACTTTGAAACGCCATATCTTGAGTTCTATGATGAATCAAGACATGTTCTTGTACTTTTTGAAAAGGGAAAGACCCAATCTACAAATTTCATGACCAAGAATTTTTCATTTGAAGCATTTTTGGTTATGAAAGAGGAGGTTGAAAAACTTTCCCAAAATGGAAAGTTTGCATTTCAAGTCATTTCCAAAAATGGAAAGTATGCAATTGGCTCAAAATTCTTCAATCTTGTGAACTTCTAACCACTTCTAAGATCAAATAAAGATCATATAACTTCAATTTGATGACAATAACCCTTTGGCTCCATTGTTGGGGGCCTCAGATGCCCTGATTTTGACTTAACTTGCCCAGGAAGTTACCCAGTGAACAAATGACTTCCACAATGAATTTTTTCATCAAACTTGCTACACATGATCCTTATAACATGCTAAGAACATTAGAAACAATAATGACCAAAACTTTGGAAAACCCTAGCTCTGCTTCCATGCTTTTGCCAGTCCTTGTGATCCCTTGACTTTCATGAACTTTGAGGAGCATAATATGATGGTAGAACACACATGGACCCTTTTGGAAAGCTTTGAGACCTTTGGGATGGCTCAGATGGATTCTTGGATTGCTGAGATCACAAACCCTAGATGCAGATGAACTTGAACTTATGTAGTGAAACAAATATGCTAAATGATGTGATGCTTATATTAAAACAAAAATGAAAGATCACAAGCCATGGTGTGATAAAGAGTGAGGGAAAATTTGGGGTGTTTACAACTGCCCCTATTCAAGCATGAGTTAGCTGTGCAGGATGTAAGCGCCTGGCTTAACAGACAAACAAGATAACTTGTGGTTGAATACCAAAGACAGTCCAAAATTTGCGCTCGTTGGATAGAAGAAGAAAAGGGATATAAATTGTAAAAGGTAGTATAGTATGAGTATCAAATGAAGGCGACGAAGGACGACCATTGAGCAGAGGACGACTGCAGGGGAAAAAGTAGTAAGTACAGCAATGACGGGGACGACCGACAAGCTGGGGAAATAAAGGGATTGCGATGGGGACGACCATCGGGTAAAGAACTAAGGTTCTCTGGGGATTAAAGTAAAGAGAAAAGCAATGACGGGGACGACCATCAGGCTTAGAAAGTGCAATAAGCGACTATGGGAACGGTCATCGATTTAAAGAATAAATGAAATAAATGATGAGGGACGGTCATCAAAGGTGAAGGACGATCACCTAGCAGGGGACGACTGCTCTTTATCACGACATAGGACGAATGTCGGATAGAAAAAGGGATCAATGACGGGGACGACCATCAGATAAAATGATGAAGGACGATCATCAAGAGGTGAAGGACGATCACCTAGCAGGGTACGGCTGCTCTCGGGGTTTATCACGACATAGGATGAATGTCGGATAACTATATCAACGATGGGGACGACCACCGGATGAAAATGATGAGGGACGGTCATCAAAAAGGTGAAGGACGATCACCTAGCAGGGGACGGCTGCTCTTTATTACGACATAGGACGAATGCCGGATAACAAAAGGTTCCACTAATGGGGACTCCGCTGGGGAAGGGATGAGGGACGGTCATCCAAAGGTGAAGGACGATCACCTGGCAGGGGACAGCTGCCGAAGGTATCACGACATAGGACGAATGTCGGATAAGAGGAAGTTGTTTTGTTGATGACTTACTGGGGAACGGTAAACACAGATGAGTGTTCATGCATAAGAATAAAAGGTATAAGTGTTCGATGCTGTGTATATATTAAAGATGCGGACGAGCATCCTTAGGACCATGATACGGACAAGTATCGGTAGAAACAAACGCTGACGCGTGTTCAGAGATGATGATACGGACGAGTACCAACTAGTTAACAAAGAACACGGATGAGTGTCGGATCTGTTGAGGAGTGATATAAACAAGATACAGACGAGTATCAAAGACTTTTGTATAAGTATGAGTGAGTATTGGTTTGTTGGTGAAGTATGAGTAAGACACGGACGAGTGTTTAATCTACTGGGGAAGTATGACATGGAGGAGTGTCGAATAAGTACTATATATAAACATGCATATGTTTCTAGAATGCAAAGGATATGCTTCGGATTTCTGTAGGGATAGGATGAACAAGTATTTGTTTTTTGAAAGTGCAAAGGGGACGCTTTGGCTTTTATGTGCAGGGGTGTATTTGTATATTTGCCTGATGAAAAACTGATGGTAATTGCAGGTGACTGGCTCGAACCTAGCTTGTGATCATGCAAATGTTTGATTTTTTTCCGTAATGCTCCGTATTAGACGGAATGCTAAGCTCATTTGGTGAATATGATGCAAATGATATGATTATGCAAAAGAGAAACCGATTCGGGACTCGGATCCCGCTGGGATGAAGATCTCTGGATGATCTGCTTGGAGGGATGTCCCGGCTGGGGAGGAGATCATTGGTAGATCTATCTGAAGGGAGAAATCTTCTTGGGGAAATAGATCGTTGGTAGATCTATCAGTGAGGAGAACTCAGCTGGGGAGAAGGAAGTTTCAGCAACTCCGCTGGGAAAGTATGCAAGCATTGTTCTCCTGGAGAGAGAATGGAGACTCTGTGGGTAAACAATTCCCATTAACTTTGCTGAGGATGAGAGATCTGGCACTCTGGTGGGGAATAGGAAATTCCTTGCTCATTCCTGTTGTGTAACAGTTGTCAGGTACTGCTTGAGGAAGTGATAACTTCTGGGAAGCAGCATGTTGGGGATGCAATGCTTGGTGTGCCCCATGTTGTGTATTGAATACCTGCAACATGCTAAGATAAGAGAAACACACAAGTATCTCGAGGTATCCCTAACCGGATTCCATCATAGGAGTTAGATCTTCCTGAAAGTAAATATATTTCCTGCAAGCATTTATTAAAAATGGCTCATTTGCTTTATGCGAGTACTGTATCATGAATATTGGACATTTTGCCAACGAAACAAAAATGTTCAAAATGAGAAGTGAATGAAAACTCTGATTTTATTAATCTGGGTGCCCTGAATTGGTGAATACAGTCAAAGAAACAAATCCCCTGAAATAAGGAGATTGCTATAAATTGAGAAAATAAAAGTGTTGGCAATGTTGATGACGATGTTCCAGTGAACTTCCTTTGCTATGACCTGTATGACCTTGACGTTCTTCTCATCTTGCTTTTCGAAGAAGGTTAATTCTGACTGATGCTTTATCCTTTCGAAGCTTGCTGTTTTGTGAGTGACACAGACGAATTCAGAATGCAGTTGTTTGCTTATTCCCTGATTTTGCGTGGATCGCCCTTTCGGGTTTTCAATCCACCGGGATACCCATTTTTGCTTGAGCTGTCCAATGCGGCTTTTCAACTCAGTGGGTGTACATTTTTTTTATTTTTCCCTTATTTTTGCCCGAGTCTTTTATTCTGTTTTAGACTCGCCGGGATGCCCTATTTTTTCCTGGACTTACATTCTGTTTTTATGTCCAGCGGGTCATTTTATGCGAAGTATTTTTTAACTGCATCTGAATTCACAGGGGATAAGAAATCCTCACCATCCATAGTAGTGAGCATCAGTGCTCCACCAGAAAAAACATTCTTTACTATGAATGGACCATCGTAGTTCGGAGTCCATTTGCCCATGTGGTCTGTATGAGGAGGGAGAAGTCTTTTCAAAACAATGTCTACTACTTGGTATTCCCAAAGCCTGACTTTCTGATCGAAGGCTTTCTTCATCCTCTTTTGATATAACTGCCCATGACAGATGGCAGCTAGCCTCTTTTCAAATGCCTCCATACTGTAAACAAGCTGATAAGGTGTTTCCCCAGTAGACGTTCTTATTGAGGTTCGATACCCATGCAAGGTAAATGGTAGCATTTCATGCCAGTCTTTATAAGTAACCACCATCTTCTGCACAATCTTCTTGATGTTTTTGTCAGCTGCCTCAACAATGCCATTCATCTTTGGCTTGTAAGGAGAAGAGTTGTGATGTTGGAATTTGAAGTCCCGACAATGTTCTGCCATCATTTTGTTGTTCAAATTGGAACCATTATCAGTAATGATTCGCTCGGGAACTCCGTATCGACAGATGATGTCTCTTTTCAGGAATCTGGCTAACACTTGTCTGGTGACGTTTGCATACGAAGCTGCTTCGACCCATTTGGTGAAGTAATCAATGGCTACCAGGATGAATCTGTGGCCATTCGAAGCAGTCGGTTCGATCTTTCCAATCATGTCAATGCCCACATGGCAAAGGGCCAAGGTGAAGACATCACGTTCAAAGGATTCAGAGGCACATGCACTTTGTCTGTGTAGATCTGGCATTTGTGGCACTTTCTGCATCCATTGTGATCCAGTAGTAACCTGATCTTAATAATTTCTTAGCCATTGCATGTCCTCCAGCATGGGTACCTAAAGAGCCTTCATGCACCTCGTGCATCAACAAGTCTGCTTCTTTCTTATCAACACATCTGAGTAGCACCATGTCAAAGTTTCGCTTGTATAATGAACCATCAGCATTAAGGAAGAAACTACCGACCAACCTTCTCAATGTCTTCTTATCATTGGATGATGCCCCGTGTGGGTATGTTTGATCCTCTAAGAAGCTTTTGATGTCATGGAACCACGGCTCGTCATCTTTAGCAATGTCCACAGAGAAAACATATAATGGTCGGTCTAATCTGGATACCAAAATCTGAGGCACGTAATTTGCAGTTTGAACTTTGATCATGGAGGAAATGGTAGCTAAAGCATTTGCGAACTGATTTTCGTCTCAAGGGATGTACTTAAGTTTGACTGTTGTGAAGAAAGTCAATAATTTCCTCATGTAGTCACGGTATGGGATCAGATGCTCTTCGTGAGTGTACCATTTTCCGTTGGTCTGATTGATTACCAAAGTTGAATCTTCGAATACATTCAAAGTCTTGATCCTGAGGTCAATGGCTTCCTCAAGTCCCATGGTACAGGCTTCGTATTCAGCTTCATTGTTAGTGCAGGCAAAGGTGAGTTTTGCCGAGAAAGGCATATGAACTGCACCAACTCCATGACCATTCATATTGAGAGCCCCATCAAACATCATTGTCCATTCTTCTTCTGGGTCAGACCCTTTAGTGTGAACAGGCTCTTCATGATCTTTTGCTTTTAAGTACATGATGTCTTCATCGGGGAAGTCAAATCTCATGGGCTGGTAATCATCAATGGGTTGCTCAGCTAGATAGTCAGACAATACACTACCTTTAATGGCCTTTTGAGATGTGTACTGAATGTCATACTCTATCAGAATCATTTGCCATCTTGCAACCCTTCCGGTGAATGCTGGCTTCTCAAATATGTATTTGACGGGGTCCATTTTTGAAATCAACAAGGTTGTGTGAGTCAATTTATACTGTCTTAGTCGGCGAGCAGCCCACGCTAAAGCACAACAAGTTTTCTCGAGTAGTGAATAACGTTGTTCACAGTCGGTAAACTTTTTGCTTAGGTAGTATATTGCATACTATTTTCGACCAGACTCATCATGTTAGCCCAACACACACCCCATTGATCCTTCTAATACTGTCAGGTACATTATTAGAGGTCTTCCTTCAATCGGAGGCTACCTAAGAACCCCCGAACTTCCTTTTCAGTCCTAGGTGCAGGCATCTCTTGAAAGGCTTTGACTTTGTCAGGGTCAACTTCAATTCCCTTTTCACTTACGATAAATCCCAGCAACTTACCAGAACGTACCCCGAATGTGCATTTGTTGGGGTTTAGCTTCTGCTGATACTTTCTCAGGCGCTTGAACAACTTCAGCAGATTTACCAGATGGTCTTCTTCAGTAAGGGACTTGGCAATCATGTCATCCACGTAGCATTCAATTTATTTGTGGATCATATTGTGGAATAACGTTACCATATGTAAACAACCCAAATTTTCCCTCACTAATTTTACACCATGGCTTGTGATCTTTCATTTTTGCATTAGCATAAGCATACTATCTCATATTGCATGTTTGCCTCACTGCATAAGTTCAAGTTCATCTGCATCTAGGGTTTGTGATCTGAGCAATCCAAGATCTCATCTGAGCCACTCCAAAGGCCTCTGTAAATACCCCAAATTTGCCCTCACCCATTCACACCATGGCTTGTGATCTTTTCATTTGCATAAATTCTATCATAGTATCTCATACCACATTTTTTATTCACTGCATTGATTCAAAGTCATCTGCATCTAGGGTTTGTGATCTGAGCCATCCCTGAGCCATTTGAGCCACTCCAAATGTCATTAATCACTTCAAAGGGGTCCATGTATGTTCAAACATCATATCATATCCTCACAAGGTCAAAGAAGTCAAAGGATCCCAAGAACTGAAAAAAGCATGGAAGCAGAGCCAGATTTAACTGCACAGATGACCTAAAATTAGGGTTTTGGTTTCAAAGGCCATAACTCCAAATTTTTTGGTCATTCTGGTTTCTATTGGTCTCTATATTTTATAAGGATCATGCATATCAATTTTCATGAAGAAATTCAGTGGGGAAGGCATCTGATCAAGAGATGACTTCTTGAGCAAATCAGGGCATCTGAGGCCCCCAATGACCCAACCAAAGGGTATTCTCCATCACTTTGAATGTGTATGATCTTTATTTGGTCATAGAAGATGTTAGAAGTCCACAAAATTGAAGAATTTCAAGCCATTTGCAAAATTGCCTTTCTGGGAAAGTGACTTGTAATGTAAACTTGCTATTTTGGGAAAGTTTTTCAACCTCCTCAAATTGATTCAAAAATGTTTCAAATGAGAAAACTTTGGTCATGAAAGTTGTAGAATGGATTTTCCCATTTTCCAAAAGTACAAGAACTCATTCTAATTCATTTTGGATCAAAAGTTATGGCTTGTCAAAGTTGGACAAAATCACATAATTTCAAGTTTTACACCAAAGAGGCAAAGTTGCAAAACCTCATGCCAAGGCAAAATATGACTCCAAATGGACTTCTATGTATTACACAAACATGAACCATGACCTAAAAACTAAAATGCACCAAAGAATTGTTCATTTTCATGCCTTGATCTTTAAGAAACTTCAAAAGGGCCAAAACTTTGTGAAATTGCAAAAACTCACATAAACTCAAATCCACTTGCTGCATTGCCTCAAATTCATTTCCATGGTTCTCCTTGATCATAGCTGAGCCAAGCCATGCCCTTGTACCATGACTGAACCAGCCCATACCTCCTCTTACACAAAAGTTGACTTTTGGCAAAATGAACCATACCAATCAACATAGGCCAGCAACAACTCTCTGACCTATCCAAACTTGATACATGTACCAAAAGGAACTCAACACAACACATAACACAGCCTAATCTCTCCCACAAGTCAGCATCCCCAAAACTCTCCTCTTATGCATTTTGCTTCGAATCTCAATACACAGGCTTCAAACATCAAAACAAACTTCACAAAACCATTCACCATGATCCTCTGATCAATTCCCAACCATCAATTTGCCCTGAAAAGCCCACAAACAGAAACACGATTTTTCACTCCCCTTGAACAGAACTTCATCAAACTCTTAAAACCAGCTACATTAAACTCCAACCAAGCCTCAAAGCTTCCTCAAGAAGATCATTGGAGCCATTTTGAAGCAAAGAAGCAGTCAGAAAGCTCCTGGATTGAAAGCTCCATTTCAGGTGAGCTCAAGAACAATTTTTCCAGAAACTTGTTTTTAAGTTACTAAATGATTCTTTATGCTTCACTGATCATGCTGATGTGTTTTGTTTTGAAAATGGTTGAGAAATGAGTATGTATTCATGTTCTGAAATTTTTTGACCTAAAACTGTTTTGATTCGATTCTCACTTTGGATGTGTTTTAAATGTTGTTTGTTTGGTGATTCTTAATGTATGGTGTATGGGGATCATTTCTGGGCAGAGAGATTGGATTTTAGAAGCCTAAGGAAGAAGATAGCAATTTTCAGGGAGAGGTGTGGCCAGAGAAGATGACCGGAGGTCATTTCCGGCCACCTGAAAGTCATTAGCGCATTAATGATGATTAGGGCTCAGTTTGAATTTGGACCATGGATTCTGTTGACCAGTGTTGACTCCCGCGCGTTTGTGTGGCTCAGATCACCCCATTAAGCCCTAATCCACGTCATTAACATAATTAATTAGGTTTTAGTTTTAATTTGGTCAGTTTGAATCTCAGCCATCAGATCACGCGCCAGTCAACTCCCTCCAAAACCATTTGAATCTCAGCCATGGATCTTGCATACTTCTCATAATTTCATTTTTAATTCATTTATTTTGTATTTAACTTCTACGAATTTTAAAAAATAGCAAATCATATTTAAAAATTCTGAATTTTTTTGTCAAGCATTTCATTAATTTTCAGAACCCAAAAATATTTTTACTTTTATTTTTTGCATTAAAAATCATTTTTAAATCATTTAAATGTTTATTTTTAATTAGTTAATGAAAATTAATTAATTAAAAATGCATTTAGGTATTTAAAAATCACCAAAAAATTCACATTGCATTTTAAAACATTTAGAAACATTATCAAACTCTCAAAACAAATTTCTTTTTGGTTCTTGAACTATTTTGACAATTTTCATTGGAATTTAATTCATTTAAAGGCAATATCTTTGTTCAAACTTGGAAAAATCCATTATGTCTAACCATTGAGAGTTTGATGATGGTTCTTCTTGCATTGCATCCTCCATAACATGTAGTTTATAAGATAAAATTGGCTTGAATTCATATTTCATTTTCAATTTGTTTTGTATTTTTCATTGTGAGGTACCTTGAAACCCTAATTGACTTGAGAAATTCATAACTTGCACTAGGTTAAGAGTTAGGTCCCCTACTTTGGGCAGTGAACTTGTGTAGGTTTAGGGTTCCTTTGATCCCATTTTCAAATTTTTATCTTGTCATTTGCTTCTGGTTTTGAATTTTTGCATTGCATGTTGTATGTAAACCCTAATTTGTGCCTTCCTTTGCATCCACCTCTCATTTGCTTGCATTTAAGAGCTTGAAATGACATTTTGTGTATCCACATGATTCATAATACATCTTAGGACATATTAGAATCATGTTTGATCATTGCATCTTCCATTTGCCATGTTATATGTCCATTCCATTTCATAAACTTTCATGAACTTCTATGGTTCACAACATGCCTCATTTGCATTCTTATGTTTGTATGATCACTCTCATCTCTTGTCATGTGTTTGCATCATCTCTTAGCATCATTTGCATCATGTGTATGTTTCTGACTTTGGCCTTTGCCCATCCATATGCATTGTTTCATCTCATTTCTTCCCTTATGCATCTTGTACTAACTTTTCAGGTTAATGGTAAGTTTGTTTGGGAGGTGGATTTGCCTTCACCTCCTACCTCTTCTCACCTTATCATTTTACATCCTTGCTGCATTTCTACTTGTCTTTCAGTGAGCTTGCTCACTTGTGCCTCTCTTCCCCCTATTCTCTTCTCCTCTCATCTCTTTTCTATCTTGCTTCTCCTTGGTGGCTTCCTTGAAGATTTCTCCTCTTAAGCCTCACAAACCCTAGGACTTCCAAGCATGATAACATTTTAGGATTGTTTAGTCCCCCTTAGACTCTTTCCTTTGAGTTTTCTTTGAGTCTTCTCTTCTCACCTCATAATCAAGGACTAAACCCTAAAGGTTTTAAGGCTTTGTGATTAAGCTTATGCCTGCATCCTTCTATTAGGATGGAGTGTATAACTTTAATCCTAAGTGTTAAACCCTTAATGTGTTTAAATCCTTTAATCAATTCACTTAATAATCATCAAGACATCAAGCTTGTAACTCGGGCCTTGCATTAGGGTTCTAATTCTTCCTTAATTGGTTAAGAAGGACTAACCCTAGTGTTAATGGACAAGTCCCGCTCAAGTTGTCTTACAAACCATAAAAATCACTTCTTAATCTTACCATCAACTAAAAATCCACTTTAGTAAAGGCTTTGTTTTGTCATGAGGTTAATCCCTAATCATGGATTAAGTTGAGGAGCCTTCCTCAGCTTAAATGTTCTCATCTATTATCCTTCTATTAGGATGGTGTAATGGGTCCATTAAATCCTTGATTATGGCTTAAACTCATTACTTAACACTAAACAAAAACAACAAAAACATCTAAATAATCACAAGTAGGTTAATGACCTTAATCCTGCATCATGGTGATTAAGTGTGAGGTGCTTACTTCACATTTTAGGTATTCACATTACCCCTAATCAGAGGGAGGATGTGATGAGTTTACTAACCCTTGGTTTAGGCTTAAGCTCATTTTCTTATGACAAACTCCAAAAGCAATAAAAGATTGAAAATACCAAAAACAAACAATAATCGTCTCCTCCGGGATTCTTTTCTCATCTCATTCACTCATAAACGAGAACTTGCTTCTTCCGTCTAATGCAAGACAGTTTGCACCTGAGCCAGACGGGTCATACACTTGAGCATAGACAAGTAAGCAGTTCACAAGTCAATTTACCTTTCAGTCTCTTTGAGTCGAACTACGGTGTTCTGACTTCCTCATTGCATGAGAGGATACGTAGGCATAACTTAACAGTTATCGAACAAAAGTCTCTGTATATTCCCCCTCCTTCCAGCATCATTCTTTAAGCCTCATAGTCTTGAGCATTTCATTCTTGTTCTCACACTGACACTTCTCTTGTACACTTCACTTCATTTACACTGACACTTGCATTCTTTTCCAGCTTTGATACACAGATTGCATAGACACTACCGCTTTAAAACACAAATCTTTTAAGCGTGGATCCCGTCGAGTACAGCGGACAATCTGGGTGCTAATACCTTCCCAGGTTGTAACCAACCCCCTTTCTCAGTCTCTCTGGTTCGCAACCGTCTTATTCATCTTTTCTGAGGTCTATGCAGCATTACCTTTCCTTCGCGATAAAAATGCCTAGCTGGCGACTCTTTTCCTTGTCTTCTGAGTTCACCCTTGGGTGTTCTCATCTCTCTTTCGCCGACCGTTCGCGTCTGTACCCCTTCTGACCTGGGTGTCATTTGGTGGGAGCGACAGCTTGGCGACTTTGCTGGGGACCCTTATACTGTAACCAGGGCTTCTGGTTCTTTTTGTGGGTTCCTCCTAGCGCTTGTTTGATCTGTGTTTACTGGGGTGTTATGTGCTAATTGTGTTTATATAGTTGCTTTATTTATTGCTTTATGTATAGCCTTATTTATTGCTTTCTTTACAGTTTTTTTTTCATATTTCATACTGTCATTATCATTGCTGGATCTGGTTTTCTGTTTTGGTGGGTGGGGTTCCATTGAGAGTTTGAGGTCCTATACCTGGGACCTGAGTGACACCTAGGCTAGAGTGGTTCATGTTCTTTCCCATTCCATTTCGGTCTGGTGCGGGAATATGAAACACGGTTCAGATGTGGGTTTATTCTTGAGAACTCTGTGCTACAGATTTCCTGTAGTGCTAGGGCTATCTGGGAAGCCTGCTAAGTCTGGATGACCTTTATTATGACCTTCTGTAACTAAGGTGAATTAGAGGAGGATCTTTTATGGTTATTGTAAACACTGTACCTCTGGGTTAGAAGTGTTTACACTTCTCATAACTGATCCAAGTCTGAGGATCCTTGTTCTAGAACACCACCTGTGAGGGGGTTGGGTTGTTTACAGGTTTGCAGGTACCATTGGCCACATCATACCCTGTTACTTGTTTTGATTAAGAATACCTCATTTTGGACAGTTCTTGTGATTAACCCTGGACATGTGACTCTTTATTTGAGTCCCCCACCTTGGTTGCTGGATTTCTGAACCTCCATCTGGACTTCTTGAACATACATGGTCCTTATACCAAGACAGATAAATCAGATCCAGCTTTATCACAAACCCTTGCATATCATTTGCATACATCACCATTGCATCATTTAACATTTGTTTATTTGTTTTTCAGGGTATCCACATTATATCTGGTTTGGTTTTGACCCCTTCTTCTGCATAGACCTCTATTTTCATCAGTTATCTGCTTCAGCTATCTTCATCAGTTGTCTGCTTCAGTCATCTTCATCAACACCAACATCAGCCTATCAGTGGCTCATCTCCAGTATCAGTATTGATCTTCATCAGCACCTATCTTCCTCCTCTTCAGCATTTATGACTACTCCCAGGAAGAGTAATATATCTTACCATTTCTTTGAGCCTGTGTTGACTGGTATCAGGAAGGTCCAGTCACTTATCACCCCTGACCACATCCCATTATTTAGAGAGCATTATGGAGGTATCCTGGATGTGGTTATGGACCTAGACCCTTCTCAGAGGAGCATGATCCACACATGCTTACAGTTTTATGACCCTCCTTTGAGATGCTTCACATTCCCAGACTTTCAGCTAGGACCTCTATTGGAGGAATATTCATCATTGATTGGAGTACCTGTCAGGGGTGGTGTCCCCTTCAACCCAGAAATGACTTCTCCCAGCAATGGAGAAGTGGCAAAAGCACTGTACCTGGAGCCTACTTTGATTGAGCAGAATATGACAACAAAGGCTGGGATCCCTAGTTTGCACTTGGATTTCTTGATTTCTCAGGCCATCCTTAAGGCCTCCTTGGGGGAATGGAGGGCAGTTTGTGCACTATTAGCCCTCAGCATATATGGGGTTATACTGTTTGCAGATGAGCCCAAATTTATCAGCAAGAATGCCATTCATCTTTTCCTTCTGAGGAACCCAGTACCCACATTGCTGGGAGATTTCTATTACTCCATTCATCAGAGGAATGAGAAGCAAAGAGGGAAGTTGGTGAGATGCTGTGCTCCTCTTTTTCACACTTGGCTGCTCAAACACCTGCCTAAGTCAGATGCATTCCTGAATCCTCACCAACAGAAGAATTGGGCCAAGAGGCTCATTGCTTTAACTTCAGATGACATCAGATGGTGCACCCAGAGCACCAAAGGCAAGGACATAATCACTAGATGTGGGCAATACCCAAATGTGCCTCTGATAGGAGTAAAGGGTTGCATCAACTACAATCCTTTGTTGTTTAAGAGACAACTGGGCTATGCTTTGGTTAACCCTCCTAGAGTGCAAGATTTAGCTGAGACCCTGTATTGTGAGATAAAGCCTAATCTAGCTGCTGTCAGACAAGCATCCTGGGCTTGGGACAATATCCAGACAAAAAGGATGGCTATTCTAGGGAGGTGTAATAATGTTGCTTCAGCTCAGTACTATGATTGGTCCCGTACTAGAGCTCAGGTTACTGGAATGCCTTTCACCATTGAGGATATACCTGGACCATCCACAGCACAGCCATCAGCAACTGTCAGCCTGGAAGAATTTGAGAAGCTGAAGGAAAGGAATGAGAATTTGTCTCAAGCTCTGAAGAAGACCCTTTGGGAAAGGAGTGATGGTCGTCTGGACATTGAGAGGTTGGAGAAGCTTAGGGTGGAGCATCTGACCAAAATTGAGAAAACAGAAGACTACATCAGAAAAGCAAGAGCCGGGGAACAAATATTGAAGAATGCCTGTAAAGAGGCCAAGCTTCAGAAGGCTAGGACTGATCTCTATCTGCAAGAAAGTCAGGCTAGGTGGGTCAGGATCACTGAAGCCCGGACACAAGAAGATCAGAAAACTCAAGCCAAGATTGAGCAGTTAGAGGCCAATGAAAAGAAGCAACAGGAGGCTTTGCTGGCAGCTCAGAGGGAGATTTCAGAGTTGAAGCTTAGGGCAGGATTAAAGAGATCAAAGGACCAGGACAGGCACAAGAAGCTGACCACTGCCATTGCCACCAGGAACCTCCTCATTAGGACCATTACAGAGCATCCAGCTGGTCCAGTGACTGAGGCACTTCTGAAGGAGGTTGAGGAGGATGAGTTTGGATTGGATGTCTGATTTTCTTTGCTTGATGTTCATTTCCATTTTATGTACTTTTCTCTTTTGTATTTTGACCCTCCGAGGGCATGTGTTGTAAAAAAAAAAACTATGTATTGTTCAGTATTTGTAATATATTTTAGTTTTGTTTCCATTTTGGGATCTATTTTCTCAACAAAGTCAAAAGCATCTTCCTCGGGGTCTTGAAAGGTCAAAACCAAGAACCAAGCCGGATACCTTGGAAAACAAATAAGCATATTGCATTGCATACTAACTTTTGTTTTGTTTTGTAGGTTTTGCCTTTATTATGTTTGTTTCTAACTCTGTTGTGCTTCAGGAAATATTGCTCGCCGCCGGGTGTTCCCTGTCAACCGTACGCACCAGTACCCTACTCGCAACAACCTTCCTGGTATCCAAATGGATCAAGTGCATCAGGACCTGACTGAGGTCAGAACTCAGATGGATAATGAAAGAGTGGAGATGAGGAACCAAATGGCTCAATTCATGACTGTGATGACTGGCCTGGCCCAGAGCCAAGAAAGGTTAAGGGCATTAGTAGAAAGACAAACTCCCGAAGAACCTCACCCTGGCACTAGAGGAACTAGCAACAATGAGGGAGGTCAGCCTCATGTTAACCCACCAGTATTTGGACCTCATCTAGATCCGGAAGTCAACATCCCAAGGAATGTGCAGGGCAACACTGCTGCAGGCAGGATCTTGCAAGAAGATCCTCAAGAAGAGCAGTTTACTGTAATGGGAGTTGGAGATGAAGTCTATGATAGGAGGTTTGATGAAATTGCTGAGAAGTTGAGATCTTTGGAGTCTCAAAATTCCTTGGGCTTCGATGTAATGGATATGGGGATAGTGGATGGGGTGAGAATTCCCCACAAGTTCAAGCCCCCGTGCTTTGAGAAATACAATGGAAACTCTTGTCCACGAACTCACCTGCAGTCTTTCCTGGGACGACTTAAAGCTTACACCATGGATGAGAAGCTGTGGATGTTCTACTTTGAAGACAACTTGACTGGAGCTTCAAGAGAGTGGTATTCACACTTGACCAGAGCCACTATCAGATGCTGGAAGGACTTAGCTGAAGCCTTCATCAGGCAATATCAATACAATTTGGACATGGCTCCTAATAGGACCCTTATGATGGGAATGTCTCAATCTTCCAGAGAAAGCTTCAGAGAATATGCCCAAAGGTGGAGACAGCTTGCTGCTGCTGTCCAGCCACCCATGTCGGAAAGAGAAATGGCCGACATGTTCATGAATACTTTGCAAGGAACATATATTGACAGACTGGCTGCCTTTTCTTCCACCAGCTTCGTAGACGTAGTTATAGCCGGTGAAAGAATTGAGAGTCTATTAAAAATGGGCAAAATTTCTGATAATGGTGCAAGTTCGTCCAATAATCCCAGGAAGCCTTTTGTAGGACCTCGAAGGACCGGTGAGACAAATTCCATTCATGCCAGCAGGGGCAGACCTCAGTATGTTCACAGATCAGTAGCAGCAGTCACCATTCCGGCTCCGATTCCTCAACAATCAGCATATCAACAACCACTACAACCACAATATCAACAGCAAGTTCAGTATCCGCCACAGAGAACCTACAACAATAGCAACATCAATCAACAACAACGAGCCTTTCAAAGACCATCACAGGCAAACAGGGTGATTGACCCTATCCCTATGCCTTATGCTGCCTTATTGCCACAACTCCTGAAGCTCAACTTGGTTGAGTTAAGGACATTGGCACCACCAGATCCCTCCAATCTCCCAAGGAATTATGATGTCAACGCCAGATGTGCTTTCCACTCCAATGCACCTGGCCACAATACAGAAAAATGCAGGGCTTTACAAATGAAATTCCAAGATCTGGTGGATTCTAAAGCCCTCAACTTTGCACCCCCTCCAAATGTCAACAAGAATCCTATGCCTAATCATGGCGGGCCGAGGATTAATGCCATTGAGGAAGACAGACCATCTACTTTGATCACCAGTGTTGCACAGATTCGAACACCTTTGGTCGAAATTAAAGCTCAGCTTCTAGAGTGCCAGGTGTTTCCCGGGTGTGAGCTCGATTGTGGGTATTGCAACATTGCAGTCAACGGGTGTGATAATTTGAGAAGCGTCATAGATGGTCTTATTAAGGATGGAATTCTTCAGATCTCAACAACGGTGCCTACAAATCCAGCAATTCCTTTAACAACAATTCCTGATTCTTCTACAACAGCAGCAACAATCATTCCTACCGATTCATTAATATCATCAACAATGGCTCCGTCCATCACTTCAACGAGTCAAGTTTCAACAACCATTTCTTCTACAACATCAACATCCATTTTATCAGCAGAATCTTCTACAACGCCAACAGAAATTAATGAAGATGTCTCAGCAGTCACAATCTACTACGACCCGTCGAATGTTCCACCAGATAATAACTTTCAGTAGCAAACAGTGGCACCTCCTGCCAGATCACCAGTCACAATTTACTATGATCCACAAACCATTTCAATACCTTCCTCCGCAGCAGTCAGTCCAGTTACTATTACGGTGCATGGACCCGTTCCTTATGAAAGTAGTAATGCTATACCTTGGCATTATGGCTCTGATCTCTACTGCAATAGGGAGAAAATCACTTTGGATTCTTCAACCTCTTCTCCACAAATTGATAATGTTGGGGGAGGCGGAGTCTTTACCAGAAGCGGACGCCTTTTTGCCTCGCAAGTGCAAAGACCTAATGCCGAAGCAGAAGCTGCTGCCAAAGCAAAAGGAAAGAGTGTGGTACTTAAAGAGTCGGCTGCCAAAGAAACTCAGAAGACATCTTTTGAACAAGAAGTAGACGAGTTTATGAGAATCATAAAGAGAAGTGATTACAAGTTGGTGGATCAGCTTCACCAAACTCCCTCAAAAATCTCCATATTATCCCTGTTGATGTGTTCTGAAGCTCACAGGAATGCGTTACTGAAAGTCCTGCATGCAACATACGTGCCAGAGGAGATTACCGTTAATCAGCTAGAAACTGTGGTGGCAAATGTCAACACCAGTCATGGACTGGGTTTTACCAATGCTGACTTAACAACTGAGGGACGTAACCACAACAAGTCTTTACACATCACTCTAGAGTGCAAGGGTGCTGTATTATCTCATGTACTGGTGGACACTGGGTCGTCACTCAATGTTCTACCAAAGAAAGCCTTAGTGAAGCTAGAGTATGATGGCTTGGCACTGCGGCCGAGTAATTTGGTGGTGAGAGCATTTGATGGCTCTAAAAGATCAGTGCTTGGGGAGATTGATCTTCCTGTGATGATTGGCCCGCAGACCTTCAAAATTACCTTCTATGTGATGGACATTCAGCCGGCCTACAGCTGTTTGTTGGGTAGACCCTGGATTCACGCCGCTGGCGCTGTTACGTCTACCCTTCACCAGAAGCTGAAATTCGAGTGGGAAGGCCAGATCATCACCATCTGTGGGGAAGAAGACATCTTTGTTAGCCATCTGGCTACGTATAAGTACATTGAAATGGATGGAGAAATCCATGAAACCATGAGCCAGGGGTTTGAGGCCCTGAACATTAATGAAGCATATGTTGTACTAGGAACTTCCATGACGTCTTATCAGCAAGCCCGGAAGGTTGTTGAAGAGGGTACTGCCCAAGGCTGGGGCAAGCTGTTGCCCGTGGAAAAGAAAGAAGACAGATTTGGGTTGGGTTACAAACCAACTCAACAAGATCAATCAGAGGCTGCCAGAGAGCCCAATTTTGTCAGCGGGAGAATGCTCACCCCGGATGCTGTGAACAACTTGGAAGACGAGGGGAAAAGCGACCGCAACCTAGAGAGTTGGATACGTCCAAGGATCCCGGGGAGCCAAGTCTTTAACTGGTCTTCCCAGGAAATTATAAGGGTTACTCCTGCAGAGTAATTATTATTTCCTGTATATTTTAAGCATGCATCAAGTCTTGCATCTTGCCCAAGATGACAAGACTCATTTTGTAATCGAGCCATCTTGTAATTTTGTGCAAATGGATCAATCAATGAATATCAGACGTCTTTTGCAAACAAGTCTCTTTTTTTTTTCGCTCACTGTCTTTTCATTTTTTCTTTTTGTACAAAAATAAAATGGCAATGTTTTCAAAACAAATAGCTTCATTTTCACTTTTTCTAAATAAGATAAAAACTGATCACTAAAATAAACCAATCTAAACCCTTGCAGAAAATGCCTTTCAGACTGCACCGACAACAACACAGCTATGACTTCATATGACTTTGACAATCCAATCAATCAAGATGATGAAGGGGTTGAAGAAGATTATGAGCTACCTGAAGAGCTAGCCAGGTTGTTGAGGCAAGAGGAGAAGGTTATCACTCCTCATTAGGAGGAGATTGAAACAGTTAATCTTGGTACAGAAGAAGCAGTGAAAGAAGTTAAGATCGGAGCCTGCTTGAAAGATTCAGTAAAAGAGCAACTGATTGACATGCTTCGGGAATACGTGGATGTTTTTGCTTGGTCTTATCAGGATATGCTAGGGTTGGACACCGATATTGTTATGCACAAGTTGCCATTGAAAGAAGATTGTCCGCCAGTAAAACAGAAACTGTGCCGTACTCGCCCAGACATGGAAATGAAGATTAAAGAAGAGTGTCTCTCCCGATAGATGGGACCGGCCCAAATAAAGGTACAGACGCGAACGGTCGGCGAGAGGGACAGTGAGAACACACAGCCGTGAACTCACTGGAGATGAATAGAGTCGCCAGCTAGGCATTTTTATCCCGAAGGAAAGGCAATGCTGCATAGACCTAGAAAAAGAATGGATAAGACGGTTGCGAACCAGAGAGACTGAGAAAGGGGGTTGGTTACAACCTGGGAAGGTATTAGCACCCAGATTGTCCGTCGTACACGACGGGATCCACGCTTAAAAGATTTGTGTTTTAAAGGGGTAGTGTCAGTGCAATCTGTGTGTAAAAGAGCTGGAAAGATGTACAGGTGTCAGTGTAAAAGAAAAGTGATGTGTAATATACAGTGTCAGTGTAAGGATAAGAGTGAAATGCTCAAGATCATGAGGCTAAAAGAATGAAGCTAGAAAGAGGGGGAATATACAGAGACTTTTGTTCGATAACCGTTAAGTTATGCCTACGTATCCTCTCGTGCAATGAGGAAGTCAGAACACCGTAGTTCGACCCAAAGAGACTGAAAGATGAATTGACTTGTGAACTGCTTACTTGTCAATGCTCAAGTGTATGACCTGTCTGGCTCAGGTGCAAACTGTCTTGCATTAGACGGAAGAAGCAAGTTCTCGTTTATGAATGAGTGAGATGAGAAAAGAATCCCGGAGGAGACGATTATTGTTTGTTTTTTTATGTTTTCAGTCTTTTATTTCTTTTGAAGGTTTGTCATAAGTTAATGAGCTTAAGTCTGAACCAATGGGTTAGTAAACTCATCACATCCTCCCTCTGATTTGGGGTAATGAGAATACCTTAAGTGTGAAGTCAGCTTCTCACACTTAATCACCTTTGGTATAGGATTAAGGTCATTAACCTACTTGTGATTATTCAGATGTTTTTGGTGTTTTTGTTTAGTGTTAAGTAATGAGATTAAGCCATAATTAGGGATTAAACAGACTCATTACACCATCCTAATAGAAGGATAATAGATGAGAATGTTTAAGCTGAGGAAAGCTCCCTAACTTAATCCATGATTAGGGATTAAACTCATGACAAAACAAAGCCTTTATTAGGTGGATTTTAGTTAATGATAAGATGATGAAGTGGTTTTTAGGGTTTGTAAGACAACTTGAGGGGGACTTGTCCATTAACACTAGGGTTAGTCCTTCTTAACCAATTAAGGAAGAATTAGAACCCTAATGCAAGGCCCAAGTTACAAGTGTGAAGTCTTGATGATTATTAAGTGAGTTGATTATAGGATTTAAACACATTAAGGGTTTAACACTTAGGATTAAAGTTATACACTCCATCCTAATAGAAGGATGCAGGCATAAGCTTAATCACAAAGCCTTAAAGCCTTTAGGGTTTAGTCCCTGATTATGAGGTGAGAAAAGAAGACTCAAAGAGACACAAAGGTAAAACTAAGAGGGGAGACTAATCAAAACCCTAATTATTATCATGCTTGGTTGTTCCTTAAGGTTTGTGAGGTTTACAAGAGAAATCTTCAGAGGAACCACCAGGAAGCAGATGAAAGGATCAGGAGAAGCAAAGTAACTTGCTTCATTTAAGAAGTCAAGTCACTTGAAGAAAGAAAGTAAGGAGAAAAAGAATGAGCAAGCTCAAACTCAAACACATACAAAATGCAGCATGGATGCAAGAGGGATATGAGAAGAAAGTATGAGAAGTGAAGGCAAATTCACTTCTCAAAATCACTTACCACCTGAAAGGTTAGAAAAGAAATGCAATGCAATGCAAAAAGGGATGGAATGACATGATGAAAAACCAAACCGGAAGCACCTACATGATGTTAATGATGCTATGAGATGCTACAAACCAGAAACAACACATGTGGATGATCATACAAACTTATGGATGCAAATGAAGCAAGTTAAGACACATGATCATACATGAAAAGTTATGAGATGCATATGGCATACAACATGGCAAATGAAAGATGCAATGATCAAACATGCTTTCAATATGTCTTATGATGTTAAATGAATCACATGGATGCATAAAATATCATGGAAAGTCAAGGCAAGAATGCAAATACAAGATGGATGCATATGGAAGCCCAAATTAGGGTTTATGAACAATACATCAAACACAAACCAAAATCAGAAGCAAACATTAAGATAAAAAATTGAAAATGCACACAAAGGATCCCTAATCCTATACCAACTCACTGCCCAAAGGAGAGGTCTCAACTCTTAACCTAATTCAAGATATGATTTTTCTAAGTTTTCTAGGGTTTTAGGGTTCCTTAACAAGAAAATTACCAAACAAAATGAAAATGAAAGATCAAATCATGGCCATTTAATCTCACAAACTACATGCTAAACACAATGCAATGCAAAAAGAATCAAGGTCCAACTCTTTAGGGTTAGGCAGAAATGATTTTTGGAAGTTTGGATCAAAATAATGCATCAAAATGATTTTAATTCAATGAAAAATTCTCAAAATGCATCAAGATCAAAAAATAAATTTGGTTTGAAGGTTGGACAATGTTTCTAAATGGTTTTAAAGATTTCATGAATTTTTTGGTGATTTTTAAATACCCAAAAGTATTTTTAATTAATTAATTCTCATTAATTAATTAAAAAGAAACTTTTAAATATTTAAAAATACTTTTTTAATGCTAAAAATGAAAATAAAAATATTTTTTGTTTTAAAAATTAATGAAACTCTTGGTAAAAAATTTCATAATTTTTAAAGCCTTTTTGCTATTTTTAATAAATTGTATAAAACAAATGAATTAATATGAAAATAAAATGAATTTTAAACTGAAAAATAGAAAGTAATCAGATCCAATGGACCAGATTCAAACTGAAACACGCGCGCATTGACTTGGCGCCAGATCCTATGGCCAGCATTCAAACTCAGCTAATTAATGATTATGCCCTAATCCTGCCGTTAATGACCCTCAGGTGACCGGAACAGTGTTCCGGTCATCTTCTCCGTTCACTCCAAAACACCAACTCTCTCCACACGCATCTAAAATGAAATCTAACTACACAGAAATGATCCCCATCCAAAAACGAATTAAAACCCCCATTCAAACAACATTTATCACTTCTAAACTAACTGAATCGAATCAAACAAAACCTGCAAAAAGTTTCAGAAACTGATTAAACTCTCATCTCTCCACCATTTTCAAAACCAAAGGCATCAGAGTGATCAGTGAACAACAAAGAACAACTTAGGAACTTTAAAAATCATTTCTGGAAAAAAAGTTCTTGAGCTACCTGAGTTTCGAAGCTTTCAATCTTGCAACTTTCTGACCCCTTCCTTTGATGCAAACCACTCCCTTTGGTCCCTTGATGATGTCTGGATGCTTAGCAAGAGTTTATGCTGGATAGTTTGGGAGATTGAACAAGTTCTGTTCAAGCTCAGGTGAGAACTGTGTTTGTGATTCAGGCAGTTTCAGGCAAGGGTGAGGGGTTCTTTGTGATCAGGGTGATGATTTGAGAAGGTTTGTGAAGTTTGTTCAAGTGTTTGTGGCCTGTGTAATGAGTTTCGAATGCTTTGGCTTTGAGAGTGAAAAATGGGGAAGTTGAGTTCCTGCTGGTTTCAGGCTTATGTCTTGTTGGTTTGGGTTCAATGGAGCATGGTGAGATGATTAGTGGAGTTTGTTTGAGTGTTTATGGCCTGTGGAATGAGTTTCGAATGTTCTTGCAAGTGAGAGTGAAAATGTGAATGTGTTGCTATGGCTTGCTTCAGGCTTTCTTGTTATGTGAAATGGCTGGCATTTGATCCACATAAACAAATCTTATTGGTCAGATGATGTGACTTGTGCTTTTGTGATTGGTATGGTGCTTTTTGCAAATTGTCAACTTTATGTAAGAGAAAGCATGGGTCAAGTTCTAGCTTGGTACAAGGGGTGTGGGCTGCGCAGAAAGGTGAGGGGAAAGGCTAGGGCTGGTTCAGCAACATAGGCAGCAAGTGGATGGAAGTGTTATGATGGTTTTGCAACTTGCTTGCTTTTGAATCTTCATGAAAATATCTTGCTCCAAAGGCCAAACAAATGAGAAACCCTTGGCCCATTCTGATTTTTAGGTCACATGTGATGTTTTTGTAATGGTTTGACATGAATTAGAAGTCACAAATGCCTTTGATACATGATTTTGCAAATTTCTCATTTGGTGCATATTTTGAAAATTAGTGATTTTTGCCAACTTTGACACACCATAACTTTTGATCCAAAATGAATTAGGTCATGTTCTTGTACTTTTTGAAAAGGGAAAAATCTAATCTACAACTTTCATGACCAAAGTTTTTTCATTTGAAGCATTTTTGGATCAAAAAGTAAGGGTTGAAAAAGTTGCATAAAATGACATTTCATTAAAAGTCAACCATGCCCAAAAAAGTCAACTTTGCAAAAACTTCAAATTCTTGAATTTTGTGAACTTCAACCTTCTTCCATGATCAAATAAAGATCAAATACACTCAAAATGATGAAGATCACCCCTTGGTTGGGTCATTGGGGGCCTCAGATGCCCTGATTTTGCACTGACTTGTCTTAAAAGTCAACCCTTGATCAGATGACTTCCCCATGGAATTTCTTCATGAAAATTGATATGCATACTCCCTATACCATATAGAGACCAATAGAAATAAGAATGACCAAAAAAAATTGGAGTTATGGCCTCTGAAACCAAAACCCTAATTTTAGGTCAACTGTGCAGTCAAGCCTGGCTCTGCCTCCATACCAATCCCAGTTCTTGTGATTCTTTGGCATTCTTGACTTTGAGAAGATGTAATATGATGCTTGTACATATATAGACCCCTTTGAGGTGATTGATGACTTTTGGAGTGGCTCAAGAAGCTCTTGGATTGCTCAGATCACAAACCATAGATGCAGATGACTTAGAATCTATGCAGTGAATCAAAAATGGGATATGAGATGTTATGATTGTGTTTATGCATATGAAATGATCACCAGCCATGGTGTGAATGGGTGAGGGAAAATTTGGGGTGTTTACAGCTGCCCCTATTCAAACATGAGTTAGCTGTGCAGGATGTAAGCAACGGCTTAACAGGCAAACAAGATAACTTGTGGTTGAATACTAAAGACAGTCCAAAATTTGCACTTACAAAATGAAGAAGAAAAGGGATATAGACTGTAAAGGAAAATAAAGTATATTGTAAAGTGTGGGCGACGGAGGACGACCGTCGAGCAGAGGACGACTGTCGGGTAAAGAGCTATGACGGGGACGGCCGACATGCTGGGAGAAGGTGCGGAAAATAAAGCAATGACGGGGACGGCCGACATGCTGGGGATAAAAGAATTATGATGGGGACGGCCACCAAGATAAAGCTGTAAAATTCTCTGGGGATTAATGAAACATGATGGGGACGGCCATCAAGTTCATAAAGTAAAGTAACCAATGATGGGGACGACCATCGGGTTAGAAAGAAAAGGGACCACGATGGGGACGGCCATCGGGTTAAAGAATAAATGAAATAAACAGATGATGAGGTACGGTCATCAAAGGTGAAGGACGATCACCTAGCAGGGGACGGCTGCTCTGTTGGGGATAAGATGAGGAACGGTCATCTAAGGTGGAGGACGACCACCTGGCAGGGTACGGCTGCCGAAAATATCACGACATAGGACGAATGCCGGATAAAAGGTCAACGATGGGGACGGCCATCGGATGAGCATGATGGAGGACGACCATCAAGAGGTGGAGGACGACCACCTAGCAGGGGACGGCTGCTCTCAAGGTTTGTCATGACATAGGACGAATGCCAGATAACCAAAATCAACAATGGGGACGGCCATTGGATAAAATGACGAAGGACGATCATCAAAAGGTGGAGGACGACCACCTAGCAGGGGACGGCTGCTAAATAACAACGATGGGGACGGCCATCGGATGAGCATGATGGAGGACGACCATCAAGAGGTGGAGGACGACCACCTAGCAGGGTACGGCTGCTCTCAAGGTTTATCATGACACAGGACGAGTGTCAGATAAAAAAGAAAATTTGTTTGTTGGTGATCTACTGGGGAGTGGTAAACACGGACGAGTGTTTACATCCAAGAAATAAAAGGGTAAGTGTTTAGATGTTTGTATAGATTAAAGATGCGGACGAGCATCCTTAAGACTACGATACAGACGAGTATCGGGTAGAAACAAATACTGACACGCGTTCAGAGATGATGATACGGACGAGTATCAACTGGTTAACAGAGAACACAGACGAGTGTTGAATCTGAAGGGACTCTTCCGGGGAATAGTAGACACAGGCGAGTGTCTAAATTCAAGAAGACATGAGTGTTTGACACAGTGTATGGATTAAAGATGCGGACGAGCATCCTTAAGACTATGATACAGACGAGTATCATGTAGAAACAAACTCTCGACGCATGTTCTGAGATGGTGGTACGGACGAGTACCAACGAGTTAACAAAGAACAAGGACTAGCGTTGAATCTGTGGGGATGTATAAGTGGTATACACAAGATACGAACGAGTATCTGTATAAGAGTGAGTGGTGTACAGATGAGTGTTTAACTGCTGGGGAGAGTGACACAGACGAGTGTCAAAAGGAGAAGAGTGTAATATAAACAAAGTATCAGATATACAAAGTGTAGGCGACTGCGCTGGGGATATGACACGGACGGGTGTCAAAGGGTTGTCATATGTAAGTATATATGTGAGTGCAAAGAGGACGTCTTTGGCTTTCTGCTGGGTTATGACACAGATGGGTGTCAAAAAGTATCTGTAATACGAGTGTTATTGTTTGCACAGAGTGTTTAGGCGACTTTACTGGGGAGTATTGACACGGACGGGTGCCAAAGAGAGTATACACACTGGTGTTTGTGAATGTGAGGCAACTGCTTTTGCTGGGGATCTCTGCTGGGGATTTTGGGGGGAGTATTCTGTATATTGATGGATTGTCATTATTCACAAGTGTTGATTCAAAACATGGCTTATGATTATGCTATATGCTTGATTTTTGCCGTAATGCTCCGTATTAAACGGAATGCTACGCTTTGTGGGTGAATATGATGCGAATGCTATGATTATGCGAAGGGTACCAAACCGGGACTCGGATCCCGTTGCCGCGAAGATCTCCGGTCGATCTGCTTGAAATGGACATCCCAGCTGGGGATGAGATCATTGGTGGACCTGATGATATCTGCTTGGGGATTCAGGTCACTGATAAACCTATCTCAGTAATGCGGGACCCAGCTGGGGTTTGTAGAAGCTTTCTTCACTCTGTTGTGATTCCTTCGCGCGCTGCTCTTCTGGATGGAGGCTGAAGCTCTGTGGGGAAATGGTTCCCTGACCTTTGTACTCGGCTGAGGATGAAATGGCAACTCGGCCGGGGAGAAAGAGAGATTACTGAAAGACCTTCCCAGAAATTCTGTTGAGGTGGATTCTTGACTCAGCCGGGGATATGGGCGCCTTCTGTGATGCCTGGCAACTCTGATGGGGAGAAGTAATTAGTGGCAACTCAGCTGGGGAGAAAACACTTTGGGCGTTGAGTGTCGATTTGTCAACTTGCCGGAGTGAAGCTCTCACGCCCCAAGTTGCATTCCGGATTCCTGCAATCCTGAAAAGATAGAGAAACACACAAGTAATCCTGAGGTATCCTTTACTGGATTCCGTCATAGGAGTTTAGACACTTCTGAGAGTAAGTATATTTCCTGCAAGCATGTGACTTTATTTTTGAAGATAAACATCTGTATTTTATGCAATCAATTTTTCTTTAAGACATCAGACACATTTTTTGCAAATAAAAATGTACAAGACGAGACATGACTGAAAATCTGATTTTATTAATTCATATGCCCTGAATTGGCGAGATACAGTCAAAGAAACATATCCCCTGGAATGAGGAGATTGTTACAAATTGAGAAACAAAATGCTGGCAATGTTGATGACGCTTTAAGGAGCTTCCTCTTTTGCTATGACTCGTATGACTTTCGACGCTCTTCTCGTCTTGCTTTCTGAAGGAGGCTAATTCTGATGGAAGCTTGATCCTTTCGAAGCTTACCAAGTTGTAGGCGATACAGACGAATTCAGAATGCAGTTGTTCGCTTATTCCCTTATTTTGCATGGATCGCCCTTTCGGGTTTTCAATCCATCGGGATACCCATTTTTGCCTGAGCTGTCCAATGCGGCTTTTCAACTCAGCGGGTGTACATTTTTTTTGCTTATTTTCCCTTATTTTTGCCCGAGTCTTTTATTCTGTTTTTGACTCGCCGGGATGCCCTATTTTTGCCTGGACTTTCATTATGTTTTTGTGTCCAGCGGGTCATTTTTATGCGAAGTATTTTTTAACTGCATCTGAATTCACAGGGGACGGGAAATCTTCACCATCCATGGTGCTGAGCATCAGTGCTCCACCAGAGAAAACTTTCTTTACTATGAATGGTCCTTCATAATTTGGAGTCCACTTGCCCCTGTGGTCTGTATAAGGAGGGAGGATTCTTTTCAGCACAAGATCTCCTACTTGGTACTCTCGGTGCCTGACTTTCTGATCGAAGGCTTTCTTCATTCTCTTCTGATATAACTGCCCATGACAGATTGCAGCTAATCTTTTCTCTTCGATCAGACTCAGTTGTTCGTATCGGGCCCGAACCCATTCTGCTTCACTCAGCTTAACATCCATCAATACCCGTAGAGAGGGTAATTCAACTTCGACAGGTAGGACTGCTTCCATACCATACACAAGCTGATACGGTGTTGCCCCAGTGGACGTTCTGATTGACGTGCGGTACCCATGCAAGGCAAACGGTAGCATCTCATGCCAGTCCTTGTAGGTGACTACCATCTTCTGCACAATCTTCTTGATGTTCTTATTTGCTACCTCAACAACGCCATTCATCTTTGGCCTGTAAGGAGAAGAATTGTGGTGTTGGATCTTGAAGTCCCGGCACAGCTCTGCAATCATTTTGTTGTTTAGATTGGAACCATTATCAGTAATGATTCGCTCGGGAACTCCGTATCGACAAATGATATCTCTCTTCAGAAATCTGGCTACCACTTGTCTTGTAACGTTGGCATAGGAAGCTGCTTCAACCCACTTGGTAAAATAGTCAATAGCAACCAGGATGAATCTGTGGCCATTCGAAGCAGTTGGTTCAATCTTGCCAATCATGTCAATGCACCACATAACAAAGGGCCAGGGTGAAGACATCACATTCAGAGGATTGGGAGGCACATGCACCTTATCCGCATAAATCTGGCATTTATGGCATTTTCTGGCGTAAGCACAACAGTCAGCATCCATTGTGATCCAGTAATAACCCGATCTTAGCAACTTCTTGGCCATGGCATGCCCTCCAGCATGGGTACCAAAGGATCCTTCGTGCACTTCATGCATTAGCAAATCTGCTTCTGTCTTGTCGACGCATCTGAGGAGTACCATATCAAAGTTTCTCTTATAGAAGGAACCATCAGTGTTCAGAAAGAAACTACCAGCAAGCCTTCTCAAAGTCTTCTTATCATTGGAAGATGCCCCAGGTGGGTATGTCTGATCCTCCAAGAAACACTTAATGTCATGGAACCAAGGCTTATCATCTTTAACAACATCTGCTGCGAACACATATGCTGGTCTGTCAAGCCTGGACACTGAAATCCGAGGTACGAAGTTGGCAGCTTGAACTTTGATCATGGACGAAATGGTAGCCAGAGCATCTGCAAACTGATTCTCGTCCCGAGGGATATACTCAAGCTTGACTGTTGTGAAGAAAGTCAACAACCTCCTTGTATAATCCCTGTAAGGTACCAGATGATCTTGGTGGGTATACCATTTGCCGTTGGTCTGATTGATTACCAGAGCTGAATCTCCGAACACGGTCAACGTCTTGATCCTGAGGTCAATGGCTTCCTCAAGACCCATAATGCAAGCTTCGTATTCAGCTTCGTTGTTAGTGCAGCTGAAAGTGAGTTTTGCCGAGAAAGGCATGTGAACTCCTTTAGGCGTAATGAGTACTGCACCAACACCACAACCATTCATGTTAACAGCCCCATCGAACATCATAGTCCATTCTTCTTCCGGGTCAGGCCCTTCAGTATGAACAGGCTCTTCACGATCTTTTGCTTTTATGAACATGATGTCTTCATCAGGGAAGTCAAATCTCATAGGCTGGTAATTATCAATAGGTTGCTCAGCAAGATATTCAGACAATACACTGCCCTTGATGGCTTTCTGAGATGTGTATTGGATGTCATACTCCGTGAGGATCATTTGCCATCTTGCAACCCGTCCGGTAAGCGCTGGCTTCTCAAATATGTACTTAACTGGGTCCATCTTTGAGATCAACAAAGTAGTGTGGGTCAGCATATACTGTCTCAGTCGGCGAGCAGCCCACGCTAAAGCACAGCAAGTTTTCTCGAGCAGTGAATAACGTTGTTCACAGTCGGTAAACTTTTTGCTTAGGTAGTATATTGCATACTCTTTTCGACCAGACTCGTCATGCTGGCCCAGCACGCACCCCATTGACTCTTCTAATACTGTCAAGTACATTATTAGAGGTCTTCCTTCGACCGGAGGCATAAGGATTGGAGGTTCTTGTAAGTATTCCTTGATCTTGTCAAAAGCTTTCTGACAATCTTCGTTCCACCTGACCGTTTGTTCTTTTCTCAACAATTTGAACAAGGGTTCACAGGTTGCTGTAAGGTGAGATATGAACCGTGAAATGTAGTTCAATCGACCTAAGAACCCTCGAACTTCTTTCTCTGTCTTTGGTGCAGGCATCTCTTGAATAGCTTTGACTTTATCAGGGTCAACTTCAATCCCTTTCTCACTCACAATAAAACCCAGCAGCTTACCAGATCGCACCCCGAACGTGCACTTGTTGGGGTTCAACTTCAGTTGGTACTTCCTCAGACGCTTGAACAGCTTCATCAGATTTACCAGATGATCTTCTTCAGTAAGGGACTTGGCAATCATGTCATCCACGTAACATTCTATCTCTTTATGGATCATATCGTGGAATAATGTCACCATAGCCCGTTGATACGTCGCACCGGCATTCTTGAGCCCGAATGGCATTACCTTGTAGCAGAACGTGCCCCAGGGTGTGATGAAGGTTGTCTTCTCCATGTCTTCAGGTGACATTTTAATCTGATTGTATCCTGAAAATCCATCCATGAAGGAGAATACCGAGAACTGAACCGTATTATCCACCAATACATCAATGTGAGGTAAAGGGAAATCATCTTTCGGGCTAGCTCTGTTCAGATCCCGGTAGTCAACACACATTCTTACTTTTCCGTCCTTTTTAGGCACAGGTACTATATTAGCAACCCACGGTGGATAGCTAGTTACGGCAAGGAACCCGGCGTCCCATTGCTTTTGTACCTCTTCTTTGATTTTCATTGCCATGTCTGGGCGAGTACGGCGTAGCTTCTGTTTAACCGGCGGGCATTCTTCTCTCAAAGGCAGCTTGTGCACAACAATGTCGGTGTCCAACCCTGGCATATCTTGATAAGACCAAGCGAACACGTCCACATACTCTTGAAGCAGGTCAATCAGTTGTCTCTTCACCGAGTCTTGTAAGCAGGCCCCGATTTTAACTTCCTTCACGTCTTCATCTGTACCAAGATTGATCGTTTCAACCTCCTCCTGGTGAGGAGTAATAACCTTTTCCTCCTGTCTTAACAACCTGTCTAGCTCTTCAGGAAGCTCATACTCTTCTTCAACCCCTTCATCAGCTTGATTGATTGGATTGTCAAAGTCATACGAAGTCATAGCCGTGCTGTTGTCGGTGCGGTCTGGAAGGCACACTCTGCAAGGGTTCAGTTTGTTCATTTTAGTGATTTGATTTTAATCTTGTTTAGAAAAGTGAAATAAAGTTGTCATTTTGAAAACACTGCCATTTATTTTTTGTACAAAAAGAAAAATGGAAAAACAGCGAACGGAAAAGAGAAAAGACTCATTTGCAAAAGATGTCTGATATGTCATTGATTAATCTTGTTGCACAAAAAGTACAGATGGCCCAATTACAAAATGAGTCTTGTCATCTTGGGCAAGATGCAAGACTTTGATGCATGCTATAAAAATACAGGAAATAATAATTACTCTGCATGAGTAACTCTTATAATTCCCTGGGAAGACCAGTTCGAGATACTGCTCCCCGGGATCTTTGGACGGATCCAACTCTCCAGGTTGCGGTCGCTTTCATCCTCGTCTTCCAAATTGTTGACAGCATCGGGGGTGAGCATCCCCCACTAACAAAGTTGGGCTCTTTTGCAGCCTCTGCTTGATCTTGTTGAGTTGGTTTGTAACCCAACCCAAATCTATCCTCTTTCTTCTCCACCGGTAGCAGTTTGCCCCAGCCTTGGGCATTTCCTTCCTCAACAACCTTCCGGGCTTGTTGATATGATGTCATTGAGGTTCCAGGTACAGCAGATGTTTCATTTATGTTTAGGGCCTCGAACCCTTGGCTCATTGTTTCGTGGATCTCCCCATCCATCTCAATGTATTTGTAGGTAGCCAGGTGGCTAACAAAAATGTCCTCCTCTCCACAGATAGTAACGACTTGACCCTCCCACTCGAATTTTAACTTCTGGTGAAGGGTTGAGGTCACGGCGCCAGCGGCGTGAATCCATGGCCTACCCAATAAACAGCTGTAGGCAGGCTGTATATCCATCACGTAGAAGGTCGTTTTGAAAGTTTGCGGGCCAATCGTTATAGGCAACTCAATCTCACCCAGAACCGATCTCTTAGAACCATCAAAGGCTCTCACCACCAGGTTGCTGGGTCGTAACGCCAATCCGTCATACTCTAGCTTCACAAGGGCTTTTTTAGGTAAGACATTAAGGGATGACCCCGTGTCTACCAGCACATGGGAAAGGACTGCACCTTTACATTCCATGGTAATGTGCAAAGCCTTGTTATGGTTGCGGCCTTCCGTAGTCAAATCAGTGTTGGTGAACCCTAGTCCATGACTAGCATTAACATTTCCAACCACAGCTTCCAACTGATTGACGGTGATCTCTTCAGGCACATAAGCTGCGTGCAAGACTTTTAGTAGTGCGTTCCGATGGGCTTCGGAGCACATAAGCAATGATAGGATTGAGATCTTGGAAGGCGTCTGGTGAAGCTGATCCACTATTTTGTAATCACTTTTCTTGATGATTCTCATGAATTCATCAACTTCCTGGTCAAAGGGTGTTTTCAAAGCTTCTTTAATAATTTGCTCTTCCTGCACCAAGCTTTTTCCTTTTGCCTTGGCAGCAGCTTCTGCTTCGGTAGTGGGTCTTTGAATTTGTGGAGCAAAAAGACGTCCGCTTCGAGTGAAGCCTTCGCCTCCTCCCACATTGTCTATTTGTGGTGCAGGGGTTGATGATTCAAAAGTGATTTTCTGTCCTTCGCAGTATAGATCAGAGCCGTAATGCCAGGGGATGGCATTACTGTTTTCATAAGGTACTGGCCCAGGCACCGTGATAGTGACTGGACTGATTGCAGCTGCGGAAGGGACTGTGATAGTCTGTGGATCATAATATACTGTGACTGGTGCTCTGATGGGAGTAGCACTTTGTGAGTTGTAGACGGAGTCATTTTCAGGATCGTAATAAATCGTAACTGTTGAGACATCTTCATGGTTTGTTGCTGATGTTGTAGGAGACATTGTTGGAAGGATGGGTGTTGTTGTTGTAGGAGATTCAAAATGAAGCGGTGCTGAAGCTGTAGAAGGAATGTCAGTTGATATCTGGTCATTTGAGATGACAGATGAAGCATTTGTTGATGAAGCTGAAGAGTTGTCGGGAACAATGGTTGTTGCAGTTGTAGGAGATACTGGAATTGTTGCTGATGAGATTGCGGGATTTGTTGGAATTGATGTTGTAATTTGAAGTAGGCCACTCTGGATGAGACCATCTATGCCATCCCTCAAGTTATCACAACCATTCACTGAAATGTTACAGTAAGCACACCCTAACTCGCATCCCGGGAACATTTGACATTCGAGGAGTTGAGCTTTAATCTCTACCAACGGTGTCCGAATCTGACCCACACTGGTTATTAAGTAAGACGGCTTGTCTTCTTCAATAGCATTGATTCTGGGACCACCATGGTTTGGCATAGGGTTCTTATTAACATTGGGTGGTGGTGCGAAGTTCAGAGCTTTAGAGTCTACCAGGTCTTGTACCTTCATGTGCAAGGCTCTACACTTTTCTGTACTGTGGCCAGGCGCATTTGAATGAAAAGCACATCTGGCGTTGGAGTCATAATTTCTGGGTAGACTATTAGGATTTGGAGGTGCCAACGTCCTTAGCTCAACTAGGTTGAGTTTCAGGAGTTGTGGCAATAATGTAGCATATGGCATAGGGATCGGATCGATTACCCTATTGGCCTGAGAAGGTCTCTGTTGGAATGGTCTTTGCTGATTGTTGTTGTTGGTGTTGTTGTAGTTTCTCGGAGGATATTGAGTTTGTTGCTGGTACTGAGGTTGTTGCTGATAACTTTGTTGCGGTGGTTGATAAGCTGGTTGTGGATGAGCTGGAGCGGGAATGGTGACTGCTGCTACGGACCTATGAACATATTGGGGTCTGCCTCTGTTGGCATGGATAGCATTGGTTTCACCAGTTCTTCTTGGGCCTGCAAAAGGCTTCCTTGTGTTGCTGGATGAGCTGGCACCATTGTCAAAAATCTTGCCCATCTTTAACAGGCTCTCAATTCTCTCCCCAGCTATGACAACATCTGCAAAGCTAGTGGAAGAGAAAGCAGCCAGCCTGTCAATGTATGTTCCTTGGAGGGTGTTCATAAACATATCTGCCATCTCCCTCTCTGACATAGGTGGCTGAACAGCAGCAGCCAATTGCCTCCATCTCTGGGCATACTCTCGGAAACTTTCTCTTGATGACTGTGACATTCCCATTAGGAGGGTCCTGTTGGGTGCCATATCTAAGTTGTACTGATACTGTCTGATAAAGGCCTCTGCCAGGTCCTTCCAACACTTGATAGTTGCTCTTGTCAGATGAGAGTACCATTCCCTCGAGGCTCCCGTCAAGCTGTCCTCAAAATAAAACATCCAGAGCTTCTCGTCCATGGTGTAGGCTTTCAACCTTCCCAGAAAGGATTGTAAGTGGGTCCGTGGGCAAGAAGTCCCGTTGTATTTTTCAAAACAAGGAGGCTTAAACTTATGGGGAATCCTGACCCCGTCTACCAAGCCCATGTCCATAACATCGAAACCCAAAGAGTTTTGAGACTCCAAGGATCTTAATTTCCCAGCTATCTCATCCAGCCTTCTGTCATAAGCTTCCTCCCCAGCACCCATTACTGTGAACTGATCCTCTTGGGGGTCTTCTTGCAGTACCCTGCCTGCAGTGGCAGTCCCTTGAACATTAGCAGGAATATTGACCTCTGGATGAAGGTGGGGGCCAAATACAGGGGGATTGACATGAGGTTGGACCCTCTCATTGTTGCTTGTGCCAGCAGTCCCTATGTGTGGATCTTCTTGATTCTGCCTTTCCACCATTGCTCTCAATCTTTCTTGGCTCTGAGCCATGTTGTTCATCACTTCCATAAACTGCGTCATCTGGGTTCTCATTTCCAATCTTTCATTTGCCATTTGATTTCTGACCTCTGCAAGGTCCTGTTGTACCTGATCCATTTGTATGCCCGGAAAGTTGTTACGGGTTGGATATCGATGCGGACGGTTGAGGGGAAATACCCGGCGTCGAGCAATAGTTCCTGAACATCACAACAGAGTTAGTAGCAATAAAACAAAACCTACAAAACAAACAAAAGGTTAGCATGCAATGCAGTATGCTTATTTGTTTTCAAGGTATCCGGCTTGGCATTCGGTTTTGACCCTTCCAGATCCTTGATGATGTTGTTGATGTTGCTTTTGAAGTAAATTCGGATGGAACAAACTGATACATATATTACAAAAGGCAAATGGTACATAGTTTGTTTACAAATACAAGCCCTCTGAGGGGTCAAAATACATTACAAGAAAACAAAAGTACATAAAATGAAAGCAACAACAAGCAAATAGTCAAACACCAAGACCAAACTCATCCTCCTGAACTTCCTTGAGAAGTGCTTCAGTCACAGGATCAGCTGGACGCTCCGTGAGATTCCTGATAAGGAGGTTCCGGGTAGTAACAGCTGTAGTTAGCTTCTTGTGTTGACTTTGGTCCTTTGACCTCTTCACTCCAGCTCTGATCTTCAGTTCTGATATCTCCCTCTGGGCTGCTGCCATGGCTTCATGCTTCTCTTTTGCACTAGCTTCCAGCTGCTCTATCTTGTCTTGGACCCTCTTATCCTCCAGAGTACGAGCTTCGGTGATCCTGACCCACCTAGCTTGACTCTCCTTTAGATACAAGTCTGTCCTGGCTTTCTGGAACTGGGCTTCCTTGCAAGCATTCTTCAGAATTTGTTCTCCAGTCCTAGACTTCTTGATGTAATCCTCAGACTTCTCAATTTTAGCCAGATGCTCCACTCTCAACTTCTCTAACCTCTCAATATCCATCCTACCATCACTCCTCTCCCGGAGGGTCTTCTGCAAAGCCTGAGTCAACTTCTCATTTCTCTCTTTCAAACCCTCAAACTCCTCCAAACTGACAGTGGCAGGGGGTGGTGTTGAGGATGATCCAGGCATATCCTCCATGGTAAAGGGCATTCCAGAGAATTGAGCCCTGGCATGGGACCACTCATGGTACTTTGCTGATGCTACATTGTTGCACTTCCCCAAAATGGTTACTCCCTTAGTTTGAACATTGTCCCAGGCCCAGGCTGCCTGCCTAACAATAGCCAGATTAGGCTTGTTCTCACAATAAAGAGTCTCAGCCAAGTCTTGTGTCTTAGGAGTGTGGACCAGTGCATAGCCCAGTTGTCTTCTGAACAGCAGAGGGTTGTAATTAATGCTACCCTTAACTCCTATCAGGGGTACATTGGGAAAATGCCCACAACTGGTGATGATATCCCTGCCCTTTGTGCTTTGAGTGCACCACCTGATATCAGCTGAAGTCAGAGCAGTGAGTCTTCTAGCCCAGTTCCTCTGCTGATGAGGATTCAAAAATGCATCTGTTTTGGGCAAATGCTTGAGAAGCCAAGTATGGAACAAAGGAGCACAACACCTCACTAATCTTCCCCTCTGCTTTTCATTCCTCTGGTGCACTGAGTAGTAAAAATCCCCCAATAAAGTGGGCACTGGGTTCTTCAGGATGAAAAGGTGGATTGCCTTCTTGCTAATGAATCGAGGCTCATCTACAAATAATATGATCCCATATATGCTCAGGGCCAATAAAGCACAGACTGCTTTCCACTCTCCCAAAGAAGCTTTCAGGGTAGCTTGAGAGATCAAGAAATCCAGATGCAGGCCAGGGATTCCAGCCTTAGTAGTCATATGTTGCCCAATCAGAACTGGTTCCAGATGCAATGCCTTTGCTACTTCTTCATTACCAGGAAAGACCATCTCAGGGTTGAAAGGGATTCCACCCCTGATAGGTATACCAACCAATGATGAGTATTCTTCCAATAAAGGGCCCAGCTGAAAGTCCTGAAAAGTGAAACACCTCAGTGGGGGATCATAAAACTGAAGGCAAGTATGAATCAGGCTCCTCTGTGAAGGGTCCAGATCCATAACCACATCAAGTATATCTCCATAGTGTTCCCTGAACAGTGGTATATGGTCTGGAGTGATCAGGGTCTGAATCCTCCTGATGTCAGCTAGCTCAGGCAGGAAAAAGTGGTAGGAGATGTTACTCTTTTTAGGTGCCATGATGTTGAGGATGAGTTGAGACAGGTGCTGATGGTAAGACTGAAAAGGGGCCACTGACTGGCTGGTGCAGGTGACTGAAGCAGGCAACTGATAGCTGAAGCAGATGCTGATGAAGATAGGTCTATACTGATGATGGGGTCAAAACCAAGCCAAAAATGAAGATGGATACCCTGAAAAACAAATAAACAAATGTCAAAATGATGCAATGATTATGTACGCAGATGATATGCAAGGGTTTGTGACTGAGCTGGATCCGATCAAGTGCTCTGATATAAGTCCAGGTATATTCAAGAAATCCAGATGGAGGTCTATAGGTCCAGTAACCAAGGTAGGGGACTCAAATAAAGAGTCACATGTCCAGGGTTTAGAATCACAAGAACTGTTCCAACATGGAGTATTCTTAATCAAATCAAAGTAACAGGGTATGCTGAGGCCAAGGGTACCTGCAAACCTGTAAACAGCCCAACCCCCTCACAGGTGGTGTTCTAAAACAAGGATCCTCAGACTTGGATCAGTTATGAGAAGTGTAAACACTTCTAACCCGGAGGTACAGTGTTTACAATAACCATAAAAGTTCCTCCTCTAATTCACCTCAGTTTCTGAAGGTCAATACTAAAGGTCATCCAGACTTAGCAGGCTTCCCAGATAGCCCTAGCGTTGCAGGAAATCTGCAACACAGAGTTCTCAAGAAGAAACCCATATCTGAACCGTGTTTCATATTCCCGCACCAGACCGAGATGGAATGGGAAAGAATATGAACCACTCTAGCCTAGGTGTCACTCAGGTCCCAGGTATAGGACCTTAACTCTCAATAGAACACCCACCCACCAAGGCAAACAAACAGATCCAGCCAGCAGCACAATATGACAGTATGATATAATGCAAAGCTATAAAGAAAGCAGTAAAGCAACTGTACATAAAGCAAAAATAAACACAAATATACAAACACAAATAAGCACATGACACCCCAGTAAACACAAATCAATCAAGCGCTAGGAGGAACCCACAAAAAGAACCAGAAGCCCTGGTTACGGTATAAGGGTCCCCAGCAGAGTCGCCAAGCTGTCGCTCCCGATAGATGGGACCGGCCCAAATAAAGGTACAGACGCGAACGGTCGGCGAGAGGGACAGTGAGAACACACAGCCGTGAACTCACTGGAGATGAATAGAGTCGCCAGCTAGGCATTTTTATCCCGAAGGAAAGGCAATGCTGCATAGACCTAGAAAAAGAATGGATAAGACGGTTGCGAACCAGAGAGACTGAGAAAGGGGGTTGGTTACAACCTGGGAAGGTATTAGCACCCAGATTGTCCGTCGTACTCGACGGGATCCACGCTTAAAAGATTTGTGTTTTAAAGGGGTAGTGTCAGTGCAATCTGTGTGTAAAAGAGCTGGAAAGATGTACAGGTGTCAGTGTAAAAGAAAAGTGATGTGTAATATACAGTGTCAGTGTAAGGATAAGAGTGAAATGCTCAAGATCATGAGGCTAAAAGAATGAATATATAGAGACTTTTGTTCGATAACCGTTAAGTTATGCCTACGTATCCTCTCGTGCAATGAGGAAGTCAGAACACCGTAGTTCGACCCAAAGAGACTGAAAGATGAATTGACTTGTGAACTGCTTACTTGTCAATGCTCAAGTGTATGACCTGTCTGGCTCAGGTGCAAACTGTCTTGCATTAGACGGAAGAAGCAAGTTCTCGTTTATGAATGAGTGAGATGAGAAAAGAATCCCGGAGGAGACGATTATTGTTTGTTTTTTTATGTTTTCAGTCTTTTATTTCTTTTGAAGGTTTGTCATAAGTTAATGAGTTTAAGTCTGAACCAATGGGTTAGTAAACTCATCACATCCTCCCTCTGATTAGGGGTAATGAGAATACCTTAAGTGTGAAGTCAGCTTCTCACACTTAATCACCTTTGGTATAGGATTAAGGTCATTAACCTACTTGTGATTATTCAGATGTTATTGGTGTTTTTGTTTAGTGTTAAGTAATGAGATTAAGCCATAATCAGGGATTAAACAGACTCATTACACCATCCTAATAGAAGGATAATAGATGAGAATGTTTAAGCTGAGGAAAGCTCCCCAACTTAATCCATGATTAGGGATTAAACTCATGACAAAACAAAGCCTTTATTAGGTGGATTTTAGTTAATGATAAGATGATGAAGTGGTTTTTAGGGTTTGTAAGACAACTTGAGGGGGACTTGTCTATTAACACTAGGGTTAGTCCTTCTTAACCAATTAAGGAAGAATTAGAACCCTAATGCAAGGCCCAAGTTACAAGTGTGAAGTCTTGATGATTATTAAGTGAGTTGATTAAAGGATTTAAACACATTAAGGGTTTAACACTTAGGATTAAAGTTATACACTCCATCCTAATAGAAGGATGCAGGCATAAGCTTAATCACAAAGCCTTAAAGACTTTAGGGTTTAGTCCCTGATTATGAGGTGATTAAAGAAGACTCAAAGAGACACAAAGGTAAAACTAAGAGGGGAGACTAATCAAAACCCTAATTATTATCATGCTTGGTTGTTCCTTAAGGTTTGTTAGGTTTACAAGAGAAATCTTCAGAGGAACCACCAGGAAGCAGATGAAAGGATCAGGAGAAGCAAAGTAACTTGCTTCATTTAAGAAGTCAAGTCACTTGAAGAAAGAAAGTAAGGAGAAAAAGAATGAGCAAGCTCAAACTCAAACACATACAAAATGCAGCATGGATGCAAGAGGGAGATGAGAAGAAAGTATGAGAAGTGAAGGCAAATTCACTTCTCAAAATCACTTACCACCTGAAAGGTTAGAAAAGAAATGCAATGCAATGCAAAAAGGGATGGAATGACATGATGAAAAACCAAACCAGAAGCACCTACATGATGTTAATGATGCTATGAGATGCTAAAAACCAGAAACAACACATGTGGATGATCATACAAACTTATGGATGCAAATGAAGCAAGTTAAGACACATGATCATACATGAAAAGTTATGAGATGCATATGGCATACAACATGGCAAATGAAAGATGCAATGATCAAACATGCTTTCAATATGTCTTATGATGTTAAATGAATCACATGGATGCATAAAATATCATGGCAAGTCAAGGCAAGAATGCAAATGCAAGATGGATGCATATGGAAGCCCAAATTAGGGTTTATGAACAATACATCAAACACAAACCAAAATCAGAAGCAAAAATTAAGATAAAAAATTGAAAATGCACACAAAGGATCCCTAATCCTATACCAACTCACTGCCCAAAGGAGAGGTCTCAACTCTTAACCTAATTCAAGATATGATTTTTCTAAGTTTTCTAGGGTTTTAGGGTTCCTTAACAAGAAAATTACCAAACAAAATGAAAATGAAAGATCAAATCATGGCCATTTAATCTCACAAACTACATGCTAAACACAATGCAATGCAAAAAGAATCAAGGTCCAACTCTTTAGGGTTAGGCAGAAATGATTTTTGGAAGTTTGGATCAAAATAATGCATCAAAATGATTTTAATTCAATGAAAAATTCTCAAAATGCATCAAGATCAAAAAATAAATTTGGTTTGAAGGTTGGACAATGTTTCTAAATGGTTTTAAAGATTTCATGAATTTTTTGGTGATTTTTAAATACCCAAAAGTATTTTTAATTAATTAATTCTCATTAATTAATTAAAAAGAAACTTTTAAATATTTAAAAATACTTTTTTAATGCTATAAATGAAAATAAAAATATTTTTGTGTTTTAAAAATTAATGAAACTCTTGGTAAAAAATTTCATAATTTTTAAAGCCTTTTTGCTATTTTTAATAAATTGTATAAAACAAATGAATTAATATGAAAATAAAATGAATTTTAAACTGAAAAATAGAAAGTAATCAGATCCAATGGACCAGATTCAAACTGAAATACGCGCGCATTGACTTGGCGCCAGATCCTATGGCCAGCATTCAAACTCAACTAATTAATGATTATGCCCTAATCCTGCCGTTAATGACCCTCAGGTGACCGGAACAGTGTTCCGGTCATCTTCTCCGTTCACTCCAAAACACCAACTCTCTCCACACGCATCTAAAATGAAATCTAACTACACAGAAATGATCCCCATCCAAAAAAGAATTAAAACCCCCATTCAAACAACATTTATCACTTCTAAACTAACTGAATCGAATCAAACAAAACCTAGGGCAAAAAGTTTCAGAAACTGATTAAACTCTCATCTCTCCACCATTTTCAAAACCAAAGGCATCAGAGTGATCAGTGAACAACAAAGAACAACTTAGGAACTTTAAAAATCATTTCTGGAAAAAAAGTTCTTGAGCTACCTGAGTTTCGAAGCTTTCAATCTTGCAACTTTCTGACCCCTTCCTTTGATGCAAACCACTCCCTTTGGTCCCTTGATGATGTCTGGATGCTTAGCAAGAGTTTATGCTGGCTAGTTTGGGAGATTGAACAAGTTCTGTTCAAGCTCAGGTGAGAACTGTGTTTGTGATTCAGGCAGTTTCAGGCAAGGGTGAGGGGTTCTTTGTGATCAGGATGATGATTTGAGAAGGTTTGTGAAGTTTGTTCAAGTGTTTGTGGCCTGTGTAATGAGTTTCGAATGCTTTGGCTTTGAGAGTGAAAAATGGGGAAGTTGAGTTCTTGCTGGTTTCAGGCTTATGTCTTGTTGGTTTGGGTTCAATGGAGCATGGTGAGATGATTAGTGGAGTTTGTTTGAGTGTTTATGGCCTGTGGAATGAGTTTCGAATGTTCTTGCAAGTGAGAGTGAAAATGTGAATGTGTTGCTATGGCTTGCTTCAGGCTTTCTTGTTATATGAAATGGCTGGCATTTGATCCACATAAACAAATCTTATTGGTCAGATGATGTGACTTGTGCTTTTGTGATTGGTATGGTGCTTTTTGCAAATTGTCAACTTTATGTAAGAGAAAGCATGGGTCAAGTTCTAGCTCGGTACAAGGGGTGTGGGCTGCGCAGCAAGGTGAGGGGAAAGGCTAGGGCTGGTTCAGCAACATAGGCAGCAAGTGGATGAAAGTGTTATGATTGTTTTGCAACTTGCTTGCTTTTGAATCTTCATGAAAATATCTTGCTCCAAAGGCCAAACAAATGAGAAACCCTTGGCCCATTCTGATTTTTAGGTCACATGTGATGTTTGTGTAATGGTTTGACATGAATTAGAAGTCACAAATGCCTTTGATACATGATTTTGCAAATTTCTCATTTGGTGCATATTTTGAAAATTAGTGATTTTTGCCAACTTTGACACACCATAACTTTTGATCCAAAATGAATTAGGTCATGTTCTTGTACTTTTTGTAAAGGGAACAATCTAATCTACAACTTTCATGACCAAAGTTTTTTCATTTGAAGCATTTTTGGATCAAAAAGTAAGGGTTGAAAAAGTTGCATAAAATGACATTTCATTAAAAGTCAACCATGCCCAAAAAAGTCAACTTTGCAAAAACTTCAAATTCTTGAATTTTGTGAACTTCAACCTTCTTCCATGATCAAATAAAGATCAAATACACTCAAAATGATGAAGATCACCCCTTGGTTGGGTCATTGGGGGCCTCAGATGCCCTGATTTTGCACTGACTTGTCTGAAAAGTCAACCCTTGATCAGATGACTTCCCCATGGAATTTCTTCATGAAAATTGATATGCATACTCCCTATACCATATAGAGACCAATAGAAACAAGAATGACCAAAAAAATTGGAGTTATGGCCTCTGAAACCAAAACCCTAATTTTAGGTCAACTGTGCAGTCAAGCCTGGCTCTGCCTCCATACCAATCCCAGTTCTTGTGATTCTTTGGCATTCTTGACTTTGAGAAGATGTAATATGATGCTTGTACACATATTGACCCCTTTGAGGTGATTGATGACTTTTGGAGTGGCTCAAGAAGTTCTTGGATTGCTCAGATCACAAACCCTAGATGCAGATGACTTAGAATCTATGCAGTGAATCAAAAATGGGATATGAGATGTTATGATTGTGTTTATGCATATGAAATGATCACCAGCCATGGTGTGAATGGGTGAGGGCAAATTTGGGGTGTTTACAAAGAGGTACAAAAACAGTGGGACGCCGGGTTCCTTGCTGTAACTAGTTACCCGCCGTGGGTTGCTAATATTGTACCTGTGCCTAAGAAGGACGGCAAGGTGAGAATGTGTGTGGATTACCGGGACCTGAACAGAGCCACTCCGAAGGATGACTTCCCTTTACCTCACATTGATATATTGGTTGATAATACGACTCAGTTCTCGGTATTCTCCTTCATGGATGGATTTTCAGGATACAATCAGATCAAGATGTCACCTGAAGACATGGAGAAGACAACTTTTATCACACCCTGGGGCACGTTCTGTTATAAGGTGATGCCATTCGGACTGAAGAATGCTGGTGCCACTTATCAACGGGCTATGGTAACATTATTCCATGACATGATCCATAAAGAAATTGAATGTTATGTGGATGACATGATTGCCAAATCCCTCTCAGAAGAAGACCACCTGGTAAATCTGTTGAAGCTATTCAAGCATCTGAGGAAGTACCAACTGAAGCTAAACCCTAACAAATGCACATTCGGGGTGCGATCCGGTAAGTTGCTGGGATTTATTGTAAGTGAAAAGGGGATTGAAGTTGACCCTGACAAAGTCAAATCCATTCAAGAAATGCCTGCACCGAAGACTGAAAAAGAAGTTCGGGGGTTTCTAGGTAGATTGAACTACATTTCACGGTTCATATCTCACCTTACAGCAACCTGTGAACCTCTGTCCAAGCTGTTAAGAAAAGAACAAACGGTCAGGTGGAATGAAGACTGCCAAAGGGCTTTTGACAAAATCAAGGAATACTTACAAGAGCCCCCTATCCTTATGCCTCCAGTTGAAGGAAGACCTCTAATCATGTACTTGACAGTATTAGAAGAGTCAATGGGGTGTGTGCTAGGCCAGCATGACGAGACTGGTCGAAAAGAGTATGCAATATACTACCTAAGCAAAAAGTTTACCGACTGTGAACAACGTTATTCACTGCTTGAGAAAACTTGCTGTGCTTTAGCGTGGGCTGCTCGCCGACTGAGACAGTATATGTTGACCCACACTACTTTATTGATCTCAAAGATGGACCCAGTTAAGTACATATTTGAGAAGCCAGTACTTACTGGACGGGTTGCAAGATGGCAAATGATCCTCACGGAATATGACATTCAGTACACATCTCAAAAGGCCATCAAAGGCAATGTATTGTCTGATTATCTTGCTGAGCAACCTATTGATGATTACCAGCCTATGATATTTGACTTCCCCGATGAGGACATCATGTTCATAAAAGCAAAATATCATGAAGAGCCTATTCACACTGAAGGGCCTGATCCGGAAGAAGAGTGGACTATGATGTTTGATGGGGCTGTTAATATGAATGGTCGTGGTGTTGGTGCAGTACTCATTACACCTAAGGGAGTTCACATGCCTTTCTCGGCAAAACTCACCTTTAACTGCACTAACACCGAAGCTGAATACGAAGCTTGCATTATGGGTCTTGAGGAAGCCATTGACCTAAGGATCAAGACTTTGACTGTGTTCGGAGATTCAGCTCTGGTAATCAATCAAACCAATGGCAAATGGTACACCCACCAGGATCATCTGATACCTTACCGGGATTATACAAGAAGGTTATTGACTTTCTTCACAACAGTCAAGCTTAAGTATATCCCTCGAGATGAAAATCAGTTTGCAGATGCTCTGGCTACCATTTCATCCATGATCAAAGTTCAAGCTGCCAACTTTGTGTCTCGGATATCAGTATCCAGACTTGACAGACCAGCTTACGTGTTCTCAGCAGATGTTGTTAAAGACGATAAGCCTTGGTTCCATGATATCAAATGCTTCTTGAAGGATCAAACATACCCACCTGGGGCATCACCCAATGATAAGAAGACATTAAGAAGGCTAGCTGGTAGTTTCTTCCTGAATGCTGATGGTTCCCTGTTCAAGAGAAACTTTGATATGGTACTCCTCAGATGTGTTGATAGGGCAGAGGCAGACTTGTTGATGCACGAGGTGCACGAAGGATCCTTTGGTACCCATGCAGGAGGGCATGCAATGGCTAAAAAGTTGCTAAGATCAGGCTATTACTGGATCATAATGGATGCAGACTGTTGTGCTTATGCCAGAAAATGCCATAAATGCCAGATTTATGCGGATAAAGTACGTGTGCCTCCAAATCCTCTGAATGTGATGTCTTCACCTTGGCCCTTTGCCATGTGGGGCATCGATATGATTGGCAAGATTGAACCGACCACTTCGAATGGCCACAGATTCATCTTGGTAGCCATTGACTATTTTACCAAGTTGGTTGAAGTAGCTTCTTATGCAAATGTCACCAGGCAAGTGGTAGCCCGATTCCTAAAGAGAGACATCATATGTCGGTATGGAGTGCCCGAGCGAATCATTACTGATAAATGTTCCAACTTGAACAACAAAATGATGGCAGAACTGTGTCGGGACTTCAAGATCCAACACCACAATTCTTCTCCTTACAGGCCAAAGAGGAATGGCGTTGTCGAGGAAGCTAATAAGAATATCAAGAAGATTGTGCAGAAGATGGTGGTTACCTATAAAGACTGGCATGAAATTCTACCGTTTGCCTTGCATGGGTACCGTAGGTCAATCAGAACATCCACTGGGGCAACACCGTATCAGCTTGTGTATGGTATGGAGGCAGTCCTACCTGTTGAAGTTGAACTACCCTCCCTGCGGGTACTAATGGATGTTAAGCTGAATGAAGCAGAGTGGGTCCGATCCTGATACGAACAACTGAATCTGATTGAAGAGAAGAGGTTGGCTGCAATTTGTCATGGGCAGTTATATCAGAAAAGAATGAAGAAAGCCTTTTGTCGCTCCCGACAAATGAAAAGGGTTCATATGAGGGTACAGACGCGAACGATCGGCGAGAGGGACAGTGAGAACACACAGCCGTGAACTCACTGGAGAATGAATAGAGTCGCCAGCTAGGCATTTTTATCCCGGAGGAAAGGCAATGCTGCATAGACCTAGAAAGGTATGGATAAGACGGTTGCGAACCAGAGAGACTGAGAAAGGGGGTTGGTTACAACCTGGGAAGGTATTAGCACCCAGATTGTCCGTCGTACTCGACGGGATCCACGCTTAAAAGATTTGTGTTTTAAAGGGGTAGTGTCAGTGCAATTTGTGTATAAAATAGTTGGAAAAAAGATGTACAGGTGTCAGTGTAAGAGAAGTGAAGTGTATAAATGATGTGTCAGTGTAAGAAAAGGAATAAGATGCTCAAGATCATGAGGCTAAGAATGATGCTGAAAGGAGAGGGAATGTACAGAGACTTTTGTTCGATAACTGTTAAGTTATGCCTACGTATCCTCTCGTGCAATGAGGAAGTCAGAACACCGTAGTTCGACCCAAAGAGACTGAAAGATGAATTGACTTGTGAACTGCTTACTTGTCTATGCTCAAGTGTATGACCTGTCTGGCTCAGGTGCAAACTGTCTTGCATTAGACAGAAGAAGCAAGTTCTCGTTTGTGAGTGAAGGTGATGAGAAAAGAATCCCGGAGGAGACGATTATTGTTTGTTTTTGAGTTTTCAGTCTTTTATTGCTTTTGAAGGTTTGTCATAAGATAATGAGCTTAAGCCTAAACCAATGGGTTAGTAAACTCATCACATCTTCCCTCTGATTAGGGGTAATGAGAATACCTTAAGTGTGAAGTCAGATTCTCACACTTAATCACCTTTGATGCAGGATTAAGATCATTAACCTACTTGTGATTATTTAGATGTTTTTGTGGTTTTTGTTTAGTGTTGAGTAATGAGGTTAAGCCATAATCAGGGATTAAACAGACTCATTACACCATCCTAAAAGAAGGATGATAGATGAGGATGTTTAAGCTGAGGAAAGCTCCTCAACTTAATCCATGATTAGGGATTAAACTCATGACAAAACAAACCTTTGATTAAGTGGATTTTAAATTAATGGTATGATGATGAAGTGAATTTTATGGTTTGTAAGACAACTTGAGGGGGACTTGTCCATTAACACTAGGGTTAGTCCTTCTTAACCACTTAAGGAAGAATTAGAACCCTAATGCAAGGCCCAAGTTACAAGTGTGATGTCTTGATATTTATTAAGTGATTTGATTAAGAGATTTAAACACATTAAGGGTTCAAGGCTTAGGATTAAAGTTATGCACTCCATCCTAAGAGAAGGATGCAGGCATAAGCTTAATCACAAAGTCTTAAAGCCTTTAGGGTTTAGTCCCTGATTATGAGATGAGAAGAGAAGACTCAAAGAGAGACACAAAGGTAAAACTATGGGGGGAGACTAATCAAAACCCTAATTCATTGTCATGCTTGGTTGATCCTAAGGTTTGTGAGGTTTTCAAGAACAATCTTCAGAAGAACCACCAGGAAGCAGATGAACAAGATCAAGAGAAGCAAAGTGGCTTGCTTCATTCAAGAAGTCAAGTCACTTGAAGAAAGAAAGTGGGAGGAACAAGCATGAGCAAGCTCAAACTCAAGCACATATAGAAATGCAGCAATGTATGCAAGAGAGATGAAAAGAAAAGTTATGAGAAGTGAAGGCAAATTCACTTCTCAAGTTACTTACCACCTGAAATATTAGAAAGAAATGCAATGCAATGCTAGATGGGATGAAATGGTATGATGCTAGACCAAACCAGAAGCATATTGATGATGAAAATGATGCTATGAGGTGCTATGAACATTAGGCAAGGCATGGATATGTTCATACAAGATCATGGATGCAGATGATGCAAGCTAAGGAGCATGAACAAGCATGGAAAGTTGTGAAGCATACAAAACAAATGACATGGAAAATATGCAATGCAATGATCAAACATGTTTTCTATATGTCTTAAGATGTCAAATGAATCATAGGCATGCACAAAATGCAAAGGCAAGTCATGTTATGCAAGAGAATGCAAGAGGGGTGCAAGGGAAAGCCCAAATTGGGGTTTATGAATCAAACAACAAACAAAAACCCAAAACAGAAGCAAACCCTAAGATAAAAAATGGAAAATGCCACTCAAAGAAACCCTAAACCTATAATGAACCATTGCCCAAAGGGGAACTCCCAACTCTTAACCAATCTCAAGATATGAATTTTATAAGTTATTAGGGTTTTTTAGGGTTCTTAACAAAAGAAATGTCAAACAATTGGAAAATGCAAGATCAAATCATGGCCATTTTTCCCTAGAAACTACATGTTAAACACAACACAAAGCAAAAAGAATCAATGTCCAAACCTTCTCCAATAGACAGAAATGGATTTTTGAACTTAGGATCAAATTAATGCACAAAATATGATTTAATTCAATGAAAAATTCTTAAAATGCATCAAGATCAAAAAAGAAATTTGGTTTGAAGGTTGGACAATGTTTCTAAATGTCTTAGAACATTTCATGATTTTTTTTGTAATTTTTAAATACCTAAAAGTATTTTTAATTAATTAATTCCCATTAATCAATTAAAAATAATCTTTTAAATATTTAAAAATGCTTTTTTAATGGTAAAAAATAAAATAAAAATATTTTTGGGTCTTAAAAATTAATAAAACTTTAAAGAAAAAGTTTCATAATTTTTAAGATTTTTTTGCTATTTTAAAATAATTATGCAAAACAAAAGAAAAATAAAAGAAAATAAATGAATTAAATCTGAATTAATGAGAAGTATGCTAATCCTAAGGTGGAGATTCAAACTGGCCAGCGCGCGAATTGACTGCCCGCCACATCTCACGGCTCAGATTCAAACTTGCTAATCACACTGATTAAACCCTAATTGTGCCCTAATGACATTCAGGCGACCGGAACAGTGTTCCGGTCGTCTTCTCCGGCCATCCCCAAAACCAATCTCTCTCCCTAGGCCATTTTAAAAGCCCTAACTCTCCAGAAATCATCTTCCATTCACCCTAAACACGAATCCAGCATCAAATCACATTTAAACTCACACACAAACAAGAATAGAAGCAATGAAATTTTTAGGTCAAACTTTCAGAACACCAATACATGCTCATTTCTGGCTTATTTTCAAAAGTAAAGAGATCCCAATGATCAGTGCAACATGCTAAACAAGATTCTAACAAGAAAATGGAGTTCTGGGAAAAAAGTTCATGGAGTCACCTAAGGTTGAACTTCTGATTCAGGAACTTTCTGGATGGTCCACTGGCTCAAACAGGTCCCAATGATCTCCCTTTGAAGCTTTGGATGCTTAGTTGGAGTTTAAACAACCTCCTGAGTGAGTTTGCAGAAGCTCTGACCAAGGGCATGTGAAAATCGTATCTGAGATACAGGGTGTTTCAGGCCAAAACAAAGGGTGGTTTCTGGTAAGTGAGGTGAGTGGAGATTGTTGGTGGAGTTTGTTCTTGTGTTTGAGGTTTGTGGAGGGAGATTCGAAGGAAAATGCAGCTTGGGGTGAGAAATGGCTATGGAGTGTTCTGATTGTTTCAGGCTTGTGTTCTTGGTGCTTTGTGGTCTATGGAGCAAGGTGAGTTGAATGGTGAAGTTGGCTTGAGTGTTTTGTGGCTGGGCAGAGAGATTCGAAGGCTTATGCAATGTGGGGTGATTTTGTGAATGTCATGAATGAGGATGTTTCAGCCTTGCCTTGTGTTATGTCTAGCTTGCAAATTGTCCACATAACTCTCTCTCATTGGTCAGTTGACAAGACATGCCCTTTATTGATTGGTAAGTTACCTTTTGCAAAAAGTCAAATAATGTGTAAGAGAGGTATGGCTCATGATCTAGGAAAGTACATGGGCTGGTTCTGGTGCAGCAAGGTGAGGTGAGAGGCTAGCAAAGCTCAGCATCCAAGGCTGCAAGTAGGAGGAAGCATGATCATGAGTTTTGCAACTTGTGACTTTTTGTTCACATGTGACCTTTTTGTCCAACCAAACATAAAACCATGGGCATTCTTAGTTCATTTCTGATTTTTAGGACTTAGAGAAAGTTTATGTGCTGGTTTGAAATGAATTAGAGGCTGCAATATGCATTGGTCCAAGATTTTGCAAAATTCTCACTTAGGGCATGCCTTGAAAATCAATGATTTTAGCCAACTTTGCATTGCCATAACTTTTGATCCAAGAAGAGTTTGGTCATGTTCTTGTACTTTTTGACAAGGGAAAAATGAGATCTACAACTTTCATGACCAAAGTTTTTCCATTTGAAGCCTTTTTGGATCAAGAATCAAGGCTTGAAAAATGACCTAAAATGATGCATTCTTGAAAAGTCAACTATGCCCAAAAAGTCAACATTTGCAAAAACCCTAAATTCTTGATTTCTATGAACTTCAACCTTCTTCCATGATCAAATAAAGATCATATACACTCAAAATGATGAAGATCACCCATTGGTTGGGTCATTGGGGACCTCAGATGCCCTGATTTTGCACTGACTTGTCTGAAAAGTCAACCCTTGATCAGATGACTTCCCCATGGAATTTCTTCATGAAAATTGATATGCATACTCCCTATACCATATAAAGAGCAATGGAAACAAGAATGACCAAAAAATTTGGAGTTATGGCCTCTGAAACCAAAACCCTAATTTTCAGTCAACTGTGCAGTTTGACCTGGCTCTGCATCCACTCAAACCCTAGTCCTTGTGGTTCCTCTGCATTTTTGACTTTGAGGAGATGGAATATGATTTAAGAACACACATGTACCCCTTTGAAGTGATTGGTGGCCTTTGGAATGGCTCAAGATTCTTTGGGATTGCTCAGATCACAAACCCTAGGTGCAGATGCCTTAGAAACTATGCAGTGAATCAAAAAAATGAGATATGAGATGATATGTTTGTGTTTATGCATATGAGATGATCACAAGCCATGGTGTGAATGGGTGAGGGCAAATTTGGGGTGTTTACAGCTGCCCCTATTCAAACATGAGTTAGCTGTGCAGGTTGTAAGCGACGGCTTAACAGGCAAACAAGATAACTTGTGGTTGAATACCAAAGACAGTCCAAAATTTGCACTCACGGAATGAAGAAGAAAAGGGATATAGATTGCAAAAGGAAAATAAAGTATATTGTAAAGGTGCGGAAAACAAAGCGATGACGGGGACGGCCGACATGCTGGGGATAGAAGGTAAAGCCAAGACGGGGACGACCGACTAGCTGGGGAAATAAAATCATGATGGGGACGGCCATCAAGATAAAGCTGTAAAATTCTCTGAGGATTTAATGAAACATGACGGGGACGGCCGTCAGGTTCATAAAGGTAAAGCAAACAACGATGGGGACGGCCATCGGGCTAAAAAGGAAAAGGGACCACGACGGGGACGGCCATCGGGTTAAAGAATAAATGAAATAAACAGATGATGGGGTACGGCCATCAAAGGTGAAGGACGATCACCTAGCAGGGGACGGCTGCTCTGTTGGGGATAAAAGGAATATGATGGGGACGGCCATCAAAGGTGGAGGACGACCACCTGGCAGGGTACGGCTGCCGAAAATATCAACGATGGGGACGGCCATCGGATAGAAAAGGTCAACGATGGGGACGACCATCGGACGAGCATGATGGAGGACGACCATCAAGAAGTGGAGGACGACCACTCAGCAGGGTACGGCTGCTCTCGAGGTTTCTCATGACATAGGACGAATGCCAGATAACCAAAATCAACAATGGGGACGGCCATTGGATAAAATGATGAAGGACGATCATCAAAAGGTGGAGGACGACCACCTAGCAGGGGACGGCTGCTAAAAACAACGATGGGGACGACCATCGGATGAGCATGATGGAGGACGACCATCAAGAAGTGGAGGACGACCACTCAGCAGGGTACGGCTGCTCTCAGGGTTATCCTGACACAGGACGAGTGTCAGATAAAAGAAAATGCTTTGTTGGTGATCTACTGGGGATATAGTAAACACGGACGAGCGTTTACATCCAAGAAACAAAAGGTATAAGTGTTTGGTATTGTGTATAGATTAAAGATGCGGACGAGCATCCTTAAGACTATGATACGGACGAGTATCATGTAGAAACAAATTGACACATGCTCAGAGATGATGGTACGGACGAGTACCAACTGGTTAACAAAGAACAAGGACTACTGTCGAATCTGAAAGAATTCTTCTGGGGAATAACAGACACAGACGAGTATCTATATTCAAGAAGACACAAGTGTTTGACACGGTGTATGGGTTAAAGAAGCGGACGAGCATCCCTAAGACTATGATACGGACGAGTATCATGTAGAAACAAACACTAGACGCACTGTTCTGAGATGATGGTACGGACGAGTACCAACTGGTTAACAAAGAACAAGGACTACTGTCGAATCTGTGGGGATATAGATGATGTATACAAGATGCGGACGAGTATCTGCATAGGTGTACCATTGAGTAGTGAGTATATATATATAAGTGTTTATCTGCTGGGGAGAATGACACGGACGAGTGTCAAAAGGGAAAAGTATAATAATAACAAGTATATGGGTGATGAAAGTGTAAGCGACTGCGCTGGGGACATGACACGGACGGGTGTCAAGAAAGTGTATATATAAGTATATGTGAGTGCAAAGAGGATGTCTTTGGCTTTCTGCTGGTGATTTGACACGGACGGGTGTCATGAAGTATCTGTAATACGGGTGATTTTGTTTGTAAAGTGTATTCGGGCAACCTGTTTGGGGAAGTGATGACACGGACGGGTGTCAGAAATATATACTGGTGTTTGGTGATTGGAGAGGCAACTGCTTTTGCTGGGACTCTGGTGGGGTTTTTTTGTATAATGATGATGAACGGTTTGTTATTCACAAGTGTTACTTCAGAACATGGCTTATGATTATGCTATGTATTTGATTTTTTGCCGTAATGCTCCGTATTAGACGGAATGCTACGCTCTGAGGGGATAATATGATGCGGATGCTATGATTATGCAAGGATATCAAACCGGGATTCGGATCCCGTTGCTGCGAAGATCTCTGGTTGATCTGTTTGAAATGGACCTCCCAGCTGGGGATGAGATCATTGGTAGATCTGGTGAGATGTATTCATTTGGGGGTATAGGTCACTGGTTGACATATCCTTGTAATACGGGTCCCAGCTGGGGTTTGTAGAAGCTTCCTTCACTCTGTTGTGATCTTCCTGCGCTGCTCTTCTGGATAGAGGCTGAAGATTCTGTGGGGAGACGATTCCCTGACTCCTGTACTCAGCTGAGGATGCAATGGCAACTCGGCTGGGGAATTATGAGAGGCAACTCAGCTGGGGAGAGCAACAAGAGGCAACTCAGCTGGGGATAGAGCATTCCAGATGCTGAGATTGAGTGTATGCTGATTTGGCAACTTTGCTGGGGAAGCGGGCACCTTCCAGCGCCATGTGGAAGATAGACCGAGTTGATAATGATTCACCAGCTTGCCGAAACGTAACTTGCATGCCCCAGGTTGCGTTCTGGATACCTGCAATCCTGCAAAGATAAGGAGACGCACAAAAGGTCCCGAGGTATCCTTTACTGGATTCCGTCATAGGAGTCAAGCATCCTCACGAGTAAGTATATTCCCTGCAAGCATGTGTTTTATTATTATTACTTTTGGGAGAAAAACATCTGTACTTATGCAATTGATTTTTTTGAGACATCAGACATCCTTTGCGAATAAAAATATACAAAACGAAACATGACTGAAAAAAATCTGATTTTATTAATTCATGTGCCCTGAATTGGCAAGATACAGTCAAGGAAACATATCTCCTGAAATGAAGAGACTGTTACAAATTGAGAAACAAAATGCTGGCGATGTTGACGAGGCTTTCAAGGAGCTTCCTCTTCTACTATGACTCGTATGACAATGACGTTCTTCTCGTCTTGCTTTCTGGAGAGAGTTGATTCTGATTGAAGCTTGATCCTTTGTAGCTTACCAAGTTGTAGATAATGCAGATGAATTCAGAATGCAGTTGTTCGCTTATTCCCTTATTTTGCATGGATCGCCCTTTCGGGTTTTCAATCCATCGGGATACCCATTTTTGCCTGAGCTGTCCAATGTGGCTTTTCAACTCAGCGGGTGTACATTTTTGTTTATTTCCCTTATTTTTGCCCGAGTCTTTTATTCTGTTTTTGACTCGCCGGGATGCCCTATTTTTGCCTGGACTTACATTCTGTTTTTTATGTCCAGCGGGTCATTTTATGCGAAGTATTTTTTAACTGCATCTGAATTCACAGGGGACGGGAAATCTTCACCATCCATGGTGCTGAGCATCAGTGCTCCACCAGAGAAAACTTTCTTTACCACGAATGGTCCTTCATAATTGGGAGTCCATTTGCCCCTGTGGTCTGTATGAGGAGGGAGGATTCTTTTCAGTACAAGATCTCCCACTTGGTACTCTCGGTGCCTGACTTTCTGATCGAAGGCCTTCTTCATTCTCTTCTGATACAATTGCCCATGACAAATTGCAGCCAATCTTTTCTCTTCAATCAGACTCAGTTGTTCGAATCGGGACCGAACCCATTCTGCTTCACTCAGTTTAACCTCCATTAATACCCGTAGCGAGGGTAGTTCAACTTCAACAGGTAGGACCGCTTCCATACCATATACAAGCTGATACGGTGTTGCCCCTGTGGACGTTCTGATTGAGGTGCGGTACCCATGTAAGGCAAACGGTAGCATTTCGTGCCAGTCTTTGTAGGTGACTACCATCTTCTGCACAATCTTCTTGATATTTTTGTTTGCTGCCTCAACAGCGCCATTCATCTTTGGCCTGTAAGGAGAAGAATTGTGATGTTGGATCTTGAAGTCCCGGCACAGCTCTGCCATCATTTTGTTGTTTAAGTTAGAACCATTATCAGTAATGATTCGCTCGGGCACTCCATACCGACAGATGATATCTCTCTTCAGAAATCGGGCTACCACTTGTCTTGTAACATTTGCATATGAGGCTGCTTCAACCCACTTGGTGAAATAATCAATGGCGACCAGGATGAATCTGTGACCATTCGAAGCTGTTGGCTCAATCTTGCCAATCATATCAATGCCCCACATGGCAAAGGGCCACGGTGAAGACATTATGTTTAAAGGATTAGGAGGCACATGCACCTTATCTGCGTAGATCTGGCATTTGTGGCATTTTCTGGCGTAAGCACAACAGTCTGCATCCATTGTGATCCAGTAATAGCCTGATCTTAACAACTTTTTAGCCATGGCATGCCCTCCAGCATGGGTACCAAAAGATCCTTCGTGCACTTCATGCATCAACAAATCTGCTTCTGTCTTGTCAACACATCTGAGGAGTACCATGTCAAAGTTCCTTTTGTATAAAGACCCATCAGTGTTCAGAAGGAAACTACCAGCAAGCCTTCTCAAAGTCTTCTTATCATTGGAAGATGCCCCAGGCGGGTATGTTTGATCCTCCAAGAAGCATTTAATGTCATGGAACCAAGGCTTATCATCTTTGACAACATCTGCTGCGAATACATATGCTGGTCTATCAAGTCTCGATACTGAAATCTGAGGTGCAAAGTTAGCAGCTTGAACTTTGATCATGGACGAAATGGTAGCCAAGGCATCTGCAAACTGATTCTCATCCCGAGGGATATACTCAAGTTTGACTGTTGTGAAGAATGTCAATAACCTTCTTGTATAATCCCTGTAAGGTATCAGATGATCCTGGTGTGTATACCATTTCCCATTGGTCTGATTGACTACCAAAGCTGAATCTCCGAATACGGTCAATGTCTTGATCCTGAGGTCAATAGCTTCCTCAAGACCCATAATGCAAGCTTCGTATTCAGCTTCGTTGTTAGTGCAGTTGAAAGTGAGTTTTGCCGAGAAAGGCATGTGAACTCCTTTAGGTGTAATAAGTACTGCACCAACACCGCGACCATTCATGTTAACAGCCCCATCAAACATCATAGTCCATTCTTCCTCCGGGCCAGGCCCTTCAGTGTGAATAGGCTCTTCGTGATCTTTTGCTTTAATGAACATGATGTCTTCATCAGGGAAGTCAAACCTCATTGGCTGGTAGTCATCAATGGGTTGCTCAGCAAGATATTCAGATAGTACACTGCCCTTGATGTCTTTCTGAGATGTGTACTGTATGTCGTATTCTGTGAGAATCATCTGCCATCTTGCAACCCGTCCGGTAAGAGCTGGCTTCTCGAAAATGTACTTAACTGGATCCATTTTTGAGATTAATAAGGTAGTGTGGGTCAACATATACTGCCTCAGTCGGCGAGCAGCCCACGCTAAAGCACAGCAAGTTTTCTCGAGCAGTGAATAACGCTGTTCACAGTCGGTAAACTTTTTGCTTAGGTAGTATATTGCATACTCTTTTCGACCAGACTCGTCATGCTGGCCCAGCACACACCCCATTGACTCTTCTAATACTGTCAAGTACATAATCAGAGGTCTTCCCTCAACTGGCGGCATAAGGATTGGAGGTTCTTGCAGATATTCTTTGATCTTGTCAAAAGCCCTTTGGCAGTCTTCGTTCCACCTGACCGTTTGTTCTTTTCTTAGCAGCTTGAACAAGGGTTCACAGGTTGCTGTGAGGTGAGATATGAACCTTGAAATGTAGTTCAATCGACCTAAGAACCCTCGAACTTCTTTCTCAGTTTTCGGCGCAGGCATTTCTTGAATAGCTTTGACTTTATCAGGGTCAACTTCAATCCCTTTCTCGCTTACAATAAAGCCCAGCAGCTTACCGGATCGCACCCCGAATGTGCATTTGTTGGGGTTCAGCTTTAGTTGGTACTTCCTCAGTCGCTTGAACAACTTCAGCAGATTCACCAGGTGATCCTCCTCTGTAAGGGACTTGGCAATCATGTCATCCACATAACACTCGATTTCCTTATGGATCATATCGTGGAATAATGTCACCATAGCCCGTTGATACGTTGCACCAGCATTCTTTAGTCCGAATGGCATCACCTTGTAACAGAACGTGCCCCAAGGTGTGATAAATGTTGTCTTCTCCATGTCTTCAGGTGACATCTTGATCTGATTGTATCCTGAAAATCCGTCCATGAAGGAGAATACCGAGAACTGAGCCGTGTTATCCACCAATACATCAATGTGAGGTAATGGGAAATCATCTTTCGGGCTGGCTCTGTTCAGATCCCGGTAGTCAACACACATTCTTACTTTGCCATCTTTCTTAGGCACAGGCACTATATTAGCAACCCACGGCGGATAGCTAGTTACAGCAAGGAACCCGGCGTCCCACTGCTTTTGTACCTCTTCTTTGATTTTCATAGCCATGTCTGGGCGAGTTCGGCGCAGCTTCTGTTTAACTGGTGGGCATTCTTCTCTCAAAGGCAGCTTGTGCACCACAATGTCGGTATCCAACCCTGGCATGTCTTGATACGACCAAGCAAACACATCCACATACTCTCGAAGTAGATCTATCAGTTGTCTCTTCACTGAGTCTTGCAGGCAGACCCCGATTTTAACCTCTTTCACGTCTTCCTCCGTACCAAGGTTAATCACTTCAACCTCCTCCTGGTGAGGGGTAATAACCTTCTCCTCTTGTCTCAACAACCTAGCTAGCTCTTCAGGAAGCTCATATTCTTCATCAACCCCTTCATCGGCTTGATTGATTGGATTGTCAAAGTCATACGATGTCATAGCCGTGCTGTTGTCAGTGCTGTCGGGAAGGCACTCACTGCAAGGGTTAAGTTTGTTCATTTTAGTGATCTGATTTTAGTCTTATTTTAGAAAAAAGTGAAATGAAGTTATCATTTTGAAAACACCGTCATTTATTTTTGTACAAAAAGAAAAATGGAAAAACAGTGAGCAGAAAAGAAAAGACTCGTTTGCAAAAAGATGTCTGATATTTCATTAATTTAATCTTGTTTGCACAAAAGTACAGATGGCCCTGATTACAAAATGAGTCTTGTCATCTTGGGCAAGATGCAAGACTTTGATGCATGCTATAAAAAATACAGGAAATAATAATTACTCTGCATGAGTAACTCTTATAATTTCCTGGGAAGACCAGTTCGAGACACTGCTCCCCGGGATCTTTGGACGAATCCAATTCTCCAGATTGCGCTCCTCTTCCAGCTCGTCTTCCAAACAGTTGATAGCATCGGGGGTGAGCATCCCCCCACTGACAAAACCTGGCTCTACAGCAGCCTTTGCTTGATGTCGAGTTGGTTTGTAACCCAACCCAAATTTGTCCTTTTTCTCCTCCACAGCTAAAACTTTGCCCCAGCCTAGGGCAGTTCCTTCCTCAACAACCTTCCAGGCTTGTTGGTAAGATGACATTGGAGTACCAGATACAGCAGACGCTTCATTCACATTCAAAGCTTCAAACCCCTGGCTCATTGTTTCATGGATCTCCCCATCCATTTCAATGTACTTATAGGTTGCCAGGTGGCTGACAAAAATGTCCTCCTCTCCACAGATTGTGACAACTTGGCCTTCCCACTCAAATTTTAACTTTTGGTGAAGGGTAGACGTTATTGCACCGGCGGCGTGAATCCAGGGTCTACCCAACAAACAGCTGTAGGCGGGCTGAATGTCCATCACATAAAAGATAGTTTTAAAGGTCTGTGGGCCAATTGTCACGGGCAGCTCAATTTCTCCCAGAACCGATCTCTTAGAACCATCAAAGGCTCTTACTACCAGGTTGCTGGGTCTCAATGCCAAACCATCATATTCTAACTTCACCAGAGCCTTCTTTGGTAAGACATTCAGGGACGAACCTGTGTCCACCAGCACATGTGAAAGGACAGCTCCTTTGCATTCCATGGTTATGTGCAAGGCTTTGTTGTGGTTGCGGCCGTCCGCTGTCAAGTCAGAATTGGTAAACCCTAGCCCATTGCTAGCAGTAACATTCCCAACCACGGTTTCCAGTTGGTTGACAGTAATCTCCTCAGGCACGTAAGCTGCGTGCAAGACTTTGAGTAGTGCATTCCGATGGGCTTCGGAACACATAAGCAGTGAGAGGATGGAGATTTTGGATGGCGTCTGGTGAAGTTGATCCACAATTTTGTAATCACTCTTTTTGATTATTCGCATAAACTCATCAACTTCTTGATCGAACGGTGTCTTCAAGGCTTCTTTAACAGCTTGATCTTCCTGCACAGGGCTCTTTCCTTTTGCCTTGGCAGCAGCTTCTGCTTCGGCTGTAGGTCTTTGAATTGGTGGAGCGAAGAGACGTCCGCTTCGGGTGAAGCCTCCGCCTCCCCCCACATTATCTACTTGTGGTGCAGGTGTTGATGTTTCAAGAGTGATTCTTTTTCCTTCGCAGTACACGTCAGAGCCATAGTGCCAAGGGATGGCCCTATTGCTTTCATATGGTACCGGTCCAGGCACCGTGACAGTGACTGGACTGATTGCTGCTGCTGAAGGGACTGTAATTGTTTGTGGATCATAAAAGATTGTAACTGGTGCACTGGTGGGAGCAGCACCTTCTGAATGGTAGGCAGAGTTGCTTTCAGGATCATAAAATATGGTGACAGTAGAGACGTCTTCATGATTTGTTGCTGGAGTTGTAGGAGCCATTGTTGGAAGTGCGGGTGTTGTTGTTGTAGGAGATTCAAGATGGAATGAAGCTGAAGTTGTAGCAGGAGAAATTGTTGAAAACTGATCAGTTGAGACGACTGATGGAGTACTTGTTGATGAAACCGAAGAATTGTCAGGAACAATAGTTGCTGCAGTTGTAGGAGGTTCTGAAACTGTTGCTGATGAAATTGCTGGATTCGTTGGAAATGACGTGGTGATCTGAAGCTGGCCACTCTGAATGAGGCCATCTATGCCATTCCGCAAATTATCGCACCCATTTACCGAGATATTGCAGTAAGCACATCCTAACTCACACCCCGGGAACATTTGACATTCCAAGAGCTGAGCTTTGATTTCTACCAATGGTGTCCTGATCTGTCCCACACTGGTTATTAAATAAGACGGCTTGTCTTCTTCAATAGCGTTAATCCGGGGACCACCATGGTTTGGCATCGGGTTTTTATTGACATTGGGTGGTGGTGCGAAATTCAGAGCCTTTGAGTCTACCAGGTCCTGTACCTTCATATGCAGAGCCCTGCATTTTTCTGTGCTGTGGCCAGGTGCGTTTGAATGAAAGGCACACCTAGCATTGGAGTCATAATTCCTTGGTAGACTGTTGGGATCCGGAGGTGCCAACGTTCTTAGCTCAACCAAGTTGAGTTTCAGAAGTTGTGGCATCAAAGTAGCATATGGCATTGGGATCGGATCGATCACTCTGTTAGCTTGAGATGGCCTCTGTTGGAATGGCCTTTGTTGACTGTTGTTGTTGGTGTTGCTGTTGTTGTAATTCCTTGGAGGATACTGATTTTGCTGATGGTACTGAGGTTGTTGTTGATAGCTTTGCTGAGGAGGATGATAGACAGGTTGAGGATGAGCTGGAGCAGGGATGGTGACTGCTGCTATGGACCTCCGAGCATATTGGGGCCTACCCCTGTTTGAATGGATGGCATTGGTCTCGCTAGTTCTTCTCGGGCCTGCAAAAGGCTTTCTTGTACTACTGGACGAGCTTGCACCGTTGTCTGAGATCTTTCCCATTTTTAACAAGCTTTCAATTCTCTCCCCGGCTATGACAACATCTGCAAAGCTAGTGGAAGAGAAAGCTGCCAACCTGTCAATATATGTTCCCTGAAGGGTGTTCATGAACATATCTGCCATTTCCCGCTCAGACATAGGTGGTTGAACAGCAGCAGCCAGCTGCCTCCACCTTTGGGCGTATTCTCGGAAACTCTCCCTCGAAGACTGTGACATTCCCATTAGGAGAGTCCTGTTGGGTGCCATGTCTAGATTATACTGATACTGTCTGATGAAGGCCTCTGCCAGGTCCTTCCAGCATCTAATTGTTGCTCTTGTCAGATGGGAATACCACTCCCTCGAAGCTCCAGTCAAGCTATCCTCAAAATAGAACATCCACAATTTCTCATCCATTGTATAGGCCTTCAGCCTTCCCAGAAATGATTGTAGATGAGTCCGGGGGCATGAAGTCCCATTATACTTTTCGAAACAAGGAGGCTTGAACTTATGGGGGATCCTGACCCCGTCTACCAAACCCATGTCCATAACGTCGAAACCCAAAGAATTTTGAGATTCTAAGGACCTCAACTTCTCAGCTATTTCTTCCAACCGTCTATCATAAGCCTCTTCTCCGGCACCCATTACTGTAAATTGGTCCTCCTGAGGGTCTTCTTGAAGTACCCTGGCCGCAGTGGCTGTCCCTTGAACATTTGCAGGAATGTTAATCTCAGGATGTAGATGTGGGCCAAACACAGGAGGGTTAACATGGGGTTGCACCCGTTCATTGTTACTTGTGCCAGCAGTCCCCACATGGGGCTCATCTTGATTCCTCCCTTCTACCAAAGCTCTGAGCCTCTCCTGGCTTTGAGCTAAATTGTTCATCACTTCCATGAATTGTGTTATCTGCGTTCTCATCTCCAACCTTTCGTTGGCCATCTGGTTTCTGACCTCCGTAAGGTCCTGCTGCATCTGATCCATCTGAATTCCCGGAAGGTTGTTTCTAGTTGGGTACCTGTGTGGCCTGTTGAGGGGAAATACCCGGCGGCGAGCAATAATTCCTGAGGTTCACAACAGAGGTTAGTAACAACAAAACAAAAACCTACAAAACAAACAAAAGGGTTAGTATGCAATGCAACTATGCTTATTTGCTCTCAAGGTATCCGGTTTGGTCTTCAGTTTTGACCCTTCCAGACCCTTGAAGATGTTGCTGTTGAAGTTGCTTTCGAAATAAACCCAGATGGAAACTAACACAAATATATTACAGAAGGTGAAATAATACATCTTGTTCATTTTACAACACCAGCCCTCTAAGGGGTCAAAATACATCACAAAAACAAAAGTACATGGAATAGGAATAACAACAAGCAAATGATCAAACTCCAAGGCCAAACTCATCCTCACGAACTTCCTTGAGAAGTGCCTCTGTCACAGGATCAGCCGGACGCTCCGTGAGACTTCTGATGAGAAGGTTTCTTGTTGCAACAGCTGCAGTCAACTTCTTGTTCTGACTTTGGTCCTTAGACCTCTTCACTCCAGCTCTGATTTCTAGCTCTGATCTTTCCTTCTGGGCTGCTGCCAGGGCTTTTTCCATCTGTTCCATCTTGTCCTGAACTCTCTTGTCTTCTAGAGTACGGGCCTCAGTGATCCGGACCCACCTGGCCTGACTCTCTTTCAAATACAAGTCTGTTCTTGCTCTCTGGAACTGGGCTTCTTTACAAGCATTCTTCAGAATCTGCTCACCAGCTTTAGACTTGTTGATATAATCTCCAGACTTCTCAATTTTAGTCAAGTGTTCCACCCTCAACTTCTCCAATCTTTCAATCTCCCTCACACCTTCACTCCTCTCCCGGAGGGTCTTCTGCAAAGCTTGGGTTAACTTCTCATTTCTTTCCTTCAAGCTTTCAAACTCCTCCAGACTGATAGTGGCAGGGGGTGGTGCTGAAGATGACTCAGGCATGTCTTCTATGGTGAAGGGCATTCCAGAGAATTGGGCCCTGGCATGGGACCACTCATAATATTGGACTGATGCCACATTATTGCACTTCCCCAGAGTGGTGATTCCCTTGGTTTGAACATGATCCCAGGCCCAGGCAGCCTGCCTAACAGTTGCCAGACTAATCTTGTTCTCACAGTAGAGGGTCTCAACCAAGTCTTGCTCCCTGGGAGTATGGACCAGTGCATAGCCTAATTGCCTCCTGAACAGCAGAGGGTTGTAATTGATACTCCCCTTGACCCCTATTAAAGGCACATTGGGAAAGTGCCCACAGCTTGTAATGATATCTCTGCCCTTGGTGCTTTGAGTACACCATCTGATGTCTGCTGAAGTGAGAGTAGTGAGCCTCTTAGCCCAGTTGCTTTGCTGATGAGGATTTAGGAATGCATCTGTCCTGGGTAGATGCTTAAGAATCCAAGCATGGAATAATGGAGCACAACACCTCACTAGCCTTCCCCTCTGCTTCTCATTCTTCTGGTGCACTGAGTAATAGAGATCTCCTAGCAAAGTTGGCACTGGGTTCTTCAGGATGAGCAAATGGATTGCATTCTTGCTAATGAATCGAGGCTCATCTGCAAACAACACAATTCCATATACACTTAAGGCCAACAGAGCACAAACAGCTCTCCATTCCCCCAGGGAAGCCTTCAGACTAGCTTGAGAAATTAGAAAGTCTAGATGAAAGCCAGGGATCCCAGCTTTAGAGGTCATATGCTGCTCAATCAAAGCAGGTTCCAGGTGCAAAGCTTTTGCTATCTCTCCATTGCTGGGAAAGACCATTTCAGGGTTGAAAGGGATTTCCTTCTTGATAGGCAAACCAATCAAAGATGAGTATTCTTCTAAAAGAGGCCCCAACTGAAAGTCTTGAAAGGTGAAACATCTCAATGGGGGGTCATAAAACTGAATGCAGGTGTGGATCAAACTCCTCTGGGATGGGTCCATATCCATGACCAAGTCAAGTATATCCCCATAATGCTCTCTGAACAAAGGTATGTGATCTGGAGTGATCAGGGTTTGGATCCTCCTGATGTCTGATAAGTCTGGTTGGAAGAAATGATAGGTGATGTTGCTTTTCTTTGGAGCCATGATGCTGGAGACTGAGTAGAGTGCTGATGAAGATGCTGAGGAGTGGGCCACTGGCTGGCTAGTGCAAGTAACTGAAGTATATGGCTGACAAGCTGAAGCTAGTGCTGGTGGAGATAGGTCAGTAATGCAGATGGGGTCAAAACCAAAACCAGATGAAAATGGATACCCTGAAACACAAATAAGCAAATGTTAATATGATGCAATGGTTATGTATGCAAATGATATGCAAAGGGTTTGTGACTGAGCTGGATCTGATCAAAATGCCCTGATATAGGTCCAAGTGTGTAAGAAACCCAGATGAGGTTTATAGATCCAGTAACCAGGGTGGGGGGCTCAAATAAAGAGCCACAAGTCCAAGGTTTTAGAATCACAAGAACTGTCCAACATGGAGTATTCTTAACAAAGTCAAAGTAACAGGGTATTCTGAGGTCAAGGTACCTGCAAACCTGTAAACAGCCCAACCCCCTCGCAGGTGATGATCTAGAACAAGGATCCTCAGACTTGGATCAGTTATGAGAAGTGTAAACACTTCTAACCCGGAGGTACAGTGTTTACAATAACCATAACAATTCCTCCTCTAATTCACCTCAGTTTCTGAAGGTCAATACTAAAAGGTCATCCAGACTTAGCAGGCTTCCCAGATAGCCCTAGCATTGCAGGAAATCTGCAACACAGAGTTCTCAAGAAGAAACCCATATCTGAACCGTGTTTCATATTCCCGCACCAGACCGAAATGGAATGGGAAAGAATATGATTCACACTAGCCTAGGTGTCACTCAGGTCCCAGGTATAGGACCTTAACTCTCAATGAATCACCCACCCACCAAGGCAAACAACCAGATCCAGCCAGCAGCAATGACAGTATGATATAAATAAATGCAATAAAGAAAGCAGTAAAGTAACTGTACATAAAGCAATAAACAAAAATAAATACAAGCACAAACAAGCACATAACACCCCAGTAAACACAAATCAATCAAGCGCTAGGAGGAACCCACAAAAAGAACCAGAAGCCCTGGTTGCAGTATAAGGATCCCCAGCAGAGTCGCCAAGCTGTCGCTCCCGACAAATGAAAAGGGTTCATATGAGGGTACAGACGCGAACGATCGGCGAGAGGGACAGTGAGAACACACAGCCGTGAACTCACTGGAGAATGAATAGAGTCGCCAGCTAGGCATTTTTATCCCGGAGGAAAGGCAATGCTGCATAGACCTAGAAAGGTATGGATAAGACGGTTGCGAACCAGAGAGACTGAGAAAGGGGGTTGGTTACAACCTGGGAAGGTATTAGCACCCAGATTGTCCGTCGTACTCGACGGGATCCACGCTTAAAAGATTTGTGTTTTAAAGGGGTAGTGTCAGTGCAATTTGTGTATAAAATAGCTGGAAAAAAGATGTACAGGTGTCAGTGTAAGAGAAGTGAAGTGTATAAATGATGTGTCAGTGTAAGAAAAGGAATAAGATGCTCAAGATCATGAGGCTAAGAATGATGCTGAAAGGAGAGGGAATGTACAGAGACTTTTGTTCGATAACTGTTAAGTTATGCCTACGTATCCTCTCGTGCAATGAGGAAGTCAGAACACCGTAGTTCGACCCAAAGAGACTGAAAGATGAATTGACTTGTGAACTGCTTACTTGTCTATGCTCAAGTGTATGACCTGTCTGGCTCAGGTGCAAACTGTCTTGCATTAGACAGAAGAAGCAAGTTCTCGTTTGTGAGTGAAGGTGATGAGAAAAGAATCCCGGAGGAGACGATTATTGTTTGTTTTTGAGTTTTCAGTCTTTTATTGCTTTTGAAGGTTTGTCATAAGATAATGAGCTTAAGCCTAAACCAATGGGTTAGTAAACTCATCACATCTTCCCTCTGATTAGGGGTAATGAGAATACCTTAAGTGTGAAGTCAGATTCTCACACTTAATCACCTTTGATGCAGGATTAAGATCATTAACCTACTTGTGATTATTTAGATGTTTTTGTGGTTTTTGTTTAGTGTTGAGTAATGAGGTTAAGCCATAATCAGGGATTAAACAGACTCATTACACCATCCTAAAAGAAGGATGATAGATGAGGATGTTTAAGCTGAGGAAAGCTCCTCAACTTAATCCATGATTAGGGATTAAACTCATGACAAAACAAACCTTTGATTAAGTGGATTTTAAATTAATGGTATGATGATGAAGTGAATTTTATGGTTTGTAAGACAACTTGAGGGGGACTTGTCCATTAACACTAGGGTTAGTCCTTCTTAACCACTTAAGGAAGAATTAGAACCCTAATGCAAGGCCCAAGTTACAAGTGTGATGTCTTGATATTTATTAAGTGATTTGATTAAGAGATTTAAACACATTAAGGGTTCAAGGCTTAGGATTAAAGTTATGCACTCCATCCTAAGAGAAGGATGCAGGCATAAGCTTAATCACAAAGTCTTAAAGCCTTTAGGGTTTAGTCCCTGATTATGAGATGAGAAGAGAAGACTCAAAGAGAGACACAAAGGTAAAACTATGGGGGGAGACTAATCAAAACCCTAATTCATTGTCATGCTTGGTTGATCCTAAGGTTTGTGAGGTTTTCAAGAACAATCTTCAGAAGAACCACCAGGAAGCAGATGAACAAGATCAAGAGAAGCAAAGTGGCTTGCTTCATTCAAGAAGTCAAGTCACTTGAAGAAAGAAAGTGGGAGGAACAAGCATGAGCAAGCTCAAACTCAAGCACATATAGAAATGCAGCAATGTATGCAAGAGAGATGAAAAGAAAAGTTATGAGAAGTGAAGGCAAATTCACTTCTCAAGTTACTTACCACCTGAAATATTAGAAAGAAATGCAATGCAATGCTAGATGGGATGAAATGGTATGATGCTAGACCAAACCAGAAGCATATTGATGATGAAAATGATGCTATGAGGTGCTATGAACATGAGGCAAGGCATGGATATGTTCATACAAGATCATGGATGCAGATGATGCAAGCTAAGGAGCATGAACAAGCATGGAAAGTTGTGAAGCATACAAAACAAATGACATGGCAAATATGCAATGCAATGATCAAACATGTTTTCTATATGTCTTAAGATGTCAAATGAATCATAGGCATGCACAAAATTCAAAGGCAAGTCATGTTATGCAAGAGAATGCAAGAGGGGTGCAAGGGAAAGCCCAAATTAGGGTTTATGAATCAAACAACAAACAAAAACCCAAAACAGAAGCAAACCCTAAGATAAAAAATGGAAAATGCCACTCAAAGAAACCCTAAACCTATAATGAACCATTGCCCAAAGGGGAACTCCCAACTCTTAACCAATCTCAAGATATGAATTTTATAAGTTATTAGGGTTTTTTAGGGTTCTTAACAAAAGAAATGTCAAACAATTGGAAAATGCAAGATCAAATCATGGCCATTTTTCCCTAGAAACTACATGTTAAACACAACACAAAGCAAAAAGAATCAATATCCAAACCTTCTCCAATAGACAGAAATGGATTTTTGAACTTAGGATCAAATTAATGCACAAAATATGATTTAATTCAATGAAAAATTCTTAAAATGCATCAAGATCAAAAAAGAAATTTGGTTTGAAGGTTGGACAATGTTTCTAAATGTCTTAGAACATTTCATGATTTTTTTTGTAATTTTTAAATACCTAAAAGTATTTTTAATTAATTAATTCCCATTAATCAATTAAAAATAATCTTTTAAATATTTAAAAATGCTTTTTTAATGGTAAAAAATAAAATAAAAATATTTCTGGGTCTTAAAAATTAATAAAACTTTAAAGAAAAAGTTTCATAATTTTTAAGATTTTTTTGCTATTTTAAAATAATTATGCAAAACAAAAGAAAAATAAAAGAAAATAAATGAATTAAATCTGAATTAATGAGAAGTATGCTAATCCTAAGGTGGAGATTCAAACTGGCCAGCGCGCGAATTGACTGCCCGCCACATCTCACGGCTCAGATTCAAACTTGCTAATCACACTGATTAAACCCTAATTGTGCCCTAATGACATTCAGGCGACCGGAACAGTGTTCCGGTCGTCTTCTCCGGCCATCCCCAAAACCAATCTCTCTCCCTAGGCCATTTTAAAAGCCCTAACTCTCTAGAAATCATCTTCCATTCACCCTAAACACGAATCCAGCATCAAATCACATTTAAACTCACACACAAACAAGAATCGAAGCAATGAAATTTTTAGGTCAAACTTTCAGAACACCAATACATGCTCATTTCTGGCTTATTTTCAAAAGTAAAGAGATCCCAATGATCAGTGCAACATGCTAAACAAGATTCTAACAAGAAAATGGAGTTCTGGGAAAAAAGTTCATGGAGTCACCTGAGGTTGAACTTCTGATTCAGGAACTTTCTGGATGGTCCACTGGCTCAAACAGGTCCCAATGATCTCCCTTTGAAGCTTTGGATGCTTAGTTGGAGTTTAAACAACCTCCTGAGTGAGTTTGCAGAAGCTCTGACCAAGGGCATGTGAAAATCGTATCTGAGATACAGGGTGTTTCAGGCCAAAACAAAGGGTGGTTTCTGGTCAGTGAGGTGAGTGGAGATTGTTGGTGGAGTTTGTTCTTGTGTTTGAGGTTTGTGGAGGGAGATTCGAAGGAAAATGCAGCTTGGGGTGAGAAATGGCTATGTAGTGTTCTGATTGTTTCAGGCTTGTGTTCTTGGTGCTTTGTGGTCTATGGAGCAAGGTGAGTTGAATGGTGAAGTTGGCTTGAGTGTTTTGTGGCTGGGCAGAGAGATTCGAAGGCTTATGCAATGTGGGGTGATTTTGTGAATGTCATGAATGAGGATGTTTCAGCCTTGCCTTGTGTTATGTCTAGCTTGCAAATTGTCCACATAACTCTCTCTCATTGGTCAGTTGACAAGACATGCCCTTTATTGATTGGTAAGTTACCTTTTGCAAAAAGTCAAATAATGTGTAAGAGAGGTATGGCTCATGATCTAGGCAAGTACATGGGCTGGTTCTGGTGCAGCAAGGTGAGGTGAGAGGCTAGCAAAGCTCAGCATCCAAGGCTGCAAGTAGGAGGAAGCATGATCATGAGTTTTGCAACTTGTGACTTTTTGTTCACATGTGACCTTTTTGTCCAACCAAACATAAAACCATGGGCATTCTTAGTTCATTTCTGATTTTTAGGACTTAGAGAAAGTTTATGTGCTGGTTTGAAATGAATTAGAGGCTGCAATATGCATTGGTCCAAGATTTTGCAAAATTCTCACTTAGGGCATGCCTTGAAAATCAATGATTTTAGCCAACTTTGCATTGCCATAACTTTTGATCCAAGAAGAGTTTGGTCATGTTCTTGTACTTTTTGACAAGGGAAAAATGAGATCTACAACTTTCATGACCAAAGTTTTTCCATTTGAAGCCTTTTTGGATCAAGAATCAAGGCTTGAAAAATGACCTAAAATGATGCATTCTTGAAAAGTCAACTATGCCCAAAAAGTCAACATTTGCAAAAACCCTAAATTCTTGATTTCTATGAACTTCAACCTTCTTCCATGATCAAATAAAGATCATATACACTCAAAATGATGAAGATCACCCATTGGTTGGGTCATTGGGGACCTCAGATGCCCTGATTTTGCACTGACTTGTCTGAAAAGTCAACCCTTGATCAGATGACTTCCCCATGGAATTTCTTCATGAAAATTGATATGCATACTCCCTATACCATATAAAGAGCAATGGAAACAAGAATGACCAAAAAATTTGGAGTTATGGCCTCTGAAACCAAAACCCTAATTTTCAGTCAACTGTGCAGTTTGACCTGGCTCTGCATCCACTCAAACCCTAGTCCTTGTGGTTCCTCTGCATTTTTGACTTTGAGGAGATGGAATATGATTTAAGAACACACATGGACCCCTTTGAAGTGATTGGTGGCCTTTGGAATGGCTCAAGATGCTTTGGGATTGCTCAGATCACAAACCCTAGGTGCAGATGCCTTAGAAACTATGCAGTGAATCAAAAAAATGAGATATGAGATGATATGTTTGTGTTTATGCATATGAGATGATCACAAGCCATGGTGTGAATGGGTGAGGGCAAATTTGGGGTGTTTACACCTTCGATCAGAAAGTCAGGCTCCGAGAGTACCAAGTAGGAGATCTTGTGCTAAAAAGACTCCTCCCTCCTTATACAGACCACAGGGGCAAGTGGACTCCAAATTATGATGGCCCATTCATAGTAAAGAAAGTCTTCTCAGGTGGAGCTCTGATGCTCAGTACTATGGATGGTGAAGACTTCCTGTCCCCTGTGAATTCAGATGCAGTTAAAAAATACTTCGCATGAAAATGACCCGCTGGACATAAAAACAGAATGTAAGTCCAGGCAAAAATAGGGCATCCCGGCGAGTCAAAAACAGAATAAAAAGACTCGGGCAAAATAAGGGAAATTAAAATAAAAAATGTACACCCGCTGAGTTGAAAAGCCGCATTGGACGACTCAGGCAAAAAAGGGTATCCCGATGGATTGAAAACCCGAAAGGGCGATCCATGCAAAATAAGGGGATAACCGAACAACTGCATTCTGAATTCGTTTGTATCGCTTGCAACATGGCAAACTCCGAAAGGGTCGAGCTTCGTTCAGAATCAGTCTTCTTCAGAAAGCAAAGTGAGAAGAACGTCAAAAGTCATACAAGTCACAGCAAAAGGGAAGCTCCTCGAAGCGTCGCCAACATTGCATACACCTTGTTGTTTCTCAATTTGTAACGATTTTCTCATTTCAGGGGATCTGTTTCTCTGACTGTATCTTGCCAATTCAGGGCGCGTAAATTAATAAAATCAGATTTTCAGTCATGTCTCGTCTCGTACATTTTCATTTTCGTTTGCAAAAATGTCTGATGTCTTTAAGATATTGATTCGCATAAATACAGATGCTTCCTTTCTAAAGAATACATGCTTACAGTAAATATATTTGCTCCCAGGATTGCCTAAGCTCCTATGACGGAATCCAATAAGGAATATCTCGAGATACTTGTGCGTTTCTTTGTCTTTACAGGATTGCAGGTGTTCAGAGCACAACATGAGGCATGAAGGCTTCTCCCCAGCAAGCTGTCTAATCATTATCTACTCAGTCTATCTCCCGATTAGCACCGGAGGTGCTTTCTCCCCAGCTGAGTTGCCGGTCATCATTCCTCCTCAGCCATAAGCAAAGACCAGGGAACCATCTCCCCACAGAGTTTCAACATCTATCCAGAGAAGCAATGCCTGAAGATCTCACAACAGGGTGACGAAAGCTTCTACAAACCCCAGCTGGGTCCCTCGTTACTAAGAAGGATCTATCAGTGATCTATTGCCCCAAGCAGAGTCATATATGCCAGATCTACCAATGATCTTATCCCCAGCTGGGAAATCCACTTCAAGCAGATCAGCCAGAGATCTCCACAGCAACGGGATCCGAATCCCGGATCGGTATTTTTGCATAATCATGGCATTCGCATCATATTTTCCCCACAGAGCGTAGCATTCCGTCTAATACGGAGCATTACGGCAAAAATCAAACATATTGCATAATCGTAAGCCATGTGTCGAACTGAACACTTGTAAAAATGACCATCCGTCAACAATATACAGAATATTTCCTAAATTCCCCACCAGAAAGCCAGAGTATTACACCCACAAATACAGCAAACAGATACTTTTTGACACTCGTCTGTGCCATATCCCCAGCGGAAAGCCAAAGCGTCCCCTTTGCACTCACAACACATGTGTACATATTTATACAATTCCCTGACACCCGTCCGTGTCACCCGCCAGCATAGTTTCCTAAACACTTTGGAAATCAAATACTTGTTTATAATACACTTTTTCTAGCACTCGTCTGTGTCATGCTTTCCCTTGCAAGTCAAATACTCGTCTGTGTCTCATACAGATACTCGTCCGTATATTACATATACCACTTATATCCCCTCAGACTCGACACTCATCCGTGTTCTTAGTTAACTAGTTGGTACTCGTCTGTATCATCATCTCTGAATATGCGTCAAACGTTTGTTTCTGCTGATACTCGTCCGTATCATAGTCTTAAGGATGCTCGTCCGCATCATTAATCTATACACCGTGTCAAACACTTATGTCTTCTTGAATTTAGACACTCGTCTGTATCTACTGTCCCCCAGAAGAGTCCCAGCAAATCCCAGTGAATTATTTCCTTTCTATCTGACATTCGTCCTATGTCATGATACCTATCGGCAGCCGTACCCTGCCAGGTGATCGTCCTTCACCGTTTTGATGATCGTCCTTCGTCACCACCATTGGAGTCTCTATTCATTAGAACCCCTTCTTATCCGACATTCGTCCTATGTCGTGATGTTTTTAGCAGCCGTCCCCTGCTAGGTGATCGTCCTTCACCTCTTGATGATCGTCCTTCATCATTTTATCCGGTGGTCGTCCCCATCGTTGATCTTGTTATCTGACATTCGTCCTATGTCATGATAAACCCTAGAGCAGCCGTACCCTGCCAGGTGATCGTCCTTCACCTCTTGATGATCGTCCTTCATCATGCTTATCCGATGGCCGTCCCCATCATCGATCTTTTTCTATCCGACATTCGTCCTATGTCGTGATACTTCCGGCAGCCGCACCCTGTCAGGTGATCGTCCTTCACCTTAGATGACCGTCCCTCATCTTATCCCAAACAGAGCAGTCGTACCCTGCCAGGTGATCGTCCTTCACCTTTGATGACCGTACCTCATCATTTATTTCAAATCTCCAGAGAGTCCTACAGCTTTACCTGATGGCCGTCCCCATCATAATCTCTTATATCCCCAGCTTGTCGGCCGTCCCCGTCATTGCTTTATTTCCCACATTTTCCCCAGCATGTCGGCCGTCCCCGTCATTGCTTCATCCCCAGTAGTCGTCCTCTGCTCGACGGTCGTCCTCCGTCGCCCTCACTTTGTAAATATACTTTATTTTCCTTTCACAAATCTATATCCCTTTTCATCTTCATTCTGTGAGTGCAAATTTTGGACTGTCTTTGGTATTCAACCACAAGTTATCTTGTTTGCCTGTTAAGCCGTTGCTTACATCCTGCACAGCTAACTCATGCTTGAATATGGGCAGCTGTAAACACCCCAAATTTTCCCTCACCCATTCACACCATGGCTTGTGATCTTTTCATTTGCATAAATTCTATCATAGTATCTCATACCACATTTTTGATTCACTGCATTGATTCAAAGTCATCTGCATCTAGGGTTTGTGATCTGAGCCATCCCTGAGCCATTTGAGCCACTCCAAAGGTCATTAATCACTTCAAAGGGGTCCATGTATGTTCAAACATCATATCATATCCTCACAAGGTCAAAGAAGTCAAAGGATCCCAAGAACTGAAAAAAGCATGGAAGCAGAGCCAGGTTTAACTGCACAAATGACCTAAAATTAGGGTTTTGGTTTCAAAGGCCATAACTCCAAATTTTTTGGTCATTCTTGTTTCTATTGGTCTCTATATGTTATAAGGATCATGCATATCAATTTTCATGAAGAAATTCAGTGGAGAAGGCATCTGATTAAGAGATGACTTCTTGAGCAAATCAGGGCATCTGAGGCCCCCAATGACCCAACCAAAGGGTATTCACCATCACTTTGAATGTGTATGATCTTTATTTGGTCATAGAAGATGTTAGAAGTCCACAAAATTGAAGAATTTCAAGCTATTTGCAAAATTGCCTTTTTGGGAAAGTGACTTGTAATGTAAACTTGCTATTTTGGGAAAGTTTTTCAACCTCCTCAAATTGATTCAAAAATGTTTCAAATGAGAAAACTTTGGTCATGAAAGTTGTAGAATGGATTTTCCCATTTTCAAAAAGTACAAGAACTCATTCTAATTCATTTTGGATCAAAAGTTATGGCTTGTCAAAGTTGGATAAAATCACATAATTTCAAGTTTTACACCGAAGAGGCAAAGTTGCAAAACCTCATGCCAAGGCAAAATATGACTCCAAATGGACTTCTATGCATTACACAAACATGAACCATGACCTAAAAACCAGAATGCACCAAAGAATTGTTCATTTTCATGCCTTGATCTTTAAGAAACTTCAAAAGGGCCAAAACTTTGTGAAATTGCAAAAACTCACATAAACTCAAATCCACTTGCTGCATTGCCTCAAATTCATTTCCATGGTTCTCCTTGATCACAGCTGAGCCAAGCCATGCCCTTGTACCATGACTGAACCAGCCCATACCTCCTCTTACACAAAAGTTGACTTTTGGCAAAATGGACCATACCAATCAACATAGGCCAGCAACAACTCTCTGACCTATCCCAACTTGATACATGTACCAAAAGGAACTCAACACAACACACAACACAGCCTAATTTCTCCCACAAGTCAGCATCCCCAAAACTCTCCTCTTATGCATTTTGCTTCGAATCTCAATACATAGGCTTCAAACATCAAAACAAACTTCACAAACCCATTCACCATGATCCTCTGATCATTTCCCAACCATCAATTTGCCCTGAAAAGCCCACAAACAGAAACACGATTTTTCACTCCCCTTGAACAGAACTTCATCAAACTCTTAAAACCAGCCACATTAAACTCCAACCAAGCCTTAAAGCTTCCTCAAGAAGATCATTGGAGCCATTTTGAAGCAAAGAAGCAGTCAGAAAGCTCCTGGATTGAAAGCTCCATTTCAGGTGAGCTCAAGAACAATTTTCCAGAAACTTGTTTTTAAGTTACTAAATGATTCTTTATGCTTCACTGATCATGCTGATGTGTTTTGTTTTGAAAATGGTTGAGAAATGAGTATGTATTCATGTTCTGAAATTTTTTGACCTAAAACTGTTTTGATTCGATTCTCACTTTGGATGTGTTTTAAATGTTGTTTGTTTGGTGATTCTTAATGTATGGTGTATGGGGATCATTTCTGGGCAGAGAGATTGGATTTTAGAAGCCTAGGGAAGAAGATAGCAATTTTCAGGGAGAGGTGTGGCCAGAGAAGATGACCGGAGGTCATTTCCGGCCACCTGAAAGTCATTAGCGCATTAATGATGATTAGGGCTCAGTTTGAATTTGGACCATGGATTCTGTTGACCAGTGTTGACTCTCGCGCGTTTGTGTGGCTCAGATCACCCCATTAAGCCCTAATCCACGTCATTAACATAATTAATTAGGTTTTAGTTTTAATTTGGTCAGTTTGAATCTCAGCCATCAGATCACGCGCCAGTCAACTCCCTCCAAAACCATTTGAATCTCAGCCATGGATCTTGCATACTTCTCATAATTTCATTTTTAATTCATTTATTTTGTATTTAACTTCTACGAATTTTAAAAAATAGCAAATCATATTTAAAAATTCTGAATTTTTTTGTCAAGCATTTCATTAATTTTCAGAACCCAAAAATATTTTTACTTTTATTTTTTGCATTAAAAATCATTTTTAAATCATTTAAATGTTTATTTTTAATTAGTTAATGAAAATTAATTAATTAAAAATGCATTTAGGTATTTAAAAATCACCAAAAAATTCACATTGCATTTTAAAACATTTAGAAACATTATCAAACTCAAAACAAATTTCTTTTTGGTTCTTGAACTATTTTGACAATTTTCATTGGAATTTAATTCATTTAAAGGCAATATCTTTGTTTAAACTTGGAAAAATCCATTATGTCTAACCATTGAGAGTTTGATGATGGTTCTTCTTGCATTGCATCCTCCATAGCATGTAGTTTATAGGATAAAATTGGCTTGAATTCATATTTCATTTTCAATTTGTTTTGTATTTTTCATTGTGAGGTACCTTGAAACCCTAATTGACTTGAGAAATTCATAACTTGCACTAGGTTAAGAGTTAGGTCCCCTACTTTGGGCAGTGAACTTGTGTAGGTTTAGGGTTCCTTTGATCCCATTTTCAAATTTTTATCTTGTCATTTGCTTCTGGTTTTGAATTTTTGCATTGCATGTTGTATGTAAACCCTAATTTGTGCCTTCATTTGCATCCACCTCTCATTTGCTTGCATTTAAGAGCTTGCCATGACATTTTGTGTATCCACATGATTCATAATACATCTTAGGACATATTAGAATCATGTTTGATCATTGCATCTTCCATTTTCCATGTTATATGTCCATTCCATTTCATAAACTTTCATGAACTTCTATGGTTCACAACATGCCTCATTTGCATTCTTATGTTTGTATGATCACTCTCATCTCTTGTCATGTGTTTGCATCATCTCTTAGCATCATTTGCATCATGTGTATGTTTCTGACTTTGGCCTTTTCCCATCCATATGCATTGTTTCATCTCATTTCTTCCCTTATGCATCTTGTACTAACTTTTCAGGTTAATGGTAAGTTTGTTTGGGAGGTGGATTTGCATTCACCTCCTACCTCTTCTCACCTTATCATTTTACATCCTTGCTTCATTTCTACTTGTCTTTGAGTGAGCTTGCTCACTTTTGCCTCTCTTCCCCCTCTTCTCTTCTCCTCTCATGTCTTTTCTATCTTGCTTCTCCTTGGTGGCTTCCTTGAAGATTTCTCCTATTAAGCCTCACAAACCCTAGGACTTCCAAGCATGATAACATTTTAGGATTTTTTAGTCCCCCTTAGACTCTTTCCTTTGAGTTTTCTTTGAGTCTTCTCTTCTCACCTCATAATCAAGGACTAAACCCTAAAGGTTTTAAGGCTTTGTGATTAAGCTTATGCCTGCATCCTTCTATTAGGATGGAGTGTATAACTTTAATCCTAAGTGTTAAACCCTTAATGTGTTTAAATCCTTTAATTAATTCACTTAATAATCATCAAGACATCAAGCTTGTAACTTGGGCCTTGCATTAGGGTTCTAATTCTTACTTAATTGGTTAAGAAGGACTAACCCTAGTGTTAATGGACAAGTCCCCCTCAAGTTGTATTACAAACCATAAAAATCACTTCTTAATCTTACCATCAACTAAAAATCCACTTTAATAAAGGTTTTGTTTTGTCATGAGGTTAATCCCTAATCATGGATTAAGTTGAGGAGCCTTCCTCAACTTAAATGTTCTCATCTATTATCCTTCTATTAGGATGGTGTAATGGGTCCATTAAATCCTTGATTATGTCTTAAACTCATTACTTAACACTAAACAAAAACAACAAAAACATCTAAATAATCACAAGTAGGTTAATGACCTTAATCCTGCATCATGGTGATTAAGGGTGAGGTGCTTACTTCACATTTTAGGTATTCTCATTACCCCTAATCAGAGGGAGGATGTGATGAGTTTACTAACCCTTGGTTTAGGCTTAAGCTCATTTTCTTATGAAAAACTCCAAAAGCAATAAAAGATTGAAAATACCAAAAACAAACAATAATAGTCTCCTCCGGGATTCTTTTCTCATCTCATTCACTCATAAACGAGAACTTGCTTCTTCCGTCTAATGCAAGACAGTTTGCACCTGAGCCAGACGGGTCATACACTTGAGCATAGACAAGTAAGCAGTTCACAAGTCAATTTACCTTTCAGTCTCTTTGAGTCGAACTACGGTGTTCTGACTTCCTCATTGCACGAGAGGATACGTAGGCATAACTTAACAGTTATCGAACAAAAGTCTCTGTATATTCCCCCTCCTTCCAGCATCACTCTTTAAGCCTCATAGTCTTGAGCATTTCATTCTTGTTCTCACACTGACACTTCTCTTGTACACTTCACTTCTTTTACACTGACACTTGCATTCTTTTCCAGCTTTGATACACAGATTGCACAGACACTACCCCTTTAAAACACAAATCTTTTAAGCGTGGATCCCGTCGAGTACGGCGGACAATCTGGGTGCTAATACCTTCCCAGGTTGTAACCAACCCCCTTTCTCAGTCTCTCTGGTTTGCAACCGTCTTATCCATCTTTTATGAGGTCTATGCAGCATTACCTTTCCTTCGGGATAAATATGCCTAGCTGGAGACTCTTTTCCTTGTCTTCTGAGTTCACCCTTGGGTGTTCTCATCTCTCTTTCGTCGACCGTTCGCGTTTGTACCCCTTCTGACCTGGGTGTCATTTGGTGGGAGCGACAACCTCCAAGCATTCCAAGAGGGTCCATGTGTGTTCAATCATCATATTACATCCCTCAAAGTTCAAGGAAGTCAAGAAATCACAAGAACTGGGAAAGCATGGAAGCAGAGCTAGGGTTTTCACTACACAAATGACCAAAATTAGGGTTTTGGTTTCAGAGGCCTTAACTTCAAATTTTTTATTAATTCTTGTTTATAATGTTCTTAAGATGTTATAAGGATCATGTGTACCAAGTTTGATGAAGAAATTCATTGTGGAAGTCATTTGTTCACTGGGTAACTTCTTGAGCAAGTCAGAGCAAAATCAGGGCATCTGAGGCCCCCAACAATGGAAACAAAGGGGTATTTTTATCAAAGTGAAGTTATATCATCTTTATTTGATCATTGAAGTGCTTAGATGTTCACAAAATTGAAGAAATTTGAGCTAAACCAAAAGTTGCCAAAAATGGAAATGACTTGTAATGGAAACTTTCCATTTTGGGAAAGATTTTCAACCTCCTCTTTCTCATCCAAAAATGCTTCAAATGAAAAATTATTGGTCATGAAAGTTGTAGATTAGGTCTTTCCCTTTTCAAAAAGTACAAGAACATGTTCTAATTCATCATGGAACTCAAGTTATGATCCTTCAAAGTTGTCAAAAATCCTATAAAGTTTCAAGAATGCACCAAAGAGGGATTTTTGCAAAACCAATTGCCAAGGCTTCTAATGACTTCTATTGTGCCCAAATGTGACATAACATGATCAAAAAACCTCAAAGCATCAGAGTTAGCCCAATAATTGGAAGGTTTCATGCCTTGAATCACAAGATACACCAAAGAGGGAAAATTTGCAAAACATATAGAAACCCTAGCATCAAGTGATCCAGCTGCAATGTTTCAATCCTAGGGCCTTCCTTGATCCATGCTGAGGCCAGACACCCCAAAATCTCAGGCCTGCACCATGCCCATACCTCAAGTACACATTCTTGAATTTTTTTGCAAAATCACCCATACCAATCAGCATAGCCCACACCAACTATTCTGACCTATCAAGACATGATATGTGGACTTTATGCAAGCCATAACACACAACACACAAGCCTGAAACACACCCAAGCTCAGATTACACAAAATCTCTCTCAAACTATATCTCTTCAAAACTCTCAACTCCCTCAACCAAAATCAAAAATTCATTCACCAATCATCTCCACATAACCCCAGGATCATTTTCCACCCCTAACATTGGCCTGAAACCTCCTCAAACAAAAACACGATTTCAGCTTCCCCTGAACTGAAACTTTCAAAACAGTCCATACAAACTTGTTACAAGCTTGCCAGAAGTTTCAAGGGGTTCATTGGAGTGGAAAAGCACCAAGGAAGTGGCCAGAAAGCTCCAGTTTCGAAAGCTTCAGTTCAGGTAACTTCAAGAACATTTTTTCCAGAAATGCATTTTTAAGTTCTTAGATGAATCTTCATGATGTGCTGATGATCCTGATGCGTTTAGTTTTGAAAATGATTGAGTATTAAGCATGTATGAGCTCTCTAAAATTTTTTGACCTAGAACTAATTTGCTTCGATTCAGCTTAAATATGTGAAATAAATTTGTTTTGATGGATGATTCTTGTTGTATGATGCTTGGGGTTTGATTTTGGGCAGAGAGATTAGGTTTTAGAAGCTTAGGGAGAGAGATAGTATTTTGGTTCGCCGGAGAAGATGACCGAAGCACTGTTTCGGCCATCTGAAAATAATTAGGGTTTAATCAGCATAATTAGTGAACTTTGAATGTGAGTCCTCAGATCATGTTTCCTGCGCGTGTTTTAATGGCCCAGATCCTTTCATTAACCCTAATTTCTGTTTAATTTAATTAATCTAAACTAATTAGCCAGGTGGAATCTCAGCCACCCATTCACGCGCCAGTCAACCCTCCCCTCTTAAGTTTAAATCCTGGCCTTAGGATCAGCTGACTTTCCATTTAAATTCATTTTTATTTCCTTTTTATTCATTTATCTTGCATATTTGTTTTAAAATAGTTAGAAAAATCCTAAAATTATTTTCTTTTGCATTTTTATTCCAAATATTTTTCTTAATCAGAAAATGATTTTTATTTTATTTGTTGCACAAAAATTGTATTTTTAAAATATTTTAATGTTTATTTTTATTTATTAATGGAAATTAATTAATTAAAATAGCATTTAGGTTTCTAAAAATCACCAAAAAAATCATGAATCATCCCTTTGCATTTAGAAACATTTTCAAATTCTTCACACAAATTTCTTTTTAGGTTAGATAATAAATTGAGAATTTTATTTGAATTAAGGGTTATTCAAATCCCATTTTTGAACCCTAACTTGAAAAAATCTTTTCTGCCTAACCAAGAAGAGTTTGTAGACGATTCTTTTTGCATTGTTTTGTGCATATCATGTAGCTTCTAGGATAGTTTTGGCATGAATTTATCTTTCATTTTCAATTTGTTTAGCATTTTGCATTGAGGGTCACCCAAAAAACCCTAGAAACTTAGGAAATTCATAACTCCTTCTAGGTTTAGCTTCTGACCTCCCCCTTTGGATGGTAACCTAGTGTAGGTTTAGGGTTACTTTGAGTGCATTTTCAATTTTTTATAATGTCATTTGTTTCTGTTTTAGTCATATGCAGCTCATGTTGCTTTAAAACCCTAATTTTGCATCTTTACTTGCATTCATCTTGCATATGCATCCATACATGAATTTGCCATGACATTTCATGCATTCATATGTCATCTTAGACATCTTAGGACATGTTAGAATCATTCTTGATCATTTCTTCATTCATTTTCCATGATTTTCATTCATTTCCTTTCATTAACTTTCATGAACTTTCAAACTTCAAAGCATGCTTCCATTTGCATCTTATCTTTATATGATCATTCATATGCACTTTGTATGCCTTTGCATCATGTCATAGAATCATTTTCATCATGTGTATGCTTCTGATTTTGGTCTTTTCCTTTTCATATGCATCATTCTATCACACTTATTTCCTTATGCATCTTGTGTTAATGTTTCAGGATTAATGGTAAGTTTTTTGAGAGGTGGATTTGCCTTCACCTCTCACTTCTTCTCATCCTTTTATGTTGCATCTTTGCTTCATTTTTTATTGTCTTTAAGTGGGCTTGCTCACTTGTGTTCTTTCTCCCTCACTTTCTTTCTTTAAGTTACTTATCTTCTTCAATGAAGTAAGTAACTTATTTCTTCTGCTTCTTCCATTGGTGGCTTCCTTGAAGATCCTTCTCAAGCCTTACAAACCATAGGAACATCCAAGCATGATAATAATTAGGGTTGTGATTAGTCCCCCTTAGTTTTACCTTTGAGTCTTCTTTGTGTCCCTCTTCACATCTCATGATTAGAGACTAAACCTTTAAGGCTTTAGGACTTTGGAATTAGGGTTATGCATGCATCCTTCTCTTAGGATGGAGTGTATAACTTTAATCCTAAGTGTTAAGCCCTTAATTTGTTTAAACCTCTTAATCAATCCACTTAATAATCTCTAAGACATTAACTTGTAACTTGGGCCTTACATTAGGGTTCTAATTCTTCCTTTATGGTTAATAAGGACTAACCCTAGTGTTTAATGGACAAGTCCCCCTCAAGTTGTCTTACAAATCATAAGACTCACTTCTTAATCTCACCTCTTAATTAAAATTCACTTTAATAAAGGCTTGTTATATAATGAATTTAATCCCTGACCATGGATTAAGTTGAGGTATCTTCCTCAGCTTAAGTGTTCTCATCTATTATCCTTCTATTAGGATAGTGTAATGAGTTCACTAATTTGTGATTAGAGATTAAACTCATTACTTAACACTAAACAAAAATCCCAAAAAACATCTAAATAATCACAAGTAGGTTAATGATCTTAATCCTACATCATCATGGTAATTAAGTTGAGATGCTTATCTCACACTTAAGTATTCTCATTATCCCTAATCAGGGAGGATATAATGAGTTTACAAGCCCTTGATTTAGGCTTAAGCTCATTAACTTATGACAAACTCTAAAAATAATAAAAGACTGAAAACACAAAAACAAACAATAATCGTCTCCTTAGGGATTCTTTTCTCATCATCTTCACTCACAAACGAGAACTTGCTTCTTCCGTCTAATGCAAGACAGTTAACACTTGAGCCAGACAAGTCATACACTTGAGCATAGACTAGCAAGCAGTTCATCAGTCAATTTATCTTTTAGTCTCTTTGAGTCGAACTACGGTGTTCTGACTTCCTCATTGCACGAGAGGATACATAGGCATAACTTAATTTTTATCGAACAAAAGTCTCTTTGTCTTCCCCCTCTGTCAGCATTCTTTAAAAGCCTCAATCCTGAGCAATTCACACATCTTTTGCACTGACACTTGTATACTTCTTTTCCCGCTTTTGCACACAGATAGCACATACACCTACCCCTTTAAACACAATCTTTTAAGCGTGGATCCCGTCGAGTACGACGGATAATCTGGGTGTTAATACCTTCCCAGGTTGTAACCAACCCCCTTTCTCAGTTTCTCTGGTTCGCAACCGTCTTATCCATCTTTTTCTAGGTTTATGCAGCATTACCTTTCCTTCAGGATCAAAATGCCTAGCTGGCGACTCTATTCATCTTCATTTCATTTCTCTTTTCGCCGACCGTTCGCGTTTGTACTGGGATGCAAATCTTTGGGAGCGACAGCTTGGCGACTCTGCTGGGGAGTGATATATTGCAACTAGGGCTTCTGGTTCTTTTTGTGGGTTTCTCCTAGCACTTGTTTGATTTGTGTTTACAGGGGTGTTATGTGCTACTTGTGCTTATTTATTGCTTTATTTATTGCTTTTTGTACAGCTTTATTTATTGTTTTCATTTACAGTTTTTATGCATTTCATACTATTATCATATCACTGGTGTTGGATCTCTTGTCTGTGTTGGTGGGTGGGGATTATTGAGTGATTAAGGTTCCATACCGGGGACCTGAGTGACACATAGGCTAGAGTGGCTTCATATTCTTTCCCATTCCATTTCGGTCTGGTGCGGGAATATGAAACACGGTTCAGACATGGGTTTCTGCTTGAGAACTCTGTGCTACAGATTTCCTGTAGTACTAGGGCTATCTGGGAAGCCTGCTAAGTCTGGATGACCTTTTTATGACCTTCAGCATCTGAGGTGAATTAGAGGAAGATCTTTTATGGTTATTGTAAACATTGTACCTCTGGGTTAGAAGTGTTTACACTTCTCATAACTGACCCAAGTCTGAGGATCCTTTTTCAAGAACAATACATGTGAGGGGGTTGGGATATTTACAGGTTTGCAGGAACCCTTGGCCTCATCATACCCTTGTTACTAATATTGTTTTAAGGCTGTATCATTTTGGATTGTTCTTGTGAAACCATGGATTTGTGATTCTTTATTTGAGTCCCCCACCTGGTTACTGGTTTTCTAATCCTCCATCCGTACTTACGGATGCACATGGACCCTATCAAGGCAGATAACAGATCCAACACTTGATCACAAACCCTTTGCATATCATTGTGCATACATTATTTTGCATCATTTAACATTTTCCTATTTGTTTTACAGGGTATCCACCTTCTTATCTTTGGTTTGGTTTTGAATTGTTCTGCTGCTTAGGCTTCCTCAGTTATCTGCACCAGCACCTTCATCATTTTGTCTTCATCAGAGACTCTTCTCCAGCTGTCTTCATCAGAGACCCTTCTTCAGCACCTTCTCCAGTTATCTTCATCAGTCTTCAACAGCTACCTTCATCAGGGTTTCTCTCAGTCTCCTTCACCAGCATCCATTGTCAGCATGGACACTTCCAGGAAGAGCAACATCACATACCACTTCTTTGAGCCCACCCTTACAGGAATTAGGCAGATCCAGTCTCTCATCACTCCTGATCATGTCCCATTATTCAGGGAACATTATGGAGGCATATTGGACATGATCATGGACCTGGATGCATCCCAGAGGAGCATGATCCATACTTGCTTGCAGTTTTATGATCCTCCTCTCAGATGCTTCACATTCCCTGATTTTTAGTTGGGACCTCTACTAGAAGAATTTTCCATGTTGTTAGGTGTCCCTATCAGGAGAGGGATTCCTTTCAACCCTGAGATGGTTTCTCCCAAGAATGAAGACATAGCTAAGGCATTGCATTTAGAGCCTGCCCTCATTGATCAGAGTATGACCACCAAGGCTGGGGTCCCAGGCCTTCACTTGGACTTCTTGATTTCCCAGGCCACCCTGCATGCTGCAGCAGGGAAGTGGGATGTTGTTTGTGCACTCTTGGCACTTAGCATATATGGAGTTATCTTGTTTGCAGATGAGCCAAAGTTTATAAGCTAGAATTCCATTCACCTGTTCTTACTGAGGAACCCAGTTCCTACCTTGCTTGGAGACTTCTATTATTCAGTACACCAGAGGAATGAGAAGCAAAGAGGAAGACTGGTCAGATGCTGTGCTCCCCTCTATTACTCTTGGTTATTAAGACACTTGCCAAAATCAGACACTTTCCTAAACCCCCATCAGCCAAGGAGCTGGGCTAAGAGATTGATTGCCCTTACATCAGAAGACATCAGATGGTGCACTTAGAGCACCAAGGGCAAAGACATCATTACTACCTGTGGGCAATATCTTAATGTACCTTTGATTGGAGTAAAAGGTTGCATCAATTACAACCCTTTTCTCTTCAAGAGACAATTAGGGTATGCTTTGGTTCATCATCCAAGAGGGCAAGACTTGACAGAAACCCTCTATTGTGAAATCCAGCACAACTCTGCTGTTGTCAGACAGGCAGCCTGGGCCTGGGACAACATTCAAACTAAGGGGGCAGCTATTTTGGGCAAATGCAACAATATAGCTTCAGCACAGTACCTTGATTGGTCTCGTACCAGGGCATATATCACCCAGATGCCATTCACCTTAGAAGATGTACCTGGACCTTCAACAGTGCAACCTGCAGCTACTGTCAGTTCGCAAGAGTTTGAGAAACTGAAAGAGAGGAATACTCAGCTCTCTGAAGCCTTGAAGAAGACTCTCTGGGAGAGAAAAGACAACCGTCTAGATAATGAGAGGTTAGAGAGGCTCAGGATTAAGCACTTGACCAAGATTGAGAAGACGGATGACTACATCAGAAAAGCTAGGGCAGTGGAGTTAGTGCTGAAGAATGCTTGCAAGGAAGCAAAGACTCAGAAGGCTAGGGCAGAGCATTACTTAAAGGAGAGCCAGGCTAGGTGGATCAGGATCACTAAGGCTCGTGTACAGGAAGATCAAAGGACTCAAGCTAAGATAAAGCAACTGGAGCAGGGTTGAAACTCCGAGCAGGGTTGACAGCACAAAAGGAGATATCTGAATTGAAACTCCGAGCAGGGTTGAAGAGGTCAAAGGATCAGGATAAGCACAAGAAGTTGACCAATGCCATTGCTACCAGGAACCTCCTCATCAGGACTATCACAGAGCACCCGGTTGGTCCAGTGACTGAGGCCCTCCTGAAGGAAGTCAGAGAAGATGACTTTGGATTGGATGTTTGACTCTTTTTGTTTGTACTTCATTTTGATTGTATTTTCCTTTTGTCGTTGTATTTTGACCCACCATGGGAATGTTATTGTAATCGAACTATGTATCTTCACTCTTTGTAATATATATTGTTTGTATTATTTTTTGTGGGCTCTATCTCTCTTTACAACATCATCAACATTTCCTCGAGGTCTGGAAAGGTCAAAACAAAAGAACCAAACTGGATACCCTTGGAAGACAAATAGGCATCCTGCATTGCATACTAACATTTTCTTTGTTTTGTAGGTTTTTGTTGTTGTTGTTTCTCACTTTGTTGTGGTTTCAGGAAACATTGCTCGTAGAAGAGTGTTTCCTGTCAACAGAATACACCGGTACCCGACAAGAAACAACCTTCCGGGACTACAGATGGATCAAGTTCAACTGTACCTGAATGAAGCGAGGGCCCAGATGGCCAATGAAAGGGTTGAGATGAGAAATCAGATGAACCAATTTATGATAGTGATGACTGGTCTAGCTCAGATCCAGGAAAGATTGAGGGAGTTAGTTGAGCGACAAACTCCCGAGGAACACCATCCAGGTACAGGAGCTACCAGCAACAACGATCACGTGTAGCCTCGCACTGATCCACCAGAGTTTGGACCTCATCTGGACCCAAATATTAATGCCATAAGAAATACCCAGGGTAACACTAGCGGAGGAAGGGTCTTGTAGGAGGATCCTCAAGAAGAGCAGTTTAATGTGGTCGGGGCTGGAGACGAAGTTTACGACCGTCGGTTGGATGAAATTGCAGAGAAGCTAAGGTCTCTTGAATCCCAAAACTATCTAGGTTTTGATGTCATGGACATGGGATTGGTGGAAGGGGTGACAATTCCTCACAAGTTCAAACCCCCGTGTTTTGAAAGATATAATGGCACATCCTGCCCACGTACTCACCTTCAGTCTTTCTTGGGAAGATTAAAAGCATACACCATGGACGAGAAGCTGTGGATGTTTTACTTTGAGGATAGCTTGACAGGGGCATCCCGAGAATGGTACTCCCATTTGACTAGAGCCACAGTAAGAAACTGGAAAGACTTGGCTGAAGCTTTCATCCGTCAGTATCAGTATAATCTGGACATGGCCCCAAACAGGACCCTTCTAATGGGAATGTCTCAGTCTTCCCGTGAGAGCTTTAGAGAGTATGCCCAAAGGTGGAGGCAATTAGCCGCTGTCGTTCAACCCCCGATGTCTGAAAGGGAGATGGCGGACATGTTCATGAATACTCTCCAGGGTACCTATATTGACAAGTTGGCTGCATTTTCTTCCACCAGCTTTGCAGATGTGGTGATAGCTGGGGAAAGAATTGAGAGCCTACTAAAGATGGGAAAGATCTCCGACAATGGTGCTAGTTCAAGTAGTGAAAGGAAGCCATTTACCGGACCCCGTAGATCTAGTGAGACAAACTCTGTACACATAGGAAGAGGGAGACCCCAATATCTGCCCAAATCAGTTGTTGCTGTTACTATTCCTACTCCACCTCCTCAGTATACCCAACAACCACAACACTTTCCTCAACAACCATAGTTTCCACAACAGAGATCATACAACAATAATAACAACAATCAACAACAACGCCCTTTTCAACAGTGGCCATCTCAGATCAACAGGGTGATTGACCCTATTCCAATGCCATATGCTACACTGCTGCCACAAATCCTAAAGCTCAATCTTGTTGAGTTGAGGACATTGGCTCCACCTGATCCTCAGAACCTTCCAAGAAACTACGATGTCAACGCTAGGTGTGCTTTTCATTCCAACGCACCTCGTTACTCTACGGAAAAATGCAGAGCTCTGCATATGAAGGTCCAGGATCTGGTAGATTCAAAAGCCCTGAACTTTGCACCACCTCCCAATGTCATGAAGAATCCTATGCCGAGCCATAGTGGGCCAAGGATTAATGCTATAGAAGATGGCTCACCCATGAGTTTAATAGAAGATATTGCAAGTATTCAGACACCTCTGGCAGAGGTTAAAGCCTAGCTTTTGAAATGCCAAGTGTTTCCAGGTTGTGAGGCCTGTTGTGAATCATGCAAACTCTCTGAGAATGGGTGTGCCAGCTTGAGGAATGGCATCAAGAGCTTGATCAGAGAAGGCATTCTACAAATAATAACAACTGCTTCTACAACACCAACAACTCTTTTTTCAACAAGTGATTCTTCTACAACTGCAACAACCATTGTTCCTACTGATTCATCTACAACTTCAACAACCATTTCTTCCATCACTTCAGCAAACAATAGTTGCATTTCATCTCCTTCTATAGCTCCAACAACCACCAACAATGATGTCTCCACAGTTACTATCTATTATGACCCTACAACGGTCCCAAATTCCAGCAACTTTCAACAATCCCAACAACAGTTTCAGCAACAATCTAGCTTCAATTCACCACCACCAACATCCACCAGAGGTCCTGTCACCATTTTCTATGATCCACAAACAATTACGGTTCCAACCTCTACATCAGTAAGCCCAGTCACCATCACGGTTCCAGGGCCGATTCCATATGATAAAGACAGTGTTGTACCATGGCATTATGGTGCTGACCTTTACTGCAACAGAGAAAAGGTCCTTCTTGATTCTCCAGTTCCTACTCCCCAAGTGGATAATGTCGGGGGAGGCGGAGGCTTCACCCGAAGCGGACGCCTCTTCGCGTCACAAGCTCCAAGAACTAGTACTGAGGTAGAGGCTGCTGCCAAAGCCAAATGGAAGAGTGTGATACCTGAAGAATCTGCATTAAAAGAGACTCATAAATCATCCTTCGATCAGGATGTGGATGAATTTATGAGGATAATTAAAAGAAGTGACTATAAAGTTGTGGACCAGCTCCACCAGACTCCTTCTAAGATCTCTATACTATCCCTGCTGTTGTGTTCCGAAGCCCATCAGAAGGCACTACTCAAAGTTCTGCATGCTGCCTACGTGATAGAAGAGATCACAGTGAATCAGCTTGAAACAGTTGTGTCAAATGTCAATACTAGCCATGGGCTAGGTTTCACTGATGCTGATTTGACAATAGAAGGATGTCACCACAATAAAGCTTTGCACATAACCCTGGAGTGCAAAGGAGCTGTATTATTTCATGTTCTTGTAGACACTGGGTCCTCACTCAATGTCTTACCCAAGAAAGCTCTTGTCAAGCTTGAATATGATGGGATAGCTCTCTGGCCAAGTAACCTTACGGTCAGGGCTTTTGATGGCTCCAAGAGGTTTGTTCTTGGAGAGGTGGAGCTTCCAGTGATAATCGGTCAGCAAGTATTTAAGACTACTTTCTATGTGATGGACATTCAGCCAGCCTACAGCTGTTTGTTGGGTCGACCATGGATTCACGGCGCAGGCGCAGTAACGTCGACCCTTCACCAGAAATTGAAATATGAGTGGGAAGGACAGATTATCACCATCTGTGGTGAAGAGGACATCTTTGTTAGCCATCTGGCTACATATAAATATATTGAGATGGATGGTGAAATCCATGAAACTATGAGCCAAGGTTTCGAGGCCTTGAATGTCAATGAGGCGACGACTGAAGTATTTGCTGCATCCCAAGAAGATAGGATGGGTACTTCAATTGTCTCCTATCAGCAAGCCCGGAAGTTTGTTGAAGATGGTAATGCCCAAGGCTGGGGCAAGGTGCTGCCAGTGGAAAAGAAGGAGGATAGATTTGGTTTGGGTTACAAACCATTCCGACAAGATCAATCAGAGGATGCCAAAGAGCCCAAGTTCATCAGTGGGGGGATGCTCACCCCAGATGTTGTTAACAACCTGGAAGATGAGGCGGAAAGCAACCGCAACCTAGAGAGCTGGATACGTCCAAGGATCCCGGGGAATCAAGTCCTTAACTGGTCTTCCCAGGAAATTATAAGGGTTACTCCTGCAGAGTAATTATTATTTCCTGCTTTTTTCAGCATGCATCAAGTCATGCATCTTGCCCAAGGTGTCAGGACTCATTTTGTCATAGGGCCATATTGTAATTTTGTGCAAATGGATTATCAATGAATATCGGACATCTTTTGCAAACAAGTCTCTTTTTTCGCTCACTGTCTTTTCATTTTTTTTAATTTTATACAAAAATATAAAATGGCAATGTTTTCAAAATAAATAACTTCATTTTCACTTTTTCTAAACAAGATTAAAACTGATCACTAAAACGAACCAATCTCAACCCTTACAGAGATTATCCTCCAAATTACACCGACAACAACACTGCTATGACCTTGTTTGACTTCGACAATCCGATTAAGCAAGCTGATGAAGGGGTTGAAGAAGACTATGAGTTACCTGAAGAGTTAGCCATATTTTTGAGGCAAGAAGAGAAAGTGATCACTCCTCATCAGGAGGAGGTTGAAACAGTTAATCTTGGTACCGAAGAGGATTTGAAAGAAGTGAAGATTGGAGCCAGTCTGCAGGCTTCAGTAAAAGAACAGCTCATTGACATGCTTCGAGAATATGTCAACGTCTTTGCTTGGTCCTATCAAGACATGCCAGGCCTAGATAAGGACATTGTTATGCACAAGCTGCCTTTGAAAGAAGATTTCCCTCCAGTGAAGCAAAAGCTACGCCGTACTCGTCCGGATATGGCCATGAAGATTAAAGAAAAAGTACAAAAACAGTGGGATGTCGTTTCCTTGTTGTAATTAGTTACCCGCCGTGGGTCACTAATATTGTACCAATTCCTAAGAAGGATGGAAAAGTACGGATGTGTGTGGATTACCGGATCTGAACAGAGCTAGTCCAAAGGATGATTTCCCATTACCTCACATTGATGTATTGGTCGACAACACGGCTCATTTCTCGGTATTTTCTTTCATGGATGGATTTTCAGGGTATAATCAGATCAGGATGTCACCCGAAGACATGGAGAAGACGACCTTCATTACACCTTGGGGCACATTTTGTTATAAGGTAATTCCTTTTGGACTGAAGAATGTCGGTGCAACCTATCAACGGGCTATGGTAACGTTATTCCACGACATGATCCACAAAGAAATTGAATGCTACATGGATGACATGATTGCCAAGTCCCTCACAGAAGAAGACCATCTGGTGAACCTTCTGAAGTTGTTCAAGCATCTGAGGAAATATCAGTTGAAGTTAAACCCCAACAAATGCACATTCGGGATACGTTCCGGTAAGTTGCTGGGATTTATCGTAACTGAAAAGGAAATTGAAGTTGATCCTGACAAAGTCAAAGCCATTCAGGAGATGCCTGCACCTAGGACTGAAAAGGTAGTTTGGGGATTCTTAGGTAGATTGAACTACATATCAAGGTTCATATCTCATCTTACTACAACCTGTGAACCCTTGTTCAAATTGTTAAGAAAGGAACAAACAGTCAGGTGGAACGAAGATTGTCAGAAGGATTTTGACAAAATCAAGGAGTACCTGCAAGAACCTCCAATCCTTATGCCTTCAGTTGAAGGAAGACCTCTGATAATGTACCTGACTGTATTAGAAGGATCAATGGGGTGTGTGTTGGGCCAGCATGACGAGTCTGGTCGAAAAGAGTATGCAATATACTACCTAAGCAAAATGTTTACCGACTGTGAACAACGTTATTCACTATTCGAGAAAACTTGTTGTGCTTTAGCGTGGGCTGCTCGCCGACTAAGGCAGTATATGTTGACTTATACTACTTTATTGATCTCAAAGATGGACCCCGTCAAGTACATATTTGAGAAGCCAGCACTTACCGGAAGGGTTGCAAGATGGCAAATGATTCTGACAGAGTATGACATTCAGTACACATCTCAAAAGGCCATCAAGGGTAGTGTACTGTCTGACTATCTAGCTGAGCAACCCATTGATGATTACCAGCCCATGAGATTTGACTTCCCTGATGAAGACATCATGTTTATGAAAGCAAAAGATCACGAAGAGCTTGTCCACACTGAAGGGCCTGACCCAAAAGAAGAATGGACAATGATGTTTGATGGGGCTGTCAATATGAATGGTCGTGGAGTTGGTGCAGTGCTCATTACACCTAATGGAGTTCATATGCCATTCTCGGCAAAACTCACCTTTGCTTGCACTAACAACGAAGCTGAATATGAAGCCTGTATCATGGGTCTTGAGGAAGCCATTGACCTCAGGATCAAGACTTTAACTGTATTCGGAGATTCGGCTTTGGTAATCAATCCGACCAACGGCAAATGGTATACTCACCAAGAGCATCTGATCCCATATCGTGACTACACGAGGAGATTATTGACTTTCTTCACAACAGTCAAACTTGAGTACATCCTTCGAGACGAAAATCAGTTCGCAGATGCTTTAGCTACCATTTCCTCCATGATCAAGGAAACTGAGAAAGGGGGTTGGTTACATCCTGGGAAGGTATTAGCACCCAGATTGTCCGTCGTACTCGAAGGGATCCACGCTTGAAAGATTTGTGTTTTAAAGGGGTAGTGTCAGTGCTATTTGTGTGCAAAAGCTGGAAAGGAATACAAGTGTCAGTGCTGAAAAGAAGTGTAAAGTGAATAAAAGGGGTGTCAGTGCAAGAAAAGAGTGCAAAGCTCAAGACAATGAGGCTTGAAAGAAAAATGCTGGAAGAGGGGGAATATAAAGAGACTTTTGTTCGATAATTGTAAAGTTATGCCTACGTATCCTCTCGTGCAATGAGGAAGTCAAAACACCGTAGTTCGACTCAAAGAGACTGAAAGGTAAATTGACTGATAAACTGCTTACTTGTCTATGCTCAAGTGTATGACCTGTCTGGCTCAGGTACAAACTGTCTTGTATTAGACGGAAGAAGCAAGTTCTCGATTATGAATGAATGAGATGATAAAAGAATCCCGGAGGAGACGATTATTGTTTTATTTGGTGCTTTCAATCTTTTATTGGTTTTTGTGTTTGTCATAAGAAAATGAGCTTAAGCCTAAACCGAGGGTTAGTAAACTCATCACATCCTCCCTCTGATTAGGGGTAATGAGAATACCTTAAGTATGAAGTAAACACCTCACACTTAATCACCATGATTTAGGATTAAGATCATTAACCTACTTGCTTTTATTTAGATGTTTTTGGAGTTTTTGTTTGGTGTTAAGTAATGAGTTTAAGCCATAATCAAGGATTTAATGGACCCATTACACCATCCTAATGGAAGGATGATAGCTGAGAACATTTAAGCTGAGGAAGGCTCCTCAACTTAATCCATGATTAGGGATTAACCTCATGACAAAACAAGCCTTTATTAAAGTGGATTTTAGTTAATGGTAAGATTAAGAAATGAATTTTATGGTTTGTAAGACAAACTTGAGGGGGACTTTTCCATTAACACTAGGGTTAGTCCTTCTTAACCAATTAAGGAAGAATTAGAACCCTAATGCAAGGCCCAAGTTACAAGCTTGATGTCTTAGTGATTATTTTATGGATTAATTAAGAGATTTAAACATATTAAGGGTTTAACACTTAGGATTAAAGTTATACACCCCATCCTAAGAGAAGGATGCAGGCATAACCTTAATCACAAAGCCTTAAAACCTTTATGGTTTAGTCTCTGATTATGAGATGAGAAGAGAAGACACAAAAGATGACACAAAGGTAAAACTAATGGGGGACTAATTACACCCTAATTGTTAACATGCTTGGATGTTCCTAGGGTTTATGATGCTTGCAATAGATCTTCAAGAGGAGCCACCAAGTAAGAAGCAGAAGAAAGGAGGAGAAGCAGAAGAAACAAGTCAACTTACTTCACTTAAGAAGATAAGTTGCTTGAAGAAAGAAAGTGAGGAAGGACATGAATGAGCAAGCTCACTCTAATACAAATAAAAAATGCAACAATGAATGCATAAGAGAGATGAGAAGAGATTGTGAGAAGTGAAGGCAAATTCACTTCTCAAAAATAACTTACCACCTGAAAAGTTAGTAAAAGGAAATGAAATAAAATAAAAATGAAATGAATGCAAGGATGCAAACAAAATCAGAAGCATTTTCATGATGCAAATGATGCTAAGAGATGATATGAAAGCATGTAAAGTGCAATGGGTGATCATACAAACAATGAAGATGCAGATGAAGCATGAAAGGAGCATGAAAGTTCATGAATGTACATGAAATGAAATGAATGCATAACATGACATATGGATGGTGCAATGATCAAGCATGATTCTAATGTGTCCTAAGATGTCTTATATGTCATGTGAATACACAAAATTTCATGGCAAGTTCTTATATGAATGCTTATGCAAGATGTATGCAAAGAAAGATGCAAAATTAGGGTTTTATGAGAGGATGAGATGCAAATGGCAAAGACAGAAGCAAATAACATGATAAAAAATTGAAAATGCACTCAAAGGAACCCCAATCCTATACTAGATTACCATCCAAAGGGGGAGGTCAGAAGCTAAACCTAAAAGGAGTTATGAATTTCCTAAGTTTCTAGGGTTTTTTGGATGATCCTGAATGTAAAATGTCAAACAAATTGAAAATGCAAGATAAAAATGAAACAAAAATGGTTTTAGAAACTAGAAGCCATTCATAGAACAATTCAAAAAGAATCATTCACAAACTCAACTTGGTTTAAAAGTTATGAATTTTTGAAGTTAGGGTTAGAAAATGAACAATTTTAAGAACCCTAATTCATTTAAAAATGTCAAAGCATGATCAAAACCAAAAATAAATTTGTATGGTGAGTTTGTAAATGTTTCTAAATGTATGAGAATGTTCTCTGATTTTTTTAGTGATTTTTAAATACTTAAATGTATTTTTAATTAATTAAAATCAACTAACTAATTAAATAAAACATTTAAATGATTTAAAAATACTTTTTTAATGCAAAAAATAAAAATAAAAATATTTTTGGTTTCTGAAAATTAATAAAATGTTTGATAAAAATTTTCAGAATTTTTTGATGATTTTTTATATTTTTAAAAATTCGTACAAAATATATAAGAAAAATGTGAAATAAAATGAATTTAAATGGAAAGTATGCAGGATGGATGGCTTGGATTGAAACTGGGTTTGGATCTGTTGACTGGCTCCACATCCAATGGCCCAAATTCAAACCTAACTAAACTTAATTAATTAATTATTAAATCCAGATTAAATGCTAATGACCTAATCCTAACCCTTCAATCACGCGCGGGAGAACAAATCTAAGGGCCCAGATTCAAATATGAAACCCTAACCCTAATTAGCCATTAATCACTCTCAGGTGTCCGGAGAAGACCTCCGGTCATCTTCTCCGGCCAACTCCTCCCCTGAAAATTTCCAAATCACTCCCTAGGCCATTTCTGGAGCTCTAAAGCTCCAGATTCATTCCTTTCACTCCCCTAAGATCAAATCCATCCTCAAAAACAATTTCTTTTCACTCAATCTCAAGATTCGAAGCCATGAACAAAAATGGTGAAACTTTCAGAAGTTCATAAAATCCTCAAATCACAACCATTTTAAAAAATAAAAAGCTCAGCATGATCAGCACAACAAAAGGAACAATCCTATAACCTAAAAAGAGATTTCTGGAAAAAAAGTTTGAGATGGTGTAAACCCATAATTTCGACAAGACTGAAATTAAGGGTTTTGAGATTATCTTTGTCGAAAGATAATAAAAGGAAGGAATTTCAAGGATTGCTGACAGGGTTTAAACCCCCATTACTTCGACAGAGAGGTAAATGTTGTTCTGGCAGAATAAAGTTGGGAAGGTATTTGTGACTAAGTATTTGGTAGAAGAAAGTTCTCTTTCGACGGTTCGACAGAAGATAATCTTTCAACGATTTCGACAGAAGAGGACATCTGACAAAAGAGTATTTGGCAAGTGTTGAAGAATTCTGTTTTTTCTTTAAAAGGGTTTCGACAGTTTTGAAGAGTTACAAGGTTTTCGTCACCAAGGAAGAGATTCAAATTCAAAAGGGTGTAACCTTTGGCAGTTGGACACATGGAGGTTTCAGAGAAGAAATTTACATGCAGGCTGACACTTGTCGTTTAGTTATAGTTTTTCCGTTCTAAGCAGTTATTTTGTTTATGTATAAATAGGATAGTTTATGGTTAGAATGTGTGTGTGAAAATTGATACAAAATTCCTGTTTAAAAACTCTAAGTACCCAGTGTGAGAGAAAATGAGTCTAAGATTTGGAACAATGTACGTTTGAACAACAGTTATATTTCAAAGTTATTTAATTTACTTGTTTATGCTTCAAGTTTTTGTCATCTTTAAATTTTATTTACTTTTCTGCATGTTTACAGCCTTCGACATGTCTTTTTGTTCTTGTTTAAACTTTTAACTTTATTTCATCTTTAAGTTCAAACTTTACTTTACTTGCAAAATCAAAGTTCTTAATACTTTGACAATACTGATAAAACAAACCACAAATCAGTCACCAAATTCTAAGAGTAGTTCGACAGAAACAATGCACATGTATCCCAGGACTTGTATGGTTGGTCCTGCAAGTAACCCAGTTTTCTGAAGAAATTGGTTAACCAGAGGTTGTTCGCCAGAAACCACTGCGAACAAATTGGCACGCCCAGTGGGACCAGTGCATTAAGACAATTATCTAATAAAGAACTTCTTAGACAATTTGTTCCTTGCTACGTTGTATGATTCTTAGAAGCGGTAAACTAGCCGTAACCGACGTAGAAAGACCAAAGAGAACAAGAAGAAGAAACATGGCTAACTTGCCAAATACTTCAAACATTCCTGACGAAACAATACCAGTTTCCAACCCTATCCCTTCGTCAGGAGCAATACCAATGTCTGGCCCTGTTTTAGAACAAATTAGGCCTCCTTTGGGAGATTCCATACCAACGGGTTCAGGATCCCAAAATATGCCTAGTTCTTCCACCATGGGACAAGCCAGACCCTTTGGGACCCCTCCCCCTGGAGGAAATACATTCAGGCCATATCTGAATTATTCTCAGCCTTTGACTGGGAGGGAACAACCATATGGAATGCCAACTTCAATGATGGCAAGCCTACATAATTCGTCACCATTATTCTCTGATGCTATGGTTCAAGTGTCATCACCATTGCAGGGATCAGGATATGGTGGAAATGGAAATAGAATGAATCAAATTCCACCAGGTTTCCACATGCCTGCTTTGACAAACCATTCTGCACAAGTAATTCGTCAACAGATGGATGAAAGCAATCATGATATGGTGCAGGCTTTGACACAACAAATGGGAGACGTGTTCAATCCCTTAATACAAAACACTACCCAAACAAACCAAATATTGGCAGAACAGATGGCACGCATTGCTGACTTTTTTGGAGTCCCGCAAGCACAACAAAGAATGCAATTAAACCAGAATCCTGCCAATAGGGCTGTCGAAGAGGAACTCACTATAAACCAGAGGCCCTTAGGGAACCCTCAGGAAAATCCCAGGGGGCAAGAGGTGATAGTCAAACAGCCTAATGTAGAAGAGCCTATTCGACAGGAACCAAGAAGGATAATAGTCCAGAGAAACCAAAATGCTGACGAAGTATTGCAGCAGAGAATGCGTTACAATAACATGCCTGTCGAAAATAACATTGCCACCATGGTTGAGAGAATAATGGCACAAAATGGAGTAAACGTAGGATTACAAAGGCTTAGTTATACTTCCCCTTTGTCTGAATTTGTCTTACAACAAGAGTTACCACCAAGGTGGAAAGTCCCCAAATTTACAAAATTTTCGGGGGATACTAGTGAATCCACCATAGAACACGTGGCACGTTATTTGATAGAGGCGGGAGAGATTGCTAATAATGAAAACTTAAGGATGAAATATTTCCCAAGTTCTTTGACAAAAAACGCTTTCACTTGGTTTACATCACTTCCTCCAACTTCAATTTTTACTTGGACCCAATTAGAGAGATTGTTCCATGAACAATTTTATATGGGACAAACCAAGATAAGTTTGAAAGAGTTGGCAAGTGTCAAAAGAAAATTTTCTGAACCTATAGATGACTATTTGAATAGGTTTAGATTATTAAAAGCCATATGCTTTACGCAAGTGCCGGAACAAGAACTAGTCGAAATGGCTGCAGGGGGTCTAGATTATTCCATAAGAAAAAAACTGGATACCCAATATTTGAGAGACATGGCACAATTGGCAGACAGAGTAAGGCAGATAGAAAGACTAAAAAATGAGAAATTTAGATCAAATAAAAACAAGAAGGAAAGAGTGGCCTATGTAGGAATAGTTCAAGAAGATGATTATGACGAAAACGAACCAGTCATTTTCGACCAGCAAGAAATTGATCTTGCAGAATTAAAACAAGGCCCTCCATATTCTTGTAAAGTTTTAGCCCCGTCGAATGGAAAAAATCCAGTCGAAGTAGAAAAGAATGACAGGTTTCCTAAAAGAACCTATACATTCGACATCACCAAGTGTGATGAGATATTTGATTTACTAGTCAAAGATGGTCAGTTAATAAAACCAGCAGGCACTAAAGAGCCTCCTGTAGACCAACAGAAAAAGAGAGGTTTTTGTAAATACCATAATTTCTTGGGTCATAAAACTTCTCAATGTTACCTTTTCAGGGATCTTGTCCAAAATGCGATCCAAAATGGAAGGTTGAAGTTTGGAGACAAAGGCAAACAGCAGATGAAGATTGACTCCAATCCCATGCAGATTGTGGAGGCCAATTATGCTGAACCAGAAATGGTAAATGTGGTCGAAATGGAGATCATGGCAGAAGAAAATTTTGAAATGGTAGAAGTTACTGAAAGCTTCGACACCAACTTCACCATGATAGAAGCTGCTGAAGGCTTCGACACCCATGTCAATGTGGTGGAAGAAGGTGATAATTCTGCTGACCAGGCTAAGGCAAAAGAAGTCAAAGTTTCTGAAGACTTCGACAGTGAGAATACCACTGAAACTGCTGAAGGTTTCGACGGAAGAAATACAGTCAAAGTGGGAAGAAGCTTCGACAAGAAAAACTGTGAAAGGGATGCTGAGCAAGGGGTGATCTGGGACACTTTGGGAGAGTCAAATGGGAAGTTCGACTTTATGGTGAAGTATTCAGCACCACCAAGCTCCAAAACAGATATTAACAAAATCAAACCTACTGGATGGGGAAATTCTTTCAAAAGGGATGACAAAGAGGAGGATGACAAAACCCTCATTGTCCAAAAAGAGGCCACTGAGGGCCTTGGCCAAGAGGAGATCAAAACAGCAGGGGCTGATGACAATCCCCTCACTGTCGAACCAATAAACTGTGGTACCACCAGAACTGAAGGACATCCTGTCGAAAGGGTTGCACATTGCTGCAAATATGTCTATAAGGGCTTACACCCAAAAGGCAATGTAAGTCAGTCAAGGGAGGACATCCCAGAGGAAATCAGGCTAGTCGAAAAAATGAACAAATTGAAAATTACAACTGAACAGAGTGCTGGGATTCATATGGTGGAAATCACTCAAAAGGGAGGACCAGACACCAACAAGGGAAAGAAACATCAAGAAAAGCATCAGAAGTTGGTTTACCCAGAAGAGAACGAGAGTCTTGTCGAATTCATCCAGAGGTGTCAAAGGAAAAATACAGAAGTCATGCTTTGCCCAAGATGCAGTGCTGTGTTCGACAAGAAAGCAGCTGATGACTTAGAAGCAGCAGAAAAGACCCGGAGGAAAAGAAATTGGGGAACAGTCCCACAAACTAGAGATGAAAGATTTGACCCAAGAAGAGGGAAGTATCACAGTCAAGGGGCGAGAGAAAGACGTTTCAACACCTACAAACCATCCAACAGACCCAATGATGACAAATGGGTTCAACCTATAAGGGATGCCCAAGGTCAGAAGAGATGGAAGAGTTTTGAAGTGAACAGGGGTCCCTCCTTGGAAGTTAAAAAGGAGGCAAAGCCAAAGTACGTCTCTGAAAACTACAAAGGGAAGAATCCTATGTCCAGATCCCAATGGAGAAGATTCCAAAGGCAGAAGAAAATTGGAAAGGAAAGTGTGGAACACAAAAAGGTTGGGCAGAAGGAAGCTGAATCAAGCAAATGTGTGCAGATTACGAACAAGGGGATGCCCCTGGCAGAAAAAGAAACCCCTGAGAAGAATGGATCTAGTGACACCACAGAAGTGCAGAAAACAAACAACAGGATGCCAGTGGACGAAGAAGTCACAGATGAATTTGGTTCAGAATCAGATGCCTCTTTCGACGTAACTTGCAATGTGGTTTCTGTGCTGCCCAGAGACTTTGACAGGATAATGGAAGTCGAAGATGAAGAGGATGACATGGTAGATGATAGCATAGGCTTGAAGCCTGTATGCTACTACATAATGAATAATGGCTGTGTCGAAGAGCAAAATGCTTTCTTCGAAAAGCCGGATGATGCAATGAAGGCTCACTTAAAGCCTCTCTTCATAAAAGGGAAGGTAGAAAATGTGGGTGTCAACAAAATTCTGATAGATGGTGGAGCGGCTGTAAATTTAATTCCTCACTACATGATAAAGAGGATTGGAAAAGATGACTCCGACACTAAGCCCCACAACATGGTGCTGTCCAATTATGAAGGTAAAGTAGGGACAACACTGGGAGTAATACAATTGAACTTGACTGTAGGATCCATCACTAGGCCCACAATGTTTGTGGTGATAGCATCAAAAGCAAATTACAACTTGTTGTTGGGAAGAGAATGGATCCATGGGATTGGGGTTGTGCCATCCTCCATGCATCAAAGAATAGCAATCTGGAGGCCAGATGGGATTGTCGAAAACATTGAAGCAGATCAGAGTTACTTCACAGCTGATGTGAACAATGTCACTAGTCGTAACTTCGACAAGAACCTAGCCCATATAGCACCATGCAATCCTGCTGCTTTCGACCTGACAGCTTCCGACAACGCTTACTGTTCCATGTACCTCCATCCTACACATGGTTTCCAGTGGGATAAAGAAATAATTGGGGAAACAAATTACACCTGGGGAACTGCCCATGTCAACCCAACTGGATGGGGGAGTGAATTCAGTGAAAATGACTGAAGTCTCAGCAATGGAAAGGATTTCGGCTTATATAGCCGAAAAACAACTCAGAACGGCCCTTGAGGCCGAAGTTAGAAATATGGCTGTCGAAGCCAGCACTCAGGTTGTCGAAGGACAATATCCTCAAGAAAATATCGAGGAGCAACATACAAATCAGAGTTTTGAAGACTCAAATGGTGAGTGGCAGAGTCAAAGACTTGATGCCATTTATGATGACGAACCTTTGGGGTTCGAAAAGGATCCAACCTCAACCAATATGAAAATGGTGGCACAAGACCCTTTAGAGGAGATTAATCTGGGACTGGGGGCAGAAAAAAGGCCCACTTACATCAGTGCCAAGTTGAATCCTCAACTCAGAGTCGAAATAATCCAACTGCTGAATGAGTTTAAAGATTGCTTCGCCTGGGATTATGACGAAATGCCTGGTTTAGACAGAAGTTTGGTAGAATTGAAGTTGCCAATACTGGAAGGGAAGAAGCCAATAAAGCAGACCCCCAGACGCTTTGCACCTGAGATTCTGTCGAAAATCAAAGAAGAAGTCGAAAGGCTTCTAAAATGCAAATTCATCCGTACAACAAGGTATGTCGAATGGATTGCTAATATTGTTCCTGTGATTAAGAAAAATGGCACATTAAGGGTGTGTATTGATTTTAGAGATCTAAACTCAGCCACCCCTAAGGATGAATATCCTATGCCAGTAGCAGAAATGCTAGTAGATTCTGCAGCAGGCCATGAGTATTTAAGTATGCTTGATGGCTATTCTGGTTACAACCAGATTTTCATTGCTGAAGAAGACGTTCCAAAAACAGCTTTTCGTTGTCCAGGAGCAATAGGAACATATGAATGGGTGGTCATGCCCTTCGGTTTGAAAAACGCTGGAGCAACTTACCAAAGGGCTATGAATTCTATTTTTCATGATTTCATCGAAACATTTATGCAAATTTATATAGATGACATTGTGATTAAATCTGCTTCAGGCTTGGACCATATTAACCATCTTCGACAGTCCTTTCAAAGGATGAGGAAGTTTGGTTTGAAAATGAATCCTCTTAAATGTGCTTTTGGTGTGCAGGCAGGGGACTTCTTAGGCTTTGTGGTCCACAAGAAAGGGATTGAAATTAATGAAAACAAAGCTAAAGCAATAATGGAAGCAAAAGCGCCATCGACAAAGAAGGAATTGCAGTCTTTACTAGGGAAAATCAACTTTCTCAGAAGGTTCATCTCCAACCTTAGTGGAAACACTCAGGCCTTCTCACCTCTGCTTCGACTGAAGAAGGAAGGTTTCACTTGGGGGCAAGAGCAGCAAGATGCCTTCGACAAGATCAAGGGTTATCTGGCAAACCCTCCAGTTTTAATATCTCCTTGTCGAAAAAGAAGCATGAGGCTCTATATATCAGCATCTGACAGAACATTAGGAAGTATGCTTTGTCAAGAAGATGAACATGGCGTCGAAAGAGCCATTTATTATCTCAGCAGAGTCTTGAATGATGCTGAAACTAGATATAGTGTAATAGAGAAATTATGTTTATGTGTATATTTCTCTTGTATAAAATTGAAGCATTATATAAAACCCGTTGATGTACATATATCTTCTCATTTCGACGTAATAAAACATATGTTGTCCAAGTCTATTTTACATAGTCGAATTGGAAAATGGGCTTTAGCCTTGACTGAGTATTCCTTAAAATATATGCCTCTAAAAGCTGTTAAAGGGCAAGTGGTTGCTGATTTTATAGCTGACCACTCTATACTTGGAAATGAAACAAACTATGTCGAAAAAGAGCCTTGGAGGTTATATTTCGACGGTTCCAGTCACAAAAATGGAACAGGAGTTGGGGTGTTAATTATTTCTCCCAATAAAATTCCAACAAAGTTCAAGTATAAAATAGAAGGATTCTGTTCAAATAATGAGGCAGAATATGAAGCTTTAATTGCTGGACTTGAAATTTTGTTGGAACTGGGGGCAACAGAGGTCGAAATAATGGGTGACTCTGAGCTGGTGATAAAACAATTGACGAAAGAGTATAAATGTGTCAAAGAAAATTTGATCATGTACTTTGTGATAGATAACAGACTCCTCAAGAGATTCGACAGTGTAGTCTTTAGACACATTCCCAGATTAGAAAATCAAGAAGCAAATGACTTGGCTCAGTTGGCTTCAGGGTATAAAGTGTCGAAGGAAAATCTGATGAAGGTTGTCGAAGTAAGGGGCAAAGTCTTATCCACCAAACTGTCCCCATCTGATTTGGAGACAATGAGATTGGGATATGGTGATGAAGAGAACTTTGAAATTTTCAATGTAGGTGATCTAGAAGTTGGAGATTGGAGAAAACCCATCAAAGATTATTTACAAAATCCAAATCAGACAGTCGAAAGGAAGATAAAGTACAGAGCCATAAGTTATGTGCTCTTTGGAAATGAACTGTTTAAAAAGACTGCAGAAGGAGTTCTACTAAAATGCCTTGGAGAGACTGAAGCTTACATAGCTTTGTCGAATGTACACAGTGGTGCATGTGGTGCCCACCAAGAAGGACATAAAATGAAATGGCTGTTATTTCGACAAGGGATGTATTGGCCAACTATGTTGAAAGACTGTGTCGAATTTGCAAAAGGTTGTCAGGAATGTCAAATCCATGCAGGCGTACCTCATGTGCCAGCAAGTGAGTTACATTCTATTGTAAAGCCTTGGCCATTCAGAGGTTGGGCTTTGGATTTGATTGGTGAAATTCGACCAGCTTCTTCAAAAGGGCAGAAGTACATTTTAGTAGGAGTAGACTATTTCACTAAATGGATTGAAGCCATACCTTTGACAAATGTAGATCAGGAAGCAGTCATAGATTTCATCCAGAAACACATAATGTATAGATTTGGAATACCAGAGACTATAACCACTGATCAAGGATCTGTGTTTACTGGCAGAAATATGCAAGCATTTGCAAGAGAGACAGGTTTTAAGTTGTTGACTTCGACACCTTATTATGCCCAAGCAAATGGCCAGGTCGAAGCAGCCAACAAAGTGGTGATAAACCTGATAAAGAAGCATGTGGGGAAAAAACCCAGAAATTGGCATAAGACCCTGGATCAAATCCTTTGGGCTTGTCGAACATCTCCTAAGGAAGCAACTAATTCTACCCCATTTAAATTAACTTATGGACATGATGCAGTATTGCCTGTCGAAATTTGTTTACAGTCAATACGAATTCAAAAACATCATGAGATTCCATCTGAAATTTATTGGAGTATGATGATGGATGAATTGGTTGATTTAGACGAAGAAAGGTTGCGTGCTTTAGAACTAATAAGAAGGCAGAAAGAGAGAGTTGAAAAGTTTTATAACAAAAAAGTAAAATTCAAAGCCTTTTTAGTAAATGATTTAGTTTGGAAAGTGATCTTGCCCATGGAGAAGAAAGACAGAGTGATGGGAAAATGGTCCCCTAAGTGGGAAGGACCTTTTAAAATTCTAAGAGTTTTTTCCAATGGTGCATACGAAGTCGAAGAAATAGAAAAAGATAGAAGAGTGCTGAAAATAAATGGGAAGTACTTAAAGAAGTATAAACCAACATTGCAGGAAATAAAAATAGGAACAAATTAAAATTGCAAACGAAACTTGTCTTCGCCAAACAAATGGCGTAAAATAGCATTACATATAAAAGTGCTAAAAGAAAATATCCCAAAACAAGTAAAATTCCTAAGTCCTATTAAAAAATCACTGTCGAAGGAATGTGGTTTTGAGCTCGTCGAATTTTTTCTTTTGGAGTTGAATTCGACGCTCACAAAGGCTCTTGCTGACAGTCATTTCGTCAAGCTCCCTGTGAAGTTGCTGGGCTGTTTCTGCATGTTGTAGCCCCTTCTGGAGTTCACTGTCTATTGCTTCTTGATTTGGTTTTTGAAGAGAGACCTGGCGTTCTTTTTCTTGAAGGATTTTTCTTTGGAGATCAGCAATCTGGGCTTGGTAGGCTTGAATATTGCTTTCACACTCAGCAGCAGCTTTAGTGTATTCGTCAGAAAGCTTATTCAGCTCTGAAATCCTTTCTGTCGAAGAAGCCACTGTGTTCCATGCTGAAACTTGCTCCTCAGACTTGTCTTTGATCTTTTGGGAGAATTCTTTCTGTCGAACCAGATCAGCGCTAGCAGAATCAATCAAAGATATCAAATCCATCACCAAATGGCTTTCTTCAGTCGAAGCCTCCAGCAAGTTGGCACTCTTCAGGAGTTTCTTTAGATCATGTTGAGCAGAAGTATTCTCAGCCAAGACTTCAAACAGGTCAACTCCAAGGATCCTTGTCTTGATCTCATCCATAATGACACTGATTGGTTGAAGGTCAGAAGTAGCCCCTGAAGCTGTCGAACCACTGGGAGAGGAATCTTGGAAGTTATACCTGGTGTCGAGCAAAGCTTTCAAGTATTCAAAGGGTTTTCTGACCTTCAAACTCTCAATCTCTTCATGTGATAAACTTGTCGAATCAGTACCCAAAGAGGTTTCGACAGGAGCCTTTGATGAAGAAGGAATGTTTTGAGAAGTTCCTCCAATACTCAGGTTGACTCCTGGTTGATTCGACAGAGTGACTTCCTCTTCGACGTTTTCTTTGTCAGTTGGGTCTGGAGTTGGTACATCCTGAGCAGAGACATCTTCATTAACTTCTGGTATAGCAGCTGGTGGTGGAAGTGGTGCATCTTGATCTGGAATTATTTGTTCTGCAGTGGGGTCTGGTCGAAAGGGAGAGTTGTTGTCAGAAGACTCAGAATCACTGAGGTCGAATTCATCCAAGGTTTGAGGTCCATGGACACCTGCATCTGGAGTGGCATCATCTTGGAGTCTTTCAGCCAAAGTCCTCTCAGAATTAGAAGGAGCATGCTCTTCTTGAAGTGTAGAAGTCTCTTCGACATCAATGACAACCTGCAGAAAACATGAAAGAAAGTTATGAGATGAATACATAAAGTCAAGGTTGAGAAGATTGTTTGTCGAAGTATTTACCTGAGGAATTTCAGTGTGTGCACTTGAGTCTCCACTTCTTTCACTCCTTGTAGGAATTTGGTTGACTGGGCTGGCAGGTGGAGTTCGTCTTTGGACTATTGATCTTTGAGATGCTACTGTTTTTATCCTTAGACCTTTGTTCCTTTTCAAGGGTTGGGGTTCAGGGGATTCGTCCTCAGACTCTTCGACGCTTGCCTCCTTTTCTTCTGGTTTCCTTTTCTTTGCTGGGGTACGAGTGACCTACAAGAAAAAGAAAAGAAGTGTTCAGTATAAAGATATGTTAAGTGCACAAATAAGGAAGGATATTCTATTGTGTCGAAACCTTCTTGGCAGTTGCAGGAGACTTTTCGACTGTCTTAGAAGAAGTTCCTTCACCAGCAGTCTTCCTGACAATTCTAACAGCTGAAAAAGAAAAGTTGCATGAACATTGATATAATAATAAAAAGAGTTAGAAGAAAAAAGAAAAATGTAGTCTCTTCGACACCTTCAAGAATGGGTTCGTCTATAGTAACATGTTCAATCCCAATATGAAGGTGCCCAGTGAAGTTGTGCAGATGATACTTCGTCGCAACCACGCGTTCGGCAGGTTTTTTGTTTCTTTCACGGAGCAGTTTTAAGTCTGATCCACATACAAACCAATCTGGAAATGGAGGACACAAGGCCACTCCAAATTCTGCAGAAGGGAGTGGAGGGAATTTTGGAGGAAAAGTTGTGAATGCAAAATCATAATGAGCATGTGGTGGAAGAGATGAAGGAAACCACAACTTATTTAATTTCTCTGTGAATTTGAATTTTAAAGATACTGCTGCTTCAGCTATGGTTCGACGAAGATCATCAGGCCTGTAAATAGTTTCAAAATATTTTTGAAACTTTTGCACTTCTTTGATATGTTGGTCTGTACCTTTTTTCTTCTTGTCCTGCACAAAGGTAAAAGCATTTGTCAGAAGAGTAGTGAAAGTTGCTACGTCGAAAAATTTGTTGATGTAATATTCTTTCCACCAGACGTCGAACTCTTCAGTACAGAGGAAGTTTGGAATAAAGATGGTGGGATAAACTTCCAGAGAAGGGTCAAAAAACTTGTTGTACAGCTCCAAACATTTGTCGAAATGGTGAAATGAATTGTAGAAAATGATAGCACCTTTCTTGTGGTAGATAGGCTTCGTCTTCGTCTGGATTAATCCAAACTGCCTAGCTACCAGATTGGGTTGGTAGACAATGAGAGATACCTTTGTGTTGTTGAGGCTATGATGAGAAAAGAAGTGTCTGGGCATAAGAAAAGCTTCCCAAATGGAGATGTAGGAGTCTTCATCTTTCTGATTCTCTACTGGGAGTCTTCTGGTAAACCATCTTGGACCTACTTGTCTTTTGGCGAATGGGGCCATTGAAGGGGAAAATTTGTAGCGTTTGGCAAACATCATGATGTAGCCAGTAAATGCTTGTTGAAGACTTGTGGTATCATCTGTAGGGGTCAGTTGAACTAGCCTAGGCCATTCGACACGCCTTTCCTTTACTGCTTCTTCGACAACTGGAATTTTGATGGGGATAAAGTGTTCGAAAGTGGCATTCAGCCATAGTTGTAGGAGCCAAAAGGGGCCTGTAAGGCTAATGTTACCTTTGTCTTTAAGGGTCTTGAGGTTGCTTACACTCTCACTTAAAGATTCATAAAGGTTTGCCAAAAGCAACTCACTCAGGCAGAATGCAACTCCATTGTGAAGTTGATTAGCCATAATGATGAAACTTCTGGCTACCTGAAGGGACCTTGTGCAGAAGACAAATTTGGACAACCACAGGCTGAGGAAGGCAATGTGCTCTCTATCAGAGACTTCTTCATTGCTTTCACCTTGGTGATGGGCTATGAAAACAGAATACCCAGCATGTTTTGTGTCGAAGCCTATGGGATCCTTGTTCAAGTGTTCAGGGTTAAATATCTCCCCTAAAGGACTAAGGCCAGTTATGGCTGCTATGTCGAATAGGGTGGGAGTCATCATTCCACAGGGTAAGTGGAAGGTATTGTAAGTACTATCCCAAAAGTACAAGGAGGCTAACAGCATATTTTGGCAATAACGGGGACCCTCCTTCGACAATTGGATTAAGTCATAAATGCCAGTTTTCTTCCAAAAATTTTCTTTGGCTTTTTCGACCCTAGTTAGCCATGTTTGGTACTCAGAGGGATCTTTCGTCAAAGGGGGACTCCTAAAAATCCTGTTTTGATTTAGATAAGACAGATCTATCTCTGTCGAAGCCATAAAGACTTCAGGTTCTTTTGATGAGGCTTCGACAGGTTTAGGGTTTTTGTTAGCAGCTATGGGTTTGGAAGCAGAATAGCAAGGGTAAAATTCTTTTAAACGTTTAGAATCAGCAGTGGGATCAAAAATAGGGCCTAACATAGCATGATTAATTCCAGAAACAGAAATGGGAATCATTACCTGTGACCTGTAAATGCTTGCCTTTTCCCTTTCATTTGGGGGTTCTGGGAAGTACTGTTGGTGCTGTGTTTGAGTAGGCCCAGATAACACGTGAGCAGGAGGAAGATCCATGGTCTTCTTTGTCTTCTTTGCACTTTGTCCAGTAGTAGTCTTTGGAGGAGCCATTGATTAAATGAGGAGATTGAAGGAAGCAGAAGCTCTGAAAAGTCTTGAAATGGAGGTTTTGCGTTTGGAAGAGAAGAAGTGAGAAGGTGGAAAGTGTGAAATGTTATTGAAAGTGGTATTTATAGAGTTTGAAATAAATGATTAATATTAAATAGAGGGAAAATGAAAAGATTTCTTTTAATGAGGAAGTGGAAACGTGTGTTTTTGAGCCTTAGTGGAAGTTAGAAAGTGGCAGTTGGTGGGAGGCCATGATTTACCTACAATCTAGGGTTATGGGAGATTGTGTAAAAACGTGGGCTAGACATGACGTTTTGGTAAAGTGGAAATCATGATGTTTTCTTGGGACTCAACAAAATCACTTTACAATAAATGCAACTGACAGGAAGTCAAAGGTCATTTCGACAGCAAAAGATATTTCTCCAAGGATAGTCGAAAACATCTTTGCTGGGGGGCAATTTGTAAACCCATAATTTCGACAAGACTGAAATTAAGGGTTTTGAGATTATCTTTGTCGAAAGATAATAAAAGGAAGGAATTTCAAGGATTGCTGACAAGGTTTAAACCCCCATTACTTCGACAGAGAGGTAAATGTTGTTCTGGCAGAATAAAGTTGGGAAGGTATTTGTGACTAAGTATTTGGTAGAAGAAAGTTCTCTTTCGACGGTTCGACAGAAGATAATCTTTCAACGATTTCGATAGAAGAGGACATCTGACAAAAGAGTATTTGGCAAGTGTTGAAGAATTCTGTTTTTTCTTTAAAAGGGTTTCGACAGTTTTGAAGAGTTACAAGGTTTTCGTCACCAAGGAAGAGATTCAAATTCAAAAGGGTGTAACCTTTGGCAGTTGGACACATGGAGGTTTCAGAGAAGAAATTTACATGCAGGCTGACACTTGTCGTTTAGTTATAGTTTTTCCGTTCTAAGCAGTTATTTTGTTTATGTATAAATAGGATAGTTTGTGGTTAGAATGTGTGTGTGAAAATTGATACAAAATTCCTGTTTAAAAACTCTAAGTACCCAGTGTGAGAGAAAATGAGTCTAAGATTTGGAACAATGTACGTTTGAACACCAGTTATATTTCAAAGTTATTTAATTTACTTGTTTATGCTTCAAGTTTTTGTCATCTTTAAATTTTATTTACTTTTCTGCAAGTTTACAGCCTTCGACATGTCTTTTTGTTCTTGTTTAAACTTTTAACTTTATTTCATCTTTAAGTTCAAACTTTACTTTACTTGCAAAATCAAAGTTCTTAATACTTTGACAATACTGATAAAACAAACCACAAATCAGTCACCAAATTCTAAGAGTAGTTCGACAGAAACAATGCACATGTATCCCAGGACTTGTATGGTTGGTCCTGCAAGTAACCCAGTTTTCTGAAGAAATTGGTTAACCAGAGGTTGTTCGCCAGAAACCACTGCGAACAGATGGCTACCTGAGATGGAGCTTTCAAAACTGGCACTTTCTAAGCTCTTCTTTGGTGCTTTTCCACTCCCCTTTATCCCCTTATGCTTCTGGAATGCTTGAAAGGAGTTTATATGGAGTGTTTTGAAGGTTTCAGTTCAGAGGTGATGAAAATCGTGTTTTTGTTTGAGGTGGTTTCAGGCCAATGTGAGGGGTGGGAAATGATCATGGGGTTGTGTGGAGATGATTGGTGAAGGAAGTTTGAAGTTTTGTTAAGTGTGCTGAGAGTTTCGAAAGAAAATGCAAGAGAGGTGATTTTTGTGAACTAGGGCAATGCTGAGGTTTCAGGCTTGGTTCTTGTGTGTTATGGCTTGCATAAAGTCCACATATCAAGTTGTGATAGGTCTATGGAGTTGGTGTGGGCTATGCTGATTGGTATGGGTGAAAATGAAAAACGTCAAGGTTGGTTGTACTTTGAGGTATGGGCTGGTTCAGGCTTGGTACAATGGGGTGTCTGGTGCAGCAAGGATCAAGGATTGCCATGGAATTCATTTAGAGGCAATTCAACATGTGGGGAATAAGTTATGGGAGGTTTTTCAATTTCATGAAACTTTGGCCCCTTTTGGATTTCTTGATGTGCAAGTCATGAAAATGTGAGATTCTTGTGCCAATTCTGAGTTTTAGGAAATGCGCTATGATGTTATGATGTGTAGAAGTGTGTTTGAAGTCACAAACATGAATTGGCAAGAGGTTTTGCAAAAATCCCTCTTTGGTGCATTCTTGAAAATTATGTGATTTTTGCCAACATTGGAAAGCCATAACTTGAGTTCCAAAATGAATTAGATCTTGTTCTTGTACTTTTTGAAAAGGGAATGATCCAATCTACAACTTTCATGACCAACAATTTTTCATTTGAAGCATTTTTGGTTAAGAAAGTGGAGGTTGAAAAACTTTCCCAAAATGGAAAGTTTACATTACAAGTCATTTCCACTTTTGGAAACTTTTGGTTTAGCCCATTTTTCTTCAAATTTGTGAACTTCTAAGCACTTAAATGATCAAATAAAGACCATATAACTTCAATTTGATGGAAAATCCACTTTGGTTCCATGTTGGGGGGCCTCAGATGCCCTAATTTGGCTCTGACTTGCTCAAGAAGTTACCCAGTGATCGGATGACTTCCACAATGAATTTCTTCATCAAACTTGGTATGCATGATCCTTATATCATATTGAGACCAATAGAAACAAGAATGACCAAAAAAATTTGGAGTTATGGCCTCTGAAACCAAAACCCTAATTTCAGGTCATATGTGCAGTTAAACCCTAGCTCTGCTTCCATGCTTTGCCAGTTCTTGTGATTCTTTGACTTCTTTGATCACTAGAGGATAAAATATGATGATTGAACATACATGGACCCTCTTGAGATGATTGGAGGCCTTGGGAGTGGCTCAGATGGATCTTGGATTGCTCAGATCACAAACCCTAGATGCAGATGAACTTGAACCAGTGCAGTGAAACAAAACTGCCACATGATATGATATGATTGAACTAATGCAAATATGAAAGGTCACAAGCCATGGTGTGAACTTAGTGAGGACAAATTTGGGGTGTTTACAGCTGCCCCTATTCAAGCATGAGTTAGCTGTGCAGGGTGTAAGCGACGGGCTTAACAGACAAACAAGATAACTTGTGGTTGAATACCAAAGACAGTCCAAAATTTGCACTCACTGGGAGAAGAAGAAAAGGGATATAGATTGTAAGATGAAAGTATAATATGATTATAAAATGCGGGCAATGGAGGATGACCATCGAGCAGAGGACTACTGCTGGGGATAAAGTGATGACGGGGACGACCGACATGCTGGGGAAATAAAGAGATCATGATGGGGACGACTGACAAGCTGGGGATATAAGAAATTATGATGGAGACGGCCATCAAGTAAAGAAACAAGACTCTCTGGGGACTTAGAAGGTAAAGTCAGTGATGGGCATGACCACCAGGTTTGTAGAGTAAGGGTAAACAACGATGGGGACGACCATCGGGCTAATGAAATAAACGATGAGGGACGGTCATCAAAGGTGAAGGACGATCACCTAGTAGGGAACGGCTGCTCTGTTGGGGATAAGGATGAGGGACGATCATCCAAGGTGAAGGACGATCACCTGGCAGGGTACGGCTACCGAAAATATCACGACATAGGATGAATGCCGGATAGAAAAGGTCGACGATGGGGACGGCCATTGGATAAGCATGATGAAGGACGATCATCAAGAGGTGAAGGACGATCACCTAGCAGGGTACGGCTGCTCTCAGGGTTTATCATGACATATGACGAATGTCAGATAACAAGATCAACAATGGGGACGACCATCAGATAAAATGATGAAGGACGATCATCAAAAAGGTGAAGGACGATCACCGGGCAGGGGACAACTGCCAAAATATCACGGCATAAGACGAATGCCGGATAGAAAAGGGTTCCAATAATGGAGACTCCGCTGGGGGAAATGATGAGGGACGGTCATCAAAAGGTGAAGGACGATCACCTGGCAGGGTACGGCTGCCGAAAGCATCATGACATAGGACGGATGTCAGATAGAAAAGAAGTTTTGCTGGAGACTTTGCTGGGGAATAGTAAACACAGACGGGTGTTTATATCCAAGAAATGAAAGGTATAAGTGTTTGACACTGTGTATAGATTAAAGATGCGGACGAGCATCCTTAAGACTATGATATGGACGAGTAATGGTAGAAACAAACGCTGATGCATGTTCAGAGATGATGATACGGACGAGTATCAACTGGTTAACAAAGAACACAGACGAGTGTTGAATCTGAGGGGAGATAAGTGGTGTATACAAGATACGGACGAGTATTTGTATGAGTAAAGATAAACATGAGTGAGACATAGACGAGTATCCACCTTGCTGGGGAGAGTATGACACGGCCGAGTGTCGAAAGAGAAAGTGTATGAGTTATGAACTTATAGGTGTAAAAGATATTCTGGCGATCTGTGGGGATAGGATGACATGGACAGGTGTCAATGAGAGTGTATTATAAACAAGTGTTTGGTTTACAATAAGTGATTAGGTAACCATGCTGGGGATTGGTGACACGGACGGGTGTCAAGAGAGTGTATAGATATCTGTTTGGTTTATATCTGCGGGGGAAGATATGACACGGACGAGTGTTGAAAGTATATATGAACATGTATTTGTGGGGAGTACAAAGGGGACGCTTTGGCTTTCTGTGGGGAAATAGGAGATGACACGGACGGGTGTCGGGACAAATGGGTTATGTCTAAGTATCTGTTTGTGGAAAGTGTCCTGGCAATCTTACTGGGGAATGATGACACGGACGAGTGCCAAAAGGAGCATGTGAGTCTTTATATACATTGCTGATGGAATGTTGGTATGTACAGGTGACGGGTTCGAACCTGACTTGTGATTTATGCAATATGTTTGATTTTTGCCGTAATGCTCCATATTAAATGGAATGCTACGCTTTGTGGGGGATTATGATGTAAATGCTATGATTATGCAAAAGATACTGATCCAGGACTCGGATCCTGCCGCTGTGAAGATCTCCGATTGATCTACTTGAAAGAAAATCTGAGTTGGGGATGAGATCATTGGTTGATCTGATAATATGTATGACTCTGCTTGGGGAAATAAGTCACTGGTAGACCTGTCTTTGTAATGAGGGGCCCAACTGGGAATGAGGAAGCTTTCGTCACTTTGTTGTGCGGGAATTTCAGACATTGCTCTTCTGGGAGAGGCTGGAGCTCTGTGGGGAGATGGTTCCCTATCTAGCACTCTGTTGGGAGAGGAAGGACCACTGAACGGCCTTCCTAGAGATTTTTGTGAGGATCTTGCTGAGGATGATGATATCTGACAACTCAACTAGGGATATGGGCATCTTCTGGTATTGCTCTGAAGAAAGATGTGCTGGAGAAGTGATATCTGACAACTCTGATGGGGAGAGAGCACTTCCGGTGCTGTCTGAAAAATGTGCTGAGGAAATAATGATTTGGCAACTTTGCTGGGGAAAACCTTTCATGCCCCATGTTGCGCTCTGAATACCTGTAATCTTGTTATGACAAAGAAACGCACAAGTACCCCGAGGTATCCCTTACTGGGTTCCATCATAGGAGTTTAGACACTCCCGGGAGTAAGTAAAATATTTCCTGCAAGCATGTGGTTAGGAAGGCACGTCTTTTTTTTATGCAAACATTCTATCAAGAATATCGGACATTTTTGCAAACGAGATAAAAATGTACAAGACGAGATGTGACTGAAAAACCTGATTTTATTAATTTGTGTGCCCTGAATTGGCAAATACAGTCAAAGAAACAGATCCCATGAAATGAAGAGATTGTTACAAATTGAGAAAAATGAAGGTGCTGGCAATGTTGACGACGCTTTAGTGAGCTTCCCTTTTGCTATGACTCGTATGATCTTGACGTTCTTCTCATCCTGCTTTCTGAAGAAGGCTGATTCTGATCGATGCTTTAACCTTTCGAAACTTGCCACATCATGAATGATACAGACGAATTCAGAATACAGTTGTTCGCTTATTCCCTTATTTTGCGTGGATCGCCCTTTTGGGTTTTCAATCCACCGGGATACCCATTTTTGCCTGAGTTGTCCAATGCGGCTTTTCAACTCAGCGGGTGTACATTTTTCTTTATTTTCCCTTATTTTTGCCCGAGTCTTTTATTTTGTTTTTGAATCGCCGGGATGCCCTATTTTTTCCTAGACTTACATTCTATTTTTATGTCCAGCGGGTCATTTTATGCGAAGTATTTTTTAACTGCATCTGAATTCATAGGGGACAGGAAATCTTCACCATCCATAGTAGTGAGCATCAGTGCTCCACCAGAGAAAACTTTCTTTACTATGAATGGACCATCGTAATTCGGAGTCCACTTGCCCCTGTGGTCTGTATGAGGAGGAAGGAGTCATTTCAGCACAAGATCTCATACTTGGTATTCCCAAAGCCTGACTTTCTGATCGAAGGCTTTCTTCATTCTCTTCTGATATAACTTCCCATGACAGATTGCAGCTAATCTCTTTTCTTCGATCAGATTCAAATGATTGTACTGAGAATGGACCCATTCTGCTTCATTTAGCTTGACATCCATCAGCACCCGCAACGAGGGTAATTCAACTTCAACAGGTAGGACTGCCTCCATACCATACACAAGTTGATACAGTGTTGCCCTGGTGGATGTTCTGACTGATGTACGGTACCCATGCAAGGCAAATGGTAGCATTTCGTGCCAGTCTTTGTTGGTGACCACCATCTTTTGTACAATCTTCTTAATATTCTTGTTAGTTGCTTCAACAACGCCATTCATCTTTGGCCTGTAAGGAGAAGAATTGTGGTGTTGGATTTTGATGTCCCGACACAGTTCTTCCATCATTTTGTTGTTCAAGCTGGAACCATTATAAGTAATGATTCGCTCGGGCACTCCATACCGACAGATGATGTCTCTCTTTAGGAATCGGGCTACCACTTGCCTGGTGACATTTGCATACGAAGCTGCTTCAACCCACTTGGTAAAATAGTCAATGGCTACTAGGATGAATCTGTGGCCATTTGAAGCAGTTGGTTCGATCTTTCCAATCATATCAATGCCCCACATGGCAAAGGGCCAAGGTGAAGACATCACATTCAAAGGATTCAGAGGCAAGTGCACTTTGTCTGCATAAATCTGGCATTTGTGGCACTTTCTGGCATAAGCACAACAATCTGCATCCATTGTGATCCAGTAGTAACCTGATCTTAATAACTTTTTAGCCATTGCATGTCCTCCAGCATGGGTACCGAAAGTTCCTTCATGCACCTCGTGTATCAACAAGTCTGCCTCTATCTTATCAACACATTTGAGAAGTACCATGTCAAAGTTTCTCTTGTATAAGGAACCATCAGTATTCAGGAAGAAACTACCAGCTAGCCTTCTTAATGTCTTCTTATCATTGGATGATGCCCCAGGCGGGTATGTTTGATCATCTAAGAAGCATTTGATGTCATAGAACCAAGGCTTATCATCTTTAACAATGTCTACTGAGAATACGTATGCTGGTCTGTCAAGTCTGGATACTGAAATCCGAGGTACAAAGTTGGCAGCTTGAAGTTTGATCATGGAGGAAATGGTAGCTAGAGCATCTGCAAACTGATTTTCATCTCGAGGGATATACTCAAGCTTGAATATTGTGAAGAAAGTTAGTAATCTCCTCGTATAATCCCGGTATGGAATCAGATGCTCCTGGTGAGTGTACCATTTGCCGTTGGTTTGATTGATTACCAGAGTTGAATCTCCGAATACAGTTAAAGTCTTGATCTTGAGGTTAATGGCTTCCTCAAGACCCATGATACAGGCTTCGTATTCAGCTTCGTTGTTAGTGAAGTTAAAGGTGAGTTTAGCCGAGAAAGGCATGTGAACTCCCTTAGGTGTAATGAGCACTTCACCAACTCCACGACCATTCATATTAATAGCCCCATCAAACATCATTGTCCATTCTTCTTCTGGGTCAGGCCCTTTAGTGTGAACAGCCTCTTCATGATCTTTTAGTTTTATGAACATGATGTCTTCATCAGGAAAGTCAAATCTCATTGGCTGGTAATCATCAATGGGTTGCTCAACGAGATAATCAGACAACACACTGCCCTTATTGGCTTTCTGAGATGTGTACTGAATGTCATATTCTGTGAGAATCATTTGCCATCTTGCAACCCTTCCGGTGAGTGCTGGCTTCTCAAATATGTACTTGACTGGATCCATTTTGGAGATCAATAGGGTAGTGTGGGTCAACATATACTGCCTTAGTCGGCGAGCAGCCCACGCGAAAGCACAACAAGTTTTCTCGAGCAGTGAATAACGTTGTTCACAGTCGGTAAACTTTTTGCTTAGGTAGTATATTGCATACTCTTTTCGACCAGACTCGTCATGTTGGCACAACACATACCCCATTGACTCTTCTAAAACTGTCAAGTACATTATTAGAGGTCTTCCTTCAACGGGAGGCATAAGGTTCAGAGGCTCTTGTAAGTATTCCTTGATTTTGTCAAAAGCCCTCTGGCAGTCTTCATTCCACCTAACCGTTTGTTCTTTCCTTAACAACTTGAACAAGGGTTCACAGGTTGCAGTAAGGTAAGATATGAACCTTGAAATGTAGTTCAATCTACCTAGGAACCCCCGAACTTCTTTCTCAGTCTTCGGTGCAGGAATTTCTTGAATGGCTTTGACTTTGTCAGGTTCAACTTCAATCCCCTTTTCACTTACAATAAATCCCAGCAGTTTACCGGATCGTACCCCGAATGTGCATTTGTTGGGGTTTAGCTTGAGTTGGTACTTCCTCAGACGCTTGAACAGCTTCAGCAGATTCACTAGGTGGTCTTCTTCTGTGAGGGACTTGGCAATCATGTCATCCACATAACATTCAATTTCTTTGTGGATCATGTCGTGGAATAATGTCACCATAGCCCGTTGATAAGTGGCACCAGCATTCTTCAGTCCGAATGGTATTACCTTATAACAGAATGTGCCCCAGGGTGTGATGAAAGTTGTCTTCTCCATGTCTTCAGGTGACATCTTGATCTGATTATATCCTGAAAATCCATCCATGAAGGAAAACACCGAGAATTGAGCTGTGTTGTCAACCAATACATCAATGTGAGGTAAAGGGAAGTCATCCTTCGGGCTAGCTCTGTTCAGATCCCGGTAATCCACACACATCCGTACTTTGCCATCCTTCTTAGGCACAGGTACAATGTTAGCATCCCACGGCGGGTAACTGGTTACAGCCAGGAAACCGGCGTCCCACTGTTTTTGTACCTCTTCTTTTATCTTCATAGCCATATCCGGACGAGTACGGCGCAACTTCTGTTTTACTGGAGGACAGTCTTCCTTTAGAGGAAGCTTGTGCATAACAATGTCGGTATCCATACCTGGCATGTCTTGATAAGACCAAGCAAAGACATCCACATACTCCCGCAGCATATCAATAAGTTGTTCCTTCACTGAATCTTGCAGGCGGGCCCCGATTTTCACTTCTTTCAAGTCTTCTTCGGTACCAAGATTAACTGTCTCAACTTCCTCCTGATGAGGAGTAATAACCTTCTCCTCTTGCCTTAACAGTCTGGCTAGTTCTTCGGGTAGCTCAAAATCTTCTTCAACCCCTTCATCTGCTTGATTAATCGGATTGACAAAGTCATATGAAGTCATAGTAGTGTCGTTTTCGGTGCAGTCTGGAGGGCACTCTCTGCAAGGGTTTAGATTGGTTCATTTTAGTGATCAGTTTTATCTTGCTTAGAAAAAGTGAAAATGAAGTTATTATTTTGAAAAACATTGCCATTTTATTTTTGTACAAAAAATGAAAAATGAAAAACAGTGAGCGGGAAAAAAGAGACTCATTTGCAAAAGATGCCCTGATATTCATTAATTGATCGTTTGCACAAAATACAAGATGACCCAATTACGAAATGAGCCCTGACATCTTGGGCAAGATGCAGAACTTGATGCATGCTTAAAGACAGGAAATAATAATTACTCTGCAGGAGTAACTCTTATAATTTCCTGGGAAGACCAGTTTGAGACTTGGTTCCCCGGGATCTTTGGACGTATCCAGTTTTCCAGGTTGCGTTCGTCTTCTTCCTCGTCTTCCAGACTGTTCACAACATTCGGGGTTAGCATTCCCCCGCTGACAAATTTGGGCTCCTTTGCAGCCTCTGGTTGATCTTGTCGAGTTGGTCTGTAACCCAACCCGAATATGTCTCCTTTCTTTTCTACTGGCAGCAGCTTGCCCCAGCCTTGAGCGGTACCCTCCTCAACAACCTTCCGGGCTTGTTGATATGAAGTGATGGAAGTTCCAGACACCGCGGTTGCTTCATTGATGTTAAGGGCCTCAAACCCCTGACTCATGGTCTCATGGATCTTCCCATCCATCTCTATATACTTATAAGTAGCCAGCTGGCTAACGAAGATATCTTCCTCCCTGCAGATTGTGATGATCTGGCCTTCCCACTCAAATTTTTACATCTGGTGAAGGGTAGATGTAACAGCGCCAGCGGCGTGAATCCAGGGTCTACCCAACAAACAGCTGTAGGCCGGCTGTATGTCCATCACGAAGAAGGTAATTTTAAAGGTATGTGGGCAAATAACACAGGTACATCAATCTCTCCAAGCACCGATCTTTTAGAGTCATCAAATTCTCTTACCACCAAGTTACTTGGACGCAATGCCAAACCATCATACTCCAACTTCACCAAGGCCTTCTTTGGGAGGACATTGAGTGAAGACCCAGTGTCCACCAGCACATGAGAAAGAACAACACCTTTGCATTCTAAGGTGATATGTAAAGCCTTGTTATGATTGCGTCCCTCCGTCGTTAAATCAGCATTTGTGAAGCCCAGTCCATGACTGGTGTTAACATTTGCAACCACGGTTTCCAGCACATATGTTGCGTGCAAGACTTTCAACAATCCATTCCTATGGGCTTCGGAACACATTAGCAATGATAATATAGAGATTTTGGAGGGTGTCCGATGAAGCTGGTCCACCACTTTGTAATCACTCTTTTTGATTATTCTCATGAACTCGTCTACATCTTGTTCAAAAGACGTCTTCAGAGTTTCTTTGACAGTTGGCTCTTCAAGTACCACATTCTTCCCTTTTGCCTTAGCAGCAGCTTCTGCTTCAGCATTGGGTCTTGGTGTTTGTAAGGCAAAAAGGCGTCCGCTTCTGGTGAAGCCTCCGCCTCCCCCAACATTGTCAACTTGTGGTGAAGAGGTTGATGAATCTAGAGTGATTTTCTTTCCGTCGCAGTAGAGATCAGAGTCGTAGTGCCAAGGTATGGCATTATTGCTTTCATAAGGAACAGGTCTAGGCACCGTAATGGTGACTGGACTGATTGCTGCAGCGGAAGGAACTGTGATGGTATGCGGGTCGTAGTAGATTGTGACTGGAGATCTGACAGGGGGTGTTGCAGTTTGCTCTTGAAAGTTGTTGGGATGAACATTTTCCGGGTCATAATAGATCGTGACCGTTGAGACATCTTTATTAGTGTCTGCTGGTGTTGTAGATGTTTCCGTTGATAAGGTGGGTGCTGATGTTGTAGAAATAAATGTTGATGAACTCTGATCTGTTGAAATAATGGATGGAGTGATTGCTGGAGTTTTGGACGAATTAGTGGGAATGATAGTTGTTATAGTTGTAGGAGGATCTATTGTTGCTGAAGAAAGGATTGTTGATGTTGTAGGAGAATCCATTGTTGTTGAAACAAGAGTTGTTGAAGGAGCTGTTGTAGTAATTTACAAGATTCCGTCTCCGATGAGGCCATCTATGCCAAACCTTAGCTTCTCACAACCATTGATGGCAGTTTTGCACGATTCACAACAGGCTCCACAGCCCGAGAACACCTCGTATCTTAAGAGTTGAGCCTTGACTTCAGCCAGTGGTGTTTAAATCTGTGCAACATTATCAATTAGTGCAGATGGTTGGTCCTCCTCTATGGCATTAATCCTGGGCCCACCATGATTAGGCATAGGATTTCTGTTTACTTCCCGGAGGAGGTGCGAAATTGAGAGCTTTGGAATCGACCAAATCCTGAACCTTCATTTGTAAGGCTCTACACTTCTCAGTATTGTGACCAGGTGCGATGGAATGAAAGGCACACCTGGCATTAGCATCATAATTCTTCAGGAGATTGAGAGGATCTGGTGGAGCCAACGTCCTTAACTCAACCAGGTTAAGTTTCAGGAGTTGTGGCAGTAAAGCAGCATAAGGCATAGGAATGGGATCAATCACCCTATTTGCCTAAGATGGTCTCTGTTGAAAGGGGCGCTGCTGTTGGTTGTTGTTGTTATTGCTGTAAGTTCTTTGTTGCGGAAAATGAGATTGTTGCTGATAATGATGTTGTTGTTGTTGAGGATAAAGTAGTTGTTGTGGAACTGGAGCAGGGATGGTAACGTCTGCTACTGATCTGTGAGAATACTGGGGTCTGCCCCTGCCTGCATGGATATCATTTGTTTCACCTGCCCTTCGGGGCCCTGAAAAAGGTTTTCTGGGGTTGTTGGAGGAACTGGCACCATTGTCAGAGATTTTGCCCATCTTCAAAAGACTCTCAATTCTCTCACCAGCTATCACAACATCGGCAAAACTGGTGGAAGAGAAATCATCAAGTCTATCAATATAAGTTCCCTGCAATGTGTTCATAAACATGTCAGCCATCTCTCTTTCTGACATGGGTGGCTGGACAGCAGCAGCAAGCTGTCTCCACCTCTGAGCATAATCCCGAAAGATTTCCCTTGAAGACTGAGACATGCCCATTTGAAGAGTTCTATTGGGAGATATGTCTAGATTGTACTGGTATTGTCGGATGAAGGCTTCGGCCAAGTCTTTCCAACATCTTATAGTGGCTCTTGTCAGATGCGAATACCATTCTCTTGATGCTCCATTCAGGCTGTCCTCAAAGTAGAACATCCATAACTTCTCGTCCATGGTATAAGCCTTGAGTCTCCCTAAGAAGGATTGTAGATGAGTACGAGGGTAAGAGGTACCATTATATTTCTGAAAGCATGGGGGTTTGAATTTGTGGGGAATCTTCACCCCATCTTCCAGCCCCATATCCATTACATCAAAGCCTAAAGAATTCTGGGATTCTAAAGACCTCAGCTTTTCAGCAATCTCATCCAGTCTTCTGTCATACACTTCATCTCCAGCTCCAATAATAGTGAATTGTTCTTCTTGGGGATCCTCTTGCAGGATTCTGCCCCCAGCAGTATTACCTTGAACATTCCTTATGCCATTAGCATCTAGATTCAAATGGGGACCATACTCTGGTGGGTCGATACGGGGTTGTCCTCGTTCATTATTGTTGGTTCCTCCTATCCCAAGGTGGGGTTCTTCAGGTGTCTACCTTTCCACCAGCTCTATCAGCCTTTCTTGGCTCTGGGCTAAGCCAGTCATCACAGCCATAAACTGAGACATTTGGTTTCTCATCTCGACCCTTTCATTTACCATCTGATTTCTCACTTCATTCAGGTCCTGTTGTACCTGCTCCATCTGAATGCCTGGAATGTTGTTACATGTTGGGTACCGGTGTGTGCGATTGACAGGGAACACTCGGCGATGAGCAATGTTTCCTGAAAGCACAACAAAGTGAGAAACAAAGAATAAACAAAAACCTACAAAACAAAGAGAATGTTAGTATGCAATGCAGTATGCTTATTTGTTTTCCAAGGTATCCGGTTTGGTTCTTGGTTTTGACCTTTCCAAACCTCGAGGAGATGCTTGATGATGTTGAGAGAAAACCCACCAAAATAAGACAAACTGATATATTACAAATAATGAAAATACATAGTCTGTTTACAACACAAGCCCATGGTGGGTCAAAAATACAACAATCAAAAGAAAAAGTACATCAAAAGAAAAGAAATACAAGCAAAGAGGGATCAAACATCCAATCCATAGTCATCTTCCCTGACTTCCTTCAGGAGTGCCTCAGTCACTGGACCAGCTGGGTGCTCTGTAATGTTCCTAATGAGGAGGTTACTGGTAGCAATGGCATTAGTCAGCTTCTTATGCCTGTCCTGATCCTTTGATCTCTTTAACCTTGCTCGGAGCTTCAATTCTGATATCTCCTTCTGAGCTGCCAACAAAGCTTCCTGCTGCTTCTTCTTATTGACCTCCAGCTGCTCAATCTTAGCCCGAGTCCTCTGGTCTTCGTGTGCACGGGCTTCGGTGATCCTGATCCACCTAGCCTGGCTTTCCTCCAGGTAATAATCAGCCCTAGCTTTTTGAATCTTGGCCTCCTTGCAGGCATTCTTCAATATCTGTTCCCCGGCTCTTGCTTTCCTTATGTAGTCATCTGTCCTTTCAATCTTGGTCAGATGTTCAGTATTGAGTCTTTCCAATCTTTCAATGTCCAGAAGACCGTCATTTATTTCCCAAAGAGTCTTCTTCAGGGCCTCAGATAGCTGATTATTCCTCTCTTTCAGCTTTTCAAATTCCTCCAGGCTAACAGTTGCTATAGGTTGTACTATAGAAGGTCCAGGTGTGTCTTCCAAGGTGAAAGGCATTCTGGTGATCTGAGCTCTAGTACGGGACCAGTCAGAGTACTGAGCTGAAGCTACATTGTTACATCTTCCAAGGATGGTTGTCCCTTTTGTCTGAATGTTGTCCCAAGCCCAGGCTGCTTGTCTGACAACAGCTGAATTAGGTTGCACTTCACAGTATAAGGTCTCAGCTAAATCTTGTCCCCTAGGAGGGAGAACTAAGGCATATCCCAATTGTCTCTTAAACAGCAAAGGGTTGTAGTTGATGCAACCTTTTACTCCTAATAGAGGCACATTAGGGTACTGCTCACAGCTGGTAATAATATCCTTGCCTTTGGTGCTCTGGGTGCACCACCTGATATCATCTGATGTTAAGGCAATGAACCTCTTGGCCCAATTCTTCTGCTGGTGTGGGTTCAAGAAAGCATCTGACATAGGCAGGTGTCTGAGTAGCCAAGAGTAGAACAAGGGAGCACAACATCTGACCAACTTCCCCATTTGCTTTTCATTTCTCTGATGGATGGAGTAGTAAAAATCCCCTAGCAATGTAGGCACTAGGTTCCTCACCAGAAAAAAGTGGATGGCATTCTTACTCACAAATTTAGGCTCATCTACAAACAATATAGCCCCATATATGTTGAGGGCTAATAATGTACAGACTACCCTCCATTCCCCCACTGCAGCCTTCAAGATGGCCTGAGAAATTAAGAAGTCCAGATGTAAACCAGGAATCCCAGCTTTTGTTGTCATACTTTGCTCAATAAGGGCAGGCTCCAAGTGCAATGCCCTTGCTATCTCTTCACATCTGGGAGCTGTCATCTCTGGGTTAAAGGGGATCCCTCCTCTGATAGGCACTCCAATCAACAAAGAGAACTCCTCCAATAAAGGCCCTATCTGAAAGTCAGGAAAGGTGAAGCACCTGAGTGGAGGGTCATAAAACTGCAAGCATGTGTGGATCATGCTTCTCTGAGAAGAATCAAGATCCATAACCATGTCCAAAATACCCCCATAGTGCTCTCTGAACAGTGGGATGTGGTCAGGTGTGATGAGTGACTGGACCTGCCTGATGCCAGTCAAGATGGGTTCAAAGAAGTGATAAGATATGTTGCTCTTCATTGGAGTAGCCATGAATGCTGAAGAAGTTGAAGTCAAATGTTGATGAAGATCACAGACTGAGAAGCTGGAGGTAAGTCTCTGACAGACTGATGCAGGTGAGTCTTTGACAGACTGAAGGAGATGCTGAAGGAGATAGCTGAAGTAGATGCTGAAGAAGATAACTGAAGTTGAGCTCTAAGCAGTAGAAGGGGTCAAAACCAAACCAAGATATGATATGATGGATACCCTGAAAAACAAATAAACAAATGTTAAATGATGCAATGATGATATATGCAAATGATATGCAAGGGTTTGTGATCAAGAGCTGGATCTAATTGTCTGTCTTGATATAAGGTCCGTGTATGTTCAAAGGTCCGGATGGAGGCTCAGAAATCCAGTAACCAGGGTGGGGGACTCAAATAAAGAGTCACTTGTCCAGGGTTAATCACAAGAACTGTCCAAAGGGAAGTATTCTTAAACAAAACAGTAACAGGGTATGATGTGGTCAAGGGTTCCTGCAAACCTGTAAACAACCAACCCCCTCACATGTAATGTTCTAGAACAAAGATCCTCAGACTTGGATCAGTTATGAGAAGTGTAAACACTTCTAACCCGGAGGTACAATGTTTACAATAACCATAAAAGATCCTCCTATAATTCCCCCCAGATTCTGAAGGTCAAAATAAAGGTCATCCAGACTTAGCAGGCTTCACAGATAGCCCTAGCACTACAGGAAATCTGTAGCACAGAGTTCTCAAGAAGAAACCCACATCTGAACCATGTTTCATATTCCCGAACCAGACCGAAAAGGAATGGGAAAGAATATGAACCACTCTAGCCTAGGTGTCACTCAGGTCCCAGGTATAGGACCTTAATCACTCAGTGAAACCCCACCCACAAAAGAAAACCAGATCCAGTACAGTGATAATGACAGTATGAAATATGCATAAGATTGTAAAAGAAAGCAATAAATAAAGTTGTACATAAAGAAATAAATAAAGCAAATAAATAAACACAATTAGCACATAACACACCAATAAACACAAAATCGAACAAGCGCTAGGAGGAACCCACAGAAAGAACCAGAAGCCCTGGTTGCAGTATAAGGGTCCCCAGCAGAGTCGCCAAGCTGTCGCTCCCACCAAATGACACATGGCCAAGAGGGGTACAAACACGAACGGTCAGCGAAAGAGAGAACATGAAGATGAACTGAAAAGAGTCGCCAGCTAGGCATTTTTATCCCGAAGGAAAGGTAATGCTACAAAAACCTAGAAAGAAATGGATAAGACGGTCGCGAACCAGAGAAACTGAGAAAGGGGGTTGGTTACAACCTGGGAAGGTATTAGCACCCAGATTTTCCGTCATACTCGACGGGATCCACGCTTGAAAGATTTTTGTTTTAAAGGTGTAGTGTCAGTGCTATTTGTGTGCAAAAGCTGGAAAGGAATACAAGTGTCAGTGCTGGAAAGAAGTGTAAAGTGAATAAAAGGGGTGTCAGTGCAAGAAAAGAGGGAAAATCTCAAGACAATGAGGCTTGAAATAAAAATGCTGGAAGCGGGGGAATATACAGAGACTTTTGTTCGATAACTGTAAAGTTATGCCTACGTATCCTCTCGTGCAATGAGGAAGTAAGAACACCGTAGTTCGACTCAAAGAGACTGAAAGGTAAATTGACTGATGAACTGCTTACTTGTCTATGCTCAAGTGTATAACTTGTCTGGCTCAGGTGCAAACTGTCTTGCATTAGACGGAAGAAGCAAGTTCTCGATTATGAATGAATGAGATGAGAAAAGAATCCCGGAGGAGACGATTATTTTTTGTTTTTGGTATTTTCAATCTTTTATTGCTTTTTGTATTTGTCATAAGAAAATGAGCTTAAGCCTAAACCAAGGGTTAGTAAACTCATCACATCCTCCCTCTGATTAGGGGTAATGAGAATACCTTATGTATGAAGTAAACACCTCACACTTAATCACCATGATGTACGATTAAGATCATTAACCTACTTGCCATTATTTAGATGTTTTTGGAGTTTTTGTTTGGTGTTAAGTAATGAGTTTAAGCCATAATCAAGGATTTAATGGACCCATTACACCATCCTAATAGAAGGATGATAGATGAGAACATTTAAGCTGAGGAAGGCTCCTCAACTTAATCCATGATTAGGGATTAACCTCATGACAAAAAAAGCCTTTATTAAAGTGGATTTTAGTTAATGGTAAGATTAAGAAATGAATTTTATGGTTTGTAAGACAAACTTGAGGGGGACTTGTCCATTAACACTAGGGTTAGTCCTTCTTAACCAATTAAGGAAGAATTAGAACCCTAATACAAGGCCCAAGTTACAAGCTTGATGTCTTAGTGATTATTAGATGGATTAATTAAGAGATTTAAACACATTAAGGGTTTAACACTTAGGATTAGAGTTATACACCCCATCCTAAGAGAAGGATGCTGGCATAACCTTAATCACAAATCCTTAAAACCTTTATGGTTTAGTCTCTGATTATGAGATGAGAAGAGAAGACACAAAAGATGACACAAAGGTAAAACTAATGGGGGAATAATTACACCCTAATTGTTAACATGCTTGGATGTTCCTAGGGTTATGAGGCTTGCAAGAGATCTTCAAGAGGAGCCACCAAGGAAGAAGCAGAAGAAAGGAGGAGAAGAAGAAGAAACAAGTCAACTTACTTCACTTAAGAAGATAAGTTGATTGAAGAAATAAAGTGAGGAAGGACATGAATGAGCAAGCTCACTCTAATACAAATACAAAATTCAGCAATGAATGCATAAGAGAGATGAGAAGAAATTGTGAGAAGTGAAGGCAAATTCACTTCTCAAAAATAACTTACCACTTGAAAAGTTAGTAAAAGGAAATGAAATAAAATGAAAATGAAATGAATGAAAGGATGCAAACCAAAACTAGAAGCATGTTCATGATGCAAATGATGCTAAGAGATTATATGAAAGCATGTCAAGTGCAATGGGTGATCATACAAGCAATGAAGATGCAAATGAAGTATGAAAGGAGCATGAAAGTTCATGAATGTACATGAAATGAAAGGAATGCATAACATGGCATATGGATGGTGCAATGATCAAGAATGATTCTAATGTGTCCTAAGATGTCTTATATGTCATGTGAATACACAAAATGTCATGGCAAGTTCTTATATGAATGCTTATGCAAGATGTATGCAAAGAAAGATGCAAAATTAGGGTTTTATGAAAGGATGAGATGCAAATGGAAAAGACAGAAGCAAATGACATGATAAAAAATTGAAAATGCACTCAAAGGAACCCTAATCCTATACTAGGTCACCATCCAAAGGGGGAGGTCAGAAGCTAAACCTAAAAGGAGTTATAAATTTCCTAAGTTTCTAGGGTTTTTTGGGTGATCCTCAATGTAAAATGCCAAACAAATTGAAAATGAAAGATAAAAATGAAACAAAAATGTTTTTAGAAACTAGAAGCCATGCATAGAACAATTCAAAAATAATCATTCACAAACTCAACTTGGTTTAAAAGTTATGAATTTTTGAAGTTAGGGTTAGAAAATGAACAATTTTAAGAACCCTAATTCATTGAAAAATGTCAAAGCATGATCAAAACCAAAAAGAAATTTGTATGGTGAGTTTGTAAATGTTTCTAAATGTCTAAGAATGTTCTCTGATTTTTTTGGGGATTTTTAAATACTTAAATGTATTTTTAATTAATTAAAATCAATTAACTAATTAAATAAAACATTTAAATGATTTAAAAATACTTTTTTAATGCAAAAAATAAAAATAAAAATATTTTTGGTTTCTGAAAATTAATTAAATGTTTGATAATTATTTTCAGAATTTGTTGATGATTTTTACCATTTTTAAAAATTCGTACAAAATAAATAAGAAAAATGTGAAATAAAATAAATTTAAATGGAAAGTATGTAGGATGGATGGCTTGGATTGAAACTGGGTTTGGATCTGTTGACTGGCGCCACATCCAATGGCCCAAATTCAAACCTAACTAAACTTAATTAATTAATTATTAAATCCAGATTAAATGCTAATGACCTAATCCTAACCCTTCAATCACGCGCAGGAGAATAAATCTAAGGGCCCAGATTCAAACATGAAACCCTAACCCTAATTAGCCATTAATCACTCTCAGGTGGCCGGAGAAGACCTCCGGTCATCTTCTCCGGCCAACTCCTCCCCTGAAAATTTCCAAATCACTCCCTAGGCCATTTCTGGAGCTCTAAAGCTCCAGATTCATTCCTTTCACTCCCCTAAGATCAAATCCAGCCTCAAAAACAATTTCTTTTCACTCAATCTCAAGATTCGAAGCCATGAACAAAAATGGTGAAACTTTCAGAAGTTCATAAAATCCTCAAATCACAACCATTTTCAAAAATAAAAAGCTCAGCATGATCAGCACAACAAAAGGAACAATCATATAACCTAAAAAGAGATTTCTGGAAAAACAGTTTGAGATGGCTACCTGAGATGGAGCTTTCAAAACTGGCACTTTCTGAGCTCTTCTTTGGTGCTTTTCCACTCCCCTTGATCCCCTTATGCTTCTGGAATGCTTGAAAGGAGTTTATATGGAGTGTTTTGAAGGTTTCAGTTCAGAGGTGATGAAAATCGTGTTTTTGTTTGAGGTGGTTTCAGGCCAATGTGAGGGGTGGGAAATGATCTTGGGGTTGTGTGGAGATGATTGGTGAAGGAAGTTTGAAGTTTTGTTAAGTGTGCTGAGAGTTTCGAAAGAAAATGCAAGAGAGGTTATTTTTGTGAACTAGGGCAATGCTGAGGTTTCAGGATTGGTTCTTGTGTGTTATGGCTTGCATAAAGTCCACATATCAAGTTGTGATAGGTCTGTGGAGTTGGTGTGGGCTATGCTGATTGGTATGGGTGAAAATGCAAAAAGTCAAGGTTGGTTGTACTTTGAGGTATGTGCTGGTTCAGGCTTGGTACAATGGGGTGTCTGGTGCAGCAAGGATCAAGGATGGCCATGTAATTCATTTAGAGGCAATTCAGCATGTGGGGAATAAGTTATGGGAGGTTTTGCAATTTCATGAAACTTTGGCCCCTTTTGGATTTCTTGATGTGCAAGTCATGAAAATGTGAGATTCTTGGGCCAATTATGAGTTTTAGGTAATGCACTATGATGTTATGATGTGTAGAAGTGTGTTTGAAGTCACAAAAATGAATTGGCAATAGGTTTTGCAAAAATCCCTCTTTGGTGCATTCTTGAAAATTATGTGATTTTTGCCAACTTTGGAAAGCCATAACTTGAGTTCCAAAATGAATTAGATCTTGTTCTTGTACTTTTTGAAAAGGGAATGATCCAATCTACAACTTCCATGACCAACAATTTTTCATTTGAAGCATTTTTGGTTAAGAAAGTGGAGGTTGAAAAACTTTCCCAAAATGGAAAGTTTACATTACAAGTCATTTCCACTTTTGGCAACTTTTGGTTTAGCCCATTTTTCTTCAAATTTGGGAACTTCTAAGCACTTCAATGATCAAATAAAGACCATATAACTTCAATTTTATGGTGTCGCTCCCACCAAATGAGGCTAAGTCAAATGGGGTACAGACGCGAACGGACGGCGAAGAGGAGAGAACACACAAGGGTGAACTGAAAAGAAAAGAGTCGCCAGCTAGGCATTTTTATCCCGAAGGAAAGGAAATGATGCATGAACCTGAGAAAAGATGGATAAGACGGTCGCGAACCAGAGAAACTGAGAAAGGGGGTTGGTTACAACCTGGGAAGGTATTAGCACCCAGATTGTCCGCCGTACTCGACAGGATCCACGCTTGAAAGATTTGTGTTTTAAAGGGGTAGTGTCAGTGCTATTTTGTGTGCAACAGCTGGAAAAGAATGCAAGTGTCAGTGTAAAAGAAACGTGAAGTGAAATAAAAGAGTGTCAGTGTAAGGAAAGAATGTGAAGCTCAAGATTATGAGACTTAAAGAATAATATTGGAAGAGGGGGGAATATACAGAGACTTTTGTTCGATAACGGTTAAGTTATGCCTACGTATCCTCTCGTGCAATGAGGAAGTCAGAACACCGTAGTTCGACTCAAAGAGACTGAAAGATAAATTTGGCTGTGAACTGCTTACTTGCCTATGCTCAAGTGTATGACCTGTCTGGCTCAGGTGCCAACAGTCTTGCATTAGACGGAAGAAGCGAGTTCTCGTTTGTGAGTGAATGAGATGAGGAAAGAATCCCGGAGGACACGATTATTGTTTGTTTTTGGTGTTTTCAATCTTTTATTGATTTTGGAGTTTGTCATAAGAAAATGAGCTTAAGCCTAAACCAAGGGTTAGCAAACTCATCACATCTTCCCTCTGCTTAGGGGTAATGAGAGTACCTTAAATGTGAAGTAAACACCTCACACTTAATCACCATGATGTAGGATTAAGATCATTAACCTACTTGCAATTATTTAGATGCTTTTGGAGTTTTGTTTGGTGTTAAGTATTGAGTTTAAGCCATAATCAAGGATTTAATGGACTCATTACACCATCCTAATAGAAGGATAATAGATGAGAACATTTAAGCTGAGAAAGGCTCCTCAACTTAATCCATGATTAGGGATTAATCTCATGACAAAACAAAGCCTTTATTAAAGTGGATTTTAGTTAATGGTGAGATTAAGAAGTGGATTTTATGGTTTGTAAGACAACTTGAGAGGGACTTGTCCATTAACACTAGGGTTAGTCCTTCTTAACCAATTAAGGAAGAATTAGAACCCTAATGCAAGGCCCAAGTTACAAGCTTGATGTCTTAGTGATTATTAGATGGATTGATTAAAGGAATTAAACACATTAAGGATTTAACACTTAGGATTAAAGTTATACACTTCATCCTAATAGAAGGATGCAGGCATAAGCTTAATCACAAAGCCTTAAAACCATTAAGGTTTAGTCCTTGATTATGAGATGAGAAGAGAAGACACAAAGATTACACAAAGCTAAAACTAATGGGGGACTAATCAAACCCTAATTTTGATCATGCTTGGGTGTTCCTAGGGTTTATGAGGCTTGCAAAAGATCTTCAAGAGGAAAGCCACCAAGAAAGAAGCAGATGAAAGGAGGAAGAAGCAGAAGAAGCAAGTCAACTTACTTCACTTAAGAAGACAAGTTGCTTGAAGAAAGAAAGTGAGAAAGAGACATGAATGAGCAAGCTCACTCTAATACACAAGTAAAATACAGAAATGATGCATAAGAGGGATGAGAAGAAATTATGAGAAGTGAAGGCAAATTCACTTCTCAATGACTTACCACCTGAAAAGTTAGTAACAAGAAATGAAATGAAATGAAAATGAGGTGAAATGCAATGATGCACACCAAAGTCAGAAGAACAAACATGATGTTAATGATGCTAAGAGATAAAGCAAACACAAGTCAAGAGTTGTGGATGATCATACAAGGATAAGGATGCAAATGGAGCATGCTTTGAACCAAGTAAGTTCATGAAAGTTTGTGAAATGCAATGGAAGTATAACATGAAAAATGAATGAATCAATGATCAAACATGATTCTAACGTGTCCTAAGATATCTTAGGAGTCATGTGAATGCACAAAATGTCATGGAAAATTCATGTATGCAAGCAAGTGAGAGATGAATGCAAATGAAGGCAAAAATTAGGGTTTATGCACAAGTCACAAAGCAAAATCCAAAATCAGAAGCAAATGACAAGATAAAAAATTGAAAATGGGATCAAAGGAACCCTAATCCTACATAAGTTCACTGCCCAAAGGAGGGGACCTAACTCTTAACCTAATGGGGGTTATGATTTTCTCAAGTTGGCTAGGGTTTTAAGGCACTTCTAAAGGAAAAATGCACATCAAATTGAAAATGAAAGATAATTTCAAACCAATTTTAACCTAGAAACTACATGATATGAGGAACGCAATGCAAAAAGAACCATCATCAAACTCTTCAAGGTTAGGCAGAATGAATTTTTCTAAGTTAGGACCAAAATATTGCCTTTTAAGAACTTTAATTCCAAAGAAAAATACCAAAACATGTCAAGAACCAAAAAGAAATTTGTTTGAAAGGTTTGATAATGTTTCTAAATGTATCAAAATGCAATTTGATTTTTTTTGTGATTTTTAGAAACCTAAATGTTATTTTAATTAATTAATTCTCATTAACTAATTAAAATAAACATTTAAATATTTTTAAAATACGAAAATTATGCAAAAAATAAAATAAAAATTATTTTCTGGATGAGAAAAATGATTAAAGTCATGATGCAAAAAATGAAAATTTTTAAATGCATTTTGCTATTTTAAAATAAATATGAAAAACAAATGAGAAAATATGAAATTAAATGGAAAGTAAGCCAATCTAAAGGTCAGGATTTAAATGGAACGCGCAGGAGTTGACTGGCGTGTGAATGGACGGTCCAGGTTCAAACTGGCAGATTTAAAATTAAACCCTAATTAATTAAGTTAACTAAGTGGATTAGGGTTAAGTGGGACGATCTGGGCCATTGGACGCACGCAGGAAACAATATCGTACGCTCCAAATTCAAACTAAACCCTAAACCTGATTAAAACATTAATTACTCTCAGGTGGCCGGAAATGACCTCCGGTCATCTTCTCTGGCCATCTCTCCCCTAAGATTTTCCTAAAACACTCCCTAGGCCAAATCAAACCCCCCAAATATCCAGAAATGATCCCCAAACCCCATAGAACAAGAATCCAGCATCATATTTCATTTATTTTTCATCAACAACAAGATTCGAACGAAAACATAAAACTGAACAAAATTTCAGAACATGCATACACACTCAAAACTGAACAAAATTTCAGAACCTGCATACACACTCAAAACTTAACCATTTTTCACCATTCAAGGTTCATTGTGATCAGTGGAACACACTCTACCATTCTATAACTAAAGAAACAAGTTCTAGAAAAATGTTTCAAGGAGGTACCTGAGCTTGAGCTTTCTCAGTTTTGGACTTTCAGGCCTCCTCTCTTTGTGCAAACCACTCCACTTGAACTCCTGATGAAGTTTTGATACTTGGTCGGAGTTTAAATGGCCTCAAGAAGAAGTTGGCAGAAGTTCAGTTTGTGAAATGTGAAAATCGTGTTTTTGATTGTGAAGGTTTTAGGACAAAATGAAAGGTGGGTAATGATCAGTGAGGTTTATTGAGTTGAATGGTGAAAGAAACTTGAAGGTTTGATGGTTGAATCAAGAGATTCGAAGGCTTTTGCAAATTTTGGGATTTTGGAGTGTACTGAGTTCTTGGAGTTTCAGGCTGTGTTGTGTTATGTGTTGGGTTGCTTTTGGTACACATATCAATCCTTGATAGGTCAGAGAGTTGTTGTGGAGCAGTGTGATTGGTATGGAGCAAAATGCATAAAGTCAACATTTATGTAAGTGAAGGCATGGGCTGGTTCAGTCATGGTACAAGGGTATGGCTCGAGTCAACTTGCTTCAAGGAGGTCCATGGAAGTCATATTTTGCAGCTGGCACAAGTGGCTGAAGAGATTTGATCCAATTTGCAATTTTGGGGAAGTTTGGCCCCTTTTGAAATTTGTGAAGTTCTAAGCATGAAAGCTTGTGATTCAAGGCACAAATCTGATCCAAATGAGTTACACTAGGATGATATGATGTGTAGAGATGCATTAGAGGTCCAAGAATTTGCAAACTTCCCTCTTTGGTACAAAAGTGAAAATTAAGTGATTTTGTCCAACTTTGTAAGGCCATAACTTTTGTTCTATGATGAATTAGATAAAATTCTTGTACTTTTTGAAAATGGGAGGATCCAATCTACAACTTTCATGACCAAGAATTTTTCATTTGAAGCATTTTTGAATCAAAAAGAGGAGGTTGAAAAACTTTCCCAAAATGGCAATTTTACATTACAAGTCACTTTCCCAAAATGGCAACTTTGCAAATGGCTTGAAATTCTTCACTTTTGTGAACTTCTAACTTCTTCTATGATCTAATAAAGATCATATACACCCAAAATGATGGAGAAGACCCTTTGGTTGGGTGATTGGGGGCCTCAGATGCCCTGATTTTGCACTGACTTGCTCAAGAAGTCATCTTGTGATCAGATGCCTTCCCCATTGAATTTCTTCATGAAAATTGGTATGTATGATCCTTGTAACATATAGAGACCAATAGAAACAAGAATGACCAAAAAATTTGGAATTATGGCCTCTGAAACCAAAACTCTAATTTCAGGTCATCTGTGCAGTTAAGCTTGGCTCTGCTTCCATGCCTTTTTCAGTTCTTGTGATTCTTTGACTTCCTTGACCTTGGGAGGATATAATATGATGATTGAACATACATGGACCCTCTTGAGATGTTTGAAGGCCTTTGGAGTGGCTCAGATGACCCTTGGATTGCTCAGATCGCAAACCCTAGATGCAGATGAATTTGAACCAATGCAGTGAAGCAAAAATGTAATATGAGATGATATGATTGAACTTATGCAAATGAAAAGACTCACAATCCATGGTGAAATGATTGAGGGAAAATTTGGGGTGTTTACAGCTGCCCCTATTCAAACACGAGTTAGCTGTGCAGGATGTAAGCAATGGCTTAACAGGCAAACAAGATAACTTGTGGTTGAATACCAAAGACAGTCCAAAATTTGCACTCACTGAATGAAGAAGAAAAGGGATATAGATTGTAAAAGGAAGTAAAGTATGATTATAAAGTGCTGGTGACGGAGGACGACCATCGAGCAGAGGACGACTGCTTGGGGATAAAGCAATGACGGGTACGGCCGACATGTCGGGGAAATAAAGGATTATGATGGGGACGACCATCAGGTAAGGTGGCGAAATTCTCCGGGTATTAAAGGTAAATGATGGGGACGACCATCGGGTTGAAGAAATAAATGATGAGGAACAGTCATCAAAGGTGAAGGACGATCACCTAGTAGGGTACGACTGCTCTGTTGGTGATAAGATGAGGGGCGATCATCTTAGGTGAAGGACGATCACCTGGCAAGGTACGGTTGCTGAAAGTATCACGACATAGGACGAATGTCGGATAGAAAAGGTCGACGATGGGGACGGCCATTGGATAAGCATGATGAAGAACGATCATCAAGAGGTGAAGGACGATCACCTAACAGGGGACGACTGCTAAAATACCATGACATAGGAAGAATGTCGGATAGAAGAGGGTTCCAATAGTGGAGACTCCGCTGGAGGAATGATGAAGGACGATCATCAAAAGGTGAATGACGATCACCTGGCAGGGTACGGCTACTAAAATACCACGACATATGACGAATGTCGGATAGAAGAGGGTTCCAATAGTGGAGACTCCGCTGGAGGAATGATGAAGGATGATCATCAAAAGGTGAAGGACGATCACCTGGCAGGGTACGACTGCTCTCGGGGTTTATCATGACATAGGACGAATGTCAGATAACAAGATCAACGATGGGGATGGCCATCGGATAAAATGATGAAGGACGATCATCAAAAGGTAAAGGACGATCACCTGGCAGGGTACGGATGCCGAAAGTATCATGACATAGGACGAATGTCAGATAGAAAGGAAGTAATTCATTGGGATTTGCTGGGGACTCCTCTGGGGAATGGTAGACACAGACGAGTGTCCAAATTCAAGAAAGAAAAGGTATAAGTGTTTGACACTGTGTATAGATTAAAAATGCGGACGAGCATCCTTAAGACTATGATACGGACGAGTATCGGTAGAAACAATGCTGACACAGGTTCAGAGATGGTGATACGGACGAGTATCAACTAGTTTAACAAAGAACACGGACGAGTGTCGACCCTGAGGGGAGAAAAGGTGTGTATGCAAGATACGGACGAGTATGAGTAAAAGGTAAGAGCGAGACACAGACGAGTGTTCGAATCGCTGGGGAGAGTATGATACAGGTGAGTATCATTGGAGGAAGTGTATAAGTGTAAAAGATACTCTGACGATCAGTGGGGATAAGATGATACAGACGGGTGTCGAAAGAGAGTGTATTATAAACAAGTGTTTGGTTCACAATGAGTGTTTAGGCAACCATGCTAGGGAAAGGTGACACGGACGGGTGTCAAAAGAGTGTATACATATCTGTTTGTGGGGAACGTTCTGGCGCCTTTACTGGGGAATGATGACACAGACGAGTGCAAAAAGGAGTATGTATTTGTACTTAGGCTTTCTGTCGGGGAAATTGAGAGGTGTCTTGTATATTGCTTGATGTGGTATTGTCGGTATTCACAAGTATTTGATTCGACACATGGCTTATGACTATGCAATATGTTTGATTTTTTCCGTAATACTCCGTATTAGACGGAATGCTACGCTCTGGGGGAAAATATGATGTGAATGCTATGTTCATGCAAAGATACCGATCCGGGATTCGGATCCCATTGCTGTGAAGATCTCTGATTGACCTTACTTGGAGGAATATCCCAGTTGGGGATGAGATCATTGGTAGATCTGATATATATATATATATATATATATATGTGACTCTGCTTGGGGAAACAAATCACTGATAGACCTATTCTCGGTGATGAGGAGCCCAGCTGGGGTCTGTAGGAGCTTTCGTCACTTTGTTGTGAGATCTTCAGGCATTACTCTTCTGAATAGAGGCTGGAGCTCTGCGGGGGGATGGTTCCCTGTCTTTGCACTTGGCTAAGGAGGAACGATCACTGAACGACCTTCCTAGTGACTTCTGTGGGGATCCTGCTGAGGATGGTGAATTTAGCTGGGGAACTGAGTCCCTCCGATGCTGTTTGGAAGACACGTTGAGGAAATAGTGATTTGACAGCTTGCTGGGGAGAAACCTTCATGCCCCGTGTTGCACTTTGAATACCTGCAATCCTGTTATGATAAAGAAACATACAAGTATCCCAAGGTATCCCTTACTGGATTGCATCATAGGAGTATAGAGACTCCCGGGAGTAAGTATATTTCCTGTAAGCATGTAATTTAGAAAAGACGCATTTGTATTTATGCAATCATTATATTAAGGACATCAGACATTTTTGCAAATAAAAACAGAATGTACGAGACGAAACGTGTCTGAAAAACTAATTTTATTGATTTGCGTGCCCTTAATTGGCAAATACTGTCGAGGAAACAGATCCCCTGAAATGAGGAGATTGTCACAAAATTGAGAAACAAAAAAATTGTGGCAATGTTGATGATGCTTCAAGGAGCTTCCCTTTTGCTATGACTCGTATGACATTGACGTTCTTCTCATCCTGCTTTCTGAAGAAGGCTGATTCTGACCGAAGCTTGAACCTTTCGAAGCTTACCAATGTTGTAAGTGATACAGACGAATTCAGAATGCAGTTGTTCGCTTATTCCCTTATTTTGCGTGGATCGCCCTTTCGGGTTTTCAATCCATCGGGATACCCATTTTTGCATGAGTTGTCCAATGCGGCTTTTCAACTCAGCGGGTGTACATTTTTTTATTTATTTTCCCTTATTTTTGCCCGAGTCTTTTATTCTGTTTTTGACTCGCCGGGATGCCCTATTTTTGCCTGGACTTACATTCTGTTTTTGTGTCCAGCGGGTCATTTTATGCGAAGTATTTTTTAACTACATCTGAATTCACGGGGGACAGGAAGTCTTCACCATCCATAGTACTGAGCATCAGTGCTCCACCAGAGAAAACCTTCTTTACTATGAATGGACCATCGTAATTTGGAGTCCACTTGCCCCTGTGGTCTATATGGGGAGGAAGGAGTCTTTTCAATACAAGATCTCCTACTTGGTATTCTCGAAGCCTGACTTTCTGATCGAAGGATTTCTTCATTCTTTTCTGATACAGCTGCCCATGGAAGATTGCAGCTAATCTCTTCTCTTCAATCAGATTCAGTTGTTCGTATCGGGATCGGACCCATTCTGCTTCATTCAATTTAACATCCATCAATACCCGTAAAGAAGGTAACTCAACTTCAACAGGTAGGACTGCCTCCATACCATACACAAGCTGAAATGGTGTTGCCCCAGTGGATGTTCTGATTGACGTACGGTACCCATGTAAGGCAAATGGTAGCATTTCATGCCAGTCTTTGTAGGTAACCACCATCTTCTGCACAATCTTCTTGATATTCTTGTTAGCTGCTTCCACAGTGCCATTCATCTTTGGCCTGTAAGGAGAAGAATTGTGGTGTTGGATCTTGAAGTCCCGGCACAATTCTGCCATCATTTTGTTGTTTAAGTTGGAACCATTATCAGTAATGATTCGCTCGGGTACTCCATACCCACAGATGATGCCTCTCTTTAGGAATTTGGCTACCACCTGCCTGGTGACATTTGCATACGAAGCTGATTCAACCCACTTGGTAAAATAGTCAATGGCTACCAAGATGAATCTCTGGCCATTCGAAGCGGTCGGTTCAATCTTGCCAATCATATCAATGCCCCACATGGCAAAGGTCCAGGGTGAAGACATTACATTCAGAGGATTTGGAGGTACATGCACTTTATCCGCATAAATCTGGAATTTATGGCATTTTCTAGCATAGGCACAACAGTCTGCATCCATTGTGATCCAGTAATAGCCTGATCTCAACAACTTTTTAGCCATGGCATGTCCTCCAGCATGGGTACCAAAAGATCTTTCGTGCACCTCGTGCATCAGCAAGTCGTCTTCTGCCCTATCAACACATCTGAGAAGTACCATATCAAAGTTTCTCTTATACAGGGAACCATCAGCATTCAGGAAGAAACTACCAGCTAGCCTTCTTAGTGTCTTCTTATCATTGGAAGATTCCCCAGGTGGGTATGTTTGATCCTCCAAGAAGCATTTGATGTCATGGAACTAAGGATTATCATCCTTAGCAGTGTCTACCGAGAATACATATGTTGGTCTGTCAAGTCCGGATACTGAGATCCGAGGCACAAAGTTGGTAGCCGGAACTTTGATCATGGACGAAATGGTAGCCAGAGCATCTGCAATCTGATTTTCATCTCGAGGGATATACTTAAGCTTAACTGTAGTGAAGAAAGTCAATAACCTCCTTGTATAATCCCGGTATGGTATCAGATGATCCTGGTTCGTGTACCATTTGCCGTTGGTTTGATTAATTACCAGAGTTGAATCTCCGAACACAGTTAAAGTCTTGATCCTGAGGTCAATGGCTTCCTAAAGACCCATGATACAAGCTTCATATTCAGCTTCGTTGTTAGTGCAGTTAAAAGTGAGTTTTGCCGAGAAAGGCATGTGAACTCCCTTAGGTGTAATGAGTACTGCACCAACACCACGACCATTCATATTAACAGCCCCATCAAACATCATAGTCCACTCTTCTTCCGGGTCAGGCCCTTCAGTATGAATAGGCTCTTCATGATCTTTTGCTTTTATGAACATGATGTCTTCATCCGGGAAGTCAAATCTCATAGGCTGGTAATCATCAATGGGTTGCTCAGCAAGATAATCAGACAATACACTACCCTTGATGGCCTTTTGAGATGTGTATTGAATGTTGTCGCTCCCGATAGATGGGACCGGCCCAAGTAAAGATACAGACGCGAACGGTCGGCGAGAGGGACAATGAGAACACACAGCCGTGAACTCACTGGAGATGAATAGAGTCGCCAGCTAGGCATTTTTATCCCGGAGGAAAGGCAATGCTGCATAGACCTAGAAAGACATGGATAAGACGGTTGCGAACCAGAGAGACTGAGAAAGGGGGTTGGTTACAACCTGGGAAGGTATTAGCACCCAGATTGTCCGCCGTACTCGACGGGATCCACGCTTAAAAGATTTGTGTTTTAAAGGGGTAGTGTCAGTGCAATCTGTGTATAAAGAGGCTGGAAAAAAATGTACAGGTGTCAGTGTAAAGGAAGTGAAGTGTATAAATGATGTGTCAGTGTGAGGATGAGAGTGAGATGCTCAAGATCATGAGGCTAAAGAATGAAGCTGGAAAGAGGGGGAATATACAGAGACTTTTGTTCGATAACTGTTAAGTTATGCCTACGTATCCTCTCGTGCAATGAGGAAGTCAGAACACCGTAGTTCGACCCAAAGAGACTGAAAGATGAATTGACTTGTGAACTGCTTACTTGTCCATGCTCAAGTGTATGACCTGTCTGGCTCAGGTGCAAACTGTCTTGCATTAGACGGAAGAAGAAAGTTCTCGTTTGTGAGTGAATGAGATGAGAAAAGAATCCCGGAGGAGACGATTATTGTTTGTTTTTGTGTTTTCAGTCTTTTATTGCTTTTGAGAATTTGTCATAAGTTAATGAGCTTAAGCCTAAACCAATGGGTTAGTAAACTCATCACATCTTCCCTCTGATTAGGGGTAATGAGAATACCTTAAGTGTGAAGTCAGCTTCTCACACTTAATCACCATGGAGTAGGATTAAGATCATTAACCTACTTGTGATTATTTAGATGTTTTTGTTGTTTTTGTTTAGTGTTAAGTAATGAGGTTAAGCCATAATCAGGGATTAAACAGACTCATTACACAATCCTAATAGAAGGATAATAGATGAGAATGTTTAAGCTGAGGAAAGCTCCTCAACTTAATCCATGATTAGGGATTAAACTCATGACAAAACAAGCCTTTATTAAGTGGATTTTAGATTAATGGTATGATGATGAAGTGATTTTTAGGGTTTGTAAGACAACTTGAGGGGGACTTGTCCATTAACACTAGGGTTAGTCCTTCTTAACCAATTAAGGAAGAATTAGAACCCTAATGCAAGGCCCAAGTTACAAGCTTGATGTATTGATGATTATTAGATGGATTGATTAAAGGATTTAAACACATTAAGGGTTTAACACTTAGGATTAAAGTTATACACTCCATCCTAATAGAAGGATGCAGGCATAAGCTTAATCACAAAGCCTTAAAACCTTTAGGGTTTAGTCCTTGATTATGAGGTGAGAAGAGAAGACTCAAAGAGAGACACAAAGGTAAAACTAAGAGGGGAAACTAAACAAAACCCTAATCATTGTCATGCTTGGTTGTTCCTAAGGTTTGTGAGGTTTTCAAGAGAAGTCTTCAATGGAACCACCAGGAAACAGATGAAAGGATCAAGAGAAGCAAAGTAACTTGCTTCAATTAAGAAGTCAAGTCACTTGAAGAAAGAAAGTAAGAAGAAGAAGAAGAATGAGCAAGCTCAAACTCAAACACATACAAAAATGCAGCAAGGATGCATAAAAGAGATGAAGAGAAGTTATGAGAAGTGAAGGCAAATTCACTTCTCAAAGTCACTTACCACCTGAAAAGTTAGAAAAGAGAATGCAATGCAATGCAAAATGAGATGAAATGGTATGATGAAAAACCAAACCAGAAGCACATACAAGATATTAATGATGCTATGAGATGCTACAAACCAGAAACAACACATGTGGATGATCATACAAACTTATGGATGCAAATGAAGCAAGTTAAGACACATGAACATACATGAAAAGTTATGAGATGCATATGGCATACAACATGGCAAATGAGGGATGAAATGATCAAACATGCTTTCAATATGTCTTATGATGTTAAATGAATCACATGGATGCATAAAATCTCATGGCAAGTCAAGGTATGAATGCAAATGCAAGATGGATGCATATGAAAGCCCAGGTTAGGGTTTATGATCAATGCATCAAACACAAACCAAAATCAGAATCAAACATCAATACAAAAAATTGAAAATGCACTCAAAGTACCCCTAATCCTATACTAACCCACTGCCCAAAGGAGAGGTTTCAACTCTAAACCTAGCTCAAGTTATGAATTTTCTAAGTTTTCTAGGGTTTTAGGGTTCCTTAACAAGAAAATTACCAAACAAATTGAAAATGAAAGATCAAATCATGGCCATTTAATCTCACAAACTACATGCTAAACACAATGCAATGCAAAAAGAACCAAGGTCCAAATCTTCATGATTAGGCAGAAATGATTTTTAGAAGTTTGGATCAAAATAATGCATCAAAATGATTTTAATTCAATGAAAAATTCTCAAAATGCATCAAGATCAAAAAATAAATTTGGTTTGAAGGTTGGACAATGTTTCTAAATGTCTTAAAACATTTCATGAATTTTTTGGTGATTTTTAAATACCTAAAAGTATTTTTAATAAATTAATTTTCATTAATCAATTAAAAATAAACTTTTAAATATTTAAAAATACTTTTTTAATGCTAAAAATGAAAATAAAAATATTTTTGTGTTTTTAAAAATTAATGAAACTCTTGACAAAAAATTTCATAATTTTTAAATGATTTTTACTATTTTAAATAAATTGTACAAATTAAATATAAAGAAAATGAAATAAAACAAAATAAAATGGAAAGTAATCTGATCCAACGCATGAGATTTAAAGCTGGGAGGAGACCATTGACTTGGCGCGTGAATCAAAGGACAGGATGCAATCTGACTTAATTAGGTTTTACGAATTAATTAAATGGGTTTAATTATATTAATGGTGATTAGGGCAAAATGGACCCATCTGAACCATTCATTCACGCGCGAAGTCAAGCCAGTCAACTGATCTAACGCACAAGATTTAAACCTCACTTAATTACAGGATTAGGGTTAAACAAATTCAGGTGACCGGAGGGGAACTCCGGTCATCTTCTCCGGCGGGTTGAAAACCCTAGAACATTATTCAGGCCACTATTCTTCAAATTAAACACAACACAATGATCCTCTAACATCCTAGAATACAAATCCACCCTCAAACATCATTTAAACTCCAAGAATCAAGCAAATCGAAGGAAACAAATTTCACGGGTGAAATTTCAGAGCATCAGTACAAACTCATTTTCCACTCATTTTCGATTCTAAGAACATCCCCATGACCAGCAAGACATAAGCTATCAATTTATAACAAAAAATGCAAGATCTGAGAGAAAAAGTTCATGGCCATACCTGAGATGGAAGCTTCTGTTTCTGGGCTTTCAGAGCTATTCTTTGGTGCAAGCTTGCTCCACTGATTCCCCTGGTGCTAATGGTAGGCTTGGAATGAGCTTAAACAAGCTATTTTGAGAGGTCCAGTTCTGGTGTATCAGAAAATGGAGTCTGTGTGTGAGTGGTTTCAAGCTCTATCAATGGCTGATTCTGGTTCCTCTTTGTGTGTTTGATTTGTTGGTGAAGAAAAAATGGATGTGTGATGGCTGAAAAATGAGATTCGAAGGAGGGAAGCTTCTTGACAGTTTTTGTGGGGACTGAGTTCTGGCTTGCTTCAATGCCCAATGCCTTGCTATAACATCTCCAAGTTGTGTGGATAGCCTGTGGGGCAGGTCAGTAGGGGTGGCTGCTCACTGTGCCATGAGTATGGGAACTTTTGCCAAAAAGTCAAGTTGGCTTGTACTTGCAGCATGGGTCATGGAAGCAGCAGTTTGAAGTCATGTCTTGCTTCAGCTTGAGTTGAGGAGGGCCCTTGGATTGCTTGTAGCTGACTGCAACATATGGATCACAAGCTATGCTAGCTTTTGCAACTTGCCCACTTGATGTTTCCTCATGATTTTGTGCCATATGCATGAGACATTGCTTGCTGAATTTTGTAGCATGGGACTTCTTTTAGTCATGGCAATGCATAGAAGTCAGCCAGCAATCACATAGCTCTTTGGAAAATGACTTTGCCAAAAATCCAACTTTGCACTTGTAATGGAAAATGGCTTAGTGATCTTTAGAAATCAAAGCAAACAATGTAAAATCCCTTGGGCCAATTCTGTTTTTTGGGTCATGTATGATCATATGATGAAGTTTTGAAGTCATTTTGAAGTCACTAGAATGCTTGGTACATGAATTTGCAAGTTTTCCATTTGGTGCATAACTTGATTTTTAATGATTTTTGCCAACTTTGATAAACCATAACTTTTGATCCAAAATTAATTAGGTCATGTTCTTGTACTTTTTGAAAAGGGAAAGATCTAATCTACAACTTTCATGACCAAAGTTTTTCCATTTGAAGCATTTTTGGATCAAAAAGTAAGGGTTGAAAAAGTTGCATAAAATGACATTTCATTAAAAGTCAACCATGCCCAAAAAAGTCAACTTTGCAAAAACTTCAAATTCTGGAATTTTGTGAACTTAAACCTTCTTTCATGATCAAATAAAGATCAAATACACTCAAAATGATGAAGATCAACCCTTGGTTGGGTCATTGGGGGCCTCAGATGCCCTGATTTTGCACTGACTTGTCTGAAAAGTCAACTCTTGATCAGATGACTTCCCCATGGAATTTCTTCTTGAAAATTGATATGCATACTCCCTATACCATATAGAGACAAATAGAAACAAGAATGACCAAAAAATTTGGAGTTATGGCCTCTGAAACCAAAACCCTAATTTTAGGTCATCTGTGCAGTCAAACCTGGCTCTGCCTTCACACCAATCCCAGTTCTTGTGATTCTTTGGCATTATTGACTTTGAGGGGATGTAATATGATGCTTGAACACACATAGGCCCCTTTGAAGTGATTTATGACCTTTGGAGTGGCTCAATAAGCTCTTGGATTGCTCAGATCACAAACCCTAGATGCAGATGACCTAGAACCAATGCAAAGACTCAAAATTGTGGTATGAGATGTTATGATTGTGTTTGTGCATATGAAATGATCACAAGCCATGATGTGAATGGGTGAGGGCAAATTTGGGGTGTTTACAGCTGCCCCTATTCAAACATGAGTTAGCTGTGCAGGTTGTAAGCGACGGCTTAACAGGCAAACAAGATAACTTGTGGTTGAATACCAGAGACAGTCCAAAATTTGCACTCACAGAATGAAGAAGAAAAGGGATATAGATTATAAAAGAAAATAAAGTATATTGTAAAGTGTGGGCGACGGAGGACGACCGTCGAGCAGAGGACGACTGCTGGGTAAAGAGCAATGACGGGGACGGCCGACATGCTGGGAAAAGTGCGGAAAATAAAGCAATGACGGGGACGACCGACATGCTGGGGATAAAATAATTATGATGGGGACGGCCATCAAGATAAAGCTGTAAAAAATTCTCTGGGGATCAATGAAACATGACGGGGACGGCCATCAAGTCCACAAAGTAAAGTAACCAACGATGGGGACGGCCATCGGGCTAAACTGAAAGGAAAAGGGACCACGACGGGGATGGCCATCGGGTTAAAGAATAAATGAAATAAACAATTGATGAGGTACGGTCATCAAAGGTGAAGGACGATCACCTAGCAGGGGACGGCTGCTCTGTTGGGGGTAAGATGAGGGACGGTCATCTAAGGTGGAGGACGACCACCTGGCAGGGTACGGCTGCCGAAAATATCACGACATAGGACGAATGCCGGATAAAAGGTCAACGATGGGGACGGCCATCAGATGAGCATGATGGAGGACGACCATCAAGAGGTGGAGGACGACCACCTAGCAGCGGACGGCTGCTCTCAAGGTTTATCATGACATAGGACGAATGCCAGATAACCAAAACCAACAACGGGGACGACCATTGTATAAAATGATGAAGGACGATCATCAAAAGGTGGAGGACGACCACCTAGCAGGGGACGGCTGCTAAATATCACGACATAGGACGAATGTCGGATAGAAAATCAATGATGGGGACGGCCATCGGATGAGCATGATGGAGGACGACCATCAAGAGGTGGAGGACGACCACCTAGCAGGGTACGGCTGCTCTCAGGGTTTATCGTGACACAGGACGAATGTCAGATAAAAAGAAAATTGCTTTGTTGGCGATCTACTGGGAAGTAGTAAACACGGACGAGTATTTACATCCAAGAAACAAAAGGTATAAGTGTTTGGTATTGTGTATAGATTAAAGATGCGGACGAGCATCCTTAAGACGGCGATATGGACGAGTATCGGGTAGAAACAAATACTGACTCGTGTTCAGAGATGATGATACGGACGAGTATCAACGGGTTAACAGAGAACACGGACGAGTGTTGAATCTGAAGGGACTCTTCTGGGGAATGGTAGACACAGGCGAGTATATATATTCAAGAAGACAAAAGTGTTTGACACAGTGTATGGATTAAAGATGCGGACGAGCATCCTTAAGACTATGATACGGACGAGTATCATGTAGAAACAAACGCTTGACACATGTTCTGAGATGATGGTACGGACGAGTACCAACGAGTTAACAAAGAACAAGGACTAGTATTGAATCTGTGGGGATATAAGCGGTATATACAAGATACGGACGAGTATTTGTATAAGAGTGAGTGATGTACAGATGAGTATCTAACTGCTGGGGAGAGTGACACGGACGAGTGTCAAAAGGAGAAAAGTGTAATATAAACAAGAATCTGATATACAAAGTGTAGACGACTGCGCTGGGGACGTAACACGGACGGGTGTCAAAGGATTGTCATATATATGTGAGTGCAAAGAGGACGTCCTTGGCTTTCTGCTGGGTTACGACACAGATGGGTGTCAAAAAGTATCTGTAATACGAGTGTTATTGTTTGCACAGAGTGTTCAGGCGACTTTACTGGGGAGTGATGACACGGACGGGTGCCAAAGAGAGTATATACTGGTGTTTGTGAATGTGAGGCAACTGCTTTTGCTGGGGAACTTCCGCTGGGGATTTTGGGGGGAGTATTCTGTATATTGATGGATTGTCATTATTCACAAGTGTTAATTCAAAAACATGGCTTATGATTATGCTGTATGCTTGATTTTTGCCACAATGCTCCATATTAAACGGAATGCTACGCTTTGTGGGTGAATATGATGTGAATGCTATGATTATGCAAAATACCAAACCGGGATTCGGATCCCGTTGCTCTGAAGATTTCTGACCGATCTGCTTGAAATGAACATCCCAGCTGGGGGTGAGATCATTGGTAGACCTGATGAGATGATATCTGCTTGGGGATATGGGTCGCTGATGGACCTATCCTTGTACTGAGGGACCCAGCTGGGGTTTGAAGAAGCTTTCTTCACTCTGTTGTGATCCTTCATGCGTTGCTCTTCTGGATAGAAGTCGATGCTCTGTGGGGAGATGGTTCCCTGACTTTTGTACTCGGCTGAGGATGAAATGGCAACTCGGCTGGGGAAAAAGAGAGATCACTGAAAGACCTCCTTAGAAATTCTGTTGAGGTGGATTCTTGACTCAGCCGGGGATATGGGCGCCTTCTGTGATGCCTGGCAACTCTGACGGGGATAAGTAATAAGTGGCAACTCAGCTGGGGAGAAAACACTTTGGGTGCTAAGGCTGAGTGTTAATTTGTCAGCTTGCTGGGATGAAGTTTACATGCCCCAAGTTGCGTTCTGGATTCCTGCAATCCTGAAAAGATAAAGAAACGCACAGATAATCCCGAGGTATCCTTTACTGGATTCCGTCATAGGAGTTTAGATACTTCTGAGAGTAAGTATATTTCCTGCAAGCACGTTTTTATTTGAAGATAAACATCTGTATTCTATGCAATCAGTTTTTCTTTTAGACATCAGACATTTTTGCAAATAAATAAAAAATGTACAGGACGAGACATGACTGAAAATCTGATTTTATTAATCAATATGCCCTGAATTGGCGAGATACAGTCAAGGAAACAAATCCCCTGGAATGAGGAGATTGTTACAAATTGAGAAACAAAATGCTGGCAATGTTGATGACGCTTTAAGGAGCTTCCTCTTTGCTATGACTCGTATGACTTTTGACGTTCTTCTCATCTTGCTTTCTGAAGAATGTTGATTCTGATTGAAGCTTGATCTTTTCGAAGCATACCAAGTTGTAGGTGATACAGACGAATTCAGAATGCAGTTGTTCGCTTATTCCCTTATTTTGCATGGATCGCCCTTTCGGGTTTTCAATCCATCGGGATACCCATTTTTTGCCTGAGCTGTCCAATGAGGCTTTTCAACTCAGCGGGTGTACATTTTTGTTTATTTTCCCTTACTTTTGCCCGAGTCCTTTATTCTGTTTTTTGACTCGCCGGGATGCCCTATTTTTGCCTGGACTTACATTCTGTTTTTGTGTCCAGCGGGTCATTTTTATGCGAAGTATTTTTTAACTGCATCTGAATTCACAGGGGATGGGAAGTCTTCGCCATCCATGGTGCTGAGCATCAGTGCTCCACCAGAGAAAACTTTCTTTACTACGAATGGTCCTTCATAATTTGGAGTCCATTTGCCCCTGTGGTCTGTATGAGGAGGGAGGATTCTTTTCAGCACAAGATCTCCTACTTGGTACTCTCGGTGCCTGACTTTCTGATCGAAGGCTTTCTTCATTCTCTTCTGATACAACTGCCCATGACAGATTGCAGCCAATCTTTTCTCTTCGATCAGACTCAGCTGTTCGTATCGGGCCCGCACCCATTCTGCTTCACTCAATTTAACATCCATTAGCACCCGCAGAGAGGGTAGTTCAACTTCAACCGGTAGGACTGCTTCCATACCATACACAAGCTGATACGGTGTTGCCCCAGTGGATGTTCTGATTGACGTGCGGTATCCATGCAAGGCAAACGGTAGCATTTCATGCCAATCTTTATAGGTGACTACCATCTTCTGCACAATCTTCTTGATATTTTTATTTGCTGCCTCAACAGCGCCATTCATCTTTGGCCTGTAAGGAGAAGAATTGTGATGTTGAATTTTGAAGTCCCGACACAGTTCAGCCATCATCTTATTGTTTAGATTGGAACCATTATCAGTAATGATTCGCTCGGGAACTCCGTACCGACAGATGATGTCTCTTTTCAGAAATCTGGCTACCACTTGCCTTGTAACGTTGGCATAGGAAGCTGCTTCGACCCACTTGGTAAAATAGTCAATAGCAACCAAGATGAATCTGTGGCCATTCGAAGCAGTCGGCTCGATCTTGCCAATCATGTCAATGCCCCACATAGCGAAGGGCCAAGGTGAAGACATCACATTCAAAGGATTGGGAGGCACATGCACCTTATCTGCATAAATCTGGCATTTATGGTATTTTCTAGCGTAGGCACAACAATCAGCATCCATTGTGATCCAGTAATAGCCCGACCTTAACAACTTCTTGGCCATTAGATGTCCCCCAGCATGGGTTCCAAAGGATCCTTCGTGCACTTCATGCATTAACAAATCTGCTTCTGTCTTGTCGACGCATCTGAGGAGTACCATATCAAAGTTTCTCTTGTATAGGGAGCCATCAGTGTTCAGGAAGAAACTACCAGCAAGCCTTCTCAAAGTCTTCCTATCATTGGAAGATGCCCCAGGTGGGTATGTTTGATCCTCCAAGAAGCACTTAATGTCATGGAACCAAGGCTTATTATATTTAACAACATCTGCTGCGAACACATACGCTGGTCTGTCAAGTCTGGACACTGAAATCCGAGGTACAAAGTTGGCAGCTTGAACTTTGATCATGGATGAAATGGTGGCAAGAGCATCTGCAAACTGATTCTCGTCCCGAGGGATATACTCAAGCTTGACTGTTGTAAAGAAAGTCAATAACCTCCTTGTATAATCCCTGTAAGGTATCAGATGATCTTGGTGGGTGTACCATTTGTCGTTGGTTTGATTGATTACCAGAGCTGAATCTCCGAATACGGTCAATGTCTTGATCCTGAGGTCAATGGCTTCCTCAAGACCCATAATGCAAGCTTCGTATTCAGCTTCGTTGTTAGTGCAGTTAAAAGTGAGTTTTGCCGAGAAAGGCATGTGAATTCCTTTAGGTGTAATGAGTACTGAACCAACACCACGACCATTCATGTTAACAGCCCCATCAAACATCATAGTCCATTCTTCTTCCGGGTCAGGCCCTTCAGTGTGAACAGGCTCTTCATGATCTTTTGCTTTTATGAACATGATGTCTTCATCAGGGAAGTCAAATCTCATAGGCTGGTAATCATCAATAGGTTGCTCAGCGAGATATTCAGACAATACACTGCCCTTGATGGCTTTCTGAGATGTGTATTGGATGTCATACTCTGTAAGGATCACTTGCCATCTTGCAACCCGTCCGATAAGTGCTGGCTTCTCAAATATGTACTTGACTGGATCCATCTTTGAGATCAACAAAGTAGTGTGGGTCAACATATACTGTCTCAGTCGGCGAGCAGCCCACGCTAAAGCACAGCAAGTTTTCTCGAGCAGTGAATAATGTTGTTCACAGTCGGTAAACTTTTTTCTTAGGTAGTATATTGCGTACTCTTTTCGACCAGACTCGTCATGCTGGCCCAGCACACACCCCATTGACTCTTCTAATACTGTCAAGTACATTATCAGAGGTCTTCCTTCAACTGGAGGCATAAGGATTGGAGGTTCTTGTAAGTACTCCTTGATTTTGTCAAAAGCCTTCTGGCAGTCTTCGTTCCACTTGACCGTTTGTTCTTTTCTCAACAATTTGAACAAAGGCTCACAGGTCGCTGTAAGGTGAGATATGAACCGTGAAATGTAGTTCAAACGACCTAAGAACCCTCGAACTTCTTTCTATGTCTTTGGCGCAGGCATCTCTTGAATGGCTTTGACTTTATCAGGGTCAACTTCAATCCCTTTTTCGCTTACAATAAAACCCAGCAGCTTACCGGATCGCACCCCGAATGTGCACTTGTTGGGGTTCAACTTCAGTTGGTACTTCCTCAGACGCTTGAACAACTTTAGCAGATTTACCAGATGATCTTCTTCAGTAAGGGACTTGGCGATCATGTCATCCACATAACATTCTATTTCTTTGTGGATCATGTCGTGGAATAATGTCACCATAGCCCGTTGATACGTCGCACCGGCATTCTTGAGCCCGAATGGCATTACCTTGTAGCAGAACGTGCCCCAGGGTGTGATGAAGGTTGTCTTCTCCATGTCTTCAGGTGACATTTTAATCTGATTGTATCCTGAAAATCCATCCATGAAGGAGAATACCGAGAACTGAGCCGTATTATCCACCAATACATCAATGTGAGGTAAAGGGAAGTCATCTTTCGGGCTGGCTCTGTTCAGATCCCGGTAATCAACACACATTCTTACTTTGCTGTCCTTTTTAGGTACAGGTACTATGTTAGCGACCCACGGTGGATAGCTAGTCACAGCAAGGAACCCGGCGTCCCACTGCTTTTGTACCTCTTCTTTGATTTTCATTGCCATGTCTGGACGAGTACGGCGCAGCTTCTGTTTAACCGGTGGGCATTCTTCTCTCAAAGGCAGCTTGTGCACAACAATGTCGGTATCCAACCCTGGCATATCTTGATAAGACCAAGCAAACACGTCCACATATTCTTGCAGCAGGTCAATCAGTTGTCTCTTCACCGAGTCTTGTAAGCAGGCCCCGATTTTAACTTCTTTCACGTCTTCATATGTACCAAGATTGATCGTTTCAACCTCCTCCTGGTGAGGAGTAATAACCTTTTCCTCTTGTCTTAACAACCTGGCTAGCTCTTCAGGAAGCTCATATTCTTCTTCAACCCCTTCATCGGCTTGATTGATCGGATTGTCAAAGTCATACGAAGTCATAGCCGTGCTGTTGTCGGTGCTGTCTCGAAGGCACTCTCTGCAAGGGTTCAGTTTGTTCATTTTAGTGATTTGATTTTAATCTTGTTTAGAAAAGTGAAATAAAGTTGTCATTTTGAAAACACTGCCATTTATTTTTTGTACAAAAAGAAAAAATGGAAAAACAGTGAGCGGAAAAGAAAAAGACTCATTTGCAAAAAGATGTCTGATATTTCATTGATTAATCTTGTTGCACAAAAAGTACAGATGGCCCGATTACAAAATGAGTCTTGTCATCTTGGGCAAGATGCAAGACTTTGATGCATGCTATAAAAAATACAGGAAATAATAATTACTCTGCATGAGTAACTCTTATAATTTCCTGGGAAGACCAGTTCGAGATACTGCTCCCCGGGATCTTTGGACGGATCCAACTCTCCAGGTTGCAGTCGCTTTCATCCTCGTCTTCCAAATTGTTGACAGCATCAGGGGTGAGCATCCCCCCACTAACAAAATTGGGCTCTTTTGCAGCCTCTGCTTGATCTTGTTGAGTTGGTTTGTAACCCAACCCAAATCTATCCTCTTTCTTCTCCACCGGTAGCAGTTTGCCCCAGCCTTGGGCACTTCCTTCCTCAACAACCTTCCGGGCTTGTTGATATGATGTCATTGAGGTTCCAGGTACAGCAGATGTTTCATTTATGTTCAAGGCCTCAAACCCTTGACTCATTGTTTCGTGGATCTCCCCATCCATCTCAATGTATTTGTAGGTAGCCAGGTGGCTGAAAAAATATCCTCTTCTCCACAGATAGTAACGACTTGACCCTCCCACTCGAATTTTAACTTCTGGTGAAGGGTTGAGGTCACGGCGCCAGCGGCGTGAATCCATGGCCTACCCAATAGACAGCTGTAGGCAGGCTGTATATCCATCACGTAGAAGGTCGTTTTGAAAGTTTGCGGGCCAATCGTTATAGGCAACTCAATCTCACCCAGAACCGATCTCTTAGAACCATCAAAGGCTCTCACCACCAGGTTGCTGGGTCGTAATGCCAATCCGTCATACTCTATCTTCACAAGGGCTTTTTTAGGTAAGACATTGAGGGATGACCCCGTGTCTACCAGCACATGGGAAAGGACTGCACCTTTACATTCCATGGTAATGTGCAAAGCCTTGTTATGATTGCGGCCTTCCGTAGTCAAATCAGTGTTGGTGAACCCTAGTCCATGACTAGCATTAACATTTCCTACCACCGCTTCCAACTGATTGACTGTGATCTCTTCAGGCACATAAGCTGCGTGCAAGACTTTTAGTAGTGCGTTCCGATGGGCTTCGGAGCACATAAGCAATGATAGGATTGAGATCTTGGAAGGCGTCTGGTGAAGCTGATCCACTATTTTGTAATCACTTTTCTTGATGATTCTCATGAACTCATCAACTTCTTGATCAAAGGGTGTTTTCAAATCTTCTTTAACAATTTGCTCTTCCTGCACCAAGCTTTTCCCTTTTTCCTTGGTAGCAGCTTCTGCTTCGGCAGTGGGTCTTTGAATTTGTGGAGCAAAGAGACGTCCGCTTCGAGTGAAGCCTCCTCCTCCTCCCACATTGTCTATTTGTGGTGCAGGGGTTGATGATTCAAAAGTGATTTTTTGTCCTTCGCAGTATAGGTCAGAGCCGTAATGCCAGGGGATGGCATTACTGCTTTCATAAGGTACTGGCCCAGGCACCGTGATAGTGACTGGACTGATTGCAGCTGCGGAAGGGACTGTGATAGTCTGTGGATCGTAGTATACTGTGACTGGTGCTCTGATGGGAGTAGCACTTTGTGAGTTGTAGACGGAGTCATTTTCAGGATCATAATAAATCGTAACTGTTGAGACATCTTCATGGTTTGTTGCTGATGTTGTAGGAGACATTGTTGGAAGGATGGGTGTTGTTGTTGTAGGAGTTTCAAAATGAAGTAGTGCTGGAGTTGTAGAAGGAATGTTTGTTGATACCTGGTCAGTTGAAATGACAGATGAAACATTTGTTGATGAAGCCGAAGAGTTGTCGGGAACAATGGTTGTTGCAGTTGTAGGAGATACTGGAATTGTTGCTGATGAGATTGCTGGATTTGTTGGAACCGATGTTGTAATTTGAAGTAAGCCACTCTGGATGAGACCATCTATGCCATCCCTCAAGTTATCACAACCATTCACTGAAATGTTACAGTAAGCACACCCTAACTCGCATCCTGGGAACATTTGACATTCGAGGAGTTGAGCTTTAATCTCTACCAACGGTGTCCGAATCTGACCCACACTGGTTATTAAGTAAGACGGCTTGTCTTCTTCAATAGCATTGATTCTGGGACCACCATGGTTTGGCATAGGGTTCTTGTTAACATTCGGTGGTGGTGCGAAGTTCAGAGCTTTAGAGTCTACCAGGTCTTGTACCTTCATGTGCAAGGCTCTGCACTTTTCTGTACTGTGGCCAGGTGCATTTGAGTGAAAAGCACATCTGGCGTTGGAGTCATAATTCCTGGGTAGACTATTAGGATCTGGAGGTGCCAACGTCCTTAGCTCAACTAGGTTGAGTTTCAGGAGTTGTGGCAATAATGTTGCATAGGGCATAGGGATCAGATCGATCACCCTATTGGCCTGAGAAGGTCTCTGTTGGAATGGTCTTTGTTGATTGTTGTTGTTGGTGTTGTTGTAGTTTCTCGGAGGATATTGAGTTTGTTGCTGGTACTGAGGTTGTTGCTGATAGTTTTGTTGCGTAGGTTGATAAGCTGGTTGTGGATGAGCTGGAGCGGGAATGGTGACTGCTGCCACAGACCTATGAACATACTGGGGTCTACCCCTGTTGGCATGGATAGCATTGGCTTCACCAGTTCTTCTTGGGCCTGCAAAAGGCTTCCTTGCATTGTTGGACGAGCTGGCACCATTGTCAGAAATCTTGCCCATCTTCAACAGGCTCTCAATTCTCTCTCCAGCTATGACAACATCTGCAAAGCTAGTGGAAGAGAAAGCAGCTAGCCTGTCAATGTATGTTCCTTGGAGGGTGTTCATAAACATATCTGCCATCTCCCTCTCTGACATAGGTGGCTGAACAGCAGCAGCCAATTGCCTCCATCTCTGGGCATACTCTCGGAAACTTTCTCTTGACGACTGTGACATTCCCATTAGGAGGGTCCTGTTGGGTGCCATATCTAAGTTGTACTGATACTGTCTGATAAAGGCCTCTGCCAGGTCCTTCCAACACCTGATAGTTGCTCTTGTCAGATGAGAGTACCATTCTCTTGAAGCTCCCGTCAAGCTATCCTCAAACTAAAACATCCAGAGCTTCTCGTCCATGGTATAGGCTTTCAACCTTCCCAGAAAGGATTGTAAGTGGGTCCGTGGGCAGGAAGTCCCGTTGTATTTTCAAAACAGGGAGGCTTAAACTTATGGGGAATCCTGACCCCTTCTACCAAGCCCATGTCCATAACATCGAAACCTAAAGAGTTTTGAGACTCCAAGGATCTTAACTTCTCAGCTATCTCATCCATCCTTCTGTCATAAGCTTCCTCCCCAGCACCCATTACTGTGAACTGATCCTCCTGGGGGTCTTCTTGTAGTACCCTGCCTGCAGTGGCAGTCCCTTGAACATTAGCAGGAATATTGACCTCTGGATGAAGGTGGGGTCCAAATACAGGGGGGTTGACATGAGGCTGAACCCTCTCGTTGTTGCTTGTCCCAGCAGTCCCTATATGGGGATCTTCTTGATTCTGCCTTTCCACCATTGCTCTCAATCTTTCTTGGCTCTGAGCCATGTTGTTCATCACTTCCATAAACTGAGTCATCTGGGTTCTCATTTCCAACCTTCCGTTTGCCATTTGATTTCTGACCTCTGCAAGGTCCTGTTGTACCTGATCCATTTGTATGCCCGGAAGGTTGTTACGGGTTGGATATCGGTGTGGACGGTTGAGGGGAAATACCCGGCGTCGAGCAATAGTTCCTGAACATCACAACAGAGTTAGCAACAATAAAACGAAAACCTACAAAACAAACAAAGGGTTAGCATGCAATGCAGTATGCTTATTCGTTTTCAAGGTATCTGGCTTGGCATTCAGTTTTGACCCTTCCAGACCCTTGAAGATGCTGTTGATGTTGCTTTTGAAGTGGAACAAATTAATACATATATTACAAAAGGCAAATGGTACATAGTTTGTTTACAAATACAAGCCCTCTGAGGGGTCAAAATACATCACAAGAAAATAAAAGTACATGGAATGAAAGCAACAACAAGCAAATAGTCAAACACCAAGACCAAACTCATCCTCCTGAACTTCCTTGAGAAGTGCTTCGGTCACAGGATCAGCTGGACGCTCCGTGAGATTCCTGATAAGGAGATTCCGGGTAGTAACAACTGCAGTTAGCTTCTTGTGTTGACCTTGGACCTTTGACCTCTTTACCCCAGCTTTGATCTTTAGCTATGATATCTCCCTCTGGGCTGCTGCCAGGGCTTCCTGCTGCTCTTTTGCACTAGCTTCTAGTTGCTCTATCTTGTCTTGAGTCCTCTTATCTTCCAGAGTACGAGCCTCGGTGATCCTGACCCACCTAGCTTGACTCTCCTTCAGATACAAGTCTGTCCTGGCTTTCTGGAACTGGGCTTCCTTGCAAGCATTCTTCAGAATTTGTTCTCCAGCCCTAGACTTCTTGATGTAATCCTCAGACTTCTCAATTTTAGCCAGATGCTCCACTCTCAGCTTCTCTAGCCTCTCAATGTCCAACCTACCATTACTCCTCTCCCGGAGGGTCTTCTGCAAAGCCTGAGTCAACTTCTCATTTCTCTCTTTCAAACCCTCAAACTCCTCCAAACTGACAGTGGCAGGGGGTGGTGCTGAGGATGGTCCAGGCATATCCTCCATGGTAAAGGGAATTCCAGAGAATTGAGCCCTGGCATGGGACCACTCATGGTACTGTGCTGATGCTACATTGTTGCACTTCCCCAGAATGGTTACTCCCTTAGTTTGAACATTGTCCCAGGCCCAGGCTGCCTGCCTAACAATAGCCAGATTAGGCTTGTTCTCACAATAAAGAGTCTCAACCAAGTCTTGTGCCTTAGGAGTGTGGACCAGTGCATAGCCCAGTTGCCTCTGTAATAGCAGAGGGTTGTAATTAATGCTACCCTTAACTCCTATTAGGGGTACATTGGGGAAATGCCCACAACTGGTGATGATATCCCTGCCCTTTGTGCTTTGAGTGCACCATCTGATATCAGCTGAAGTCAGAGCAGTGAGTCTTCTAGCCCAGTTCCTCTGCTGATGAGGATTCAAAAATGCATCTGTCCTGGGCAAATGCTTGAGAAGCCAAGTATGGAACAAAGGAGCACAGCACCTTACTAATCTCCCCCTCTGCTTTTCATTCCTTTGGTGCATTGAATAGTAGAGATCCCCCAATAAAGTGGGCACTGGGTTCCTCAGGATGAAAAGATGGATTGCATTCTTGCTAATGAATCTGGGCTCATCTGCAAATAATATAATCCCATATATGCTCAGGGCCAGTAAAGCACGGACTGCTTTCCACTCTCCTAGAGAAGCTTTCAGGGTAGCTTGAGAGATCAAGAAATCCAGGTGCAAGCCAGAGATAGCAGCCTTAGAAGTCATATGTTGCCCAATCAGAACTGGTTCCAGATGCAAAGCCTTTGCTACTTCTTCATTACCAGGAAAGACCATCTCAGGGTTGAAAGGGACTCCACCCCTGATAGGTATACCAACCAATGATGAGTATTCTTCCAATAAAGGGCCCAGCTGAAAGTCCTGAAAAGTGAAACACCTCAGTGGGGGATCATAAAACTGAAGGCAAGTGTGAATCAGGCTCCTCTGTGAAGGGTCCAAATCCATAACCACATCAAGTATATCTCCATAGTGTTCCCTGAACAGTGGTATATGGTCTGGAGAGATCAGGGTCTGAATCCTCCTGATGTCAGCTAGCTCTGGCTGGAAGAAGTGGTAGGTGATGTTACTCTTTTTAGGTGCCATGATGTTGAGGATGAGTAGAGACAAGTGCTGATGATAATGCTGAAAGATGGGCCACTGACTGGCTGGTGCAGGAGACTGAAGCAGATAGCTGATAGCTGAGGCAGATGCTGATGAAGATAGGTCAATACTGATGATGGGGTCAAAACCAAGCCAAAATGAAGATGGATACCCTGAAACACAAATAAGCAAATGTCAAAATGATGCAATGAGGATGTATGCAAATGATATGCAAGGGTTTGTGAATGAGATGGATCTGATCAAGTGCTCTGATATAGGTCCAAGTATATTCAAGAAATCCAGATGGAGGTCTATAGGTCCAGTAACCAAGGTGGGGGACTCAAATAAAGAGTCACATGTCCAGGGTTTAGAATCACAAGAACTGTTCCAACATGGAGTATTCTTAATCAAATCAAAGTAACAGGGTATGCTGAGGCCAGGGGTACCTGCAAACCTGTAAACAGCCCAACCCCCTCACAGGTGGTGTTCTAAAACAAGGATCTTTAGACTTGGATCAGTTATGAGAAGTGTAAACACTTCTAACCCGGAGGTACAGTGTTTACAATAACCATAAAAGTTCCTCCTCTAATTCACCTCAGTTTCTGAAGGTCAATACTAAAAGGTCATCCAGACTTAGCAGGCTTCCCAGATAGCCCTAGCATTGCAGGAAATCTGCAACACAGAGTTCTCAAGAAGAAACCCATATCTGAACCGTGTTTCATATTCCCGCACCAGACCAAGATGGAATGGGAAAGAATATGAACCACTCTAGCCTAGGTGTCACTCAGGTCCCAGGTATAGGACCTTAACTCTCAATGGAACACCCACCCACCAAAGCAAACAAACAGATCCAGCCAGCAGTACAGTATGACAGTATGATAATGCAAAGCTATAAAGGAAGCAGTAAAGCAACTGTACATAAAGCAAAAATAAATACAAATATACAAACACAAATAAGCACATAACACCCCAGTAAACACAAACCAATCAAGCGCTAGGAGGAACCCAAAAAAGAACCAGAAGCCCTGGTTGCAGTATAAGGTTCCCCAGCAGAGTCGCCAAGCTGTCGCTCCCGATAGATGGGACCGGCCCACGTAAAGGTACAGACGCGAACGGTCGGCGAGAGGGACAATGAGAACACACAGCCGTGAACTCACTGGAGATGAATAGAGTCGCCAGCTAGGCATTTTTATCCCGGAGGAAAGGCAATGCTGCATAGACCTAGAAAGACATGGATAAGACGGTTGCTAACCAGAGAGACTGAGAAAGGGGGTTGGTTACAACCTGGGAAGGTATTAGCACCCAGATTGTCCGCCGTACTCGACGGGATCCACGCTTAAAAGATTTATGTTTTAAAGGGGTAGTGTCAGTGCAATCTGTGTATAAAGAGGCTGGAAAAAAATGTACAGGTGTCAGTGTAAAGGAAGTGAAGTGTATAAATGATGTGTCAGTGTGAGGATGAGAGTGAGATGCTCAAGATCATGAGGCTAAAGAATGAAGCTGGAAAGAGGGGGAATATACAGAGACTTTTGTTCGATAACTGTTAAGTTATGCCTATGTATCCTCTCGTGCAATGAGGAAGTCAGAACACCGTAGTTCGACCCAAAGAGACTGAAAGATGAATTGACTTGTGAACTGCTTACTTGTCCATGCTCAAGTGTATGACCTGTCTGGCTCAGGTGCAAACTGTCTTGCATTAGACGGAAGAAGCAAGTTCTCGTTTGTGAGTGAATGAGATGAGAAAAGAATCCCGGAGGAGACGATTATTGTTTGTTTTTGTGTTTTCAGTCTTTTATTGCTTTTGAGAATTTGTCATAAGTTAATGAGCTTAAGCCTAAACCAATGGGTTAGTACACTCATCACATCTTCCCTCTGATTAGGGGTAATGAGAATACCTTAAGTGTGAAGTCAGCTTCTCACACTTAATCACCATGGAGTAGGATTAAGATCATTAACCTACTTGTGATTATTTAGATGTTTTTGTTGTTTTTGTTTAGTGTTAAGTAATGAGGTTAAGCCATAATCAGGGATTAAACAGACTCATTACACCATCCTAATAGAAGGATAATAGATGAGAATGTTTAAGCTGAGGAAAGCTCCTCAACTTAATCCATGATTAGGGATTAAACTCATGACAAAACAAGCCTTTATTAAGTGGATTTTAGATTAATGGTATGATGATGAAGTGATTTTTAGGGTTTGTAAGACAACTTGAGGGGGACTTGTCCATTAACACTAGGGTTAGTCCTTCTTAACCAATTAAGGAAGAATTAGAACCCTAATGCAAGGCCCAAGTTACAAGCTTGATGTCTTGATGATTATTAGATGGATTGATTAAAGGATTTAAACACATTAAGGGTTTAACACTTAGGATTAAAGTTATACACTCCATCCTAATAGAAGGATGCAGGCATAAGCTTAATCACAAAGCCTTAAAACCTTTAGGGTTTAGTCCTTGATTATGAGGTGAGAAGAGAAGACTCAAAGAGAGACACAAAGGTAAAACTAAGAGGGGAAACTAAACAAAACCCTAATCATTGTCATGCTTGGTTGTTCCTAAGGTTTGTGAGGTTTTCAAGAGAAGTCTTCAATGGAACCACCAGGAAACAGATGAAAGGATCAAGAGAAGCAAAGTAACTTGCTTCAATTAAGAAGTCAAGTCACTTGAAGAAAGAAAGTAAGAAGAAGAAGAATGAGCAAGCTCAAACTCAAACACATACAAAAATGCAGCAAGGATGCATAAAAGAGATGAAGAGAAGTTATGAGAAGTGAAGGCAAATTCACTTCTCAAAGTCACTTACCACCTGAAAAGTTAGAAAAGAGAATGCAATGCAATGCAAAATGAGATGAAATGGTATGATGAAAAACCAAACCAGAAGCACATACAAGATATTAATGATGCTATGAGATGCTACAAACCAGAAACAACACATGTGGATGATCATACAAACTTATGGATGCAAATGAAGCAAGTTAAGACACATGAACATACATGAAAAGTTATGAGATGCATATGGCATACAACATGGCAAATGAGGGATGAAATGATCAAACATGCTTTCAATATGTCTTATGATGTTAAATGAATCACATGGATGCATAAAATCTCATGGCAAGTCAAGGTATGAATGCAAATGCAAGATGGATGCATATGAAAGCCCAGGTTAGGGTTTATGATCAATGCATCAAACACAAACCAAAATCAGAAGCAAACATCAATACAAAAAATTGAAAATGCACTCAAAGTACCCCTAATCCTATACTAACCCACTGCCCAAAGGAGAGGTTTCAACTCTAAACCTAGCTCAAGTTATGAATTTTCTAAGTTTTCTAGGGTTTTAGGGTTCCTTAACAAGAAAATTACCAAACAAATTGAAAATGAAAGATCAAATCATGGCCATTTAATCTCACAAACTACATGCTAAACACAATGCAATGCAAAAAGAACCAAGGTCCAACTCTTCATGATTAGGCAGAAATGATTTTTAGAAGTTTGGATCAAAATAATGCATCAAAATGATTTTAATTCAATGAAAAATTCTCAAAATGCATCAAGATCAAAAAATAAATTTGGTTTGAAGGTTGGACAATGTTTCTAAATGTCTTAAAACATTTCATGAATTTTTTGGTGATTTTTAAATACCTAAAAGTATTTTTAATAAATTAATTTTCATTAATCAATTAAAAATAAACTTTTAAATATTTAAAAATACTTTTTTAATGCTAAAAATGAAAATAAAAATATTTTTGTGTTTTTAAAAATTAATGATACTCTTGACAAAAAATTTCATAATTTTTAAATGATTTTTACTATTTTAAATAAATTGTACAAATTAAATATAAAGAAAATGAAATAAAACAAAATAAAATGGAAAGTAATCTGATCCAACGCATGAGATTTAAAGCTGGGAGGAGACCATTGACTTGGCGCGTGAATCAAAGGACAGGATGCAATCTGACTTAATTAGGTTTTACGAATTAATTAAATGGGTTTAATTATATTAATGGTGATTAGGGCAAAATGGACCCATCTGAACCATTCATTCACGCGCGAAGTCAAGCCAGTCAACTGATCTAACGCACAAGATTTAAACCTCACTTAATTACAGGATTAGGGTTAAACAAATTCAGGTGACCGGAGGGGAACTCCGGTCATCTTCTCCGGCGGGTTGAAAACCCTAGAACATGATTCAGGCCACTATTCTTCAAATTAAACACAACACAATGATCCTCTAACATCCTAGAATACAAATCCACCCTCAAACATCATTTAAACTCCAAGAATCAAGCAAATCGAAGGAAACAAATTTCACGGGTGAAATTTCAGAGCATCAGTACAAACTCATTTTCCACTCATTTTCGATTCTAAGAACATCCCCATGACCAGCAAGACATAAGCTATCAATTTATAACAAAAAATGCAAGCTCTGAGAGAAAAAGTTCATGGCCATACCTGAGATGGAAGCTTCTGTTTCTGGGCTTTCAGAGCTATTCTTTGGTGCAAGCTTGCTCCACTGATTCCCCTGGTGCTAATGGTAGGCTTGGAATGAGCTTAAACAAGCTATTTTGAGAGGTCCAGTTCTGGTGTATCAGAAAATGGAGTCTGTGTGTGAGTGGTTTCAAGCTCTATCAATGGCTGATTCTGGTTCCTCTTTGTGTGTTTGATTTGTTGGTGAAGAAAAAATGGATGTGTGATGGCTGAAAAATGAGATTCGAAGGAGGGAAGCTTCTTGACAGTTTTTGTGGGGACTGAGTTCTGGCTTGCTTCAATGCCCAATGCCTTGCTATAACATCTCCAAGTTGTGTGGATAGCCTGTGGGGCAGGTCAGTAGGGGTGGCTGCTCACTGTGCCATGAGTATGGGAACTTTTGCCAAAAAGTCAAGTTGGCTTGTACTTGCAGCATGGGTCATGGAAGCAGCAGTTTGAAGTCATGTCTTGCTTCAGCTTGAGTTGAGGAGGGCCCTTGGATTGCTTGTAGCTGACTGCAACATATGGATCACAAGCTATGCTAGCTTTTGCAACTTGCCCACTTGATGTTTCCTCATGATTTTGTGCCATATGCATGAGACATTGCTTGCTGAATTTTGTAGCATGGGACTTCTTTTAGTCATGGCAATGCATAGAAGTCAGCCAGCAATCACATAGCTCTTTGGAAAATGACTTTGCCAAAAATCCAACTTTGCACTTGTAATGGAAAATGGCTTAGTGATCTTTAGAAATCAAAGCAAACAATGTAAAATCCCTTGGGCCAATTCTGTTTTTTGGGTCATGTATGATCATATGATGAAGTTTTGAAGTCATTTTGAAGTCACTAGAATGCTTGGTACATGAATTTGCAAGTTTTCCATTTGGTGCATAACTTGAATTTTAATGATTTTTGCCAACTTTGATAAACCATAACTTTTGATCCAAAATGAATTAGGTCATGTTCTTGTACTTTTTGAAAAGGGAAAGATCTAATCTACAACTTTCATGACCAAAGTTTTTCCATTTGAAGCATTTTTGGATCAAAAAGTAAGGGTTGAAAAAGTTGCATAAAATGACATTTCATTAAAAGTCAACCATGCCCAAAAAAGTCAACTTTGCAAAAACTTCAAATTCTTGAATTTTGTGAACTTCAACCTTCTTCCATTATCAAATAAAGATCAAATACACTCAAAATGATGAAGATCAACCCTTGGTTGGGTCATTGGGGGCCTCAGATGCCCTGATTTTGAGGGGATGTAATATGATGCTTGAACACACATAGGCCCCTTTGAAGTGATTGATGACCTTTGGAGTGGCTCAAGAAGCTCTTGGATTGCTCAGATCACAAACCCTAGATGCAGATGACCTAGAACCAATGCAAAGACTCAAAATTGTGGTATGAGATGTTATGATTGTTGTTGTGCATATGAAATGATCACAAGCCATGATGTGAATGGGTGAGGGAAAATTTGGGGTGTTTACAAATGTCATACTCCGTGAGGATCATTTGCCATCTTGCAACCCGTCCGGTAAATGCTGGCTTCTCAAAAATGTACTTAACGGGGTCCATCTTTGAGATCAATAAGGTAGTGTGGGTCAACATATACTGCCTTAGTCGGCGAGCAGCCCACGCTAAAGCATAACAAGTTTTCTCGAGCAGTGAATAACGTTGTTCACAGTCGGTAAACTTTTTGCTTAGGTAGTATAATGCATACTCTTTTCGACCAGACTCGTCATGCTGGCCTAGCACACACCCCATGGATTCTTCTAATACTGTCAAGTACATTATCAGAGGTCTTCCTTCAACTGGGGCATAACGATTTGAGGCTCTTGTAAGTATTCCTTGATTTTTTCAAAAGCCCTTTGGCAGTCTTCGTTCCACCTGACCGTTTATTCTTTCCTTAACAACTTGAACAAAGGTTCACAGGTTGCTGTAAGGTGAGATATAAACCGTGAAATGTAGTTCAATCTACCTAGAAACCCCCGAACTTCTTTTTCATTCTTCGGCACAGGCATTTCTTGAATGGCTTTGACTTTGTCAGGGTCAACTTCAATCCCTTTCTCACTTAAAATAAATCCCAGCAGCTTACCGGATCGCACCCCAAACGTGCATTTGTTGGGGTTTAACTTCAATTGGTACTTCCTCAGACGCTTGAATAGCTTCAACAGATTCACCAGGTGGTCTTCTTCTGTGAGGGACTTGGCAATCATGTCATCCACATAACATTCGATTTCTTTGTGGATCATGTCATGGAATAATGTTACCATAGCCCGTTGATAAGTGGCACCCGCATTCTTCAATCCAAATGGCATCACCTTATAACATAATGTGCCCCAGGGTGTGATGAAAGTTGTCTTCTCCATGTCTTCAGGTGACATCTTGATCTGATTATATCCTGAAAATCCATCCATGAAGGAGAATACCGAGAACTGAGTCGTATTGTCGACCAATACATCAATGTGAGGTAAAGGGAAGTCATCTTTCGGGCTGGCTCTGTTCAGATCCCGGTAATCCACACACATTTTCACCTTGCCGTCTTTCTTAGGAACAGGTACAATGTTAGCAACCCACGGCGGGTAACTGGTCACAACAAGGAAATCGGCGTCCCACTGCTTTTGTACCTCTTCTTTTATCTTCATTGCCATATATGGGCGAGTACGACGCAACTTCTGTTTTACTGGCGGGAAATCTTCTTTCAGCGGCAGCTTGTGCGTAACAATGTCGGTGTCCAACCCTGGCATTTCCTGATAAGACCAAGCAAAAACATCTACATATTCTCGAAGCATGTCAATCAGTTGCTCTTTCACTGAATCTTGCAGGCAGGCCCCGATCTTGACTTCTTTCAAGTCTTCTTCTGTACCAAGATTAACCGTTCCGACCTCCTCCTGATGAGGAGTGATAACTTTCTCCTCTTGTCTCAACAACCTAGCTAGCTCTTCAGGTAGCTCATAATCTTCTTCAACCCCTTCATCAGCTTGATTAATTGGATTGTCAGAGTCATACGAAGTCATAGCAGTGTTGTTGTCGGTGCAGTCTGGAGGGCACTTTTTGCAAGGGTTTAGATTTGTTCATTTTAGTGATCAGTTTTATCTTATTTAGAAAAAGGTGAAAATGAAATTATTTATTTTGAAAAGCATTGCCATTTTATTTTTGTACAAAAAGTGAAAAATGAAAAACAGTGAGCGGAAAAGAAAAAGACTCATTTGCAAAAGATGTCCTGATATTCATTAATTGATCTTTGCACAAAATACAAGATGGCCCGATTACAAAATGAGTCTTGACATTTTGGGCAAGATGCAGAACTTGATGCATACTTTAAAATACAGGAAATAATAATTACTCTGCAGGAGTAACTCTTATAATTTCCTGGGAAGACCAGTTTGAGACATGGCTCCCCGGGGTCCTTGGACGTATCCAGCTTTCCAGGTTGCGCTCGTCTTCTGACTCATCTTCCAAGCTATTCACAGCATCCGGGGTGAGCATTCCCCCGCTAATAAACTTGGGCTCCTTCGCAGCCTCTAATTGATCTTGTCGAGTTGGTCTGTAACCCAACCCGAATCGGTCTTCTTTCTTCTCCACGGGCAACAGCTTGCCCCAGCCTTGGGCAGTACCCTCCTCAACAACCTTTTGGGCTTGCTGATATGATGTGATGGAGGTCCCAAGCACAGCAGATGTTTCATTAATATTAAGGGCCTCAAACCCTTGGCTCATGGTTTCATGGATCTCCCCATCCATCTCAATGTATTTGAAGGTGGCCAGCTGACTAACAAAAATATCCTCCTCCCCACAAATAGTAATGACTTGGCCTTCCCACTCGAATTTTAACTTCTGGTTAAGGTTTGACGTCACAGTGCCGGCGGCATGTATCCATGGTCTACCCAATAGATAGATGTAGGCAGGCTGTATATCCATCACAAAGAAGGTCGTTTTGAAAACCTGTGGGCCAATCATTATATGCAACTCTATCTCCCCTAGAACTGATCTTTTAGAACCATCAAAGGCTCTCACTACCAAGTTACTTGGGCGTAGTGCCAATCCATCATACTCCAGCTTCACAAGGGCTTTCTTGGGCAGGACATTGAGGGATGACCCTGTGTCCACCAGTACGTGAGAAAGAACTTCACCCTTACACTCCAAGGTAATGTGCAAGGCCTTGTTGTGATTGCGACCTTCCGTTGTTAAATCAGTGTTGGTAAATCCTAGCCCATTACTAGCGTTGACATTTCCAACCACAACCTCTAACTGATTGACGGTAATCTCCTCCGGCACGTAAGCTGCGTGCAGGACTTTCAATAGTGCGTTCCGATTAGCCTCGGAGCACATTAGCAACAATAGTATGGAGATTTTGGAAGGCGTTTGGTGAAGCTGGTCTACCACCTTATAATCACTTTTATTTATGATTCTCATGAATTCATCAACCTCTTGGTCAAAAGGAGTCTTTAAAGCTTCTTTGACAACTTGTTCTTCTTGCACCATGCTCTTCCCTTTTGCCTTAGCAGCAACTTCTGCTTCAGCAATGGGTCTTGGAATTTGCGAGGCAAATAGACGTCCGCTTCTAGTGAATCCTCCACCTCCCCCCACATTGTCTATCTGAGGTGAAGAAGTTGATGACTCTAAAGTGATTTTCTGCCCCCCGCAGTACAGATCTGAGCCATAATGCCAAGGGATGGCACTATTGCTTTCGTAAGGAACTGGCCCAGGCGCTGTGATAGTGACTGGACTGATAGCAGCTGTAGAAGGGACCACAATGGTGTGTGGATCATAGTATATGGTAACTGGTGCTCTGACAAGAGTGGCATTTTGTGAGTTGGGGGTAGGAACATTTGCAGGGTCATAGTATATGGTAACCGTTGAGACGTTTTCATCAATTGTTGCTGATGTTGTAGAAGGTACTGTTGACTGGATGGGAGTTGAAGTTGTAGCAGGAATGGTGACTGAGCTTGCATCCATTGAAGTGATTGATTGAGCGGTTGTTGGAGTTGTAGTAGAATCCGTTGGAACAATGGTTGCTGACGTTGTAGGAGTATCTGTGATTGCCGGTGAAGGAATTGTTGGATTTGCAGGCGCCGTTGTCGTAATCTGAAGGATACCGTCCTTAATAAGACCATCTATGCTGTTTCTCAGCCTTTCACACCCATTGACTGCAATATTGCAATACTCACAGCCGAGTTCAAACCTAGGGAATACTTGGAATTCTAAAAGCTGGGCTTTAATTTCAACCAAAGGTGTTCGAATCTGTGTAACACTGGTGATTAAGGTGGATAGTTTGCCTTCCTCAATAGCATTAATCCTAGGCCCTTTGTGACTAGGCATTGGATTTCTTGTGACATTAAGGGGAGGTGAAAAGTTGAGAGCATTTGAGTCCACCAGGTCTTGGACTTTCATCTGTAAGGCCCTGCATTTTTCAGTATTATGCCCTAGTGCGTTCCAATGGAATGCACACCTGGCATTGGCATCATAGTTCTTTGGCATATTGGAGGGATCTGGAGGTGCCAATGTCCTTAACTCAACCAGGTTGAGCTTCAGGAGTTGTGGCAAGAGTGCAGCATACAACATTGGGATTGGGTCAATTACTCTGTTTTCCTGTGATGGTCTTTGTTGGAAAGGACGCTGTTGTTGGTTGTTGTTGCTGTTATTGTAGGTTCTCTGTTGCGGATACTGAACTTGTTGTTGATACTGTGGTTGTTGTTGTTGAGGATATGCTGATTGTTGAGGAATCGAGGCTGGAATGGTAACAACTGCTACTGACTGGTGAACATACTGAGGTCTGCCCCTGCTTGCATGAATGGAATTGGTCTCACCGGCTCTTCGGGGTCCCACAAAAGGCTTTCTGGGATTACTGGATGAACTTGCACCACTGTCGGAGATTTTGCCCATCTTCAGTAGACTTTCAATCCTTTCACCAGCTAAGACCACATCAGCAAAACTGGTAGAGGAGAAGGCAGTCAATCTATCAATATAGGTCCCTTGCAATGTATTCATGAACATGTCAGCCATTTCCCTCTCTGACATGGGTGGTTGGACAGCAGCAGCAAGCTGTCTCCACCTTTGAGCATACTCCTGGAAGCTCTCTCTAGAAGATTGAGACATTCCCATCAGAAGGGTCCTGTTGGGAGCCATGTCCAGGTTGTATTGATATTGACGGATGAAAGCCTCAGCTAAATCCTTCCAGCATCTAATAGTGGCCCTAGACAAATTTGAATACCACTCTCTTGAAGCCCCAGTCAGACTGTCTTCAAAGTAGAACATCCACAACTTTTCATCCATAGTATAAGCTTTGAGTCTTCCCAGGAAAGACTGCAGGTGAGTGCGAGGACAGGAGGTACCATTGTACTTCTCAAAGCATGGGGGTTTGAATTTGTGGGGAATTCTCACCCCATCCACTAGCCCCATGTCCATCACATCGAAGCCCAAAGAATTCTGAGACTCCAAAGATCTCAACTTCTCAGCAATTTCGTCCAATCTCCTGTCATAAACTTCATCTCCAGCTCCCATAATAGTAAACTGCTCTTCTTGGGGATCCTCTTGCAAGATTCTCCCCCCAACAGTATTACCTTGGACATTTCTTAAGATGTTAGCTTCTGGACCCAGATGAGGTCCAAATACTGGTGGGTCAATACGAGGCTGGCCCCGTTCATTGTTACTAGTTCCTCATGTTCCAAGATGAGGCTCCTCAGGAGTTTGTCTTTCCACCAGCTCTCTTAACCTTTCTTGACTCTGGGCTAAGCCAGTCATCACAGCCATGAATTGAGACATCTAATTTCTCATATCCACTCTCTCATTAGCCATCTGATTTCTGACCTCAGTCAGATCCTGCTGTACTTGTTCCATTTGAATACCGGGAAGGTTGTTGCGATTCGGGTACCGGTGCGTGCGGTTGACAGGGAACACTCGGCGACGAGCAATGTTTCCTGAGATCACAACAAAGTTAGAAACAATAATAATAAAACCTACAAAACAAAACAAAAGTTAGTATGCAATGCAGTATGCTTATTTGTTTTCCAAGGTATCCAGTTTGGTTCTTGGTTTTGACCTTTCCAGACCTCGAGGAAGACGCTTGATGTTGTTGAGAGAAAACCCAAATGAAAACAAATTGAAATATATTACAAATGGTGAACAATACATAGTCTGTTTTACAACATATGCCCATGGAGGGTCAAAATACATCAAAAAGAAAAAGTACATCAAATGGAAATAACAACAAACAAAGAATCAGACATCCAGTCCAAACTCATCCTCTCTGACCTCCTTCAGAAGCGCCTCAGTCACTGGACCAGCTGGGTGCTCTGTAATGGTCCTAATGAGGAGGTTCCTGGTGGCAATGGCAGTGGTCATCTTCTTGTGCTTGTCCTGGTCCTTTGATCTTTTCAATCCTTCTCTGAGTTACAACTCTGAAATCTCCTTCTGGGCTGCCAACAAAGCTTCCTGCTGCTTCTTCTCATTGGCCTCTAGCTGCTCAATCTTGGCTTGAGTTTTCTGGTCTTCTTGTGTACGGGCTTCAGTGATCCTGACCCACCTAGCCTGACTTTCTTGTAGATAGAGCTCAGTCCTAGCCTTCTGAATCTTGGCTTCTTTACAGGCATTCTTCAATATTTATTCTCCAGCCCTTGCTTTCCTTATGTAATCCTATGTCTTCTCAATTTTGACAAGATGCTCCACCCTGAGCTTTTCCAATCTCTCAATGTCCAAACGACCATCACTTCTTTCCCAAAGAGTCTTCTTTAAAGCTTGAGATAGGTTCTCATTCCTTTCCTTCAGCTTCTCAAATTCTTCTAGGCTGACAGTTGTTGATGGCTGTACTGTGGATGTCCAGGTATGTCTTCCAAGGTGAAAGGCATTCCGGTGATCTGAGCTCTAGTACGGGACCAGTCATAGTACTGAGCTGAAGCAACATTATTACATCTTCCAAGAATGGCCATCCCTTTTGTCTGGATGTTGTCCCAAGCCCAGGATGCTTGTCTGACGGCAGCTGAATTAGGTTTTACTTCACAATACAGGGTCTCAGCTAAATCTTGCACTCTGGGAGGGTGAACCAAAGCATAACCCAGTTGTCTCTTAAATAGCAAAGGATTGTAGTTGATTCAACCCTTTACTCCTATTAGAGGCACATTTGGGTATTGTCCACAGCTGGTGATAATGTCCTTGCCCTTGGTGCTTTGGGTGCACCATCTGATATCATCTGAAGTCAAACCAATAAGCCTCTTGGCCCAATTTTTCTGTTGGTGAGGATTCAGGAAGGCTTCTGACTTAGGTAGGTGTCTGAGCAGCCAGGTGTAAAACAAAGGAGCACAACATCTCACCAACTTCCCCCTTTATTTCTCATTCCTCTGATGAATGGAGTAGTAAACGTCTCCCAGCAGTGTAGGCACTGGGTTCCTCAGAAGAAACCGATGGATGGCATTTTTGCTGACAAATTTGGGCTCATCTGCAAACAGTATAGCCCCATATATGCTGAGGGCTAACAGTGCACAGACTTCCCTCCATTCTCCCAATGAGGCCTTCAAGATGGCCTGAGAAATCAAAAAGTCCAAGTGCAAACCAGGGATCCCAGCTTTTGTTGTCATACTTTGCTCAATCAAGGCAGGCTCCAGGTACAATGCCTTTGCTACCTCTTCATTTCTGGGAGCTGGCATTTCTGGGTTGAAAGGGATTCCACCCCTGATAGGTACTCCAATCAATGAAGAAAACTCTTCCAGCAAAGGCCCTAGCTGGAAGTCTGGAAAGATGAAACATCTCAATGGAGGATCATAAAACTGCAAGCATGTGTGGATCATGCTCCTCTGAGAAGGGTCAAGGTCCATAACCATATCCAGGATACCTCCATAAGGCTCTCTAAACAATGGGATGTGGTCAGGTGTGATGAGTGACTGGACCTGTCTGATACCAGTCAACACAGGCTCAAAGAAATGGTAGGATATGTTGCTCTTCCTGGGAGTAGTCATGAATGCTGCTGAAGAAACTGAAGATTGGTACTGATGAAGATCCCAGACTGATGCTGGAAATGAGCCACTGACAGGTTGATGCTGGTGATGATGAAGATAGCTGAAGAAGATAACTGATGAAGCAAAGGTCTATGCAGAAGAAGGGGTCAAAACCAAACCAGATATGATGTGGATACCCTGAAAAACAAATAAACAAATGTTAAATGATGCAATGATGATATATGCAAATGATATGCAAGGGTTTGTGATCAAGAGTTGGATCTGATTATCTGTCTTGATATAAGTCCATGTATGTTCAACAAAAAGTCCAGATGGAGGTTCAGAAATCCAGTAACCAAGGTGGGGGACTCAAATAAAGAGTCACATATCCAGGGTTAATCACAAGAACTGTCCAAAATGAGGTACTCTTAAACAAGATAGTAACAGGGTATGACGTGGCTAAGGGTTCCTGCAAACCTGTAAACAGCCCAACCCCCTCACAGGTAATGTTCTAGAACAAGGATCCTCAGATTTGGATCAATTATGAGAAGTGTAAACACTTCTAACCCGGAGGTACAGTTTTTACAATAACCATAAAAGATCCTCCTCTAATTCACCTTAGCTTCTGAAGGTCATAATAAAAGGTCATCCAGACTTAGCAGGATTCCCAGATAGCCCTAGTACTACAGGAAATCTGTAGCACAGAGTTCTCAAGAAGAAACCCACATCTGAACCGTGTTTCATATTCCCGCACCAGACCGAAATGGAATTGGAAAGAACATGAACCACTCTAGCCTAGGTATCACTCAGGTCCCAGGTATAGGACCTCAAACTCTCAATGGAACCCCACCCACCAAAACAGAAGCCAGATCCAGCAATGATAATGACAGTATGAAATATGAAAAACTGTAAAGGAAAGCAATAAATAAAGCTGCACATAAAACAATAAATAAAGCAAAATAAAATAAACACACATAGCACATAACACCCTAGTAAACACAAACCAAACAAACGCTAGGAGGAACCCACAAAAAGAACCAGAAGCCCTGGTTACAGTATAAGGGTCCCCAACAGAGTCACCAAGCTGTCGCTTCCACCAAATGAGGCTAAGTCAAATGGGGTACAGACGCGAACGGACGACGAAGAGGAGAGAACACACAAGGGTGAACTGAAAAAGAAAAGAGTCACCAACTAGGCATTTTTATCCCGAAGGAAAGGTAATGCTGCATGAACCTGAGAAAAGATGGATAAGACGGTCGCGAACCAGAGAAACTGAGAAAGGAGGTTGTTTACAACCTGGGAAGGTATTAGCACCCAGATTGTGTGCCGTACTCGACGGGATCCACGCTTGAAAGATTTGTGTTTTAAAGGGGTAGTGTCAGGGCTATTTTGTGTGCAACAGCTGGAAAAGAATGCAAGTGTCAGTGTAAAAGAAATGTGAAGTGAAATAAAAGAGTGTCAGTGTAAGGAAAGAATGTGAAGCTTAAGACTATGAGGCTTAAAGAATAATATTGGAAGAGGGGGGAATATACAGAGACTTTTGTTCGATAACTGTTAAGTTATGCCTACGTATCCTCTAGTGCAATGAGGAAGTCGGAACACCTTAGTTCGACTCAAAGAGACTGAAAGATAAGTTTGACTGTGAACTACTTACTTGCCTATGCTCAAGTGTATGACCTGTCTGGCTCAGGTGCCAACTGTCTTGCATTAGACGGAAGAAGCGAGTTCTCGTTTGTGAGTGAATGAGATGAGGAAAGAATCCCGGAGGAGACGATTATTGTTTGTTTTTGGTGTTTTCAATCTTTTATTGATTTTGGAGTTTGTCATAAGAAAATGAGCTTAAGCCTAAACCAAGGGTTAGCAAACTCATCACATCTTCCCTCTGCTTAGGGGTAATGAGAGTACCTTAAATGTGAAGTAAACACCTCACACTTAATCACCATGATGTAGGATTAAGATCATTAACCTACTTGCAATTATTTAGATGCTTTTGGAGTTTTGTTTGGTGTTAAGTATTGAGTTTAAGCCATAATCAAGGATTTAATGGACTCATTACACCATCTTAATAGAAGGATAATAGATGAGAACATTTAAGCTGAGAAAGGCTCCTCAACTTAATCCATGATTAGGGATTAATATCATGACAAAAAAAAGCCTTTATTAAAGTGGATTTTAGTTAATGGTGAGATTAAGAAGTGGATTTTATGGTTTGTAAGAAAACTTGAGAGGGACTTGTCCATTAACACTAGGGTTAGTCCTTCTTAACCAATTAAGGAAGAATTAGAACCCTAATGCAAGGCCCAAGTTACAAGCTTGATGTCTTAGTGGTTATTAGATGGATTGATTAAAGGAATTAAACACATTAAGGATTTAAAACTTAGGATTAAATTTATACACTCCATCCTAATAGAAGGATGCAGGCATACGCTTAATCACAAAGCCTTAAAACCTTTAAGGTTTAGTCCTTGATTATGAGATGAGAAGAGAAGACACAAAGATGACACAAAGGTAAAACTAATGAGGGACTAATCAATCCCTAATGGTGATCATGCTTGGGTGTTCCTAGGGTTTATGAGGCTTGCAAAAGATCTTCAAGAGGAAAGCCACCAAGAAAGAAGCAGATGAAAGGAGGAAGAAGCAGAAGAAGCAAGTCAACTTACTTCACTTAAGAAGATAAGTTGCTTGAAGAAAGAAAGTGAGAAAGAGACATGAATGAGCAAGCTCACTCTAACGCACAAGTAAAATGCAGAAATGATGCATAAGAGGGATGAGAAGAGATTATAAAAAGTGAAGGCAAATTCACTTCTCAATGACTTACCACCTGAAAAGTTAGTAACAAGAAATGAAATGAAATGAAAATGAGGTGAAATGAAATGATGCACACCAAAGTCAGAAGCACAAACATGATGTTAATGATGCTAAGAGATAAAGCAAACACAAGTCAAGAGTTGTGGATGATCATACAAGGATAAGGATGCAAATGGAGCATGCTTTGAACCAAGAAAGTTCATGAAAGTTTGTGAAATGCAATGGAAGTATAACATGACAAATGAATGAAGCAATGATAAAACATGATTCTAATGTGTCCTAAGATGTCTTAGGAGTCATGTGAATGCAAAAAATGTCATGGCAAGTTCATGTATGCAAGCAAGTGAGAGATGAATGCAAATGAAGGCAAAAATTAGGGTTTATGCACAAGTCACAAAGCAAAGTCCAAAATCAGAAGCAAATGACAAGATAAAAAATTGAAAATGGGATCAAAGGAACCCTAACCCTACATAAGTTCACTGCCCAAAGGAGGGAACCTAACTCTTAACCTAATGGGGGTTATGATTTCCTCAAGTTGGCTAGGGTTTTAAGGCACTTCAAAAGGAAAAATGCACATCAAATTGAAAATGAAAGATAAATTCAAACCAATTTTAATCTAGAAAATACATGATATGAGGAATGCAATTCAAAAAGAACCATCATCAAACTCTTCAAGGTTAGGCAGAATGGATTTTTCTAAGTTAGGACCAAAATATTTCCTTTTAAGAACTTTAATTCCAAAGAAAAATGCCAAAACATGTCAAGAACCAAAAAGAAATTTGTTTGAAGGGTTTGATAATGTTTCTAAATGTATCAAAATGCAATGTGATTTTTTTTTGTGATTTTTAGAAACCTAAATGTTATTTTAATTAATTAATTCTCATTAACTAATTAAAATAAACATTTAAATATTTTTAAAATACGAAAATTATGCAAAAAATAAAATAAAAATTATTTTCTGGATGAGAAAAATAATTAAAGTCATGATGCAAAAAATGAAAATTTTTAAATGCATTTTGCTATTTTAAAATAAATATGCAAAACAAATGAGAAAATATGAAATTAAATGGAAATTAAATGGAAAGTAAGCCAATCTAAAGGTCAGGATTTAAATGGAACGCGCGGGAGTTGACTGGCACGTGAATGGACGGTCCAGGTTCAAACTGGCAGATTTAAAATTAAACCCTAAGTAATTAAGTTAACTAAGTGGATTAGGGTTAAGTGGGACGATCTGGGCCATTGGACACACGCGGGAAACAAAATCGTACGCTCCAAATTCAAACTAAACCCTAAACCTGATTAAAACATTAATTACTCTCAAGTGGCCGGAAATGACCTCCGGTCATCTTCTCCGGCCACCTCTCCCCTGAGATTTTCCTAAAACACTCCCTAGGCCAAATCAAACCCCCCAAATCTCCAGAAATGATCCCCAAACCCCATAGAACAAGAATCCAACATCATATTTCATTTATTTTTCATCAACAACAAGATTCGAACGAAAACATAAAACTGAACAAAATTTCAGAACATGCATACACACTCAAAACATAACCATTTTTCACCATTCAAGATTCATTGTGATCAGTGGAACACACTCTACCATTATATAACTAAAGAAACAAGTTCTGGAAAAATGTTTCAGGGAGGTAGCTGAGCTTGAGCTTTCTCAGTTTTGGACTTTCAGGCCTCCTCTCTTTGTGCAAACCACTCCACTTGAACTCCTGATGAAGTTTTGATACTTGGTTGGAGTTTAAATGGCCTCAAGAAGAAGTTGGCAGAAGTTCAGTTTGTGAAATGTGAAAATTGTGTTTTTGATTGTGAAGGTTTTAGGACAAAATGAAAGGTGGGAAATGATCAGTGATGTTTATGGAGTTGAATGGTGAAAGAAACTTGAAGGTTTGATGGTTGAATCAAGAGATTCGAAGGCTTTTGCAAATTTTGGGATTTTGGAGTGTGTTGAGTTCTTGGAGTTTCAGGATGTGTTGTGTTATGTGTTGGGTTGCTTTTGGTACACATATCAATCCTTGATAGGTCAGAGAGTTGTTGTGGAGCAGTGTGATTGGTATGGAGCAAAATGCATAAAGTCAACATTTGTGTAAGTGAAGGAATGGGCTGGTTCAGTCATGGTACAAGGGTATGGCTCGAGTCATCTTGCTTCAAGGAGGTCCATGGAAGTCATATTTTGCAGCTGGCACAAGTGGCTGAAGAGATTTGATCCAATTTGCAATTTTGGGGAAATTTGGCCCCTTTTGAAATTTGTGAAGTTCTAAGCATGAAAACTTGTGATTCAAGGCACAAATCTGATCCAAATGAGTTGCACTAGGATGATATGATGTGTAGAGATGCATTAGGGGTCCCAAATTTGCTTGGCACAAGAATTTGCAAACTTCCCTCTTTGGTACAAAAGTGAAAATTAAGTGATTTTGTCCAACTTTGCAAGGCCATAACCTTTGTTCTATGATGAATTAGATCAAGTTCTTGTACTTTTTGAAAAAGGGAGGATCCAATCTACAACTTTCATGACCAATAATTTTTCATTTGAAGCATTTTTGAATCAAAAAGAGGAGGTTGAAAAACTTTCCCAAAATGGCAATTTTACATTACAAGTCACTTTCCCAAAATGGCAACTTTGCAAATGGCTTGAAATTATTCAATTTTGTGAACTTATAACTTCTTCTAAGATCAAATAAAGATCATATACACCCAAAATGATGGAGAAGACCCTTTGGTTGGGTGATTGGGGGCCTCAGATGCCCTGATTTTGCACTGACTTGCTCAAGAAGTCATCTTGTGATCAGATGCCTTCCCCATTGAATTTCTTCATGAAAATTGGTATGTATGATCCTTGTAACATATAGAGACAAATAGAAACAAGAATGACCAAAAAATTTGGAATTATGGCCTCTGAAACCAAAACCCTAATTTCAGGTCATCTGTGCAGTTAAGCGTGGCTCTGCTTCCATGCCTTTCTCAGTTCTTGAGATTCTTTGACTTCCTTGACCTTGGGAGGATATAATATGATTCTTGAACATACATGGACCCTCTTGAGATGTTTGAAGGCCTTTGGAGTGGCTCAGATGACCCTTGGATTGCTTAGATCGCAAACCCTAGATGCAAATGAATTTGAACCAATGCATTGAAGCAAAAATGTAATATGAGATGATATGATTGAACTTATGCAAATGAAAAGACTCACAAGCCATGGTGAAATGAGTGATGGAAAATTTGGGGTGTTTACAGATGGAAAATCCACTTTGGTTCCATGTTGGGGGGCCTCAGATGCCCTGATTTGACTCTGACTTGCTCAAGAAGTTACCCAGTGATCAGATGACTTCCACAATGAATTTATCCATCAAACTTGGTATGCATGATCCTTATATCATATTGAGACCAATAGAAACAATAATGACCAAAATTTTTTGGAGTTATCGCCTTTGAAACCAAAACCCTAATTTCAGGTCATCTGTGCAGTTAAACCCTAGCTCTGCTTCCATGCTTTGCCATTTCTTGTGATTCTTTGACTTCTTTGATCACTGGAGGATAAAATATGATGATTGAACATACATGGACCCTCTTGAGATGATTGGAGGCCTTGGGAGTGGCTCAGATGGATCTTGGATTGCTCAGATCACAAACCCTAGATGTAGATGAACTTGAACTTATGCAGTAAAACAAAACTACCACATGATATGATATGATTGAACTAATGCAAATATGAAAGGTCACAAGCCATGGTGTGAACTTAGTGAGGGAAAATTTGAGGTGTTTACACTCAGATGTGTTGATAAGAAAGAAGCAGGCATGCTGATGCACGAGGTGCATGAAGGATCTTTCGGTACCCATGCTGGAGGACATGAAATGGCTAAGAAATTATTAAGATCAGGTTACTATTGGATCACAATGGATGCAGACTATTGTACCTATGCCAGGAAGTACCACAAATGCCAGATCTACGCAGATAAAGTGCATGTGCCTCCAAATCCTTTGAACGTGATGTCTTCACCTTGGCCCTTTGCCATGTGGGGCATTGACATGATTGGAAAGATCAAACCAACTACTTCAAATGGCCACAGATTCATCCTGGTAGCCATTGATTACTTCACCAAATGGGTCAAAGAAGCATCATATACAAACGTCACTAGACAAGTGGTAGCCAGATTTCTGATAAGAGACATCATCTGTCGGTATGTGTCGCTCCCACCTGATGACACAGGGCCAAGAGGGGTACAGACGCGAACGGTCGGCGAGAGGGAAGAGAACACACAGGGGTGAACTCAGGAAAGAAAGAGTCGCCATCTAGGCATTTTTATCCCGGAGGAAAGGTAATGCTGCATAGACCTAGAAAGGTATGGATAAGATGGTTGCGAACCAGAGAGACTGAGAAAGGGGGTTGGTTACAACCTGGGAAGGTATTAGCACCCAGATTGTCCGCCGTACTCGACGGGATCCACGCTTAAAAGATTTGTGTTTCAAAGGGGTAGTGTCAGAGCAATTTGTGTATCAAAGCTGGAAAGAATGCAAGTGTCAGTGTAAAAGAAATGAGAAGTGTATAAGTGAAGTGTCAGTGTAAAAGAAGTGAGAAGTGTATAAGTGAAGTGTCAGTGTAAGAATAAGAATGAAATGCTCATGACGATGAGGCTTAAAGAATCAGGTTAGAAAGAGGGGGAATATACAGAGACTTTTGTTCGATAACTGTTAAGTTATGCCTACGTATCCTCTCGTGCAATGAGGAAGTCAGAACACCGTAGTTCGACCCAAAGAGACTGAAAGATAAGTTGACTTGTGAACTGCTTACTTGTCTATGCTCAAGTGTATGACCTATCTGGCTCAGGTGCAAACTGTCTTGCATTAGACGGAAGAAGCAAGTTCTCGTTTATGAGTGAATGAGATGAGAAAAGAATCCCGGAGGAGACGATTATTGTTTGTTTTTGTATTTTCAGTATTTTATTGGTTTTTGTAGTTTGTCATAAGTTAATGAGCTTAAGCCTAAACCAATGGGTTAGTAAACTCATCACATCCTCCCTCTGATTAGGGGTGATGAGAATACCTTAAATGTGAAGTCAGCATCTCACACTTAGTTACCATGATGTAGGATTAAGATCATTAACCTACTTGTAATTATTTAGATGTTTTTGTTGTTTTTGTTTGGTGTTAAGTAATGAGTTTAAGCCATAATCAAGGATTTAATGGGCTCATTACACCATCCTAATAGAAGGATAATAGATGAGAACATTTAAGCTGAGAAAAGCTCCTCAACTTAATCCATGATTAGGGATTAAACTCATGAAAAAACAAAGCCTTTATTAAGTGGATTTTAGTTAATGATAAGATGAAGAAATGATTTGAATGGTTTGTAAGACAACTTGAGGAGGACTTGTCCATTAACACTAGGGTTAGTCCTTCTTAACCAATTAAGGAAGAATTAGAACCCTAATGCAAGGCCCAAGTTACAAGCTATTTGTCTTAGTGATTATTAAATGGATTGATTAAAGGAGTTAAACACATTAAGGGTTTAACACTTAGGATTAAAGTTATACACTCCCTCCTAATAGAAGGATGCAGGCATAAACTTAATCACAAAGCCTTAAAGCCTTTAGGGTTTAGTCCCTGATTATGAGGTGAGAAGAGAAGACTCAAAGATGACACAAAGGTAAAAGCTAAATGGGGGACTAATCAAACCTAGTTATTATCATGCTTGGAGGTCCTAGGGTTTATGAGGCTCAAAGGAGAAAGATCTTCAAGGAACCACCAAAGAGAGAAGCAGATGAAAGGAGGAAGGAGCAGAGAGAAGCAAAACAGCTTACTTCACTTAAGAAGACAAGTTGCTTGAAGGAAGAAAGTAAGATGGACAAGAATGAGCAAGCTCAATCCAATACACATACAAAAATGCAGCAAAGGAAGTATGAAAGAGATGAAAGAAGGATGTGAGAAGTGAAGGCAAATTCACTTCTCAAACAACTTACCACCTGAAATGTTAGCAAAAGAAATGAAATGCAATGCAAATGAGATGAAATGTGATGGTGCAAACCAAAACCAGAAGCATAAGTATGATGTCAATGATGCTAAGAGATGATACAAACATGAGGCAAGGCATGAGAATGATCAAACAAGCACATGGATGCAAAAGAAACATGCTTTGAATCATGGATGTTCATGAAAAGTTATGAAATGCAATGGTCATATAACATGGCAAATGAAAGATGCAATGATCAAACATGATTCTAATATGTCCTAAGATGCATTATGAATCATGTTGATGCACAAAATGACATGGCAATTCATGGTATGCAAGCAAATGGAAGATGGATGCAAAGGAAGACATAAATTAGGGTTTATGATCAACACACAAAGCAAAATCCAAAACCAGAAGCAAGAGTCATGATAAAAATTTGAAAATGCTATCAAAGATACCCTAAGCCTATACAAACTCACTGCCCAAAGGAGGGGATCCAACTCTTAATCTAGTGGAAGTTATGAATTTCCTAAGATTGCTAGGGTTTTGGGGTACCTTGTCAAGAAAAATCCTAAACAAATTGAAAATTCAAGATCAAATCAAACCAATTTTATCATATAAACTGCATGTTATGCAAGATGCAATGCAAAAAGAACCATTGTCCAACTCTCAATGGTTAGTCAGAAACAAATTTTTGAAGTTTGAAACAAAATATTGCCTTGAAATGAAATTAAAATCCAATGAAAATGATCAAAAGGCATCAAGAACAAAAAGAAATTTGGTTTGAGAGTTGGACAATGTTTCTAAATGTTTCTAAATGCTATGTGAATTTTTTGGTAATTTTTAAATACCTAAATGGTATTTTAATTAATTAATTCCCATTAATTAATTAAAATAAACATTTAAATATTTTAAAAATACAAATTTTATGCAAAAAATAAAAATGAAAAAATATTCTAAGTCAGCATGCAAAAAATGAGATTTTTGTGATTTGTTTTACTATTTTTAATAAAATGAGAAAGAAAATGCAAGAAAAATGAAATTAAAATGAATTTTAATGAGAAGTCAACAGATCTAGTGGCTGAGATTTAAATGGGACGCGCGGGAGTTGACTGGCGCCAGATCTTGTGGCTGAAATTCAAACTGAGAGGATTAATTTAAAAACCTAATTAATTAACTAATGACGTGGATTAGGGCTAAGTGAAGCCATCCTGGCCATTCAAACACGCGGGAGTCAACCAAAGTCAGCCTAATCTATGGTCCACATTCAAACTGAACCCTAAACGCATTTAAAGCCCTAATGACTTTCAGGTGGCCGGAAAAGACCTCCGGTCGTCTTCTCCGGCCACACCTCCCCTGAGCAAAACCAAAACCTCACTTCTAGGTTATTTCTGGAGCTCTAAAGCTCCAGATCAACTCCCCTCATCCCCCTGAACCTGAATCCACCCTCAAAACTCATTTCTTTTCATTCAATCCCCTGATTCGAAGAAGAACATAAATATGGAAAAAATTTCAGACAAGCAATACAGTCTCATTTCTCAACCATTTTCAATAATTCCAAGTTCAGTGTGATCAGTGAAGCATGCTTAATCATTTTGAAACAAAAAATAAGAGTTCTGGAAAAATGTTTCAAGGAGGTACCTGAGCTTGAGCTTTCTCAGTTCTGGACTTTCAGACCTCATCTCTTTGTGCAAACCACTCCCCTTGAACTCCTGATGAAGTTTTGATGCTTGGAAGGAATTTCTTTTGGCTGATTTGGGAGATTGCAAGCCAACTGGTCAGAAATTGTGTTTGGTTTATGTGAGGTTTTTGGCTGTTTCAATGGTTGGTTTGTGGTCAGTGAGTCATCTTGAGATCAATGGTGAAGTTTGTTTGAAGATTGGTTGAGTGAGCTGAGAGATTCGAAAGTTTTTGCAAGTTGGAGGATTTTTGATAACTATGGCAATCTCTGGTTCCAGCTTGTGTTGTGTGGTGTTATGGCTTGCTTTTGGTCCACTTATCACTCTTGGATAGGTCTGTGGAGTGGTTGTGCCCTATTGTGATTGGTATGGGTCTTTATGCAAAAAGTCAATGTTAGGTGTACTTGAGGTATGGGCAAGTGTAAGGCTGTGATAGGGGCATGGTTGGGCTCAGCTGAGTTTAGGGAGAGCCATGGAAATGGATTAGAGGCAAGGCAGCAAGTGGATTAGGGTTTGTCATTGATTTTGCAACTTTGTGACTTTTGGCCCCTTTTGTGATTTCTTGATCCACAAGTCATGAAAATGGACAAACTCTTGGTGAATTCTGAATTTTAGGCAATGGTTTATGTTTGTACAAAGGTTAGAAGTCACCTTGAGGTCTCATTTCACCTTGGCAAGTGGTTTTGCAACTTTGCCTCTTTGGTACATAACTTGAAATTATGTGATTTTTCCCAACTTTGACAAGCCATAACTTTTGATCCAAAATGAATTAGAATGAGTTCTTGTACTTTTTGAAAAGGGAATGATCCATTCTACAACTTTCATGACCAAGGTTTTCTCATTTGAATCATTTTTGAATCAAAAAGCAAGGGTTGAAAAAGTTTCCCACAATGGCAAGTTTCCATTACAAGTCATTTTCCCAAAAAGGCAACTTTGCAAATGGCTTGAAATTCTTCAATTTTGTGAACTTCCAACCTCTTCCATGATCAAATAAAGATCATACACAATCAAAATGATGAAGAACACCCCTTGGTTGGGTAATTGGGGGCCTCAGATGCCCTGATTTTACACTGACTTGCTCAAGAAGTCAACTCTTGATCAGATGCCTTCCCCATGGAATTTCTTCATGAAAATTGATATGCATGATCCCTATACCATATAGATACCAATAGAAACAAGAATGACCAAAAAAATTTGAGTTATGGCCTTTGAAACCAAAACCCTAATTCTAGGTCATCTGTGCAGTTAAACTTGGCTCTGCTTCCATGCCTTTCTCAGTTCTTGTGATTCTTTGACTTCCTTGACTTTGTGAGGATACAATATGATGCTTGAACATACATGGACCATTTTGAAGTGATTGATGACCCTTGGGGTGGCTCAAATGGCTCAGGGATGGCTTAGATCACAAATCCCTAGATGCAGATGGCTTTGAATCAATGCAGTGAATCAAAAAATGTGGTATGAGATGCTATGATTGAACATATGCATATGAAAAGATCACAAGCCATGGTGTGAATGGGTGAGGGCAAATTTGGGGTGTTTACAGCTGCCCCTGTTCAAACATGAGTTAGTTGTGTAGAATGTAAGCAACGGCTTAACAGGCAAACAAGATAACTTGTGGTTGAATACCAAAGACAATCCAAAATTTGCACTCACAGAATGATGAAGAACAGGGATATAGATTGTAAAAGAAAATAAAGTATATTATAAAGTGCGAGCGACGGAGGACGACCGTCGAGCAGAGGACGACTGCTGGGGAAAGAGCAATGACGGGGACGACCGACATGCTGGGGATATAAGAGATTATGATGGGGACGACCATCAAGTAAAGCTATAAGACTCTCTGGGGATTAGAGGTAAAAATAAGTGATGAGGTACGGTCATCAAAGGTGAAGGACGATCGCCGGGCAAGGTACGGTTTCCAAAAGTATCGCGACATAGGACGAATGTCGGATAAAAAGGTCGATGATGGGGACGGCCATCGGATAAGCATGATGAAGGACGATCATCAAGAGGTGAAGGACGATCACCTAGCAGGGTACGGCTGCTCTGAAGGTATCATGACATAGGACGAATGTCAGATAACAAGATCAACGATGGGGGGGCCATCGGATAGAATGATGAAGGAAGATCATCAGGAGGTGAAGGACGATCACCAGGAGGTGAAGGACGATCACCAGGAGGTGAAGGACGATCACCTAGCAGGGGACGGCTGCTAAAAAATATCACGACATAGGACGAATATCGGATAGAAAAGGGGTTCTAATGAATAGAGACTCCACTGGGGAAAGGATGAGGGACGGTCATCCAAAGGTGAAGGACGATCTCCTGGCAGGGTACGGCAGCCAAACGGGTATCATGACATAGGACGAATGTCAGATAGAAAGGAAATAGTTCACTGAGATTTGCTGGGACAAGTAAACACGGACGAGTGTCTATATCCAAGGAATGAGAGGTAGAAGTGTTTGGGTACGGTGTATAGATTAAAGATGTGGACGAGCATCCTTAAGACTATGATACAGACGGGTATCAGGTAGAAACGAATGCTGACACATGTTCAGAGATGATGATACGGACGAGTACCAACTGGTTAATAAAGAACACGGACGAGTATTGATTCTGCGAGGACTCTTCTGGGGAATAGTAGACACAAACGAGTGTCTAAATTCAAGAAGACATAAGTGTTTGCCACGGTGTATAGATTAAAGATGCGGACGAGCATCCTTAAGACCATGATACGGACGAGTATCGGGTAGAAAAAAACGCTTGACGCATGTTCTGAGATGATGATACGGACGAGTATAAATTGGTTAACAAAGAACATGAACGAGCGTCGGATCTGAAGGGGTATAAGTGGTGTATACAAGATACGGACGAGTATCTGTATGGGTGAAACAGGAGTAATAAGTATGAGTGGTGTATAGATGAGTGTTTAACTTGCTGGGAGAGTGACACGGACGAGTGTCGGAAAAAGGCGTACTATAAACAAGTATATGATTTACAAAGTGTTTAGGTAGCTATGTTGGGGGAAGTGACACGGACGGGTGTCAGGGAATTTGTATATATATGTATCTGTGAGTGCAAAGAGGACGCTTTGGATTTCTACTGGGGATATGACACGGACGGGTGTCCAGAAGTATCTGTATCTTTAGGGAAAGTGCCTTGGCTCTCTGCCGGGGAATCCGGGGAGTTCTCTGTATATTGCTGACAGATTGTCAGTATTCACAAGTGTTTGATTCAGAACATGGCTTATGATTATGCAATATGTTTGATTTTTTCCGTAATGCTCTGTATTAGACGAAATGTTACGCTCTGCGGGGAGAATATGATGCGAATGCTATGATTATGCAAAATATACTGATCTGGGATTCGGATCCCGTTGCTGCGAAGATCTCTGGTTGATCTGCTTGAAGTGGACATCCCATCTGGGGATGAGATCATTGGTAGATCTGACATATGGGACTCTGCTTGGGGATATAGGTTACTGACAGACCTATTTTGGTAATGAGGGACCCAGCTGGGGGGTTGTGGAAGCTTCCTTCACTCTATTGTGAAATCTTCAGACATTGCTCTTCTGGATAGAGGTTGAGACTCTGTGGGGAAATGGTTCCCGGTCTTTGCACTTGGTCGAGAAGGAATGATGACCGGCAACTCAGCTGGGGATAAGAACACCTTCTGGTGTTGCTCTGAAGGAAGTGCTGGAGAAGTGATGCCTAGCAACTCTGACGGGGAGAAGGCATCCCTGGTATTGTTGGGAAAGTGTGCTGAGGAAACAATGATTTGGCAGCCTACTGGGGAGAAGCTTCCATGCCCCATGTTGCGTTTTGAATACCTGCAATCCTGAAAAGACAGAGAAACGCATAAGTATCCCGAGGGATCCCTTACTGGATTCCATCATAGGGGTTAAACACTCCCGGGAGTAAACATATTTCTTGCAAGCACGCATTTTTTAGAAGAGAAACATCTGTATTTATGCAATCAGTATCTTAAAGACATCGGACATTCTTGCAAATGGAAATAAAATGTACGAAACGAAACATGACTGAAAATCCGATTTTATTAATTCATGTGCCCTGAATCGGCAAGATACAGTCAAAGAAACAAATCCCCTAAAATGAGGAGATTGTTACAAATTGAGAAATAAAAGGTATTGGCAATGTTGATGACGCTTCAAGGATCTTCTCTTTGCTATGACTCGTATGACATTTGACGTTCTTCTCGTCTTGCTTTCTGAAGAATGCTGATTTTGACCGGCGCTTGATCCTTTCGAAGCTTACCAAGTTGTGAGTGATACAGACGAATTCAGAATGCAATTTGTTCGCTTATTCCCTTATTTTGCGTGGATCGCCCTTTCAGGTTTTCAATCCACCGGGATACCCATTTTTTCCTGAGCTGTCCAATGCGGCTTTTCAACTCAGCGGGTGTACATTTTATTTATCTTCCCTTATTTTTACCCGAGTCTTTTATTCTGTTTTTGACTCGTCGGGATGCCCTATTTTTGCCTGGACTTACATTCTGTTTTTATGTCCAGCGGGTCATTTTTATGCGAAGTATTTTTTAACTGCATCTGAATTCACAGGGGACGGGAAGTCTTCGCCACCCATAGTGCTGAGCATCAGTGCTCCACCAGAGAAAACTTTCTTTACCACGAATGGACCTTTATAGTTCGGAGTCCACTTGCCCCTGTGGTATGTATGAGGAGGGAGGAGTCTTTTCAGCACAAGATCTCCTACTTGGTACTCTCGGAGCCTGACTTTCTGATCGAAGGCTTTCTTCATTCTTTTCTGATATAACTGCCCATGGAAGATTGCAGCTAATCTCTTTTCTTTGATCAGACTTAGTTGTTCGTACCGGGATCGGACCCATTCTGCTTCACTCAGCTTAACATCCATTAACACCTATAAGGAGGGTAATTCAACTTCAACAGGTAGGACTGCCTCCATACCATACACAAGCTGATACGGTGTTGCCCCAATGGATGTTCTGATTGACGTACGGTACCCATGCAAGGCAAACGGTAGCATTTCATGCCAGTCTTTGTAGGTGACTACCATCTTCTGCACAATCTTCTTGATATTTTTGTTAGCTGCCTCAACAACGCCATTCATCTTTGGCCTGTAAGGAGAAGAATTGCGGTGTTGGATCTTGAAGTCCCGACACAGTTCTGCCATCATTTTGTTGTTTAAGTTAGAACCATTATCGGTAATGATTCGCTCGGGAACTCCATACCGGCAGATGATGTCTCTCTTCAGAAATCGGGCTACCACTTGCCTTGTAACATTTGCATATGAAGCTGCTTCAACCCACTTGGTAAAATAGTCGATGGCTACCAGGATGAATCTGTGGCCGTTTGAAGCAGTTGGTTCAATATTGCCAATCATATCAATGCCCCACATGGAAAAGGGCCGGGGTGAAGACATCACATTCAAAGGATTTGGAGGCACATGCACCTTATCCGCATAGATCTGGCATTTATGGCATTTCCTGGCATAAGCACAACAGTCTGCATCCATTATGATCCAGTAGTAGCCTGATCTTAAAAACTTTTTAGCCATTGCATGCCCTCCAGCATGGGTACCAAAGGATCCTTCGTGCACCTCGTGCATCAACAAGTATGCTTTCGTTTTATCTACGCATCTGAGGAGTACCATATCAAAGTTTCTCTTGTAGAGGGAACCATCAGTATTCAGGAAGAAACTACCAACAAGCCTTCTTAATGTCTTCTTATCATTTAAAGATGCCCCAGGTGGGTATGTTTGATCCTCCAAGAAGCATTTGATATCATGGAACCAAGGCTTATCATCTTTAACAACATCTGCTGAGAACACATATGCTGGTCTGTCAAGTCTGGACACTGAAATCTGAGGTACAAAGTTGGCAGCCTGAACTTTGATCATGGAAGAAATGGTGGCCAGAGCATCTGCAAACTGATTTTCATCCTGAGGGATATACTCAAGCTTGACCGTTGTAAAGAATGTCAATAACCTCCTTGTATAATCCCTGTAAGGTATCAGATGAGCTTGGTGGGTGTACCATTTACCGTTGGTTTGATTGATTACCAAAGCTGAATCTCCGAACACAGTCAAAGTCTTGATCCTGAGGTCAATGGCTTCCTCAAGACCCATAATGCAAGCTTCGTATTCAGCTTCGTTGTTAGTGCAGTTAAAGGTGAGTTTTGCCGAGAAAGGCATGTGAACTCCTTTAGGTGTAATGAGTACTGCACTAACACCACGACCATTCATATTAACAGCCCCGTCAAACATCATAGTCCATTCTTCTTCTGGATCAGGCCCTTCAGTGTGAACAGGCTCTTCATGATCTTTTTCTTTTATGAACATGATGTCTTCATCAGGGAAGTCAAATCTCATAGGCTGGTAATCGTCAATGGGTTGCTCAGCAAGATAATCCGACAATACACTGCCCTTGATGGCTTTCTGAGATGTGTACTGAATGTCATATTCTGTGAGGATCATTTGCCATCTTGCAACCCGTCTGGTAAGTGCTGGCTTCTCAAATATGTACTTAACTGGGTCCATCTTTGAGATTAATAAAGTAGTGTGGGTCAACATATACTGCCTTAGTCGGCGAGCAGCCCACGCTAAAGCACGACAAGTTTTCTCGAGCAGTGAATAACGTTGTTCACAGTCGGTAAACTTTTTGCTTAGGTAGTATATTGCATACTCGTTTCGACCAGACTCGTCATGCTGGCCCAACACACACCCCATTGACTCTTCTAATACTGTCAAGTACATAATTAGAGGTCTTCCTTCAACTGGAGGCATAAGGATTGGAGGCTCTTGTAAGTATTCCTTGATCTTGTCAAAAGCCTTCTGGCAGTCTTCGTTCCACCTGACTGTTTGTTCTTTTCTCAGAAGCTTGAACAAGGGCTCACAGGTTGCTGTGAGATGAGATATGAACCTTGAAATGTAGTTCAATCTACCCAAAAACCCCCGAACTTCTTTTTCAGTCTTCGGTGCAGGCATTTCTTGAATGGCTTTGACTTTATCAGGGTCAACTTCAATCCCTTTCTCACTTACAATAAATCCCAGCAATTTACCGGATCGCACCCCGAATGTGCACTTGTTGGGGTTTAACTTCAGTTGGTATTTCCTCAGACGCTTGAATAATTTCAATAGATTTACCAGGTGGTCTTCTTCTGTGAGGGACTTGGCAATCATGTCATCCACATAACATTCAATTTCTTTATGGATCATGTCATGAAATAATGTTACCATAGCCCGTTGATAAGTTGCACCAGCATTCTTCAGTCCGAATGGCATCACCTTATAACAGAACGTGCCCCAGGGTGTGATGAAAGTTGTCTTCTCCATGTCTTCAGGTGACATCTTGATCTGATTGTATCCTGAAAATCCGTCCATGAAGGAGAATACTGAGAACTGAGCCGTATTATCAACAAATACATCAATGTGAGGTAAAGGGAAATCATCTTTCGGAATGGCTCTGTTCAGATCCCGGTAGTCCACACACATTCTCACCTTGCCATCCTTCTTAGGCACAGGTACAATATTAGCAACCCACGGCGGATAGCTAGTCACAGCAAGGAACCCGGCGTCCCACTGTTTCTGTACCTCTTCTTTTATCTTCATTGCCATATCTGGGCGAGTACGGCGCAACTTCTGTTTTACCGGTGGGCAGTCTTCTTTTAAAGGCAGGTTGTGCATGACAATATCGGTGTCCAACCCTAGCATATCCTGATAAGACCAAGCAAAGACGTCCACATACTCCCGAAGCATATCAATCAGTTGTTCTTTTACTGAATCTTGTAGGAAGGCCCCGATCTTAACTTCTTTCACATCTTCTTCGGTACCAAGATTAACCGTTTCAATCTCCTCCTGATGAGGAGTGATAACCTTCTCCTCTTGCCTTAACAACCTGGCTAGCTCTTCGGGAAGCTCATAATCTTCTTCAACCCCTTCATCAGCTTGATTGATTGGATTGTCAAAGTCATACGAAGCCATAGCAGTGTTGTTGTCGGTGCAGTCTGGAGGGCACTTTCTGCAAGGGTTTAGATTTGTTCATTTTAGTGATCGATTTTAATCTTGTTTAGAAAAAGTGAAATGAAGTTATCATTTTGGAAAACATTGCCATTTTATTTTTGTACAAAAAGAAAAATGAAAAACAGTGAGCGGAAAAGAAAAAGACTCATTTTCAAAAGATGTCCGATATTCATTGATTGATATGTTTGCACAAAATTACAAGATGGCCCGATTACAAAATGAGTCTTGACATCTTGGGCAAGATGCAAGACTTGATGCATGCTTAAAATATACAGGAAATAATAATTACTCTGCAGGAGTAACCCTTATAATTTCCTGGGAAGACCAGTTTGAGATACGGCTCCCCGGGATCCTTGGACGTATCCAGCTCTCCAGGTTGCGCTCATCTTCCGACTCATCTTCCAAGTTGTTCACTGCATCCGGGGTGAGCATTCCCCCGCTAACAAAACTGGGCTTCTTGGCAGCCTCTGATTGATCTTGTTGAGTTGGTCTGTAACCCAACCCAAATCTGTCCTCCTTCTTCTCCACGGGCAGCAGCTTGCCCCAGCCTTGGGCAGTACCCTCTTCAACAACCTTCCTGGCTTGCTGATAAGACGTCATGGAGGTTCCCAGTACAGCAGATGCTTCATTAATGTTCAGGGCCTCAAATCCCTGGCTCATGGTTTCATGGATCTCTCCATCCATCTCAATGTACTTGTACGTAGCCAGATGGCTAACAAAAATGTCCTCTTCCCCACAGATGGTGATGATCTGGCCTTCCCACTCGAATTTCAGCTTCTGGTGAAGGGTAGACGTAACAGCGCCAGCGGCATGGATCCAAGGTCTACCCAACAAACAACTGTAGGCCGGCTAAATGTCCATCACATAGAAGGTAATTTTAAAAGTTTGCGGGCCAATCATCACAGGCAGATCAATCTCCCCTAGCACTGATCTTTTGGAGCCATCAAATGCTCTCACCACTAAACTACTTGGACGCAGTTCCAAGCCATCATACTCCAGCTTCACCAAGGCTTTCTTTGGTAGAACATTGAGTGACGACCCAGTATCCACCAGTACATGAGATAGAATAGCACCCTTACATTCTAGAGTGATGTGTAAAGCCTTGTTGTGGTTACGCCCCTCAGTTGTTAAGTCAGCATTGGTAAAGCCCAGTCCATGACTGGTGTTGACATTTGCTACCACAGTTTCTAGCTGATTAACAGTGATCTCCTCTGGCACGTATGCTGCGTGCAAGACTTTCAGTAATGCATTCCTGTAAGCTTCAGAACACATCAACAGGGATAATATGGAGATCTTTGAGGGAGTTTGGTGAAGCTGATCCACCACCTTGTAATCACTTCTCTTTATAATTCTCATAAACTCGTCTACGTCTTGCTCAAAAGATGTCTTATGAGTTTCTTTGATGATTGGTTCTTCAGGTACCACACTCTTCCCCTTTGCTTTTGCAGTAGCTTCTGCTTCAACATTAGGTCTTTGCACTTGTGAGGCAAAAAGGCGTCCGCTTCTGGTGAAGCCTCCGCCTCCCCCAACATTATCAATTTGTGGAGAAGAGGTTGATGAATCCAGAGTGATTTTCTCCCCGTTGCAGTAAAGGTCAGAGCCATAATGCCAAGGTATGGCATTACTGCTTTCATATGAAACTGGTCCAGGCACCGTGATGGTAACTGGACTGACTGCTGTAGAGGAAGGTACTGAAATGGTGTGCGGATCGTAGTGAATGGTGACTGGTGACTTGGCAGGAGGTGCCACTGTTTGTTGTTGAAAGTTGTTGTTTGGAGGAACATTTGACGGGTCATAGTAGATGGTGACTGCTGAGATATCTTCATTAATTTCTGTTGTCGTTGTAGAAGATTCTGCTGAATAAATGGGTGCTGATGTTGTAGAAGAAATGGTTGTTGACATTTGATTTGTTGAGGTGATGGATGGAGTCATTGTTGATGATATTGATGAATTGGTCGGAATGATTGTTGTTGCAGTTGTAGAAGAGTCAGGAATTGTCGTCAAAGGGATTGCTGGATTTGTAGGCGTCGTTGTTGTGATCTGGAGTATACCATTTTTTATAAGACCATATATTCCGCTTCTCAAGTTATCACACCCGTTGACCTAAATGTTGCAATAACCACAACCGAGCTCACACCCGGGGAACATCTGGCATTCTAGGAGCTGGGATTTAATCTCGACCAGAGGTGTCCGAATCTGTCCAACACTGGTGATTAAGAAAGATGGCTTGTCTTCCTCAATGGCGTTAATTCTTGGTCCTCCATGATTGGGCATGGGATTCTTGGTGACAGTTGGAAGGGGTGCAAAATTGAGGGATTTAGAATCCACCAGATCTTGCATGTTCATTTGTAAAGCCCTGCATTTCTCAGTATTGTGGCCAGGTGCATTGGAATGGAAAGCACATCTGGCGCTGACATCATAATTTCTTGGGAGATTAGAGGGATCTGGCGGTGCCAATGTCCTTAACTCAACCAGGTTGAGCTTCAGGAGTTGTGGCAATAAAGCGGCATAAGGCATAGGGATATGGTCAATCACCCTATTTGCCTGTGATGGTCTTTGCTGAAAGGGTCTTTGCTGTTGATTGTTGTTGTTGTTGTTGTAAGTCCTCTGTGGCGTATACTGAACTTGCTGCTGATAATGTGGTCGTTGTTGTGGTTGATATGTTGGTTGCTGAGGAATCGGAGCTGGGATAGTGACAACTGCTACTGATCTGTGGACATACTGAGGTCTGCCCCTGCTGGCATGAATAGCATTTGTCTCACTGGTCCTTCTAGGTCCCACAAAAGGCTTTCTGGGATTACTTGACGAACTTGCACCATTATCAGAAATCTTACCCATCTTTAGAAGGCTTTCAATTCTTTCCCCGGCTATAACTACGTCAACAAAACTGGTGGAAGAAAAGGCAGCTAGCCTATCAATATATGTTCCTTGCAGAGTATTCATAAACATGTCGGCCATTTCTCTTTCCGACATGGGTGGTTGGACAGCAGCAGCAAGCTGTCTCCACCTTTGGGCATATTCCCTGAAGCTTTCTCTGGAGGACTGAGACATTCCCATCAGAAGGGTTCTGTTAGGAGCCATGTCCAGATTGTATTGGTACTGTCTGATGAAGGCCTCAGCTAGGTCCTTCCAGCATCTGATAGTAGCCCTGGTCAAGTGTGAATACCACTCCCTTGAAGCCCCAGTCAAACTATCTTCAAAGTAAAACATCCACAGTTTCTCATCCATTGTATATGCTTTAAGTCTTCCCAGAAAGGACTGTAAGTGAGTTCGTGGACAGGAAGTTCCATTGTACTTCTCGAAGTACGGGGGTTTAAACTTGTGGGGAATCCTTACCCCGTCCACTAACCCCATATCCATGACATCAAAACCTAGGGAATTTTGAGACTCCAGGGATCTCAACTTCTCAGCAATTTCATCAACCTCCTATCATAAACTTCATCCCCAACTCCCATTACAGTAAACTGCTCTTCTTGGGGGTCTTCTTGTAAAATCCTTCCCCCAGTAGTATTTCCTTGCACATTACCCGGGATGTTGACTTCTGGATGTAGATGAGGCCCATATACTGGTGGATTGACATGAGGCTGACCCCTTTCATTGTTACTTGTTCCTCCAGTTCCCAGAGGAGGTTCTTCCGGGGTTTGTCTTTCTACCAATGCCCTCAACCTTTCTTGACTTTGGGCCAAGCCATTCATTACTTCCATGAATTGGGTCATTTGGTTTCTCATCTCCAGCCTTTCATTAGCCATCTGATTTCTGACCTCTGTCAGATCTTGCTCTACTTGATCCATTTGGATACCAGGAAGGTTGTTGCGAGTAAGATACCGGTGCGGACGGTTGAGAGGGAACACCCGGCGGCGAGCAATAATTCCTGAACCACAACAGAGTTAGTAACAAACAAAACAAAAACCTACAAAACAAAACAAAGGTCAGTATGCAATGCAGTATGCTTATTTGTTTCCCAAGGTATCCGGCTTGGCTCTTGGTTTTGACCTTTCCAGACCCTGAGGAATATACTTTGATGTTGCTTGAGAGAAAGAGACGTCAATGAAACAAACTAACAAATACATTACAAATGGTGAACCATACATAGTTTGTTTTTACAACATATGCCCCTGAGGGGTCAAAATACAACATAAAAGAAAAGTACATCAAATGGAAATAACAACAAGCAAAGAAATCAAACATCTAAGCCAAACTCATCCTCCTTAAGCTCCTTCAAAAGTGCTTCAGTTACAGGACTAGCCGGATGCTCAGTGATGTTCCTGATAAGAAGGTTTCTGGTAGCAATAGCAGTGGTCAGCTTCTTGTGCCTATCTTGGTCCTTTGACCTCTTCACACCAGCCCTAAGCTTCAATTCTGAAATTTCCTTCTGGGCTGCCAGCAAAGCTTCCTGTTGCTTCTTCTCATTGGCCTATAACTGCTCAATCCTGGCTTGAGTTATCTTATCTTCCTGAGTGCGAGCTTCAGTGATCCTGACCCACCTAGCTTGACTTTCCTCTAGATAGAGATCAGTCCTAGCCTTCTGAAACTGGGCCTCTTTACAGACATTCTTCAATATTTGCTCTCCAGCTTTTGATTTCTTGATGTAGTCCTCTGCTTTCTCAATCCTGGCCAGATGTTCTACCTTAAGCTTCTCCAACCTCTCAATGTCTAGACGACCATCACTCCTCTCCCAGAGGGTCTTCTTCAGAGCTTGAGACATATTCTCGTTCCTTTCCTTCAGCTTCTCAAATTCTTCCAGGCTGACAGTGGCTGGAGGTGGTACTGTGGATGGTCCAGGTGCATCCTCAATGGTGAAGGTCATCCCAGAGATCTGAGCCCTAGCATGAGACCACTCATAATACTGAGCTGAAGCCACATTATTGCATCTCCCAAGAATGGCCATCCCCTTGGTCTGGATGTTATCCCAAGCCCAGAATGCTTGTCTGACAACAGCTAGATTAGGTTTTATCTAACAATACAGGGTTTCAGCCAAATCTTGCACTCTAGGAGGGTGAACCAAAGCATAGCCCAATTGTCTCTTAAACAGCAAAGGATTGTAGTTGATGCAACCATTCACTCTTATTAGAGGTACATTGGGGTACTGCCCACAACTAGTGATTATGTCCCTGCCCTTGGTGCTCTGGGTGCACCATCTAATGTCATCTGAAGTCAGAGCAATGAGTCTCTTAGCCCAATTCTTCTGTTAGTGAGGGTTCAGGAAGGCATCAGTCCTGGGTAAGTGTTTGAGCAGCCAAGTGTGAAATAGAGGAGCACAGCATCTCACCAACTTTCCTCTCTGCTTCTCATTTCTTTGGTGAACAGAATAATAGAAGTCTCCCAGCAATGTGGGTACTGGGTTCCTCAAAAGGAAGAGATGAATGGCATTCTTGCTGATAAACTTGGGCTCATCTGCAAATAGTATCACCCTATATATACTGAGGGCCAACAATGCACAAACTGCCCTCCATTCTCCCAAAGAGGCCTTCAGGATGGCCTGAGAAGTCAGAAAGTCTAGGTGCAAACCAGGGATTCCAGCCTTTGTTGTCATGTTCTGCTCAATCAAAATAGGCTCCAGGTACAGTGCTTTTGCCACTTCTCCATTGTTGGGAGAAGTCATCTCTGGGTTGAAGGGGATATCACCCCTGATAGGTACTCCAATCAATGATGAGAACTCCTCCAGCAAAGGTCCCAGCTGAAAGTTCTGGAAAGTGAAGCATCTCAAAGAAGGGTCATAAAACTGTAGGCAAGTGTGGATCAAACTCCTCTGAAAAGGGTCTAAGTCCATAACCATATCAAGGATGCTTCCATAATGCTCTCTGAATAAGGGGATATGGTCTGGAGTGATAAGTTCCTGGACCTGCCTGATGCCAGTCAGCACAAGCTCAAAGAAATGGTATGAAATGTTGCTCTTCTTGGGTGCCATGACTGCTGATGAAGAGCTGGAAACAGATGCTGATGATGAAGACTGATACTGGAGATGAGCCACTGATAGGCTGAGGATGATGATGGAGGCAGCTGAAGCAGGCAACTGATGAAGATAGCTGAAGCAGATAGCTGATGAAACAGAGGTCTATGCAGATGAAGGGGTAAAAACCAAGCCAAAATGTAATGTGGATACCCTGAAAAACAAATAAAAAAATGTTAAATGATGCAAATGATGAGTATGCAAATGATATGCAAGGGTTTGTGATCAAGCTGGATCTGATTACTGCTTTGATATAAAGGTCCATGTATGTTTAAGAAGTCCAGATGGAGGTTCAGAAATCCAGTAACCTAGGTAGGGGACTCAAATAAAGAGTCACATGTCCAGGGTTAAATCACAAGAACTGTCCAAAGTGGAGTATTCTTAAACAAAACAAGTATCAGGGTATGATGTGGCCAATGGTACCTGCAAACCTGTAAACAGCCCAACCCCCTCACAGGTGATGTTCTAAAACAAGGATCCTCAGACTTGGATCAGTTATGAGAAGTGTAAACACTTCTAACCCGGAGGTACAGTGTTTACAATAACCATAAAAGATCCTCCTCTAATTCACCTCAGTTTCTGGAGGTCAATAATAAAGGTCATCCAGACTTAGCAGGCTTCCCAGATAGCCCTAGCATTACCGGAAATCTGTAGCACAGAGTTCTCAAGAAGAAACCCACATCTGAACCGTGTTTCATATTCCCGCACCAGACCGAAATGGAATGGGAAAGAACATGAACCACTCTAGCCTAGGTGTCACTCAGGTCCCAGGTATAGGACCTTAAACTCTCAATGAACCCCACCCATCAAAATAATAAACCAGATCCAGCCAGATAACAGTATGACAGTATGATGTATATAAAGCTGTAAAGAAAACAATACAATAACTGTACATAAAGCAGTAAATAAAGCAAATATACAAACACAATTAGCACATAACACCCCAGTAAACACAAATCAAACAAGCGCTAGGAGGAACCCACAAAAAGAACCAGAAGCCCTGGTTACAGTATAAGGGTCCCCAGCAGAGTCGCCAAGCTGTCGCTCCCACCTGATGACATAGGGACAAGAGGGGTACAGACGCAAACGGTCGGCGAGAGGGAAGAGAACACACAGGGGTGAACTCAGGAAAGAAAGAGTCGCCAGCTAGGCATTTTTATCCCGGAGGAAAGGTAATGTTGCATAGACCTAGAAAGGTATGGATAAGATGGTTGCAAACCAGAGAGACTGAGAAAGGGGGTTGGTTACAACCTGGGAAGGTATTAGCACCCTGATTTTCTGCCGTACTCGACGGGATCCACGCTTAAAAGATTTGTGTTTCAAAGGGGTAGTGTCAGTGCAATTTGTGTATCAAAGCTAGAAAGAATGCAAGTGTCAGTGTAAAAGAAGTGAGAAGTGTATAAGTGAAGTGTCAGTGTAAAAGAAGTGAGAAGTGTATAAGTGAAGTGTCAGTGTAAGAATAAGAATGAAATGCTCATGACCATGAGGCTTAAAGAATAAGGTTAGAAAGAGGGGGAATATACAGAGACTTTTGTTCGATAACTGTTAAGTTATGCCTACGTATCCTCTCGTGCAATGAGGAAGTCAGAACACCGTAGTTCGACCCAAAGAGACTGAAAGATAAGTTGACTTGTGAACTGCTTACTTGTCTATGCTCAAGTGTATGACCTGTCTGGCTCAGGTGCAAACTGTCTTGCATTAGACGGAAGAAGCAAGTTCTCGTTTATGAGTGAATGAGATGAGAAAAGAATCCCGGAGGAGACGATTATTGTTTGTTTTTGTGTTTTCAGTCTTTTATTGCTTTTTGTAGTTTGTCATAAGTTAATGAGCTTAAGCCTAAACCAATGGGTTAGTAAACTCATCACATCCTCCCTCTGATTAGGGGTGATGAGAATACCTTAAATGTGAAGTCAGCATCTCACACTTAGTTACCATGATGTAGGATTAAGATCATTAACCTACTTGTAATTATTTAGATGTTTTTGTTGTTTTTGTTTGGTGTTAAGTAATGAGTTTAAGCCATAATCAAGGATTTAATGGGTTCATTACACCATCCTAATAGAAGGATAATAGATGAGAACATTTAAGCTGAGAAAAGCTCCTCAACTTAATCCATGATTAGGGATTAAACTCATGACAAAACAAAGCCTTTATTAAGTGGATTTTAGTTAATGATAAGATGAAGAAATGATTTTTATGGTTTGTAAGACAACTTGAGGAGGACTTGTCCATTAACACTAGGGTTAGTCCTTCTTAACCAATTAAGGAAGAATTAGAACCCTAATGCAAGGCCCAAGTTACAAGCTATTTGTCTTAGTGATTATTAAATGGATTGATTAAAGGAGTTAAACACATTAAGGGTTTAACACTTAGGATTAAAGTTATACACTCCCTCCTAATAGAAGGATGCAGGCATAAACTTAATCACAAAGCCTTAAAGCCTTTAGGGTTTAGTCCCTGATTATGAGGTGAGAAGAGAAGACTCAAAGATGACACAAAGGTAAAAGCTAAATGGGGGACTAATCAAACCTAGTTATTATCATGCTTGGAGGTCCTAGGGTTTATGAGGCTCAAAGGAGAAAGATCTTCAAGGAACCACCAAAGAGAGAAGCAGATGAAAGGAGGAAGGAGCAGAGAGAAGCAAAACAGCTTGCTTCACTTAAGAAGACAAGTTGCTTGAAGGAAGAAAGTAAGAAGCTCAATCCAATACACATACAAAAATGCAGCAAAGGAAGTATGAAAGAGATGAAAGAAGGATGTGAGAAGTGAAGGCAAATTCACTTCTCAAACAACTTACCACCTGAAATGTTAGCAAAAGAAATGAAATGCAATGCAAATGAGATGAAATGTGATGGTGCAAACCAAAACCAGAAGCATAAGTATGATGTCAATGATGCTAAGAGATGATACAAACATGAGGCAAGGCATGAGAATGATCAAACAAGCACATGGATGCAAAAGAAACATGCTTTGAATCATGGATGTTCATGAAAAGTTATGAAATGCAATGGTCATATAACATGGCAAATGAAAGATGCAATGATCAAACATGATTCTAATATGTCCTAAGATGCATTATGAATCATGTTGATGCACAAAATGACATGGCAATTCATGGTATGCAAGCAAATGGAAGATGGATGCAAAGGAAGACATAAATTAGGGTTTATGATCAACACACAAAGCAAAATCCAAAACCAGAAGCAAGAGTCATGATAAAAATTTGAAAATGCTATCAAACATACCCTAAACCTATACAAACTCACTGCCCAAAGGAGGGGATCCAACTCTTAATCTAGTGGAAGTTATGAATTTCCTAAGATTGCTAGGGTTTTGGGGTACCTTGTCAAGAAAAATCCTAAACAAATTGAAAATGCAAGATCAAATCAAACCAATTTTATCATATAAACTACATGTTATGCAAGATGCAATGCAAAAAGAACCATTGTCCAACTCTCAATGGTTAGTCAGAAACAAATTTTTGAAGTTTGAAACAAAATATTGCCTTGAAATGAAATTAAAATCCAATGAAAATGATCAAAAGGCATCAAGAACAAAAAGAAATTTGGTTTGAGAGTTGGACAATGTTTCTAAATGTTTCTAAATGCTATGTGAATTTTTTGGTAATTTTTAAATACCTAAATGGTATTTTAATTAATTAATTCCCATTAATTAATTAAAATAAACATTTAAATATTTTAAAAATAAAAATTTTATGCAAAAAATAAAAATGAAAATGTTTTTGAAATGAGATAAATATTCTAAGTCAGCATGCAAAAAATGAGATTTTTGTGATTTGTTTTACTATTTTTAATAAAATGAGAAAGAAAATGCAAGAAAAATGAAATTAAAATGAATTTTAATGAGAAGTCAACAGATCTAGTGGCTGAGATTTAAATGGGACGCGCGGGAGTTGACTGGCGCCAGATCTTGTGGCTGAAATTCAAACTGAGAGGATTAATTTAAAAACCTAATTAATTAACTAATGACGTGGATTAGGGCTAAGTGAAGCCATTCTGGCCATTTAAACACGCGGGAGTCAACCAAAGTCAGCCTAATCTATGGTCCACATTCAAACTTAACCCTAAACGCATTTAAAGCCCTAATGACTTTCAGGTGGCCGGAAAAGACCTCCGGTCGTCTTCTCCGGCCACACCTCCCCTGAGCAAAACCAAAACCTCACTTCTAGGTTATTTCTGGAGCTCTAAAGCTCCAGATCAACTCCCCTCATCCCCCTGAACCTGAATCCACCCTCAAAACTCATTTCTTTTCACTCAATCCCCTGATTCGAAGAAGAACATAAATATGGAAAAAATTTCAGACAAGCAATACAGTCTCATTTCTCAACCATTTTCAATAATTCCAAGTTCAGTGTGATCAGTGAAGCATGCTTAATCATTTTGAAACAAAAAATAAGAGTTCTGGAAAAATGTTTCAAGGAGGTACCTGAGCTTGAGCTTTCTCAGTTCTGGACTTTCAGACCTCCTCTCTTTGTGCAAACCACTCCCCTTGAACTCCTGATGAAGTTTTGATGCTTGGAAGGAATTTCTTTTGGCTGATTTGGGAGATTGCAAGCCAACTGGTCAGAAATCGTGTTCGGTTTATGTGAGGTTTTTGGCTGTTTCAATGGTTGGTTTGTGGTCAGTGAGTCATCTTGAGATCAATGGTGAAGTTTGTTTGAAGATTGGTTGAGTGAGCTGAGAGATTCAAAAGGTTTTGCAAGTTGGAGGATTTTTGATAACTATGGCAATCTCTGGTTCCAGCTTGTGTTGTGTGGTGTTATGGCTTGCTTTTGGTCCACTTATCACTCTTGGATAGGTCTGTGGAGTGGTTGTGCCCTATTGTGATTGGTATGGGTCTTTATGCAAAAAGTCAATGTTAGGTGTACTTGAGGTATGGGCAAGTGTAAGGCTGTGATAGGGGCATGGTTGGGCTCAGCTGAGTTTAGGAAGAGCCATGGAAATGGATTAGAGGCAAGGCAGCAAGTGGATTAGGGTTTGTCATTGATTTTGCAACTTTGTGACTTTTGGCCCCTTTTGTGATTTCTTGATCCACAAGTCATGAAAATGGACAAACTCTTGGTGCATTCTGAATTTTAGGAAATGGTTTATGTTTGTACAAAGGTTAGAAGTCACTTTGAGGTCTCATTTCACCTTGGCAAGTGGTTTTGCAACTTTGCCTCTTTGGTACATAACTTGAAATTATGTGATTTTTCCCAACTTTGACAAGCCATAACTTTTGATCCAAAATGAATTAGAATGAGTTCTTGTACTTTTTGAAAAGGGAATGATCCATTATACAACTTTAATGACCAAAGTTTTCTCATTTGAAGCATTTTTTAATCAAAAAGCAAGGGTTTAAAATGTTTCCCAAAATGGCAAGTTTCCATTACAAGTCATTTTCCCAAAAAGGCAACTTTGCAAATGGCTTTAAATTCTTCAATTTTGTGAACTTCCAACCTCTTCCATGATCAAATAAAGATCATACACAATCAAAATGATGAAGAACACCCCTTGGTTGGGTCATTGGGGGCCTCAGATGCCCTGATTTTACACTGACTTGCTCAAGAAGTCAACTCTTGACCAGATGCCTTCCCCATGGGATTTCTTCATGAAAATTGATATGCATGATCCCTATACCATATAGAGACCAATAGAAACAAGAATGACCAAAAAATTTGGATTTATGGCCTTTGAAACCAAAACCCTAATTCTAGGTCATCTGTGCAGTTAAACCTGGCTCTGCTTCCATGCCTTTCTCAGTTCTTGTGATTCTTTGACTTCCTTGACTTTGTGAGGATACAATATGATGCTTGAACATACATGGACCCTTTTGAAGTGATTGATGACCCTTGGGGTGGCTCAAATGGCTCAGGGATGGCTTAGATCACAAATCCCTAGATGCAGATGGCTTTGAATCAATGCAGTGAATAAAAAAATATGGTATGAGATGCTATGATTGAACTTATGCATATGAAAAGATCACAAGCCATGGTGTGAATGGGTGAGGGAAAATTTGGGGTGTTTACAGCTGCCCCTGTTCAAACATGAGTTAGCTGTGTAGAATGTAAGATAACTTGTGGTTGAATACCAAAGACAGTCCAAAATTTGCACTCACAGAATGAAGAAGAACATGGATATAGATTGTAAAAGAAAATAAAGTATATTATAAAGTGCGGGCGACGGAGGACGACCGTCGAGCAGAGGACGACTATTGGGGAAAGAGCAATGACGGGGACGACCGACATGCTGGGGATATAAGAGATTATGATGGGGACGGCCATCAAGTAAAGCTATAAGACTCTCTGGGGATTAGAGGTAAAAATAAGTGATGAGGTACGGTCATTAAAGGTGAAGGACGATCGCCGGGAAAGGTACGGTTTCCAAAAGTATCGCGACATAGGACGAATGTCGGATAAAAAGGTCGATGATGGGGACGGCCATCGGATAAGCATGATGAAGGACGATCATCAAGAGGTGAAGGACGATCACCTAGCAGGGTACGGCTGCTCTGAAGGTATCATGACATAGGACGAATGTCAGATAACAATATCAACGATGGGGGGGGCCATCGGATAGAATGATGAAGGACGATCATCAGGAGGTGAAGGACGATCACCAGGAGGTGAAGGACGATCACCTAGCAGGGGACGGCTGCTAAAAAAAATCACGACATAGGACGAATGTCGGATAGAAAAGGGGTTCTAATGAATAGAGACTCCACTGGGGAAAGGATGAGGGACGGTCATCCAAAGGTGAAGGACGATCTCCTGGCAGGGTACGACAGCCAAACGGGTATCATGACATAGGACGAATGTCAGATAGAAAGGAAATAGTTCACTGAGATTTGCTTGGACAAGTAAACACGGACGAGTGTCTATATCCAAGGAATGAGAGGTATAAGTGTTTGGGTACGGTGTATAGATTAAAGATGTGGACGAGCATCCTTAAGACTATGATACGGATGGGTATCAGGTAGAAACGAATGCTGACACATGTTCAGAGATGATGATACGGACGAGTACCAACTGGTTAATAAAGAACACGGACGAGTATTGATTCTGCGGGGACTCTTCTGGGGAATAGTAGACACAGACGAGTGTCTAAATTCAAGAAGACATAAGTGTTTGCCACGGTGTATAGATTAAAGATGCGGACGAGCATCCTTAAGACCATGATACGGACGAGTATCGGGTAGAAACAAACGCTTGACGCATGTTCTGAGATGATGATACGGACGAGGATACAATATGATGCTTGAACATACATGGACCCTTTTGAAGTGATTGATGACCCTTGGGGTGGCTCAAATGGCTCAGGGATGGCTTAGATCACAAATCCCTAGATGCAGATGGCTTTGAATCAATGCAGAGAATCAAAAAATGTGGTATGAGATGCTATGATTGAACTTATGCATATGAAAAGATCACAAGCTATGGTGTGAATGGGTGAGGGCAAATTTGGGGTGTTTACAATATGGAGTACCCGAGCGAATCATTACTGATAATGGTTCTAATTCGAACTACAAAATGATGGCAGGAATGTGCGGGGACTTCAAAATTCAACATCACAACTCTTCTCCTTACAGGCCAAAGATGAATGGCGCTGTTGAGGCAGCTAACAAAAACATCAAGAAGATTGTGCAAAAGATGGTGGTTACTTATAAAGACTGACATGAAATGCTACCATTTTCCTTACATGGGTACCGAACCTCAATCAGAACGTCCACTGGGGCAACACCTTATCAACTTGTGTATGGTATGGAAGCTGTCCTACCTGTTGAAGTTGAGTTACCTTCCTTATGGGTACTAATGGATGTGAAGCTGAATGAAACATAATGGGTCTGATCTCGGTACAATCAACTGAATATGATCGAAGAGAAGAGATTAGATGCCATCTGTCATGGGCAGTTATATCAGAAAAGGATGAAGAAAGCCTTCGATAAGAAAGTCAAACTTCGGGAATACCAAGTGGGAGATCTTGTGTTGAAAAGACTTCTTCCTCCTCATACAGAACACAAGGGCAAGTGGACTCCGAACTACGACGGTCCATTCATAGTAAAGAAAGTTTTCTCTGGTGAAGCACTGATGCTCACTACTATGGATGGTGAAGATTTCTTATCCCCTGTGAATTCAGATGTAGTTAAAAAATACTTCGTACAAAATGACCCGCTGGACATAAAAACAGAATGTATGTCCAGGCAAAACTAGGGCATCCCGGGGAGTCAAAATGTGTACACCTGCTGAGTTGAAAAGCCACATTGGACAACTCAGGCAAAAATGGGTATCCTGGTGGATTGAAAACCCTAAAGGGCGATCCACGCAAAATTAGGGAATAAGCAAACAACTGCATTCTGAATTCGTATGTATCACTCACAACACGGCAACATTGCCAACACTTTTATTTTTCTCAATTTTCAGCAATCTCCTCATTTCAGGGGATTCGCTTCTTTTGACTATATCTACCAATTCAGGGCACCCAGATTAATAAAATAAGAGTTTTTAGTCACACCTCTTCTTGTACATTTTTGTTTCGTTTGCAAAATATCCAATATCCATGATATAATATTTACATAAAACAAATGAGCCATTCTTAATAAATGCTTGCAGGAAATATATTTACTCTCAGGAATACCTAACTCCTATGACGAAATCCGGTAAGGGATACCTCGGGATACTTGTGCGTCTCTCTGTCTTAACAGGTTGCAGGTATTCAATACACAACACGGGGCATGCCAGGCATCACTTCCCCAGCATACTTCTCCCCGAGTAGTATCTGGAATGCTTTTCCCCAGCGAAGCAGTCAAACCCCCTTCATCCCTAGCACAGGTCTACTCAACAGGAGCATCCCCATCCAATCTCCCCACAGAAGTTCCAGCCTCTCCCCAGAAGAGCAATGCCTGAAACTCTTACGCGACAAAGTGACGAAAGTTTCCTTATCCCCAGCTGGTTTTCTCCTTACACGATAGGTCTATCAATGATCTATTCCCCCAAGCAGAGCTATATATCCTAACAGATCTACCAATGATCTCCCCCAGCTGAGATATCCCTCCAAGAAGATCAGCCAGGGATCCAATCTTCAGTAGGATCCAAATCCCGGATCGGTTTCCCTTTGCATAATCATAGCATTCACATCATTTTTCCCCAAAGAGTGTAGCATTCCGTCTAATACGGAGCATTACGGCAGAAATCAAACATTTGCATAATCACAAGCCAGGTTTGATCCAGTCACCTGCAATTACCATCAGTACTTCATTGGCAATATATATAAAGCTCACATCCCCTGCAAATAAAAGCCAAAGCGTCCCCTTTGCACTCTCCAACACAAAATCCTATTTATATATATACTCTTTCGACACTCGTCCGTGTCATATCATCCCCCTGCAGATATAAGCAAAAACATCCTCTTTACATCCATAAACCTATACATACCCTTTTGACACTCGTCCGTGTCACCTTTCCCCAACATGGTTGTCAAAACACTTGTTGCGAACCAAACACTTCTTTATAATACACTCTTTTCGACACCCGTCCGTGTCATCCTATCCCCACAGGTCGCCGAAACACCGTTTACACTCTCATATACAAAAGTTTGTTCATAACTTATACATTCTCTTTTGACACCCGTCCGTGTCATATATTCCCCAGCAAGTTGAACACTCGTCTGTGTCTTGCTCATACTTCACCAATATTCACTCATACTTATACAGAAGTCTTCGATATTCGTCTGTATCTATTATATATAACACTCCTCACAGATTCGAAACTCGTATGTGTTCTTTGTTAACCAGTTGGTACTCGTCCGTATCATCATCTCTGAACATGCGTCAGCATTTGTTTCTACCGATACTCGTCTGTATTATGGTCTTAAGGATGCTCCTCCGCATCTTTAATCTATACACAACGTCAAACACTTATGCCTTTTATTCTTGAGCGTGAGCACTCGTCCGTGCTTACCGTTCCCCAGTAAGTCACCAGTAAAACAACTTTCTCTTATCCGACATTCGTCCTATGTCGTGATACTTTCGGCAGCCGTCCCCTGCCAGGTGATCGTCCTTCACCTTTGGATGACCGTCCCTCATCCTTTCCCCAACGGAGTCTCCGTTATTGTAACCCTTTCCTATTCGGCATTCGTCCTATGTCGAGATATTTAGCAGTCGTCCCCTGCTAGGTGATCGTCCTTCACCTCTTGATGATCGTCCTTCATCATTTTTATCTGATGTCCATCCCCATCGTTGATTTTGTTATCCGACACTAGTCCTATGTCGTGATAAACCCCGAGAGCAGCCGTACCCTGCTAGGTGATCATCCTTCACCTCTTGATGATTGTCCTTCATCATGCTTATCCGATGGTCGTCCCCATCGTTGACCTTTTCTATCTGACATTCGTCCTATGTCGTGATAAGGAGCAGCCGTCCCCTTCTAGGTGATCGTCCTTCACCTTTGATGACTGCCCCTCATCATTATTTTATTTATTCTTTAACCCGATGGCCGTCCCCATCGTTTTTTATTTTACTTTCCGAGCATGATGGCCATCCCCGTCATGATCTCTTTATTTCCCCAGCTTGTCGGCCGTCCCCGTCGTTGCTTAGCTTACCGTTTTATCCCCAGCAGTTGTCCTATGCTCGATGGTCGTCCTACATCGCTTGCATTTTATAATCATGCTATACTACCTTTTACAATTTATATCCCTTTTCTTCTTCTCCCCATTGAGTGCAAATTTGGGACTGTCTTTGGTATTCAACCACAAGTTATCTTGTTTGTCTGTTAAGCCAGGTGCTTACATCCCGCACAACTAACTCATGTTTGAATAGGGGCAGCTGTAAACACCCCAAATTTTCCCTCACTAATTTTACACCATGGCTTGTGATCTTTCATTTTTGCATTAGCATAAGCATACTATCTCATATTGCATGTTTGCCTCACTGCATAATTTCAAGTTCATATGCATCTAGGGTTTATGATCAGAGCAATCCAAGATCTCATCTGAGCCACTCCAAAGTCCTCCAAGAATTCCAATAGGGTCCATGTGTGTTCAATCATCATTTTACATCCCTCAAAGTTCAAGGAAGTCAAGAAATCACAAGAACTGGGAAAGCATGGAAGCAGAGCTAGGGTTTTCACTACATAGATGACCAAAATTAGGGTTTTGGTTTCAGAGGCCTTAATTCCAATTTTTTTGCTCATTCTTGTTTTTAATGTTCTTAAGATGTTATAAGGATCATGTGTACCAAGTTTGATGACGAAATTCATTGTGGAAGTCATTTGTTCACTGGGTAACTTCTTGAGCAAGTCAGAACAGAAACAGGGCATCTGAGGCCCCCAACAATGGAACCAAAGGGGTATTTTCATCAAAGTGAAGTTATATGATCTTTATTTGATCATTTAAGTGCTTGGAAGTTTTCAAAGTTGAAGAAATTTGAGCTAAACCAAAAGTTTCCAAAAATGGAAATGACTTGTAATGGAAACTTTCCATTTTGGGAAAGATTTTCAACCTCCTCTTTCTCATCCAAAAATGATTCAAATGAAAAATTCTTGGTCATGAAAGTTGTAGATTAGGTCTTTCCCTTTTCAAAAAGTACAAGAACATGTTCTAATTCATCATGGAACTCAAGTTATGATTCTTCAAAGTTGGCAAAAATCCTATAAATTTTCAAGAATGCACCAAAGAGGGATTTTTGCAAAACCACTTGCCAATGCTTCTAATGACTTCTATTGTGCCCAAATGTGACATAACATGATCAAACAACCTCAAAGCATCAGAATTGGCCTAAGAATTGGAAGGTTTCATGCCTTGAATCACAAGATACACCAAAGAGGGAAAATTTGCAAAACACATAGAAACCCTAGCATCAGGTGATCCAGCTGCAATGTTTCAATCCTAGGGCCTTCCTTGATCCATGTTGAGGGCAGACACCCTAAAATCTCAGGCCTGCACCATGCCCATACCTCAAGTACACATTCTTGACTTTTTTTGCAAAATCACCCATACCAATCAGCATAGCCCACACAAACTATTCTGACCTATCAAGACATGATATGTGGACTTTATGCAAGCCATAACACACAACACACAAGCCTGAAACACACCCAAGCTCAGATTACACAAAATCTCTCTCAAACTTCATCTCTTCGAAACTCTCAACTCCCTCAACCAAAATCAAAAATTCTTTCACCAATCATCTCCACATAACCCCAGGATCATTTCCCACCCCTCACATTGTCCTGAAACCACCTCAAACAAAAACACGATTTCAGCTTCCCCTGAACTGAAACTTTCAAAACAGTCCATACAAACTTGTTTCAAGCTTGCCAGAAGCATCAAGGGGTTCATTGGAGTGGAAAAGCACCAAGGAAGTGGCCAGAAAGCTCCAGTTTCGAAAGCTTCAGCTCAGGTAACTTCAAGAACATTTTTTCCAGAAATGCATTTTTAAGTTCTTAGATGAATCTTCATGATGTGTTGATGATCCTGATGCGTTTAGTTTTGAAAATGATTGAGTATTAAGCATGTATGAGCTCTCTGAAATTTTTTGACCTAGAACTAATTTGCTTCGATTCAACTTAAATACGTGAAATAAATTTGTTTTGATGGATGATTCTTGTTGTATGATGCTAGGGGTTTGATTCTGGGCAGAGAGATTAGGTTTTAGAAGCTTAGGGAGAGAGATAACATTTTGGTTCGCCGGAGAAGATGACCGGAGCACTATTCCAGTCATCTGAAAATAATTAGGGCTTAATCAGCGTAATTAGTGAACTTTGAATGTGAGCCCTCAGATCATGTTTCCCGCGCGTGTTTTAATAGCCCATATCCTTTCATTAACCCTAATTTCTGTTTAATTTAATTAATCCAAATTAATTAGCCAGGTGGAATATCAGCCACCCATTCATGCGCCAGTCAACCCTTCCCTCTTAAGTTTAAATCCTGGCCTTTGGATCAGCTGACTTTCCATTTAAATTCATTTTTATTTCCTTTTTATTCATTTATCTTGCATATTTGTTTTAAAATAGATAGAAAAATCCTAAAAATATTTCCTTTTGCATTTTTATTCCAAATATTTTTCTTAATCAGAAAATGATTTTTATTTTACTTTTTGCATAAAAATTGTATTTTTAAAATATTTAAATGTTTATTTTAATTAATTAATGGAAATTAATTAATTAAAATAGCATTAATGTTTCTAAAAATCACTAAAAAAATCATGAATCATCCCTTTGCATTTAGAAACATTTTCAAACTCTTCACACAAATTTCTTTTTAGGTTTGATCATAACTTGAGAATTTTATTTGAATTAAGGGTTATTCAAATCCCATTTTTGAACCCTAACTTGAAAAAATCTTTTCTGCCTAACCAAGAAGAGTTTGAAGATGATTCTTTTTGCATTGTTTTGCGCATATCATGTAGTTTCTAGGATATATTTGGCATGAATTTATCTTTCATTTTCAATTTGTTTAGCATTTTGCATTGAGGGTCACCCAAAAAACCCTAGAAACTTAGGAAATTCATAACTCCTTCTAGGTTTAGCTTCTGACCTCCCCCTTTGGATGGTATCCTAGTGTAGGTTTAGGGTTCCTTTGAGTGCATTTTCAATTTTTTATAATGTCATTTGCTTCTGTTTTAGTCATATGCATCTCATGTTGCTTTAAAACCCTAATTTGGCATCTTTACTTGCATTCATCTTGCATATGCATCCATACATGAATTTTCCATGACATTTCATTCATTCAAATGTCATATTAGACATCTTAGGACATGTTAGAATCATGTTTGATCATTTCTTCATTCATTTTCCATGATTTGCATTCATTTCCTTTTATTAACTTTCATGAACTTTCAAACTTCAAAGCATGCTTCCATTTGCATCTTATCTTTATATGATCATTCATATGCACTTTGTATGCCTTTGCATCATGTCATAGCATCATTTGCATCATGTGTATGCTTCTGAATTTGGTCTTTGCCTTTTCATATGCATCATTCCATCTCACTTCTTTCCTTATGCATCTTGTGCTAACTTTTCAGGATTAATGGTAAGTTGTTTGAGAGGTGGATTTGCCTTCACCTCTCACTTCTTCTCATCCTTTTATGTTTCATCTTTGCTGCATTTTTTATTTTCTTTGAGTGGGATTTCTCACTTGTGTTCTTTTTCCCTCACTTTCTTTCTTTAAGTTACTTATCTTCTTCAATTAGGTAAGTAACTTATTTCTTCTACTTCTTCCATTGGTGGCTTCCTTGAAGATCCTTCTCAAGCCTTAAAAACCATAGGAAAATCCAAGCATGATAATAATTAGGGTTGTGATTAGTCCCCCTTAGGTTTTACCTTTGAGTCTTCTTTGTGTCTCTCTTCTCATCTCATCATTAGAGACTAAACCTTTAAGGCTTTAGGACTTTGGAATTGGGGTTATGCCTGCATCCTTCTCTTAGGATGGAGTTTATAACTTTAATCCTAAGTGTTAAACCCTTAATTTGTTTAAACCTATTAATCAATCCACTTAATAATCACTAAGACATTAACTTGTAACTTGGCCTTACATTAGGGTTCTAATTCTTCCTTTATGGTTAAGAAGGACTAACCCTAGTGTTTAATGGACAAGTCCCCCTCATGTTGTCTTACAAATCATAAAACTCACATCTTAATCTCACCTCTTAATTAAAATTCACTATAATAAAGGCTTGTTATATAATGAATTTAATCCCTAACCATGGATTAAGTTGAGGTATCTTCCTCAGCTTAAGTGTTCTCATCTATTATCCTTCTATTAGGATAATGTAATGAGTTCACTAATCTGTGATTAGAGATTAAACTCATTACCTAACACTAAACAAAAAACCCAAAAAACATCTAAATAATCACAAGTAGGTTAATGATCTTAATCCTACATCATCATTGTAATTAAGTTGAGATGCTTATCTCACACTTAAGTATTCTCATTATCCCTAATCAGGGAGGATATAATGAGTTTACAAGCCCTTGATTTAGGCTTAAGCTCATTAACTTATGACAAACTCCAAAAACAATAAAAGACTGAAAACACAAAAACAAACAATAATCGTCTCCTTCGGGATACGTTTCTCATCATCTTCACTCACAAACGAGAACTTGCTTCTTCCATCTAATGCAAGACAGTTAGCACTTGAGCCAGACAAGTCATACACTTGAGCATAGACTAGCAAGCAGTTCATCAGTCAATTTATCTTTCAGTCTCTTTGAGTCGAACTACGGTGTTCTGACTTCCTCATTGCACGAGAGGATATGTAGGCATAACTTAATTGTTATCGAACAAAAGTCTCTTTGTCTTCCCCCTCTGTCATCATTCTTTAAAAACCTCAATCCGGAGCAATTCACACATCTTTTGCACTGATACTTGTATACTTCTTTTTCAGCTTTTGCACACAGATAGCACATACCCCTTTAAACACAATCATTTAAGCATGGATCCCGTCGAGTACGACGGACAATCTGGGTGCTAATACCTTCCCAGGTTGTAACCAACCCCCTTTCTCAGTTTCTCTAGTTCGCAACCGTCTTATCCATCTTTTTCTAGGTTTATGCAGCATTATCTTTCCTTCGAGATAAAAATTCCTAGCTGGCGACTCTATTCATCTTCATTTCATTTTTCTTTTCGCCAACCGTTCGAGCTTGTACCGAGATGCAAGTCTTTGGGAGCGACACTATAGCCCGTTGATAAGTGGCATCGGCGTTCTTCAGTCCAAAAGGCATTACCTTGTAACAAAATGTGCCCCAAGGTGTGATGAAGGTTGTTTTCTCCATGTCTTCGGGTGACATCTTGATTTGATTATACCCAGAAAATCCATCCATAAAAGAAAATACCGAGAACTGAGCTATATTATCGACCAATACATCAATGTGAGGTAATGGGAACTCATCCTTCGGGTTGGCTTTGTTCAGGTCCCGGTAATCCACACAAATACGTACTTTTCCATCCTTCTCAGGTACTGGTACAATGTTAGCGACCCACTACGGGTAACTAGTTACAGCAAGGAAACCGGTGTCCCACTGTTTTTGTACCTCTTCCTTAATCTTCATGGCCATATATGGGCGAGTACGACGTAGCTTTTGCTTCATTGAGGGCAATCTTCTTTCAAGGGCAGCTTGTGCATGACAATATCCGTATCTATACCTGGTATGTCTTGATAGGACCAAGCAAAGACATCGACGTATTCTCGAAGCATGCTGATAAGCTGTTCTTTTACTGAGGTTTACAGACTGGCCCCAATCTTCACTTCTTTTAAATCCTCTTCGGTACCACGATTAACAATTTCAACTTCCTCCTGATGAGGAGTAATCACTTTCTCTTCTTGTCTCAACAACCTGGATAACTCTTCAGGAAACTCATAATCTTCTTCAACCCCTTCATCAGCTTGATTAATTGGATTGTCGAAGTCATACAAGGTCATAGCAGTGCTGTTGTCGGTGCAATCTGGAGGATAATCTCTACAAGGGTTGAGATTTGTTCGTTTTAGTGATAAATTTTAATCTTGTTTAAAAAGTGTAAAATAAAGTTATTATTTTGAAAACATTGCCATTTTATTGTTTTGTACAAAAGTGAAAAAATGAAAAGACAGTGAGCGGAAGAGAGAATTGTTTGCAAAAGATGTCTGATATTCATTGATACTCCATTTGCACAAAATTACAAATATGGACCTATTACAAAATGAGTCCTGACACCTTGGGCAAGATGCAAGACTTGATGCATGCTAAAAAAAGCAGGAAATAATAATTACTCTGCCGGAGTAACCCTTATAATTTCCTGGGAAGACCAGTTAAGGACTTGGTGATCCGGGATCCTTGGACGTATCTAGCTCTCCAGGTTAAGGTCGCTTTCCGCCTTGTCTTCCACATTATTGACAGCATCTGGAGTGAGCATCCCCCCACTAATGAACTTGGGCTCTTTAGCAGCCTCTGCTTGAGCTTTTCGGAATGGTTTGTAACCCAAACCGAATATGTCCTCCTTCTTCTCCACGGGTAGTAGCTTTCCCCAGCCTTGGGCATTTCCATCTTCAACAACCTTTCGGGCTTGCTGATAGGAGACAATTGAAGTACCCATCCTATCTTTCTGGAATGCAACAAATACTTCAGTTGTCGCCTCATTGACGTTCAGTGCTTCGAACTCTTGGCTCATGGTTTCATGGATTTCACTATCCATCTCAATGTATTTGTATGTAGCCAGATGGCTAACAAAGATATCCTCTTCACCACAGATGGTGATAATCTGTCCTTCCCACTCATATTTCAATTTCTGGTGAAGGGTCGATGTAACTGCGCCAACGGCATGAATCCATGGTCAACCCAACAAACAGCTGTAGGCCGGCTGAATGTCCATCACATAGAAAGTAGTCTGAAAGACCTGTGGACAGATTATCACAGGAAGCTCCACCTTTCCAAGAATAGACCTCTTGGAGCCATCAAAAGCTCTAACCACCAGATTGCTTGGTCGGAGATCTATTCCATAATATTCAAGCTTGACAAGGGCTTTCTTTGGAAAGACATTGAGTGAAGACCCAATGTCCATAAGAACATGCGAGAGCACAACCCCTTTACACTCCAAAGTGATGTGTAAAGCTTTGTTGTGGTGACGTCCTTCCGTTGTTAAATCAGCATTGGTGAAACCTAGCCCATGGCTAGTATTAACATTAGACACCATTATCTCGAGCTGATTCACTGTGATCTCCTCCGACACGTGGGCAACGTGCAAGAATTTAAGTAGTGCATCCTGATGAGCTTCAGAATACAACAGCAAGGATAAGATGGAGATCTTGGAAGGAGTCTGGTGGAGCTGATCCACAACCTTGTAGTCACTTCTTTTGATTATCCTCATAAATTCATCCACATCCTGATCAAAGGATGATTTATGGGCTTCTTTTGGTACATGTTCTTCGGGTGCCACACTTTTACCTTTGGCTTTGGCAGCAGCCTCTGCCTCAGTATTAGTTCTTGGAGCTTGTGACACGAAGAGGCGTCCGCTTCGGGTGAAGCCTCCGCCTCCCCCGACATTATCCACTTATGGTGTGTGAACCGAAGAATCAAGAAGGACTCTTTCTCCGTTGCAGTAAAGGTTTGAACCATAGTGCCATGGTACAACATTGTCTTTATCATATGGAATGGGCCCCGACACCGTGATGGTGACTGGACTAACTGCAGCAGAGGTAGGGACCGTTATTGTTTGTGGATCATAAAAGATGGTGACAGGACTTCTGATTGATGTTGGTGGTGATTGACTGAAGCTTGGTTGTTGCTGAAATTGTTGCTGAGATTGTTGTTGATAATTGTTGGAAACAGGGACCGTTGCAGGGTCGTAATAGATGGTGATTGTGGAGACGTCGTTGTTAGTGGTTGATGTAGTTGTATAAGTGGATGCAATTGAACTGTTGTTTGTTGAAGTGATTTAAGAGGTGGTTGCTGATTTTGTAGACGAGTCTGTAGGAACAATTGTCTTTGCAGTTGTAGGAGAAATACTTGTTGTTGAAAAAGGAGTTTCTGGTGTTGTAGAAGCGGTTGTTTTTATTTGCAGGATACCCTCTCTGATCAAGCCATTGATGCCATTCCTCAATTTTGCACACCCATTGACGGAAACCTTGGAAGATTCACAGCAGGCCTCACAACCTGGAAACACCTGGCATCTTAAAAGATGAGCTTTAACCTCTGCCAGAGGTGTTTGAATACTTGCAGTATCTTCAATTAAATTCATGGGTGAGCCCTCCTCTATTGCATTTATCCTTGGCCCACCATGGTTGGGCATAGGATTCTTCGTGACATTAGGAGGTGGTGCAAAACTTAGGGCTTTTGAATCTACCAGATCCTGGACCTTCATGTGCAAAGCCCTGCACTTTTCTGTGGTATGACCAGGTGCATTAGAATGAAAAGCACATTTGGCGTTGATGTCGTAATTTCTCGTAAGGTTCTGAGGATCTGGTGGAGCCAGAGTCCTTAGCTCGACAAGATTAAGCTTTAGGAGTTATGGCAATAAGGTGGCATATGGCATTGGTATATGGTCAATCACGCTGTTAACCTGAGATGGCCGTTGCTGGAAAGGGCGTTGTTGTTGGTTGTTGTTTTTGTAGGATCTCTGTTGAAGAAACTGCGGCTGTTGAGGAAAATGTTGTGGTTGTTGAGTGTATTGAGGAGGTGGAGTATGAATAGTGACGGCGACAATCGATCTTGGCAGGTACTGTGGTATTCCTCTGCCCATATGTATAGAATTCGTTTCACCGGATCTGCGGGGTCCTGCAAATGGTTTCCTCGCACTGCTTGAACTGGCGCCCTTGTCAGAAATCTTTCCCATCTTCAATAAGCTCTCAATTCTTTCCCCATCTATAACCACGTATGCGAAGCTAGTGGAAGAAAAAGCAGCCAATCTATCAATATAAGTCCCCTGGAGGGTGTTCATGAACATATCTACCATTTCCCTTTCTGACATCGGGGGTTGAACAACAGCAGCTAATTGCCTTCATCTTTGGGCGTACTCTCTAAAGCTTTCCCGGGAAGACTGTGACATTCCCATCAGAAGGGTTTTGTTTGGAGCCATGTCCATATTATATTGATATTGACGAATGAAGGCCTCGACCAAGTCTTTCCAATTCCTAACTGTGGCCCTGGTCAAATGAGAGTACCACACCCGAGATGCCCCTGTCAAGCTATCCTCAAAATAAAACATCCACAGTTTTTCATCCATGGTGTAGGCTTTCAATCTTCCCAGGAAAGACTGTAGATGGGTACGAGGGCAGGAAGTACCATTGTATCTTTCAAAACAAGGAGGTTTGAATTTGTGAGGAATTCTAACCCCCTTCACTAGTCCCATATCCATGACATCAAAACCCAGAAAGTTCTGAGACTCCAGAGACCTTAGCTTTTCTGCTATCTCGTCAAGCCGATGATCATAGACTTCGTCTCCTGCCCCAACCACAGTAAATTGTTCTTCCTGTGGGTCCTCCTGCAAGGCCCTCCCTCCAGTGTTACCTTGGGTGTTTCTTATATCATTGATGTCTGGGTTCAGATGAGGTCCAAACTCTAGGGGATCAGTACGAGGCTGTATGTGATCGTTGTTGCTGGTACCCCCTGTACCTGGGTGGTTTTCTTCTAGAGTTTGCCGCTTGACTAACTCCCTTAGTCTTTATTGGCTCTGGGCCAATCCAGTCATCACTGCCATAAACTGGTTCATTTGGGCCCTCATCTCAGTCCTTTCATTGGCCATTTGGGTTCTTACGTCAGTTAGGTCTTGCTGAACCTGATCCATTTGTAAGCCCAGAAGGTTGTTTCTTGACGGATACCGGTGCACTCTATTGACGGGCAACACTCTTCTACGAGCAATGTTTCCTGAAATCACAAAAAAGTGAGAAACAACAACAACAAAAAACAAAAACCTACAAAACAAAGAAAAGAGGTTAGTATGCAATGCAAGATGCCTATTTGTCTTCCAAGGGTATCCGGTTTGGTTCTTTGGTTTTGACCTTCCAGACCTCGAGGAATGATGATGTTGAAGAGAGATAAAGCCCGTGAAATAATACAAACCATATATTACAAAGTGTAAAGATACATAGTTTGATTACAACAAAGTTCCCATGGTGGGTCAAAATACATCAACAAAGACAAAAGTACAAACAAAAAGAAGTACAAATACAAAGAAATCAAACATCAAGTCCATAATCATCCTCTCTGACTTCTTTCAGGAGAGCCTCAGTCACTGGGCTAACTGGGTGCTCTGTGATGGTCCTGATAAGAAGGTTCCTGGTGGCAATGGCACTAGTCAACTTCTTATGCTTATCCTGGTCCTTTGATCTCTTCAACCCCGCCCGAAGCTTCAACTCAGAGATCTCCTTTTATGCAGCTAATAAGGCCTCCTGACTCTTATTCTTATTGGCTTCCAGCTGTTCTATCCTAGCCTGGGTCCTCTGATCTTCCTATGAACGAGCTTCAGTGATCCTGATCCACCTAGCCTGACTCTCCTCTAAGTAATGCTCAACTTTGGCCTTCTGAGTCTTGGCTTCCTTGCAAGCATTCTTCAATACCAGCTCCCCTGCTCTAGCCCTTCTGATGTAATCATCTGTTTTTTCAATCTTGGTCAATTGCTCAATGCGGAGCTTCTCTAACCTTTCATTATCCAGACGACTGTCGTTCCTCTCCCAGAGGTCTTCTTTAAAGCTTCAGAGAGCTGAACCTTCCTTTCCTTCAATTTATCAAACTCCTCTAAACTGACAGTAGCTGCAGGCTCTACTGCTGATGGTCCAGGCACATCTTATATGGTAAATGGCATGAGGGTGATTTGTCCCCTGACACGAGACCAATCAAGATATTGAGCTGAAGATATGTTGTTGCACTTGCCAAGAATAGTTGTCCCCTTAGTCTGAATATTGTCCTAAGCCCAGGTTGCTTGTCTGGAAATGGCAAGGTTGTGATGAATGTCACAATAGAGGGTTTCTGTCAAGTCTTGCTCTCTTGGTGGATGTACCAAGGCATACCCTAATTTCCTTTTGAAAAGCAAAGGATTGTAGTTGATGCAACCCTTCACTCCAATCAGGGGTACATTGGGATACTTCCCACAGCTGGTGATGATATCTTTGCCCTTGGTGCTCTGAGTGCACCATCTGATGTCTTCTGATGTAAGGGCAATCATTCTCTTAGCCCAGTTCCTTGGCTGATGAGGATTCAAGAAAGTGTCTGACTTCGACAAGTTCCTCAATAACCAACAGTAGAAGAGAGGTGCACAATATCTGACTAATCTTCCCCTCTGCTTCTCATTCCTTTGATGCACTGAGTAGTAATAGTCTCCAAGCAAGGTAGGGACTGGATTCTTCAACAAGAGAAGGTTAATAGCACTCTTGCTTACAAACTTAGGCTCGTCTGCAAACAAGATGACTCCATATATGCTGAGGGACAGAAGAGCACAAACAATGTCCCACTTCCCTGTTGCAGCATGAAGGGTGGCCTGAGTAACCAAGAAATCCAAATGAAGTCCTGGAATTCCAGCCTTGGTGGTCATATTCTGGTCAATGAGGGTGGACTCTAAGTGAAAAACCTTAGCTACATCTTCATTCTTGGGAGCAATCATCTCAGGGTTGAAAGGAATCCCTCTCCTGATGGGGACACCTAACAACATAGAGAACTCTTCCATCAAAGGTACCAACTGAAAATCTAGGAAAGTGAAACATCTGAGAGGAGGGTCATAGAACTAGAGACAGGTGTGGATCATACTCCTCTGTGATGCATCCAGGTCCATGATCATGTCCATAATTCCACCATAATGCTCCCTGAATAAAGGGACATGATCAGGAGTGATGAGTGCCTGCATCTGCCTGATGCCTGTGAAAGTGGGCTCAAAGAAATGATAGGTGATGTTGCTCTTCCTGGAGGGGTCCATGCTGACAATGGATGCTGATGAAGAAGACTGAAGATAAATGCTGATAAAGGAAACTAAAGAAGATGCTGAAGAAGAGTCTCTGATGAAGACAAACTGGTGAAAAGAGCTGAAAAGAACCTCTGATGTAGCTGATGCAGATAGCTGAAGGAATCTGAGCAGCATAACAGGTCAAAACCAAACCAAAAGATAAGATGTGGATACCCTGTAAAACAAATAGACAAATGTTAAATGATGCAAAATTATGTATGCAGAATGATATGCAAAGGGTTTGTGATAAAGTGTTGGATCTGTTATCTGCCTTGATAGGGTCCATGTGTGTTCATAAGTCCGGACGGAGGCTTAGAAAACCAGTAAACAGGTGGGGGACTCAAATAAAGTGTCATAAGTCCAGGGTTTCATAAGAACAGTCCAAAATGATGTGACCTTAACAATATCAGTAACAAGGTATGATGAGGCCAAGGGTTCCTGCAAACCTGTAAACATACCAACCCCCTCACATGTATTATTCTAGAACAAGGATCCTCAGACTTGGATCAGTTATGAGAAGTGTAAACAACTTCTAACCCGGAGGTATAGTGCTTACAATAATCATAAAGGTTCCTCCTCTAATTCACCTCAGATGTTGAAGGTCATAAAAAGGTCATCCATACTTAGCAGGCTTCCCAGATAGCCCTAGTACTACAGGAAATCCGTAGCACAGAGTTCTCAAGAAGAAACCCATGTTTGAACCGTGTTTCATATTCTCGCACCAGACCAAAATGGAATGGGAAAGAATATGAAGCCACTCTATCCTATGTGTCACTCAGGCTCCCGGTATGAAACCTTAATCACTCAATAATCCCTCCCACCAAAACAGACAAGAGATCCAACACAAATGGTATGATGATAACAGTATGAAATGTATATAAACAGTAAATGAAATAAATAAATAAAGTTGTATAGAAAACAATAAATAAAGCAATAAACAAAAAGCACAAGTAGAACATAACACCCCCATAAACACAAATCAAACAAGCGCTAGGAGAAACCCACAAAAAGAACCAGAAACCCTGGTTGCAAGATTATTTCCCCAACAGAGTTGCCAAGCTGTCGCTCCCGAAGATTTGGATCCTGGTACAAGCGCGAACGATCGGCGAAAAGAGAAATGAGGGTGAAGATGAATAGAGTCTCCAACTAGGCATTTTTATCCCAAAGGAAAAGTAAATGCTGCATAAACCTAAGAAGAGATGGATAAAACGGTTGCGAACCAGAGAAACTGAGAAAGGGGGTTGGTTACAACCTGGGAAGGTATTAGCACCCAAATTTTCCGTCGTACTCGACGGGATCCACACTTAGAAGATTGTGCTTAAAAAGGGGTAGGCATGTGCTATCTATGTGCAAAAGCTGGAAAGGAATATACAAGTGTCAGTGCAAAAGGTGAATGCTCAGGAACAGAGGCTTAGAAAAGAATGCTGAGAGAGGGGGATGAAAAAGAGACTTTTGTTCGATAACAGTTAAGTTATGCCTAGGTATCCTCTCATGCAATGAGGAAGTCAGAACACCGTAGTTCGACTCAAAGAGACTGAAAATAAATTGACTGTGAACTGCTTACTTGTCTATGCTCAAGTGTATAACTCGTCTGGCTCGAGTGCTAACTGTCTTGCATTAGACGGAAGAAGCGAGCTCCCGTTTTCAGAGTGAGTGTGATGAGAAAAGAATCCCGGAGGAGACGATTATTGTTTGTTTTTGTGTTTTCAGTTTAGTTATTGTTTTTGGTGTTTTGAATAAGTTAATGAGCTTAAGCCTAAATCAAAGGCTTGTAAACTCATTATATCCTCCTTAATTAGGGATAATGAGCCTACTTAAGTATGAGATAAGCATCTCAACTTAATTACCATGATGATGTAGGATTAATATCATTAACCTACTTGTGATTATTTAGATGTTTTCGGATTTTGTTTAATGTTAAGTAATGAGTTTAATCTCTAATCACAAATTAGTGAACTCATTACACCATCCTAATAGAAGGATAATATATGAGAACACTTAAGCTGAGGAAGATACCTCAACTTAATCCATGGTTAGAGATTAAATTCATTACATAACAAAGCCTTTATTAAGTGGAAGTAATTTAAGGATGAGATTAAGAAGTGGATTTTATGGTTTGTAAGACAACTTGAGGGGGATTTGTCCATTAAACACTAAGGTTAGTCCTTCTTAACCATAAGGAAGAATTAGAACCCTAATGTAAGGCCCAAGTTACAAGATAAAGTCTTGGTGATTATTAATGTGTTTTGATTAAGAGGTTTAAAAAAATTAAAGGTTTAACACTTAGGATTAAAGTTATACACTCCATCCTAAGAGAAGGATGCAGGCATAACCCTAATTCCAAAGTCCTAAAACTTTAAGAGTTTAGTCTCTGATTATGAAGATGAGAAGAGAGACTCAAGGAAACTCAAAGGTAAAAAACTAAGGGGGGCTAATCACAACCCTAATTATTATCATTCTTGGATATCCTATGGTTTGTGAGGCTTAAGAGAGATCTTCAAGGAAGCCACCAATGGAAGAAGCAGATGAAAGGAGGATGAAGCTGAAGAATAAGTTACTTACTTCCTAAGAAGATAAGTAACTTAAAGAAAGAAAGTGAAGGAGATGGAACATAAGTTAATCCAATTCACTTCAAAGACAAGTTAGAATGCAAATGAAAGAGATAAGAAGAAGTGAGAGGTGAAGGCAAATTCACCTCCCAAAATGACTTACCAAAACCTGAAAAGTTAGCATGGATGCAATATGTATAAAGCATAAAGAAATGAAGTGAAATGAGATGAAATGACCAAAGTCAGAAGTGTTTATGCAATATAAATGTCATGTAAGATGATGCAAGGGCATACAAAATGCATATGTGTGATCATACAAAGATGAGAAGCAAAGGAGGCATGCCTTGAAATTTGAAAACACATGAAAGTTTATGAAATGAAATGAATGTTAAACATGGCAAATGGATGAAGAAATGATCAAGCAAGGTTCCAACGTGTCCTAAGATGTCTAAGATGACATATGAATACATAAAATGTCATAGAAAGTTCATGTAATGATGCATATGCAAGTTGAATGCAAATGAACATGAGAAATTAGGGTTACATGGACATGTGAGATGAAAATGGATAAAACAGAAGCAAATGACATGATAAAAATTTTCAATTAAGCTCAAACAAACCCTAATCCCATATTAGATCATACCCCAAAGGAGAAGGTCATAAGCCTAACCAATCAAAAGTTATGATTTTCCTAAGTTTTCTAGGGTTTTTGGGTGGTTCAAAGGGAAATATGCAAATCAAATTGAAAATGAAAGATAAATTCATGAGGAAAAATATCTATAAACTACATGCAATATGTAACACAATGCAAAAAGAATCAACTTCAAACTCTTCTTGGTTAGGCAGAAATGATTTTTCAAAGTTGGGGTTCAAAAATGTGATTTTTATAACCCTTAATTCAAATAAAATTGGTAAACTATGATCAAACCTAGAAAGAAATTTGTGTGAAGAGTTTGAAAATGTTTCTAAATGCATTGAGATGATTCATGATTTTTTTTGGTGATTTTTAGAAACCTAAATGTATTTTTAATTAATTAAAATACTTTAATAAATTAAAAATAACATTTAAATATTTTAAAAATAGTTTTTTAATTAAAAAAATAAAATAAAAATTATTTTGGATGAAGAAAAATATTTAAAGTCAGGATGCAAAAGAAAATATTTTTTGAATAAGTTTTACTATTTTAAATAAAATGAGAAAGAAAATGTAAAGAAAATGAAATAAAAATAAATAAAATGAGAAGTATGCAGATCTGATGGTTGAGATTCAAACTGGGAAAGGGAGAGTTGACTGCGTGCGCAATCCAATGGCCAACATTTACACTGAGTTTTAATTAAGTTTTACAATTAATTAATCAGGATTAAACTTAATGGACTAATCTGAACCGCACAAGGCCTAACCCTAATCACCATCCAATGGTCAGAAATGAAATTGGGAAATTAAACAGGGATTAGCCCTAATTACATTCAGGTGGCCGGAGAAGACCTCCGGTCATCTTCTCCGGCCAACCCCTCACCTGAGTTTCCTCAAAACACTACCCCAAGCCCCCAAAACCTCCAGGATCAATCAACTAACTTCCCTAAACATTAATCCAGCCTTAAAATTCATTTATCATTCATCATCAACAAGATTCGAACAAAAACATCAAAACGGCAAAAGTTTCAGAACAAGCATACACACTCATCTCTCAACCATTTTCGAAAATAAACATATCATCATGATCAGTGAAGCATACAAAATCATTTAGAAACTTAAAAAAGGAGTTCTGGAAAAAATGTTCATCATGGCTACCTAAGATGGAGCTTTGTGTTCTTGAGCTTTCTGGGCCTTTCTTTTGTGCAAACCACCTCCTTTGATCCCTCTGAGTCTATTGTGATGCTTGGAATGAGTTTATTTTGGCTGAATCAAGAGTTCCAGTTCTGAGTATGCAGAAATCGTATTTTGGCTTGAGGGTGTTTTAGGCTATGGTGATGGGTGGGAAATGATCCTGAGGTGTTTTTGAGTTGATTGGTGAAGGAAGTTTGAAGTTTTAGTGGCTGAGTTATGAAATTCGAAGAAGGGGAGTTTTTTGATGGATTTTGTCAATCTGAGTGTATGAGAGTGTTCAGGCTCTTGTGTGTTATGAAATGTGATCCATAATGTTTGTTTAAGCCAATGGGATTGCTCAGAAAATGGGTGGTGGCACAAGCTGATTGGTATGGGAGTTTTTGCAAAAAGTCAAGATTGTGTACTATGAGGTATGGGCACAGGTCAGAGGAGATTTTATGGGGTGTCTGGCCTCAGCTGGGTTCAAGGATGGCCATGGGATTGGTTTTGATGTGCTGGAAGGCTTGGATGAAGAGTTATCACATGTTTTGCAAATTTCCCTCTTTGAAGTTTCTTGGATCATAATTCATGAAAACCCTAGGTTCAATGCATAATTCTGATCTTTTGAAGTCCATTTGACATGTTGTGAAGTGTTTGTGCACATTAGAAGTCATTAGAATGCTTGAACAGGCCAAAATGCAAAATCCCTCTTTGACATGAAACTTGAAATTATAGTACTTTTGCCAACTTTGAAAGGCCATATCTTGAGTTCTATGATGAATCAAGACATGTTCTTGTACTTTTTGAAAAGGGAAAGACCCAATCTACAAATTTCATGACCAAGAATTTTTCATTTGAAGCATTTTTGGTTATGAAAGAGGATGTTGAAAAACTTCCCCAAAATAGAAAGTTTGCATTTCAAGTCATTTCCAAAAATGGCAAGTTTGCAATTGGCTCAAAATTATTCAATCTTGTGAACTTCCAACCACTTCTAAGATCAAATAAAGATCATAGAAATTCAATTTGATGACAATAACCCTTTGGCTCCATTGTTGGGGGCCTCAGATGCCCTAATTTTGACTTAACTTGCTCAGGAAGTTACCCAGTGAACATATGACTTCCACAATGAATTTCTTCATCAAACTTGGTACACATGATCCTTATAACATGCTAAGAACATTAGAAACAAGAATGACCCAAAAATTTGGAGTTAAAGCCTCTGAAACCAAAACCCTAATTTTGGTCATCTATGTAATGAAAACCCTCGCTCTACTTCCATGCCTTTGCCAGTCCTTGTGATCCCTTGACTTTCATGAACTTTGAGGAGCATAATATGATGGTAGAACACACATGGACCATATTGGAAAGCTTTGAGACCTTTGGGATTGCTCAGATGGATTCTTGGACTGCTCAGATCACAAACCCTAGATGCAGATGAACTTGAACTTATGCAGTGAAACAAATATGCTAAATGATGTGATGCTTATATCAAAACAAAAATGAAAGATCACAAGACATGGTGTGATAAAGAGTCAGGGCACATTTGGGATGTTTACACTAGCGTAACATTTTTGTTTGAAGAAGACTCGTCTGTCTAAGTTTTCCTTATCCGGCGTAACGGTTCAGTTTGGAAGGAGCTCGTCTGCTTTGTCTTCACTTCATTTACCCAGAGTGTTAGGTTTATTTCCCATTTTCTGCATTTTCCAACAGAGTGCAAATTTCAGGTCTTCTTGGTATCCAACCACAGTTTATCTTGAACGGTCGATAGCCCGTGCTATCGTCCTTTCCAGATTAACAGTTGCTTGGATATGGGCAGCTGTAACACCCCAAATTTGCCCTCTTGTTTCTAGTATCATCCTCATGTCATAAAAATCATAAGCATGGCATACCATTAGCATCTTTGCATAGAAAAATGAAGCATAACATTCTCATGTCCTTACATTAGGCATATGATCAATCATTGGTGCATTTGAAGTCTTACAAGTCAAAGCAAGAGGATAAGTGACCTTGGCCAAGTCTTACAAGGTGTTCTTATGTTTTATATAAGCTCAAGATCCTCTACAAGAGCCCAAAAGGTTGAGAGGTTAGCAGATGATCCAAGGAAGGGCAAGCTCCTACACAAATGATCCTCAAATTAGGGTTTCATGTTCAAGCAGGGATTCTTTTTGACTTTGGCCATTTCATGCGGGAAAAATCCTTCATATGATATGAGAAAACTCATTGAGGAAGGCAATTATTTCATCAGTTGCTTGCATAAGAAGAAATTGGTCAAACTGATTATTTGAAAAGTCAATTTTGGCAATTCAAGGGTTCCAATCTCATTTTTCAAGCCAAGGGATGTTCTTAAGGTCATATAAGAGGTTTGGCAAAGTCAAAGGTCAAGAATCAAGAGGTTTTGAAATACTTTCAAGTTTTGCCCTAATATTCCAAGCTCTCTTTCACAACCAAAAAGACTCCAAATGAATTTCCCTTAAACAGGAAAGTTGTAGAGTATGATCTCCCCATTTTTAAAAAGTACAAGTACATGTTCATAGCCTTCATGGTTTGAAAGTCATGGCCCATCGAAATTCATCCATTTTTAGGGTTTACCATGAATTCAAGCCTCTCCAATTTTGCAAATTGCCTTGTATTGCATTTTTAAGCTATCTATAGATTGATTCTGGTCATAAGCATCAAGGGCAAAACATGAAGAGTATTTTGCTCAAGAGAAGCTACCAAAATCGTGCATGGGATGCATGATATTACACTTAGTGTATTTTTGCAAAATCTTGAGGAAACCATGATCCACTTAAATCCAATGGCCAAAGATGACTCAAGGGTAAATATGGAATGAAATGAAGTCAGGTCATGCACTTGTACACAGGTTAGCACGAGCAAATCACCTGATCACAATTCTTTTATAAAATTGCAATTTGATATCAATCACACTTCCCATGCGTGCATTGGTGCAAAAACCCTAGTCAGGTGTGAATGCTAATGATATATAAAGAATCCATGCACTGAATTTGACCTAGCTCTCTCTCATTCTCTCACTCTCCATTTTCTTGCATAGCTGCATTTTTCTTTGATTTGCTTCACACAGCCACACATTTCCAAAACCAACCATAGATCCTTGACCCGTGAGCTCTGTTGATCATGAATCCAGCATCACTTTGAGTTTTAAGCAAGTTTCATATCAGTGCATGTTCAGAGCAAATACATTCGGGTTGCTAGATCCAAGAAGTTTCAAAGCATCTTTCACATTTATTTTGTGAGTAGAGGTTGCAAGAGGTTGATCTGGAGCTGGTAGCTGGTTGTCTTGACCTATTTGAAGTTTTGCATATCTCAGGTATCATTCAAATTCATAGATCTGGAAATGGTTTTGTTTGTGTGCATTGTGATCTGTATGTCTTGCTGATGACTCTGATTTATTTAGAATTTGAAATGGATGAGTATTGAGCATGTATGATGGATTTGAAATTTTATGGTGAAACCTGTTTGTCTTCGATCCTTGCATATTTGTGAGAGTTTCATGTTTTTGATTCCATATTCTTGTTCTCCATGGTTGAATGAGTGAATCTGGAAGTTTTTATGCATTTATATGAATGTTTGTTCTTGAGCATGAAGTTTCTGGTGACCGGAGCTAGGGCTCCATCACCGGAATCTGGAAATGATGAATTCACAGGTGAATGAAGGAGATGATCTTGTAGCCATACGATCTGTTGATCTGGATGGTTTTGGTGAAGCCAACGCATTAAAAAGGAGGGTCTCCCTCACGTGTTTTATATTTTCACAATAATGCTTCATGTTTAGCACCTCACCATAAGTATCATGTGCACACACACTGACTTATCATTTGGTAGACCTAGGGTTTTAGTTGACTCAATCTGATGCGTTTCTCTGATCCATTGGTTTATTATTTTTCCTTTTTTATTTGAATTTCCATTGTAACATTCATGAGCCTGCGCAGGATCCATGGGCCTCAGTTCCTATTCGCACCCCTCCCATTGCTGAGCCCATTTGATTTGAACTGACTCCCCTTGCTATTCTCACCCCTGGCTCATTTGCATGTTATTTTATTTTCTTTTTTATATCAGTTTGGTTTTTGATTTTAAAAAACAGTTAGAAGTTCACAAAAATTCTGAAATAATTCATGAATGATCCTTTTAATTTTCTTTAATTTGTGACATTTTTATTTTCCATTTATTTTTATTTTTTCACGTAGGAATTAATTTCCACTGTTATTAATTGTTTTTAATTCATTTTAAATACATGCTGACTTGTAGAATTTATATCTTGATCATCAATTTGAATTTTGACTTGGTTATTTTTGCATTTGGTTCATATTAAAATGTAGTTTGTGGATGATTTTTCTTCTGAGTTTTAGAAGCTTGTGTGAATATTTTTTATAGTTGACTTGTGTGTGAAGTTTCAAAACCCTAATTGGTGTTTTTGAGGTCCTTTGACCTAGTTGCTTATTGATTTTGACTTTGGTCTTTTGGCATGATGTTATCACTTGATAAATGAATACTTATGTTTATTTTCATAATTTTTTCATGAGTTTGTGATTTGATTTGAGTTTTCATGTGAGATTACCTTAATTTTGCTTCTTCTTGTTGGCATGCTTAGTTCTTAGGCTAGGAGGGCACTTGTGCCAACTCCTATAGGTTGTTTAGAGGTCTTGGTATATGAGGTTTGATCCCTGGTCCTTGTTTAGTGTGTTTGTTTTGAGAAGTTTCTTTGGTACTTGCCTTTAACGTTTCTCACAAATGTATGCATGTTCACTTCATCTCCTTTGTCCATCCCTTTTCTTTGATGCTTGTGATTGGGTTTGTGGGCTTCTTCCCTATGTGTACTCATGCGTCTTAGGCACATCTTATCATGATTAGGTCCCTGGTTTTTCACATGATGCTTATGCCTTTATTTGGTTTGTGTTTGCTTGTCCTTACACTTGTTCACATGTTCACTTCACTTCCCATTCTTATATTGTTTGTGTTTGAACTTGTATGAACTTTTCTTTGGTCTCTTGAGTTGTTTGTGCACATTCTTGTGATGATATGGTTCTGGTCTTGATGATTGTGAAGCATGTTTGGCTTATGTGATCTTTTCTACTCCATGTTTGCTTTTATTTCTCCCATGATAGCTTGTGTTGGTTTATTGTGATTTGATTGATCCACTTCTCATCTTATGTTGTATGCTTGATCTTGGCACTTGAGGGTGACACTTCACTTCTAGTTGTGATGTTTTAGTATGATCTTTTGTTCATTTGTATCTCATTTTATTTTACTTGCTTTTGTCTTGCTTATAACCATTTCAGGGGCTTTGGTAAGTGAGAGGTGTGGATGAGATTCCCACATCTCCAACTCTTTTCTCTCCATCTTTCAATATTCTTTCTCACTTGTGTTTAAGATGTGCCTTATGCCATCACTTGCTTAACTTATTTCCATCCCTCTTAGAAAACAACTTAACTTCTTTAGGAGAAGTAAGTTGATTTTCTACTTCTTTCTTCTTCTTCTTTTTCTTCTTCTTCTTCTTTTTCTTTTTCTTCTTTTCTTCCTCTTTCTTAGGATAGATTTCAAACTACACTAACTTAGGACTCCCATGCATGATAACTTTAGGATTATATTTCCCCTTTAGTTTTTACCTTTAAGATCCTTTTGGTTCTTTCTCTTCTCATCTCAAAAACAAAAATCTTAAAAAACATTAATAATAGTTGAGGTGACCTTCCCCCTTCTTTGTCATCCTCTTAAAGAAAATCATAAAAATCACTTCTTCACTCTTCATACAAAAAAACACTTAATAATACAAACAAGTTTGTGAATTTAAATCCTCATCTTAGGAAACAAGTTTGAGGATCTTCCTCATTCTTGATGGACTTGTTACTCATTCTATCTTGGGATGTGGTAATAAGGACATATCCTTAGAAAAGGATTTGACTTCACTTCCTTGTGCCACACTCTAAAAAACTCTTCTAAAAATCACAAATAAACAATAAGCGTCTCTCCTTCGGGAATTCTCTTCTCTCATCATTCACTCTTCACGTATGAACTTGCTCCTACTTGTCACTTTGCAAGACGGTAACACACTCGTCGTCCGAGCCTGCAACACCTGAGCATTGACATAGGCAGTTCAAGCCTTAAGACACAAGCAGTATTTTCCACCCGTAGTTAGGGGAACTACGAAGACTCTGATCCTCATTGTCCAGATGAGGTACGTAGGCAGCGGGGTAGGGCCCGTTCGAGCACAATCTTTATTTTCCCTACATTTTTCCTTTTCATTTCTTTTTTCAGTTCCCTTTTCTTTTCTTTTATCCAGTTCAGTTCCTTTTCTTTGCAGCAGCTTTCATTCCTTCACCTTTTGAAACATTTTCTTTGCAAGCGTGGATCCTGTCGGGTACGAAGGACGATCTGGGGTGCTAATAACTTCCTAGGTCGTAACCGACTCCCGAACTCAGTTTCTTTGGTTTGCAGGACCCGTGTACTTCCTTCTCTTTTCTTCGATTTGTGCAGCATTACCATTCCTGTTCCTTCGGGATAAAAATGTCTGGCTGGCGACTCTAACCCTTTCCGCGCCACTTTCGCGTTTGTACTAGGATGGAAATCCAGGGAGAGACACATCTTAGTAGGTAGTAATTCTCCTAAGTTTAACCTTTCACAAACTGCTAAAGGCATTAAGCTCACACTAGTTCCTAAGTCTAGAAAGGCTTTTTCGATGACATGATTCCCCAAAATACAAGGAATGGAAAAATTTCTTTGATCTTTATCTTTCTTTGCTAACTTATTCTCGGAAATAGAATTACATTGCAAGGGTTTCGGATCTTCAAGTCTACGTTTACTGGTAAGTTTGTCTTTGAGAAACTTTGCGTAAGAAGGTATTTGGGTGATGGCTTATGTAAAGGGGAATTCTACGTGAAGTTTTTCTATAAATTTAACGAATTTCTGATACTGGTTATTGATCTGGGTTTGTTTTAGTCTTTGCGGGTATGATATTTGTGGTTTGTATGGCGGGGGCGGTACATAGATTTTGTTTTTAGGTTCTTCTCCTTTTTCTTGACTTTTCGGGTTTTCAGATTTCTCTGGTTCCTTCTATTCACTTCTCTTAGAAGTTTTGGGCTCACTTAATCTTGGGTTTAAGGGTTCCTCATAGGCGGTCCCACTTCGTAGAGTAATGGCATTTGCTTTCCCTTTCGGGTTTTGTTGAGGTTGTCCAGGGAACTGTCTTCCAGGTGTAGTCTGAGGGGCTTGGTTTAAAACTACCTGAGAGATCTGGGTTTCAAGCATCTTATTGTGGGTGATAATTTGGTCAACCTTGGTCCCTAACTGGGTAATCAGTTTGTGAACATGGACGTTTGTGTTCATGAACTCTTTGTTTTGTTGTGTTTGAGCAGTGATAAAATTTTCCATAATTTTTTCAAGGCTCGGTTTTTGGGGCACAGGTGTAAACACCCCAAATTTTCCCTCACCCACTTCACCATAGCTTGTGACCTTTTCATGAGCATAAATTCAATCATAACATCTCATACCACATTTTTGATTCACTACATTGATTCAAGGCCATCTGCATCTAGGGTTTGTGATCTGAGCCATCCCTGAGCCATTTGAGCCACTCCAAGGGTCATCAATCACTTCAAAGGGGTCCATGTGTGTTCAAGCATCATATTATATCCCCACAAGGTCAAGGAAGTCAAAAATCACAAGAACTAAGAAAGGCATGGAAGCAGGGCCAGGTTTAATTGCACAGATGATCTGAAATTAGGGTTTTGGTTTCAGAGGCCATAACTCCAAAATATTTGGTCATTCTTGTTTCTATTGGTCTCTATATGTTATGAGGATCATGCATATCAAGTTTCATGAAGAAATTCAATGGGGAAGGCATCTGATCAAGAGGTGACTTCTTGAGCAAGTCAGTGCAAAATCAGGGCATCTGAGGCCCCCAGTGACCCAACCAAAGGGTGTTCTCCATCATTTTGAATGTGTATGATCTTTATTTGATCATAGAAGATGTTAGAAGTTCACAAAATTGAAGGATTTCAAGCCATTTGCAAAGTTGCCTTTTTGGTAAAATGACTTATAATGCAAACTTGCCATTTTGGGAAAGTTTTTCAAACCCCTCTTTTTAATTCAAAAATGCCTCAAATGAGAAAACTTTGGTCATGAAAGTTGTATAATGGATCCTCCCATTTTCAAAAAGTACAAGAACTCATTCTAATTCATTTTGGATCAAAAGTTATGGCTTGTCAAATTTGGGAAAAATCACTTATTTTTCACTTATGCACCAAAAGAGGAAAGTTGCCAAACTTCATGCCAATGCCAATTGTGACTTCAAATCAACTTCTAAGCATTACACAAACATAAGTCATGACCTAAAATTCAGAATGCACCAAAGAATTGCTCATTTTCATGCCTTGGTCATTAAGAAACTTCAAAAGGGCCAAACTTTGTGAAATTTGCAAAACCTCACATAAACTCCAATCCACTTGCAAATTGGCCTCAAATTCATTTCCATGGTCATCCTTGAATCAAGCTGCAGCAGACATGCCTTTGCTCTAGCCCTGAAACAGCCCATACCTCAAAGGACACCTAACATTGACTTTTGGCAAAAGGGACCATACCAATCAAGCTGTGCCACCAACAACTCTCTGCCCTACCACAACTTGATATGTGGACTAAAAGAGACTAAAAACACACAAGAAGAGGGCCTGAATCCACAGCATTGCTAGAGTTCACAAAAATCCCTCCTTTTGCATTTTTTATCGAATCCCATAACTCAGCCATTCATTCTCCAAATTTCTTCCACCATTCATCTCAAAATGCTTCACTGATCATCCCTGACCCATCAAAACAGCCTAAGACCACCACAAACAGAAATACGACTTTCACCACCCCTGAACTGGAAGCTTCAAAATCCTCCATATAAACTCATTCCAAGCTTACCAGAAGCCTTAAGGAGTTCATTAGAGTGGAAAAGCACAAGGCAGAAGGTCAGAAAGCCCAAGATTCGAAAGCTCAATCTCAGGTAACATGATGCAATTTTTCCAGAACTCTGATTTCTTGTTAAAATATTGTTCTATGTGTTGCCCTGATCATGGGGATGTGTTTATTTTTGAAAATGAGCTAGAGACAAGCATTTTATGTTGTTCTGAAACTTTTGCCCTAAATCTGTTTCCTCTTCGATTCTCCTTGTGTGAGTAAAATAAATTGTTATTGATGATGGATTCTTGTTATTTGAGGTTAGAGGAAGAGTTCTGGAGATTTTGGCATGTTTTTATAGCTTAGGGAGAGACATAGAAATTTTCAGGGAGGGATGTCACCGGAGAAGACGACCAGAGCTCTTCTCCGGTGACCTGAATGTAATTAGGGTTTAATCTGTGATTAGGGCAAAGTTTGAATCTGGAGCGTGCGATCTTGCTTCCCGCGCGTGAATGGATGGCCTGGATGGTCTCATTAAGCCCTAATCCCATAATTAGATTTAATTAATTAGGATTATATTTAAATTTGCCAGTTTGAACCTCAGCCTTAGGATCTGGCGCCAGTCAATTCCCTCCAAATCCATTCAAACCGTAGCCTTTGGATCTATTCACTTTTTCTTTTTATTGTTTTAATTCATTTTGTTTATATTTAACTTCCACGAATTTTTAAAAATAGGAAAACATATAAAAAAATTCTGATTTTTTTTTGTCAAACATTTCATTAATTTTCAAAACCCAAAAATATTTTAATTTTTATTTTTTGTATTAAAAATCATTTTTAAATCATTTAAATGTTTATTTTTAATTAGTTAATGAAACTTAATTAATTAAAAATGCATTTAGGTATTTAAAAATCACCAAAAAATTCACATTGCATTTCAAAACATTTAGAAACATTACCAAACTCTCAAAACAAATTTCTTTTTGGTTCTTGACCAATTTTGACAATTTTCATTGGAATTAAAGTTTGTTTAAAGGCAATATTTTGATCCTAACTTGAAAAAATTCATTCTGCCTAACCATTAAGAGTTTGATGATGTTTCTTCTTGCATTGCATCCTTCATAGCATGTAGTTTCTAGGGTAAAATTGGTTTGAATTTATCTTCCATTTTCAATTTGTTTTGTATTTTTCATTGTGAGGTACCTTGAAACCCTAGTTGACTTAGAAAAGCCATAACTTCCATTAGGTTAAGAGTTAGGTCCCCTCCTTTGGGCAGCGAACTTGTGTAGGGTTAGGGTTCCTTTGATCCCATTTTCAATTTTTTGTCATGTCATTTGCTTCTGATTTTGAATTTTTGTGTTACATGTTGCTCATAAGCCCTAATTTGTGCCTTCACTTGTATCCATCTCTCATATGCTGTCATTTAAGAACTTGCCATGACATTTTGTGCATCCACATGATTCATAAGACATATTAGGACATATTAGAATCATGTTTGATCATTGCATCATTCATTTGCCATGTTGTGCATTCATTTCATTACATGAACTTTCATGAACTCTTTATGGTTCAAAGCATGCTTCATTTGCATCCTCATCCTTGTATGATCATCCACAACTCTTGCCATGTGCTTGCATCATCTCTTAGCATCATCTCTTAGCATCATCTCTTGCCATGTGCTTGCATCATCTCTTAGCATCATCTAAGGTGAAGGACGATCACCGGGCAAGGTACGGTTGCCAAAAGTATCGCGACATAGGACGAATGCCGGATGAAAAAGTCGACGATGGGTACGGCCATCGGATAAGCATGATGAAGGACGATCATCAAGAGGTGAAGGACGATCACCTAGCAGGGTACGGCTGCTCTCAGGGTTTATCATGACATAGGACGAATGTCAGATAACAAGATCAACGATGGGGACGGCCATCGGATAAAATGATGAAGGACGATCATCAGGAGGTGAAGGACGATCACCTAGCAGGGGACGTCTGCTAAAAATATCACGACATAGGACGAATTTCGGATAGAAAAGGGGTTCTAATGAAATAGAGGCTCCGCTGGGGAAAGGATGAGGGACGGTCATCCAATGGTGAAGGACGATCACCTGGCAGGGTACGGCTGCCGAAAGGTATCATGACATAGGACGAATGTCAGATAGAAAAGAAGTTTTGCTTTGCTGGCGACCTACTGGGGAATAGTAAACACGGACGAGTGTTTACATCCAAGAAATAAAAGGTATAAGTGTTTTGACGTTGTGTATAGATTAAAGATGCGGACGAGCATCCCTAAGACCATGATACGGACGAGTATCAGTAGAAACAAACACTGACGCAAGTTCTGAGATGATGATACGGACGAGTACCAACTGGTTAACAAAGAACACGGACGAGTGTTGATTCTGAAGGGACTCTTTTAGGGAATAGTAGACACAGACGAGTGTCTAAAATCAAGGAGACATAAGTGTTTGACACGTGTATGGATTAGAGATGCGGACGAGCATCCCTAAGACTATGATACAGACGAGTATCAGGTAGAAACAAACGCTTGACACATGTTCTGAGATGGTGATACGGACGAGTACCAACTGGTTAACAAAGAACAAGGATGAGTGTCGAATCTAAAGGGATTAGTGGTGTATACAAGATACGGACGAGTATCTGTATGAGTGAAACAGGAGTAACAAGTATGAGTGGTGTACAGGCGAGTGCTTAACTTTGCTGGGGAGTGTGACACGGACGAGTGTCAGAGAAGGTGTATTATAAATAAGTGTATGGTTTACAAAGTGTTTAGGTAGCTACGTTGGGGAAGGTGACACGGACGGGTGTCAGGGAATCTGTATAGGTATATGTATCTGTGAGTGCAAAGAGGACGCTTTGGCTTTCTACTGGGGATATGACACAGACGGGTGTCGGGAAGTATCTGTAATGTATAAGTGTTTGTTTGTAAAGAAAGTTCGGGCGACTTTACTGGGGAATGATGACGCGGACGAGTGCCAAAAGGAGCGTGCATTTGTATTTATGAGTGTAAGGCAAATGCCTGGGCTTCCTGCCGGGGAATCTAAAGAGTTTTCTGTATATCTTTGATGAATTGTCGAAATTTACAAGTGTTTGATTCAGACCATGGCTTATGATTATGCAATATGTTTGATTTTTTCCGTAATGCTCCGTATTAGACGGAATGCTACGCTCTGTGGGGAGAATATGATGTGAATGCCATGATTATGCAAAGGTAAAGATTCGGGATTCGGATCCCGTTACTGAGGAGATCTCTGACTGATCTGCTTGAAGTGGACATCCCAGCTGGGGATGAGATCATTGGTAGATCTGACATATGGGACTCTTCTTGGGGATATAGGTCACTGATAGACCTATCTTTGGCAATGAGGGACCCAGTTGGGGGTTGTAGAAGCTTTCTTCACTCTGTTGTGGGGTCCTCAGGCGTTGCTCTTTTGGATAGAGACTGAAGCTCTGTGGGGAGATGGTTCCCTGGCCTTTGTGCTTGATTGAGGAAGAATGATGACAAACAACTCAGCTGGGGAGAAAGCACCTCTGGTGCTAATCGGGAGATAGACTGAGTAGATAATGATTAGGCATCTTGCTGGGGAGAAGCCTTCATGCCCCATGTTATGCTTTGAATACCTGCAATCCCGAAAAGATAGAGAAACGCACAAGTAATCCTGAGGTATCCCTTACCGGATTCCATCATAGGGGTTAGACATTCCCGGGAGTAAGTATATTTCCTGTAAGCACGTATTTTTTAGGAGAGAAACATCTGTATTCATGCAATCAGTATCTTAGAGACATCGGACATTCTTGCAAATGAAAATAAAATGTACGAGACGAAATGTGACTGAAAATCTGATTTTATTAATTCATGTGCCCTGAATCGGCAAGATACAGTCAAGGAAACAAATCCCCTAAAATGAGGATATTGTTACAGATTGAGAAATAAAAGGTATTGGCAATGTTGATGACGCTTCAAGGAGCTTCCCTTGGCTATGACTCGTATGACATTTGACGCTCTTCGCGTTTTGCTTTCTGAAGAAGGATGATTCTGAAAGAAGCTTGATCCTTTTGAAGCTTACCAAGTTGTGAGTGATACAGACGAATTCAGAGTACAGTTGTTCGCTTATTCCCTTATTTTGCATGGATCGCCCTTTCGGGTTTTCAATCCATAGGGATACCCCTTTTTGCCTGAGCTATCCAATGCGGCTTTTCAGCTCAGCGGGTGTACATTCTTTTGTTTATTTTCCCTTATTTTTGCCCGAGTCTTTTATTCTGTTTTTGACTCGCCGGGATGCCCTATTCTTGCCTGGACTTACATTCTGTTTTTATGTCCAGCGGGTCATTTTCATGCGAAGTATTTTTTAACTGCATCTGAATTCACAGGGGACGGGAAGTCTTCACCATCCATAGTACTGAGCATGAGTGCTCCACCGGAGAAAACTTTCTTTACTACGAATGGCCCTTCATAGTTTGGAGTCCACTTGCCCCTGTGGTCTGTATGAGGAGGAAGGAGTCTTTTCAACACAAGATCTCCTACTTTGTACTCTCGGAGCCTGACTTTCTGATCGAAGGCTTTCTTCATTCTTTTCTGATACAGCTGCCCATGACAGATTGCAGCCAATCTCTTTTCTTCAATCAGACTCAGTTGTTCATATCGGGACCGGACCCACTCTGCTTCTTTCAGCTTAACATCCATTAGTACCCGTAAGGAGGGTAATTCAACTTCAACAGGTAGGACTGCCTCCATACCATACACAAGTTGATACGGTGTTGCCCCAGTGGATGTCCTGATTGACGTACGATACCCATGCAAGGCAAATGGTAGCATTTCATGCCAGTCTTTGTAGGTAACCACCATCTTCTGCACAATCTTCTTGATATTCTTATTAGCTGCCTCAACAGCGCCATTCATCTTTGGCATGTAAGGAGAAGAATTGTGGTGTTGGATCTTGAAGTCCCGGCACAGTTCTGCCATCATTTTGTTGTTCAAGTTGGAACCATTGTCAGTAATGATTCGCTCGGGAACTCCATACCGACAAATGATGTCTCTCTTCAGAAATCGGGCTACCACTTGCCTTGTAACATTTGCATATGAAGCTGCTTCAACCCACTTGGTGAAATAGTCAATGGCAACCAGGATGAATCTGTGGCCGTTTGAAGCAGTCGGTTCAATCTTGCCGATCATGTCAATACCCCACATGGCAAAGGGCCAGGGTGAAGACATCACATTCAGAGGATTCGGAGGCACATGCACTTTATCCGCATAAATCTGGCATTTATGGCACTTTCTGGCATAGGAACAACAGTCGGCATCCATTGTGATCCAGTAATAACCTGATCTTAGCAACTTCTTGGCCATGGCATGCCCTCCTGCATGGGTACCATAGGATCCTTCATGCACCCCATGCATTAACAAGTCTGCTTCTGTTCTATCAACGCATCTGAGGAGTACCATATCAAAGTTTCTCTTGTACAAGGAACCGTCAGTATTCAAGAAGAAACTACCAGCAAGCCTTCTCAATGTCTTCTTATCATTGGAAGATGCCCCAGGTGGGTATGTTTGATCCTCCAAGAAGCATTTAATATCATGGAACCAAGGCTTATCATCTTTGACAATGTCTGCTGCAAATACATATGCTGGTATGTCAAGTCTGGACACTGAAATCCGAGGTACAAAGTTGGCAGTTTGAACTTTGATCATGGATTAAATGGTAGCCAGGGCATCTGCAAATTGATTTTCGTCTCGAGGGATATACTCAAGCTTGACTGTTGTAAAGAAAGTCAATAACCTCCTTGTATAATCCCTGTAAGGTATCAGATGATCCTGGTGTGTGTACCATTTGTCGTTGGTTTGATTGATTACCAAAGCCGAATCTCCGAACACAGTCAAAGTTTTGATCCTGAGGTCAATAGCTTCCTCAAGACCCATAATGCAAGCTTCGTATTCAGCTTCGTTGTTAGTGCAGTTGAAGATGAGCTTAGCCGAGAAAGGCATGTGAACTCCCTTAGGTGTAATGAGTACTGCACCAACACCACGACCGTTCATGTTAACAGCCCCATCAAACATCATAGTCCATTCTTCTTCTGGGTCAGGCCCTTCGGTGTGAACAGGCTCTTCATGATCTTTTGCTTTTATGAACATGATGTCTTCATCAGGGAAGTCAAATCTCATGGGCTGGTAATCATCAATGGGTTGCTCAGCAAGATAATCAGACAATACACTGCCCTTGATGGCTTTCTGATATGTGTACTGAAAGTCATATTCCGTGAGGATCATTTGCCATCTTGCAACCCGTCCGGTAAGTGTTGGCTTCTCAAATATGTACTTAACTGGGTCCATTTTTGAGATCAACAAGGTAGTGTGGGTCAACATATACTGCCTCAGTCGGCGAGCAGCCCACGCTAAAGCACAACAAGTTTTCTCGAGCAGTGAATAACGTTGTTCACAGTCGGTAAACTTTTTGCTTAGGTAGTATATTGCATACTCTTTTCGACCAGACTCGTCATGCTGGCCCAGCACACACCCCATTGACTCTTCTAATACTGTCAAGTACATGATTAGAGGTCTTCCTTCAACTGGAGGCATAAGGATTGGAGGCTCTTGTAAGTATTCCTTGATCTTGTCAAAAGCCCTATGGCAGTCTTCGTTCCACCTGACCGTTTGTTCTTTCCTTAACAACTTGAACAAAGGCTCACAGGTTGCCGTAAGGTGAGATATGAACCGCGAAATGTAGTTCAATCTACCTAAAAACCCCCGAACTTCTTTTTTTGACTTTGGTGTAGGCATTTCTTGAATGGCTTTGACTTTATCAGGGTCAACTTCAATCCCTTTCTCACTTACAATAAATCCCAGCAACTTACCAGATCTCACCCCGAATGTGCACTTGTTGGGGTTTAACTTCAGTTGGTACTTCCTCAGATGCTTGAATAACTTCAACAGATTTACCAGGTGGTCTTCTTCTGTGAGGGACTTGGAAATCATGTCATCCACATAACATTCAATTTCTTTATGGATCATGTCATGGAATAATGTTACCATAGCCCGTTGATAAGTTGCACCAGCATTCTTCAGTCTGAATGGCATCACCTTGTAACAGAACGTGCCCCAGGGTGTGATAAAAGTTGTCTTCTCCATGTCTTCAGGTGACATCTTGATCTGATTGTATCCTGAAAATCCGTCCATGAAGGAGAATACCGAGAACTGAGCCGTATTATCAACCAATACGTCAATGTGAGGTAAAGGGAAGTCATCTTTCGGGCTGGCTCTGTTCAGATCCCGGTAGTCCACACACATTCTCACTTTGCCGTCTTTCTTAGGCACAGGTACAATATTAGCAACCCACGGAGGATAGCTAGTCACAGCAAGGAACCCGGCGTCCCACTGCTTTTGTACCTCTTCTTTGATCTTCATTGCCATGTCTAGGCGAGTACGGCGCAATTTTTGCTTTACTGGCGGGCAGTCTTCTTTTAAAGGCAGCTTGTGCATGACAATATCGGTGTCCAAACCTGGCATATCCTGATAAGACCAAGCAAACACATCCACATATTCACGAAGCATATCAATCAGTTGTTCTTTCACTGAGTCTTGTAAGCAGGCCCCGATCTTAACCTCTTTTACATCTTCTTCCGTACCAAGATTAACCGTTTCGACCTCCTCCTGATGAGGAGTGATAACCTTCTCCTCTTGCCTTAACAACCTGGCTAGCTCTTCAGGAAGCTCATAATCTTCTTCAACCCCTTCATCAGCTTGATTGATTGGATTGTCAAAGTCATACAGAGTCATAGCTGTGCTGTTGTCGGTGCAGTCTGAAAGGCACTCTCTGCAAGGGTTTAGATTATTCATTTTAGTGATCGATTTTAATCTTGTTTAGAAAAAGTGAAGTAAAGTTATCATTTTGGAAAACATTGCCATTTTATTTTTGTACAAAAAGAAAAATGAAAAACAGTGAGCGGAAAAGAAAAAAAAGACTCATTTTCAAAAGATGTCCGATATTCATTGATTAATCTGTTTGCACAAAATTACAAGATGGCCCAATTACAAAATGAGTCTTGACATCTTGGGCAAGATGCAAGACTTGATGCATGCTTAAAATATATATGAAATAATAATTACTCTGCAGGAGTAACCCTTATAATTTCCTGGGAAGACCAGTTTGAGACGCGGCTCCCCGGGATCCTCGGACGTATCCAGCTCTCCAGGTTGCGTTCATCTTCCGACTTATCTTCCAAGTTGTTCACTGCATCTGGGGTGAGCATCCCCCCGCTGACAAAATTGGGCTTCTTAGCAACCTCTGATTGATCTTGTTGAGTTGGTTTGTAACCCAACCCAAATTTGTCCTCCTTCTTCTCCACAGGCAACAGCTTGCCCCAGCCTTGGGCAGTCCCCTCTTCAACAACCTTCCTGGCTTGCTGATAAGACGTCATGGAGGTTCCCAGTACAGCAGATGCTTCATTTATATTCAGGGCCTCAAACCCTTGGCTCATGGTTTCGTGGATTTCTCCATCCATCTCAATATACTTGTACGTAGCCAGATGGCTAACAAAGATGTCCTCTTCACCACAGATGGTGATGATCTGGCCTTCCCACTCGAATTTCAGCTTCTGGTGAAGGGTAGACGTTGTAAACACCCCAAATTTGCCCTCACCCATTCACACCATGGCTTGTGATCATTTCATATGCATAAACACAATCATAACATCTCATATCTCAATTTTGAGTCATTGCATTGCTTCTAAGTCATCTGCACCTAGGGTTTATGATCTAAGCAATCCAGGAGCCTTTTGAGCCACTCCAAGGGCCATCAATCACTTCAAAGGGATCCATGAGTGTTCTTATATCATATTGCATCCTCTCAAAGTCAAAAATGCCAAAGAATCACAGGAACTGGGATTGGCAGGGAAGCAGAGCCAAGTTTGACTGCACAGTTGACCTAAAATTAGGGTTTTGGTTTCAGAGGCCATAACTCCAATTTTTTTGGTCATTCTTGTTTCCATTGGTCTCTATATGGTATAGGGAGTATGCATATCAATTTTCATGAAGAAATTCCATGGGTAAGTCATCTGATCAAGAGTTGACTTTCTGGACAAGTCAGTGTAAAATCAGGGCATCTGAGGCCCCCAATGACCCAACCAAGGGGTGATCTTCATCATTTTGAGTGTACTTGATCTTTATTTGATCATAGAAGAAGGTTGAAGTTCACAAAATTCAAGAATTACAAGTTTTTGCAAAGTTGACTTTTTAGGGCATGGTTGACTTTTAAGGAATTTGTCATTTTAGGCAATTTTTCAACCCTTACTTTTTGATCCAAAGCTTTCAAAGCAAAAGCTTTCAAAGCAAGAACATCACCTTTCCATTTTTCACTCTCAAAGCAAAAGCTTTCGAATCTCATTGCACAGGCCACAAACACTTGAACAAACTTCACAAACCTTCTCCATTCATCACCCTGATCATAAAGAACCCTTCACCTTTGCCTGAAACAGCCTGAATCACAAACACCATTTTCACCTGAGCTTGAGCAGAAGCTGTTCAAACTCCTTAACCAGCCAGCATAAACTTCTTCTAAGCATCCAAACATCATTAGGGGGTCATAAGGAGTGGTTTGCATCAAAGGAAGGAGTCAGAAAGTTGTAAGATTGAAAGCTTCGAAACTCAGGTAGCTCAAGAACATTTTTTCCAGAAATCATTTTTTAAGTTCTAAAGTTGTTCTTCATGATTCACTGATTGCTCTGATGTCTTTAGTTTTGAAAATGGTGGAAAAATAAGGATGTAATCGTGTTCTGAAACTCCCTGACCTAAAAAATATTTTGTTCGATTCATGAGTTTGAGGAAATATAAATGAGTTCTAGCTTGGGGTTTTGATCCAGGGGAGTGTGGGAATCATTTCTGTGTTCTTAGATTTCGTTTTAGTTGTGTTTTGAGGATTTTAGGATTTTTCAGGTGGGGTTCCCACCGGAGAAGACGACCGGAGGTCTTCTCCGGCCACCTGAAAATCATTAGGGTTTAATCAGATCATTAATGGGTATTTGAATCTGGAGCGTTGGATGCGTTGAAAAGGTTGACTTGCCGCGCGTGTGTGTGGCTGAGATTCATCATTAAGCCCTAACCTCATTTAATTAATTCATAAATCAGGATTAACCAAGTTTGAATATAGACCACTAGATCTGGCGCGCAGTCAATGGCCTCATTCCCAGATTCAATCTCAGCCCTCCATTCAGTTGACTTCCATTTATTTTGATTTTAATTTCATTTTTTCTCATTTAATTTGTACAATTTATTTTAAATAGAAAAAACCATTTAAAAATTATGAAACTTTTTGTCAAGAGTTTCATTAATTTTTAAAACACAAAAATATTTTTATTTTCATTTTTAGCATTAAAAAAGTATTTTTAAATATTTAAAAGTTTATTATTAGTTGATTAATGAAAATTAATTTATTAAAAATACTTTTAGGTATTTAAAAATCACCAAAAAATTCATGAAATGTTCTAAGACATTTAGAAACATTGTCCAACCTTCAAACCAAATTTATTTTTTGATCTTGATGCATTTTGAGAATTTTTCATTGAATTAAAATCATTTTTATGCATTAATTTGATCCAAAGTTCCAAAAATCATTTCTGTCTATCCATGAAGAGTTGGACATTGATTCTTTTTGCATTGCATTGTGTTTAGCATGTAGTTTGTGAGATTAAATGGCCATGATTTGATCTTTCATTTTCAATTTGTTTTGTAATTTTCTTGTTTGGGAACCCTAAAACCCTAGAAATCTTAAGAAAACCATAACTTGAAATTGGTTAAGAGTTGAGACCTCTCCTTTGGGCAGTGGGTTAGTATAGGTTTAGGGGTCCTTTGAGTGCATTTTCAATTTTTTATATTGTTATTTGCTTCTGGTTTTGGTTTTTGTTTGTTGCATTGATCATAAACCCTAATTTGGGCTTCCATATGCATCCATCTTGCATTCTCTTGCATAACATGACTTGCCATGACATTTCAAGCATCCATTTGATTCATTTGACATCATAAGACATATTGAAAGCATGTTTGATCATTGCATCATGTATTTGTCATGTTGTATGCCATATGCACTTCATAACCTTTCATGTATGTTCATGTGTTTTAACTTGTTCCATTTGCATTCATGAACTTGTATGATCATTTCCATGTGCTGCCTCATGTTTGTAGCATCACATAGCATCATTAGCATCATGTAAATGCTTCTGGTTTTGTTTCTCATCATGTCATTTCACCTCATTTTGCATTGCATTGCATTTACTTTTCTAACCTTTCAGGTGGTAAGTGACTTGGAGAAGTGAATTTGCCTTCACTTCTCATAACTTTCTTCTCATCACTCTCTTGCATCCATGCTGCATTTTTATATGTGTTTGGGTTTGAGCTTGCTCATTCTTCTTCTTCCCACTTTCTTTCTTCAAGTGACTTGACTTCTTGAATGAAGCAAGTTGCTTTGCTTCTCTTGATCCTTTCATCTGCTTCCTGGTGGTTCCATTGAAGACTTCTCTTCAAAACCTCACAAACCTTAGGAACAACCAAGCATGACAATGATTAGGGTTTTGATTAGTCTCCCCTCTTAGTTTTACCTTTGTGTCTCTTTTGAGTCTTCTCTTCTCATCTCATAATCTTGGACTAAACCCTAAAGGCTTTAAGGCTTTGTGATTAAGCTTATGCATGCATCCTTCTCTTAGGATGGAGTGCATAACTTTAATCCTAAGTGTTAAACCCTTAATGTGTTTAAATCCTTTAATCAATCCATTTAATAATCATCAAGACATCAAGCTTGTAACTTGGGCCTTGCATTAGGGTTCTAATTCTTCCTTAATTGGTTAAGAAGGACTAACCCTAGTGTTAATGGACAAGTCCCCCTCAAGTTGTCTTACAAACCCTAAAAATCACTTCATCATCATATCATTAAATAAAATCCACTTAATAAAGGCTTGTTTTGTCATGAGTTTAATCCCTAATCATGGATTAAGTTGAGGAGCTTTCCTCAGCTTAAACATTCTCATCTATTATCCTTCTATTAGGATGGTGTAATGAGTCTGTTTAATCCCTGATTATGGCTTAATTTCATTACTTAACACTAAACAAAAAAACAACAAAAACATCTAAATAATCACAAGTAGATTAATGATCTTAATCCTACACCAAGGTGATTAAGTGTGAGAATCTGACTTCACACTTAAGGTATTCTCATTACCCCTAATCAGAGGGAATATGTAATGAGTTTACTAAATCCATTGGTTTAGACTTATGCTCATTAACTTATGACAAAATCCAAAAACAATAAAAGAATGAAAATACAAAAACAAACAATAATCATCTCATTCACTCATAAACGAGAACTTGCTTCTTCCGTCTAATGCAAGACAGTTCGCACCTGAGCCAGACAGGTCATACACTTGAGCATAGACAAGTAAGCAGTTCACAAGTCAATTCACCTTTCAGTCTCTTTGGGTCGAACTACGGTGTTCTGACTTCCTCATTGCACGAGAGGATACGTAGGCATAACTTAACAGTTATCGAACAAAAGTCTCTGTATATTCCCCCTTTTCCAGCTTTATTCTTTAAGCCTCATAATCTTGAGCATTTCACCTCTTTCTCTTTTACACTGACACATCATTTATACACTTTACACTTCACTCCTCTTACACTGACACCTGTACATCCTTTTCCAGCTCTTTTATACACAGATTGCACTGACACTACCCCTTTAAAACACAAATCTTTTAAGCGTGGATCCCGTCGAGTACGACGGACAATCTGGGTGCTAATACCTTCCCAGGTTGTAACCAACCCCCTTTCTCAGTCTCTCTGGTTCGCAACCGTCTTATCCATCTTTTTCTAGGTCTATGCAGCATTACCTTTCCTCCGGGATAAAAATGCCTAGCTGGCGACTCTATTCATCTCCAGTGAGTTCACGACTGTGTGTTCTCATTGTTCTTTTCGCCGACCGTTCGCGCTTATACCGGGATGCAAATCTTTGGGAGCGACAGCTTGGCGACTCTGCTGGGGACCCTTATACTGCAACCAGGGCTTCTGGTTCTTTTTGTGGGTTCCTCCTAGCGCTTGATTGATTTGTGTTTATTGGGGTGTTATGTGCTTATTTGTGTTTGTATATGTTTTATTTTTGCTTTATGTATAGTTTGTTTTATTACTTTCTTTACTGCTTTACATATATCATACTGTCATGTTGTCTGGCTGGATCTGGTTTTGCTTTGGTGGGTGGGTGTTCCATTGAGAGTTAAGGTCCTATACCTGGGACCTGAGTGACACCTAGGCTAGAGTGGTTCATATTCTTTCCCATTCCATCTCGGTCTGGTGCGGGAATATGAAACACGGTTCAGATATGGGTTTCTTCTTGAGAACTATGTGTTGCAGATTTCCTGCAATACTAGGGCTATCTGGGAAGCCTGCTAAGTCTGGATGACCTTTTAGTAATGACCTTCAGAAACTGGGGTGAATTAGAGGAGGAACTTTTATGGTTATTGTAAACACTGTACCTCCGGGTTAGAAGTGTTTACACTTCTCATAACTGATCCAAGTCTGAGGATCCTTGTTTTAGAACACCACCTGTGAGGGGGTTGGGCTGTTTACAGGTTTGCAGGTACCCTTGACCTCAGCATACCCTGTTACTTTGATTTGATTAAGAATACTCCATGTTGGAACAGTTCTTGTGATTCTAAACCCTGGACATGTGGCTCTTTATTTGAGCCCCCCACCTTGGTTACTGGATTTATAGACCTCCATCTGGAATTCTTGAACCTACTTGGACCTATATCATAGCACTTGATCAGATCCAGCTCAGTCACAAACCCTTGCATATCATTTGCATACATAATCATTGCATCATATTGACATTTGCTTATTTGTGTTTCAGGGTATCCATCTTCATCTGATTTTGGTTTTGACCCCATCTTCAGTATTAACCCATCTTCATCAGCATCTGCTTCAGCTATCAATCATCTACTTCAGTCACCTGCACCAGCCATTCAGTGGCCCATTCTTCAGTGTTATCATCAGCACCTGTCTCTACTCATCTTCAACATCATGGCTCCTAAAAAGAGCAACATCACCTACCACTTCTTCCAGCCAGGGCTAGCTGACATCAGGAGGATTCAGACCCTGATCACTCCAGATCACATACCATTGTTCAGGGAACACTATGGGGATATACTTGATATGGTTATGGATCTGGACCCTTCACAGAGAAGCCTGATCCACACTTGCCTTCAATTTTATGATCCCCCACTGAGATGTTTCACTTTTCAGGACTTTCAGCTGGGCCCTCTATTAGAAGAATACTCAGCATTGGTTGGTATACCTATCAGGGGTGGAATCCCTTTCAACCCTGAGATGGTCTTTCCTGGTAATGAAGAAGTAGCAAAGGGTTTGTACCTGGAACCTGTTCTGATTGAGCAGCATATGACTTCTAAGGCTGGAATCCCTGGTTTCCATCTGGATTTCTTAATCTCTCAAGCTACCCTGAAAGCTTCTTTAGGAGAGTGGAAAGCTGTCTGTGCTTTATTGGCCCTGAGCATATATGGAATTGTATTGTTTGCAGACGAGCCTCGATTCATTAGCAAGAATGCAATCCATCTTTTCATCCTGAAGAACCCAGTGCCCACTTTATTGGGGGATCTCTATTACTCAGTGCATCAGAGGAATGAAAAGCAGAGGGGAAGATTAGTGAGGTGCTGTGCTCCATTGTTCCACACTTGGCTTCTCAAGCATCTACCCAGGACAGATGCATTTTTGAATCCTCATCAGGAGAGAAACTGGGCTAGAAGACTCACTGCTCTAACTTCAGCTGATATTAGGTGGTGCACTCAAAGCACAAAAGGCAGGGATATCATCACCAGCTGTGGGCATTTTCCCAATGTGCCCCTGATAGGAGTTAAGGGTAGCATTAATTACAACCCTCTGCTGTTCAGAAGACAACTGGGCTATGCATTGGTCCACACTCCTAAGGCACAAGACTTGGCTGAAACTCTTTACTGTGAGAACAAGCCTAATCTGGCTATTGTTAGGCAGGCAGCCTGGGCCTGGGACAATGTTCAAACTAAGGGAGTAACCATTCTGGGGAAGTGCAACAATGTAGCATCAGCACAGTACCATGAGTGGTCCCATGCCAGGGCTCAATTCTCTGGAATGCCCTTTACCATGGAGGATATGCCTGGATCATCCTCAGCACCACCCCCTGCCACTGTCAGTCTGGAGGAGTTTGAGGGCTTGAAAGAAAGAAATGAGAAGTTGACTCAGGCTTTGCAGAAGACCCTCCGAGAGAGGAGTGATGGTAGGTTGGACATTGAGAGGCTGGAAAAGTTGAGAGTAGAGCATCTGGCTAAAATTGAGAAGTCTGAGGATTATATCAAGAAATCTAGGGCTGGAGAACAAATCCTGAAGAATGCTTGCAAAGAAGCCCAATTCCAGAAGGCCAGGAATGACTTGTATCTGAAGGAGAGTCAAGCTAGGTGGGTCAGGATCACCGAAGCTCGTACTCTGGAAGATAAGAGGGTCCAAGACAAGATAGAGCAGCTGGAAGCTAATGCAAAAGAGCAGCAAGAAGCCCTGGCAGCAGCCCAGAGGGAGATATCAGAGCTGAAGATCAGAGCTGGAGTGAAGAGGTCAAAGGACCAAAGTCAACACAAGAAGCTAACTGCAGCTGTCACTACCCGGAACCTCCTTATCAGGAACCTCACGGAGCATCCGGCTGATCCTGTGACCGAAGCACTTCTCAAAGAAGTTCGGGAGGATGAGTTTGGTCTTGGTGTTTGATCATTTGTTTGTTGTTGCTTTCATTCCATGTACTTTTGTTTTCCTGTAATATATTTTGACCCCTCAGAGGGCTTGTATTTGTAAACAAACTATGTACCACTTGCCTTTTGTAATATATGTATCGGTTTGTTCCATCCGAGTTTACTTCAAAAGCAACATCAACAGCATCTTCAAGGGTCTGGAAGGGTCAAAACTGAATGCCAAGCCGGATACTTTGAAAACAAATAAGCATACTGCATTGCATGCTAACCCTTTTGTTTGTTTTGTAGGTTTTTGTTTTATTGTTGCTAACTCTGTCGTGATGTTCAGGAACTATTGCTCGACGCCGGGTATTTCCCCTCAACCGTCCGCACCGTTATCCAACCCGTAACAACCTTCCGGGCATACAAATGGATCAGGTACAGCAGGACCTTGCAGAGGTTAGAAATCAAATGGCAAACGAGAGATTGGAAATGAGAACGCAGATGACTCAGTTTATGGAAGTGATGAACAACATGGCTCAGAGCCAGGAAAGATTGAGGGCCATGGTGGAGAGGCAAAATCAAGAAGATCCACATATAGGGACTGCCGGCACCAGCAACAATGAAAGGGTCCAGCCTCATGTTAACCCCCCTGTATTTGGCCCCCATCTTCATCCGGAGGTCAATATTCCCGCGAATGTTCAAGGGACTGCCACTGCAGGCAGAGTACTGCAAGAAGACCCCCAAGAGGATCAGTTTACAGTAATGGGTGCTGGGGAGGAAGCTTATGATAGAAGGCTGGATGAGATAGCTGAGAAATTGAGGTCCTTAGAGTCTCAAAATTCTTTGGGTTTCGATGTCATGGACATGGGCTTGGTAGACGGGGTCAGGATTCCCCATAAGTTCAAGCCTCCTTGTTTTGAAAAATACAACGGGACTTCGTGCCCCCGGACTCATTTACAATCATTTCTGGGAAGGATGAAGGCCTATACTATGGATGAGAAGCTCTGGATGTTCTATTTTGAAGATAGCTTGACGGGAGCTTCAAGAGAATGGTACTCTCATCTGACAAGAGCAACTATCAGGTGTTGGAAGGACCTGGCAGAGGCCTTCATCAGACAGTATCAGTACAACTTAGACATGGCACCCAACAGGACCCTCCTAATGGGAATGTCACAGTCGTCAAGAGAAAGTTTCCGAGAATATGCCCAGAGATGGAGGCAATTGGCTGCTGCTGTTCAGCCACCTATGTCTGAGAGGGAAATGGCAGATATGTTTATGAACACCCTCCAGGGAACATATATTGACAGGCTGGCGGCTTTCTCTTCCACTAGCTTTGCAGATGTTGTCATAGCTGGGGAGAGAATTGAGAGCCTGTTGAAGATGGGCAAGATTTCTGACAATGGTGCCAGCTCGTCCAGTAGTACAAGAAAGCCTTTTGCGGGCCCAAGAAGAACTGGCGAGACCAACGCCATCCACACCAACAGGGGCAGGCCCCAATATGTCCATAGATCTGTGGCAGCAGTCACCATTCCCGCTCCAGCTCATCCTCAACCAGTTTATCAACCTCCACAACAAAACTATCAGCAGCAACCTCAGTACCATCAACAAGCTCAGTATCCTCCGAGAAACTACAACAACGCCAACAACAACAACCAGCAAAGGCCATTCCAACAGAGGCCATCTCAAGTTAATAGGGTGATCGATCCGATCCCTATTCCATATGCTACGTTGCTGCCACAACTCTTGAAACTCAACCTAGTTGAGCTAAGGACATTGGCACCTCCAGATCCCAATAGTCTACCCAGAAACTATGATTCCAACGCCAGATGTGCTTTTCATTCAAATGCACCTGGCCACAGTACAGAAAAGTGCAGAGCCTTGCACATGAAGGTACAAGACCTAGTAGACTCAAAAGCTCTAAACTTCGCACCACCACCCAATGTCAATAAGAACCCCATGCCGAACCACGGTGGTCCCAGAATCAACGCTATTGAAGAAGACAAGCCGTCTTATTTAATAACCAGTGTGGGTCAGATCCGGACACTGTTGGTAGAAATCAAGGCTCAACTCCTCGAATGTCAAATCTTCCCGGGGTGTGAGTTAGGGTGTGCTTACTGCAATATTTCAGTAAATGGGTGTGATAACTTGAGGAATGGCATAGATGGTCTCATTCAGAGTGGCCAACTTCAGATTACAACATCGTTTCCAACAAATCCAGCAATCTTACCAGCAACAGTTCCAGCAACTCCTACAACTGCAACAACCATTGTTCCTGACAATTCTTCAGCTTCATCAACAAGTATTTCATCTGTCGTTTCAACTAATCAGATATCAACAAATGTTCCTTCTACAACTCCAGCACCACTCCATTTTGAAACTCCTACAACAACAGCATCCATCCTTCCGACGATGTCTCCTACAACATCAGCAACAAATCATGAAGATGTCTCAACCGTTACAATCTATTATGATCCAGAAAACAACTCCGCATACAACTCACAAAGTGCTGCTCTCGTCAGAGCACCAGTCACGATATATTACAATCCACAGACTATCACAATTCCTTCCGCAGCTACAACCAGTCCAGTCACTATCACGGTGCCTGGACCAGTACCTTATGAAAGCAGTAATGCCATCCCCTGGCATTACGGCTCTGACCTGTACTGTGAAGGACAAAAAATTACTTTTGAATCATCAACCCCTGCACCACAAATAGACAATGTGGGAGGAGGCAGAGGCTTCACTCGAAGCGGACGTCTCTTTGCTCCACAAATTCAGAGACCCACTGCCGAAGCAGAAGCTGCTGCCAAGGCAAAAGGGAAAAGCTTGGTGCAGGAAGAGCAGACTGTTAAAGAAGCCTTGAGAACACCCTTTGATCAAGAGGTTGATGAGTTCATGCGAATCATCAAGAAAAGTGATTACAAAATAGTGGATCAGCTTCATCAAACGCCTTCCAAGATCTCAATCCTATCATTGCTTATGTGCTCCGAAGCCCATCGGAATGCACTACTCAAAGTCTTGCACGCAGCTTACGTGCCTGAAGAGATCACTGTCAATCAGTTGGAAGATGTAGTTGGAAATGTTAATGCTAGTCATGGACTAGGGTTCACCAACACTGATTTGACAACGGAAGGCCGCAACCATAACAAAGCCTTGCACATAACCATGGAATGTAAAGGAGCTGTCCTTTCCCATGTGCTGGTAGACACGGGGTCATCCCTCAATGTCTTACCTAAAAAGGCCCTGGTGAAGCTAGAATATGACGGATTGGCGTTAAGACCCAGCAACCTGGTGGTGAGAGCCTTTGATGGTTCTAAGAGATCGGTTATGGGAGAGATTGAGTTGCCCATAAAGATTGGCCCGCAAACTTTCAAAACGACCTTCTACGTGATGGATATACAGCCTGCCTACAGCTGTCTATTGGGTAGGCCATGGATTCACGCCGCTGGCGCCGTGACCTCAACCCTTCACCAGAAGTTAAAATTCGAGTGGGAGGGTCAAATCGTTACAATATGTGGAGAGGAGGATATTTTTGTCAGCCACCTGGCTACTTATAAATACATTGAGATGGATGGGGAGATCCATGAAACAATGAGTCAGGGGTTCGAGGCCTTGAACGTGAATGAAACATCTGTTGTACCTGGAACTTCAATGACATCATACCAACAAGCCCGGAAGGTTGTTGAGGAAGGAACTGCCCAAGGCTGGGGCAAATTGTTACCGGTGGAGAAGAAAGAGGATAGATTTGGGTTGGGTTACAAACCCACTCAACAAGATCAAGCAGAGGCTGCGAAAGAGCCCAACTTTGTGAGTGGGGGGATGCTCACCCCTGATGCTGTCAACAATGTGGAAGACGAGCTGGAAGAAGAATGCAACCTGGAAAGCTGGATTCGTCCAAGGATCCCGGGGAGCAGTATCTCGAACTGGTCTTCCCAGGAAATTATAAGAGTTACTCATGCAGAGTAATTATTATTTCCTGTATTTTTATAGCATGCATCAAAGTCTTGCATCTTGCCCAAGATGACAAGACTCATTTTGTAATCGGGCCATCTGTACTTTTTGTGCAACAAGATTAATCAATGAAATATCAGACATCTTTTGCAAATGAGTCTTTTTTCTTTTCCGCTCACTGTTTTTCCATTTTTCTTTTTGTACAAAAAAATAAATGGCAGTGTTTTCAAAATGACAACTTTATTTCACTTTTAAAAACAAGATTAAAATCAAATCACTAAAATGAACGAACTGAACCCTTGCAGAGTGTGCCTTCCAGACAGCACCGACAACAGCACGGCTATGACTTCGTATGACTTTGACAATCCAATCAATCAAGCTGATGAAGGGGTTGAAGAGGAATATGAGCTTCCTGAAGATCTAGCCAGGTTGTTAAGACAAGAGGAAAAGGTTATTACTCCTCACCAGGAGGAGGTTGAAACGATCAATCTTGGTACAGATGAAGATGTGAGAGAAGTTAAAATCGGGGCCTGCCTACAAGACTCAGTGAAGAGACAACTGATTGACCTGCTTCAAGAGTATGTGGACGTGTTTGCTTGGTCTTATCAAGATATGCCAGGGTTGGATACCGACATTGTTGTGCACAAGCTGTCTTTGAGAGAAGAATGCCCGCCGGTTAAACAGAAACTGCGCCGTACTCGTCCAGACATGGCAATGAAAATCAAGGAAGAGGTACAAAAGCAATGGGACGCCGGGTTCCTTGCCGTAACTAGCTATCCACCGTGGGTTGCTAACATAGTACCTGTGCCCAAGAAAGACGGCAAAGTAAGAATGTGTGTTGATTACCGGGATCTGAACAGAGTCAGCCCGAAAGATGATTTCCCTTTACCTCACATCGATGTATTGGTTGATAATACGGCTCAGTTTTCGGTATTCTCCTTGATGGATGGATTTTCAGGATACAATCAGATTAAAATGTCACCTGAAGACATGGAGAAGACAACTTTCATCACGCCTTGGGGCACGTTCTGTTACAAGGTAATGCCATTTGGACTCAAGAATGCCGGTGCGACATATCAACGGGCTATGGTGACATTATTCCACGATATGATCCATAAAGAAATAGAATGTTACGTGGATGACATGATTGCCAAGTCCCTCACTGAAGAAGATCACCTGGTAAATCTGCTGAAGTTGTTCAAACGTCTGAGGAAGTATCAACTGAAGTTGAACCCCAACAAATGTACATTCGGGGTGAGATCTGGTAAGCTGCTGGGTTTTATTGTGAGCGAGAAAGGGATTGAAGTTGACCCCGATAAAGTCAAAGCCATTCAAGAGATGCCTGCACCGAAGACAGAGAAAGAAGTTCGAGGGTTTCTAGGTAGATTGAACTACATTTCAAGGTTCATATCTCACCTTACAGCAACCTGTGAGCCCTTGTTCAAATTGTTAAGAAAAGAACAGACGGTCAGGTGGAACGACGACTGCCAGAAGGCTTTTGACAAGATCAAGGAATACTTACAAGAGCCTCAAATCCTTATGCCTCCAGTTGAAGGAAGACCTCTGATAATGTACCTGACAGTATTAGAAGAGTCAATGGGGTGTGTGCTGGGCCAGCATGACGAGTCTGGTCGAAAAGAGTATGCAATATACTACCTAAGCAAAAAGTTTACCGACTGTGAACAACGTTATTCACTGCTCGAGAAAACTTGCTGTGCTTTAGCGTGGGCTGCTCGCCGACTGAGACAGTATATCTTGACCCACACTACTTTATTGATCTCAAAGATGGACCCAGTTAAGTACATATTTGAGAAACCAGCTCTTACCGGACGGGTTGCAAGATGGCAAATGATCCTTACAGAATATGACATTCAATACACATCTCAGAAAGCCATCAAGGGCAGTGTATTGTCTGAATATCTTGCTGAGCAACCTATTGACGATTACCAGCCTATGAGATTTGACTTCCCTGATGAAGACATCATGTTCATAAAAGCAAAAGATCACGAAGAGCCTGTTCACACTGAAGGGCCTGACCCGGAAGAAGAATGGACTATGATGTTTGATGGGGCTGTTAATATGAATGGTCGTGGCATTGGTGCAGTACTCATTACACCTAAGGGGGTTCACATGCCTTTCTCGGCAAAACTCACTTTCAACTGCACTAACAACGAAGCTGAATACGAAGCTTGCATTATGGGCCTCGGAAGCCATTGACCTCAGGATCAAGACATTAACTGTATTCGGAGATTCAGCTTTGGTAATCAATCAAACCAATGGCAAATGGTACACCCACCAGGATCATATGATACCTTACAGGGATTATACAAGGAGGTTTTTGACTTTCTTTACAACAGTCAAGCTTGAGTATATTCCCCGGGACGAGAATCAGTTTGCAGATGCCCTGGCTACCATTTCGTCCATGATCAAAGTTCAGGCTGCCAACTTTGTACCTCAGATTTCAGTGTCCAGACGTGACAGACCAGAATATGTGTTCGCAGCAGATGTTGTCAAAGATGATAAGCCTTGGTTCCATGACATTAAGTGCTTCTTGGAGGACCAAACATACCCACCTGGGGCATCTTCCAATGATAAGAAGACTTTGAGAAGGTTTGCTGGTAGTTTCTTCTTGAACACTGATGGTTCCCTATACAAAAGGAACTTTGATATGGTACTCCTCAGATGTGTTGATAAGACAGAAGCAGACTTGTTGATGCATGAAGTGCACGAAGGATCCTTTGGTACCCATGCGGGAGGGCATGCCATGGCTAAAAAGTTGCTAAGATCGGGTTATTACTGGATCACAAGGGATGCCGACTGTTGTGCCTACGCCAGAAAATGCCACAAATGCCAGATCTACGCAGATAAGGTGCATGTGCCTCCCAATCCTTTGAACATCATGTCTTCACCATGGCCCTTTGCCATGTGGGGCATTGATATGATTGGCAAGATCGAGCCAACTGCTTCAAATGGCCACAGATTCATCCTGGTCGCCATTGACTATTTCACTAAATGGGTTGAGGCAGCATCATATGCAAACGTTACAAGGCAAGTGGTAGCCAGATTTCTGAAAAGAGATATCATCTGTCGATATGGAGTGCCCGAGCGAATCATTACTGACAATGGTTCCAACTTGAACAACAAAATGATGGCAGAGCTGTGCCGGGACTTCAAAATTCAACATCACAATTCTTCTCCTTACAGGCCAAAGATGAATGGCGCTGTTGAGGCAGCAAATAAGAATATCAAGAAGATTGTGCAGAAGATGGTAGTCACCTACAAAGACTGGCATGAAATGCTGCCGTTTGCCTTGCATGGGTACCGCACGTCAATCAGAACGTCCACTGGGGCAACACCGTATCAGCTTGTGTATGGTATGGAAGCAGTCCTACCTGTCGAAGTTGAATTACCCTCCTTGCGAGTACTGATGGATGTTAAGCTGAACGAAGCAGAGTGGGTCCGATCCCGATACGAACAACTGAGTCTGATTGAAGAGAAGAGGTTGGCTGCAATCTGTCATGGGCAGTTATATCAGAAAAGAATGAAGAAAGCCTTCGATCAGAAAGTCAGGCACCGAGAGTACCAAGTAGGAGATCTTGTGCTGAAAAGAATCCTCCCTCCTCATACAGACCACAGGGGCAAATGGACTCCGAACTATGAAGGACCATTTGTGGTAAAGAAAGTTTTTTCCGGTGGAGCACTGATGCTCAGCACCATGGATGGTGAAGACTTCCCATCCCCTGTGAATTCAGATGCAGTTAAAAAATACTTCGCATAAAAGACCCGCTGGACATAAAAACAGAATGTAAGTCCAGGCAAAAATAGGGCATCCCGGCGAGTCAAAAATAGAATAAAAGACTCGGGCAAAAATAAGGGAAAATAAACAAAAATGTACACCCACTGAGTTGAAAAGCCGCATTGGACAACTCAGGCAAAAATGGGTATCCCGATGGATTGAAAACCCGAAAGGGCGATCCATGCAAAACAAGGGAATAAGCGAACAACTGCATTCTGAATTCGTCTGTATCATTTACAACTTGGTAAGCTTCGAAAGGACCAAGCTTCAATCAGAATCAACATTCTTCAGAAAGCCAGATGAGAAGAACGTCAAAAGTCATACGAGTCATAGTAAAGAGAAAGCTCCTTAAAGCGTCATCAACATTGCCAGCACTTTGTTTCTCAATTTGTAACGACCTCCTTATTCCAGGGGGTTTGTTTCTTTGACTGTATCTCGCCAATTCAGGGCATATGAATTAATAAAATCAGATTTTCAGTCATGTCTCGTCTTGTACATTTTCATTTATTTGCAAAAATGTCTGATGTCTAAAAGAAGCTGATTGCATAAAATACAGATGTTTATCTTTAAATGAAGTCACATGCTTGCAGGAAATGTACTTACTCTCAGAAGTGCCTAACTCCTATGACGGAATCCAGTAAGGGATACCTCGGGATTATCTTGTGCGTTTCTCTATCTTTTCCAGAGTTGCCAGGCATCACAGAAGGTGCCCATATCCCCGGCTGAGTCAAGAAGCTACCGCAACAGAATTTCTAGGGAGGCCTTTCAGTGATTCCTCTCTTTCTCCCCAGCCGAGTTGCCATCTCGCCCTCAGCCGAGTACAAAAGTCAGGGAGCTATCTCCCCACAGAGTTCCAGCCTCTATCCAGAAGAGCAACGCATGAAAGATCACAACAGAGTGAAGAAAGCTTCTACAAACCCCCAGCTGGGTCTTTCATTTATCGGAATAGGTCTCTCATTGACCCATTTCCCCAAGCAGATACATCTCATCGAATCTACCAATGATCTCATCCCCAGCTGGGATGACCACTTCAAGCGGATTGGCCAAAGATCTTCGTAGTAACGGGATCCGAGTCCCGGTTTGGTACCCCTTTGCATAATCATAGCATTTGCATCATGTTCACCCACAAAGCGTAGCATTCCGTTTTAACACGGAGCATTACGGCAAAAATCCAACACATAGCATAATCATAAGCCGTGTCTTAAACCAACACTTGTGAATAATGACAGTTCATCAACGTACAGAAAAATCCCCATCAGAGTCCCCAGCAAAAGCAGCTGCCTCACAATCCACAAACACCAGTATATACTCATTTTGACACCCGTCCGTGCCATCTTTTCCCAGTAAAGTCGCCTGAACACTCTTTGCAAACAACACCACCCGTATTACAGATACTTCCTGACACCCGTCCGTGTCATACTCCCAGCAGAAAGCCAAAGACATCCTCTTTGCACTCACATGTACTTACATATACAATCCTTTGGCACCCGTCCGTGTCATATCCCCAGCACAGTCACCTACACTTTGTATATCAAATACTTGTTCATATTACACTCTTCTCCTTTTGACAATCGTCCGTGTCGCTCTCCCCAGCAGTTAAATACTCGTCTATATACCAATCACTCTTATACAGATACTCGTCCGTGTCTTGTACATATCACTCAAATCCCCTCAGATTCAACAATAGTCCTTGTTCTTTGTTAACTCGTTGGTACTCGTCTGTACCGTCATCTCAGAACATACGTCTAGAGTTTGTTTCTACATGATACTCGTCTGTATCATAGTCTTAAGGATGCTCGTCCGCATCTTTAATCCATACACTGTATCAAACACTTTTGTCTTCTTGAATATAGATACTCGCCTGTGTCTACTATTCCCCAGAAGAGTCCTCTCAGATTCAACACTCGTCCGTGTTCTCTGTTAACCAGTTGATACTCGTCCGTATCATCATCTCTGAACACGTGTCAGTATTTGTTTCTACTCGATACCCGTCTGTATCGTAGTCTTAAGGATGCTTGTCCGCATCTTTAGTCTATACACAAAACATCTAAACACTTATACCTTTTGTTTCTGGGATGTAAACACTCGTCCATGTTTACTACTCCCCAGTAGATTTCCAACAAAGCAAATTTTCTTCTTTATCTGACACTCGTCCTGTGTTATGATAAACCCTGAGAGCAGCCGTACCCTGCTAGGTGGTCGTCCTCCACCTCTTGATGGTCGTCCTCCATCATGCTCATCCGATGGTCGTCCCCATCGTTGATATTTAGCAGCCGTCCCCTGCTAGGTGGTCGTCCTCCACCTTTTGATGATCGTCCTTCATCATTTTTATCCAATGGTCGTCCCCATTGTTGATTTTTGGTTATTTGACATTCGTCCTATGTCATGATAAACCTTGAGAGCAGCCGTCCCCTGCTAGGTGGTCGTCCTCCACCTTTTGATGATCGTCCTTCATCATTTTATCCAATGGCCGTCCCCATTGTTGATTTTGGTTATCTGACATTCGTCCTATGTCATGATAAACCTTGAGAGCAGCCGTTCCCTGCTAGGTGGTCGTCCTCCACCTCTTGATGGTCGTCCTCCATCATGCTCGTCCGATGGCTGTCCCCATCGTTGATTTTCGGCAGCCGTACCCTGCCAGGTGGTCGTCCTCCACCTTAGATGACCGTCCCTCATCTTATACCCAACAGAGCAGCCGTCCCCTGCTAGGTGATCGTCCTTCACCTTTGATGATCGTACCTCATCATCTGTTTATTTCATTTATTCTTTAACCCTATGGTCGTCCCCGTCGTGGTCCCTTTTCTTTTTAGCCCGATGGCCGTCCCCATCATCGGTTACTTTGCTTTATGAACTTGATGGCCGTCCCCGTCATGTTTCATTAACTCCCGGAGAACCTTACAACTTTATCTTGATGGCCGTCCCCATCATAATATTTTTCCAGCTAGTCGGTCGTCCCCGTCTTGGCTTTGCCTTTTATCCCCAGCATGTCGGCCGTCCCCGTCATTGCTTTATTTCCCGCACTTTCCCCAGCATGTCGGCCGCCCCCGTCATTGCTCTTTACCCAGCACTCGTCCTCTGCTCGACGGTCGTCCTCCATCGCCCACACTTTACAATATACTTTATTTTCCTTGTACGATCTATATCCCTTTTCTTCTTCATTCTGTGAGTGCAAATTTTGGACTGTCTTTGGTATTCAACCACAAGTTATCTTGTTTGCCTGTTGAGCCGTCGCTTACAACCTGCACAACTAACTCATGTTTGAATAGGGGCAGCTGTAAACACCCCAAATTTGCCCTCACCCATTCACACCATGGCTTGTGATCATTTCATATGCATAAACACAATCATAACATCTCATATCTCAATTTTGAGTCATTGCATTGCTTCTAAGTCATTTGCACCTAGGGTTTATGATCTGAGCAATCCAGGAGCCTTTTGAGCCACTCCAAGGGCCATAAATCACTTCAAAGGGATCCATGAGTGTTCTTATATCATATTGCATCCTCTCAAAGTCAAAAATTCCAAAGAATCACAGGAACTGGGATTGGCAGGGAAGCAGAGCCAAGTTTGACTGCACAGTTGACCTAAAATTAGGGTTTTGGTTTCAGAGGCCATAACTCCAATTTTTTTGGTCATTCTTGTTTCCATTGGTCTCTATATGGTATAGGGAGTATGCATATCAATTTTCATGAAGAAATTCCATGGGGAAGTCATCTGATCAAGAGTTGACTTTCTGGACAAGTCAGTGTAAAATCAGGGCATCTGAGGCCCCCAATGACCCAACCAAGGGGTGATCTTCATCATTTTGAGTGTACTTGATCTTTATTTGATCATAGAAGAAGGTTGAAGTTCACAAAATTCAAGAATTACAAGTTTTTGCAAAGTTGACTTTTTAGGGCATGGTTGACTTTTAAGGAATTTGTCATTTTAGGCAATTTTTCAACCCTTACTTTTTGATCCAAAAATGCTTCAAATGGAAAAACTTTGGTCATGAAAGTTGTAGATTAGATCTTTCCCTTTTCAAAAAGTACAAGAACATGATCTAATTCATTTTGGATCAAAAGTTATGGTGTGTCAAAGTTGGCAAAAATCACTAATTTTCAAAATATGCACCAAATGAGAAACTTGCAAAAACTTTGTACCAAGGCATTTGTGACTTCTAATTCATGTCTAACCAATATGCAAGCATCATACAAGTTCTAAAAATCAGATTTGAACCAAAATATCACATGTTTCATGGACTTGGGAGCAAGATCTTTTCATGAGAACCAAAGGGAACCAACTTGCAAAAACCATCATCACACCTCATCCACTTGTTGCCTACAATGCTGAACCACTCTAGCCTCTCTCACACACCATGCTGCGCCAGCCCACATGCTTGTACTAGCCTAGAACTTGGCCCATGCTTCTCTTACACAAGAGTGGACTTTTTGCAAAAGTTAACTTACCAATCACAAAAGCACAAGTCACATCATCTGACCAATTGGAGTTGTTTATACTATCCATTTGCTAGCCATTTCACACAAGGAGCCAGCCTGAAACAAGCCCTAGCAAGACATTCACAAACTCACCCTCACTTGCATTTTCCTTCGAATCTGATTCCACAAACCACAAACATTCAAACAAACTCCACTAATCTTCTCACCATGCTTCATTGAGCCTAAACCAGCAAGACCTAAGCCTGAAACCAGCAAGAACATCACCTTTCCATTTTTCACTCTCAAAGCAAAAGCTTTAGAATCTCATTGCACAGGCCACAAACACTTGAACAAACTTCACAAACCTTCTCCATTCATCACCCTGATCATAAAGAACCCTTCACCTTTGCCTGAAACAGCCTGAATCACAAACACCATTTTCACCTGAGCTTGAGCAGAAGCTGTTCAAACTCCTTAACCAGCCAGCATAAACTTCTTCTAAGCATCCAAACATCATCAAGGGGTCATAAGGAGTGGTTTGCATCAAAGGAAGGAGTCAGAAAGTTGTAAGATTGAAAGCTTCGAAACTCAGGTAGCTCAAGAACATTTTTTCCAGAAATCATTTTTTAAGTTCTAAAGTTGTTCTTCATGATTCACTGATTGCTCTGATGTCTTTAGTTTTGAAAATGGTGGGAAAATAAGGATGTAATCGTGTTCTGAAACTCCCTGACCTAAAAAATATTTTGTTCGATTCATGAGTTTGAGGAAATATAAATGAGTTCTAGCTTGGGGTTTTGATCCAGGGGAGTGTGGGAATCATTTCTGTGTTCTTAGATTTCGTTTTAGTTGTGTTTTGAGGATTTTAGGATTTTTCAGGTGGGGTTCCCACCGGAGAAGACGACCGGAGGTCTTCTCCGGCCACCTGAAAATCATTAGGGTTTAATCAGATCATTAATGGGTATTTGAATCTGGAGCGTTGGATGCGTTAAAAAGGTTGACTTGCCGCGCGTGTGTGTGGCTGAGATTCATCATTAAGCCCTAACCTCATTTAATTAATTCATAAATCAGGATTAACCAAGTTTGAATATAGACCACTAGATCTGGCGCGCAGTCAATGGCCTCATTCCCAGATTCAATCTCAGCCCTCCATTCAGTTGACTTCCATTTATTTTGATTTTAATTTCATTTTTTCTCATTTAATTTGTACAATTTATTTTAAATAGCAAAAACCATTTAAAAATTATGAAACTTTTTGTCAAGAGTTTCATTAATTTTTAAAACACAAAAATATTTTTATTTTCATTTTAGCATTAAAAAAGTATTTTTAAATATTTAAAAGTTTATTTTTAGTTGATTAATGAAAATTAATTTATTAAAAATACTTTTAGGTATTTAAAAATCACCAAAAAATTCATAAAATGTTCTAAGATATTTAGAAACATTGCCCAACCTTCAAACCAAATTTATTTTTTGATCTTGATGCATTTTGAGAATTTTTCATTGAATTAAAATCATTTTTATGCATTAATTTGATCCAAAGTTCCAAAAATCATTTCTGCCTATCCATGAAGAGTTGTACATTGATTCTTTTGCATTGCATTGTGTTTAGCATGTAGTTTGTGAGATTAAATGGCCATGATTTGATCTTTCATTTTCAATTTGTTTGGTAATTTTCTTGTTTGGGAACCCTAAAACCCTAGAAATCTTAAGAAAACCATAACTTGAAATTGGTTAAGAGTTGAGACCTCTCCTTTGGGCAGTGGGTTAGTATAGGTTTAGGGGTCCTTTGAGTGCATTTTCAATTTTTTATATTGTTATTTGCCTCTGGTTTTTGTTTTTGTTTGTTGCATTGATCATAAACCCTAATTTGGGCTTCCATATGCATCCATCTTGCATTCTCTTGCATAACATGACTTGCCATGACATTTAAAGCATCCATTTGATTCATTTGACATCATAAGACATATTGAAAGCATGTTTGATCATTGCATCATGTATTTGTCATGTTGTATGCCATATGCACTTCATAACCTTTCATGTATGTTCATGTGTTTTAACTTGTTCCATTTGCATTCATGAACTTGTATGATCATTTCCATGTGCTGCCTCATGTTTGTAGCATCACATAGCATCATTAGCATCATGTAAATGCTTCTGATTTTGTTTCTCATCATGTCATTTCACCTCATTTTGCATTGCATTGCATTTACTTTTCTAACCTTTCAGGTGGTAAGTGACTTGGAGAAGTGAATTTGCCTTCACTTCTCATAAATTTCTTCTCATCACTCTCTTGCATCCATGCTGCATTTTTATATGTGTTTGGGTTTGAGCTTGCTCATTATTCTTCTTCCCACTTTCTTTCTTCAAGTGACTTGACTTCTTGAATGAAGCAAGTTGCTTTGCTTCTCTTGATCCTTTCATCTGCTTCCTGGTGGTTCCATTGAAGACTTCTCTTGAAAACCTCACAAACCTTAGGAACAACCAAGCATGACAATGATTAGGGTTTTGATTAGTCTCCCATATTAGTTTTACCTTTGTGTCTCTTTTGAGTCTTCTCTTCTCATCTCATAATCTGGGACTAAACCCTAAAGGCTTTAAGGCTTTGTGATTAAGCTTATGCCTGCATCCTTCTCTTAGGATGGAGTGCATAACTTTAATCCTAAGTGTTAAACCCTTAATGTGTTTAAATCCTTTAATCAATCCATTTAATAATCATCAAGACATCAAGCTTGTAACTTGGGCCTTGCATTAGGGTTCTAATTCTTCCTTAATTGGTTAAGAAGGACTAACCCTAGTGTTAATGGACAAGTCCCCCTCAAGTTGTCTTACAAACCCTAAAAATCACTTCATCATCATATCATTAAATAAAATCCACTTAATAAAGGCTTGTTTTGTCATGAGTTTAATCCCTAATCATGGATTAAGTTGAGGAGCTTTCCTCAGCTTAAACATTCTCATCTATTATCCTTCTATTAGGATGGTGTAATGAGTCTGTTTAATCCCTGATTATGGCTTAATTTCATTACTTAACACTAAACAAAAAAACAACAAAAACATCTAAATAATCACAAGTAGATTAATGACCTTAATCCTACACCAAGGTGATTAAGTGTGAGAATCTGACTTCACACTTAAGGTATTCTCATTACCCCTAATCTGAGGGAAGATGTAATGAGTTTACTAAATCCATTGGTTTAGACTTAAGCTCATTAACTTATGACAAAATCCAAAAACAATAAAAGACTGAAAATACAAAAACAAACAATAATCGTCTCCTCCGGGATTCTTTTCTCATCATCTTCACTCACAAACGAGAACTTGCTTCTTCCGTCTAATGCAAGACAGTTCGCACCTGAGCCAGACAGGTCATACACTTGAGCATAGACAAGTAAGCAGTTCACAAGTCAATTCACCTTTCAGTCTCTTTGGGTCGAACTACGGTGTTCTGACTTCCTCATTGCACGAGAGGATACGTAGGCATAACTTAACAGTTATCGAACAAAAGTCTCTGTATATTCCCCCTTTTCCAGCTTTATTCTTTAAGCCTCATAATCTTGAGCATTTCACCTCTTTCTCTTTTACACTGACACATCATTTATACACTTTACACTTCACTCCTCTTACACTGACACCTGTACATCCTTTTCCAGCTCTTTTATACACAGATTGCACTGACACTACCCCTTTAAAACACAAATCTTTTAAGCATGGATCCCGTCGAGTACGACGGACAATCTGGGTGCTAATACCTTCCCAGGTTGTAACCAACCCCCTTTCTCAGTCTCTCTGGTTCGCAACCGTCTTATCCATCTTTTTCTAGGTCTATGCAGCATTACCTTTCCTCCGGGATAAAAATGCCTAGCTGGCGACTCTATTCATCTCCAGTGAGTTCACGGCTGTGTGTTCTCATTGTTCTTTTCGCCGACCGTTCGCGCTTATACCGGGATGCAAATCTTTGGGAGCGACAGACGTAACAGCGCCAGCGAAATGGATCCAAGGTCTACCCAACAAACAGCTGTAGGCCGGCTGAATGTCCATCACATAGAAGGTAATCTTAATAGTCTGCGGGCCAATCATCACAGGCAGATCAATCTCCCCAAGCACTGATCTTTTAGAGCCATCGAAGGCTCTTACCACCAAATTACTCGGACGCAGTGCCAAGCCATCATACTCCAGTTTCACCAAGGCTTTCTTTGGTAGAACATTGAGTGAAGACCCAGTGTCCACCAGCACATGAGATAGGACAACACCCTTGCATTCTAGAGTGATGTGTAAAGCCTTGTTGTGGTTATGTCCCTCAGTTGTTAAGTCAGTATTGGTAAAGCTCAGTCCATGACTGGTGTTGACATTTGCCAGCGCAGTTTCTAGCTGATTAACAGTGATCTCCTCTGGCACGTATGCTGCGTGCAAGACTTTCAGTAATGCATTCCTGTGAGCTTCAGAACACATCAGCAGGGATAATATGGAGATCTTTGAGGGTGTTTGGTGAAGCTGATCCACCACCTTGTAATCACTTCTTTTTATAATTCTCATAAACTCGTCTACATCTTGTTCAAAAGATGTCTTCTGAGTTTCTTTGACAGTCGATTCTTCAAATACCACACTCTTTCCTTTTGCTTTGGCAGCAGCTTCTGCTTCAGCATTAGGTCTCTGCACTTTTGAGGCAAAAAGGCGTCCGCTTTGAGTGAAGCCTCTGCCTCCCCCAACATTATCAATCTGTGGAGAAGAGGTTGAAGAATCCAAAGTGATTTTCTCCCCGTTGTAGTAGAGGTCAGAGCCATAATGCCAGGGTATGGCATTACTGCTTTCATATGGAACGGGTCCAGGCACCGTGATGGTAACTGGACTGACTGCAGCAGAGGAGGGTACTGAAATGGTGTGCGGATCGTAGTAGATGGTGACTGGTGACCTGGCAGGAGATGACACTGCTTGTTGTTGAAAGTTGTTGTTTGGAGGAACATATGATGGATCATAGTAGATACTGCTGAGATATCTGTTGGCGTTGTAGAAGATTCTGTTGAATAAATGGGTGCTAATGTTGTAGAAGAAATGGTTGTTGACATCTGATTTGCTGAAGTGATGGACGGAGCCATTGTTGATAATATTGATGAATTGGTTGGAATGATTGTTGTTGCAGTTGTAGAAGAGTCAGGAATTGTTGTCAAAGGGATTGCTGGATTTGTAGGAGCTGATGTTGTGATCTGAAGTATACCACTTTTGATAAGACCATCTATGTCGCTTCTCAAATTATCACACCCGTTGACCGAAATGTTGCAATAACCACAACCGAGCTCACACCCGGGGAACATCCGGCATTCTAGAAGCTGAGCTTTAATTTCTACCAGAGGTGTCCGAATCTGCCCAACGCTGGTTATTAAGAAAGATGGCTTGTCTTCCTTAATGGCATTAATTCTTGGCCCTCCATGGTTGGGCATGGGATTCTTGTTGACATTTAGAGGGGGTGCAAAGTTGAGGGCTTTAGAATCTACCAGATCTTGTACCTTCATTTGTAAAGCCCTGCACTTCTCTGTATTGTGGCCAGGTGCATTAGAATGAAAAGCACACCTGGCGTTGACATCATAGTTTCTTGGCAGATTAGAGGGATCTGGTGGTGCCAATGTCCTTAGTTCAACCAAGTTGAGTTTCAGGAGTTGTGGTAATAAAGCAGCATAAGGCATAGGGATTGGATCAATCACCCTATTGGCCTGTGATAGTCTTTGCTGAAAGGGTCTTTGTTGTTGATTGCTGTTGTTGTTGTTGTTGTTGTTGTAGGTCCTTGGTGGCGGATACTGAACTTGTTGCTGATATGTGGTTGTTGTGGTGGTTGATATGCTGGTTGCTGAGGAATCGGAGCTGGAATAGTGACAGCTGCTACTGATCTGTGAAGGTACTGAGGCCTGCCCCTGGTGGCATGAATGGCATTTGTCTCAATGGTTCTTCTAGGTCCCACAAAAGGCTTCCTAGGATTGCTTGACGAACTTGCACCATTATCAGAAATTTTACCCATCTTCAGAAGGATTTCAATTCTTTCTCCAGCTATGACTACGTCAGCGAAGCTGGTGGAAGAAAAGGCAGCTAGCCTATCAATATATGTTCCTTGTAGAGTGTTCATAAACATGTCGGCCATTTCTCTTTCCGACATGGGTGGCTGGATAGCAGCAGCAAGCTGTCTCCACCTCTGGGCATATTCCCTGAAGCTTTCTCTGGAGGATTGAGACATTCCCATCAAAAGGGTTCTGTTAGGAGCCATGTCTAGATTGTATTGGTACTTCCTGAGGAAAGCTTCAGCTAGGTCCTTCCAGCACCTGATAGTAGCTCTGGTCAAGTGAGAGTACCATTCCCTTGAAGCCCCAATCAAACTATATTCAAAATAGAACATCCACAGTTTCTCATCCATGGTGTATGCCTTAAGCCTTCCCAGAAAAGACTGCAGGTGAGTTCGTGGACAGGAAGTTCCATTGTACTTCTCGAAGCACGGGGGTTTAAACTTGTGAGGAATCCTTACCCCATCCACTAACCCCATATCCATAACATCAAAACCTAGGGAATTTTGAGACTCCAGAGATCTCAACTTCTCAGCAATTTCATCAAACCTCCTATCATAAACTTCATCCCCAGCTCCCATCACAGTAAACTGCTCTTCTTGGGGGTCTTCTCGTAAGATCCTTCCTCCAGTAGTATTTCCTTGCACATTACCCGGGATGTTAACTTCTGGATGTAGATGAGGCCCATATACTGGTGGGTTAACATGAGGCTGACCCCTTTCATTGTTACTTGTTCCTCCAGTTCCCAGGGGAGGTTCTTCTGGGGTTTGTCTTTCTACCAATGCCCTCAATCTTTCTTGACTTTGAGCCAAGCCATTCATCACCTTCATGAACTGGGTCATTTGGTTTCTCATCTCCAGCCTTTCATTAACCATCTGGGTTCTGACCTCTGTCAGCTCTTGCTGTACTTGATCCATCTGGATAGCAGGAAGGTTGTTGCGAGTAGGATATCTGTGCGGACGGTTGAGAGGGAACACCCGACGGCGAGTAATAATTCCTGAATCACAACAGAGTTAGTAACAAACAAACCGAAAACAAAACCTACAAAACAAAACAAAGGTTAGTATGCAATGCAGTATGCTTATTTGTTTCCAAGGTATCCGGCTTGGCTCTTGGTTTTGACCTTTCCAGACCTTGAGGAAGATGCTTTGATGTTGCTTGAGAAAAGAAACTCAAATGAAACAAACTGACAAATACATTACAAATAGTGAATGATACATAGTTTGTTTTTACAACATGTGCCCCTGAAGGGTCAAAATACAACATAAAAGAAAAGTACATCAAATGGAAATAACAACAAGAAAAATAATCAAACATCTAAGCCAAACTCATCCTCCTTAACCTCATTCAAAAGTGCTTCAGTTACAGGACCAGCCGGATGCTCTGTGATGTTCCTGATAAGAAGGTTTCTGGTGGCAATAGCAGCAGTCAGCCTCTTGTGCCTGTCCTGGTCCTTTGACCTCTTCACACCAGCCCTAAGCTTCAATTTTGAGATTTCCTTTTGGGCTGCTAGCAGAGCCTCCTGCTGTTTCTTCTCAATGGCCTCTAATTTCTCAATCCTGGCCTGAGTTCTCTTATCCTCTTGAGTGCGAGCTTTAGTAATTCTGACCCACCTATCTTTACTTTCTTTCAGATAAAGATCAGTCCTAGCCTTCTGAAACTGGGCCTCTTTACAGGCATTCTTCAATATTTTCTCTCCAGCTCTTGATTTCTTGATGTAGTCTTCTGCTTTCCCAATCTTGGCCAGATGCTCCACTTTAAGCTTTTCTAACCTCTCAATGTCTAGACGACCATCACTCCTCTCCCAGAGGGTCTTCTTCAGAGCTTGAGACAGATTCTCATTCCTTTCCTTCAGCTTCTCAAATTCTTCCAGGCTGACAGTGGCTGGAGGTGGCACTGTGGAAGGTCCAGGTGTATCCTCAATAGTGAAAGGCATTCCAGAAATCTGAGCCCTAGCATGACACCAGTCATAGTATTGAGCTGAAGCCACATAGTTGCATATCCCAAGAATGGCCATCCCTTTGGTCTGGATGTTGTCCCAAGCCCAAGATGCTTGTCTGACAACAGCTAGATTAGGCTTTATCTCACAATACAGGGTTTCAGCCAAGTCTTGCACTCTAGGAGGGTGAACCAAAGCATAGCCCAATTGTCTCTTGAATAGCAAAGGATTGTAATTGATGCAACCCTTCACTCCTACCAGAGGTACATTGGGGAACTGCCCACAGCTAGTAATTATGTCCCTTCCTTTGGTGCTCTGGGTGCACCATCTGATGTCATCTGAAGTCAAAGCAATGAGTCTTCTAGCCCAATTCTTCTGTTGGTGAGGATTTAGGAAAGCATCAGTCTTGGGTAAGTGTTTGAGCAGCCAAGTATGAAATAGAGGAGCAAAGCACCTTACCAACCTCCCTCTCTGCTTCTCATTCCTTTGGTGAACAGAATAATAGAAATCCCCCAGCAATGTGGGCACTGGGTTCCTCAAAAGGAAGAGATGAATAGCATTCTTGCTGATAAACTTGGGCTCATCTGCTAAAAGTATAACCCCATATATACTGAGGGCTAACAATGCACAAACTGCTTTCCATTCTCCCAAGGAGGCCTTCAGGATGGCCTGAGAAGTCAAGAAATCCAAGTGTAGGCCAGGAATTCCAGCCTTTGTGGTCATGTTCTGCTCAATCACAACAGGTTCTAAATACAGTGCCTTTGCCACTTATTCATTGCTGGGAGAGGCCATCTCTGGGTTGAGGGGAATTCCATCCCTAATAGGCACTCCAATCAATGATGAAAACTCCTCCAACAGAGGTCCCAACTGAAAATTCTGGAAAGTGAAGCATTTCAAAGGAGGATCATAGAACTGTAGGCAAGTGTGAATCAAACTCCTCTGAGAAGGGTCCAAGTCCATAACCATATCAAGGATACCTCCATAATGTTCTCTGAATAATGGGATATGGTCTGGAGTGATAAGTGCCTGGACCTGTCTTATGCCAGCCAGCACAGGCTCAAAGAAATGGTATGAAATGTTGCTCTTCTTGGGTGCCATGACTGCTGATGAAGAGCTGAAAACAGATGTTGATGATGAAGACTGGTACTGGAGATGAACCACTGATAGGCTGATGATGAAGGGAGTAGCTGAAGCAGGCAACTGATGAAGACAGCTGAAGCAGATAACTGGTGAACAGGGGTCTATGCAGATGAAGGGGTCAGAACCAAGCCAAATGCAATATGGATACCCTGAAAAAAAAATAAACAAATGTTAAATGATGCAAATGATGAGTATGCAAATGATATGCAGGGGTTTGTGATCAAGCTGGATCTGATTTCTGTCTTGATACAAAAGGCCCATGTATGTTTAAGAAGTCCAGATGGAGGTTCATAAATCCAGTAACCAAGGTGGGGGACTCAAATAAAGAGTCACATGTCCTGGGTTAAATCACAAGAAATGTCCAAAGTGAAGCATTCTTAAACAAAACAAGTATCAAGGTATGTTGTGGCCAAGGGTACCTGCAAACCTGTAAACAGCCCAACCCCCTCACAGGTGGTGTTCTAGAACAAGGATCCTCAGACTTGGATCAGTTATGAGAAGTGTAAACACTTCTAACCCGGAGGTACAGTGTTTACAATAACCATAAAAGATCCTCCCCTAATTCACCTCAGTTTTTGAAGGTCATAATAAAGGTCATCCAGACTTAGCAGGCTTCCCAGATAGCCCTAGCACTACAGGAAATCTGTAGCACATAGTTATCAAGAAGAAACCCACATCTGAACCGTGTTTCATATTCCCACACCAGACCGAAATGGAATGGGAAAGAACATGAACCACTCTAGCCTAGGTGTCACTCAGGTCCCAGGTATAGGACCTTAAACTCTCAATGAATCCCACCCATCAAAACAATAAACTAGATCCAGCCAGATAACAGTATGACAATATGATATATAAAGCTGTAAAGAAAGCAATAAAATAACTGTACATAAAGCAAGAAGTAAAGCAAATATACAAACACAATTAGCACATAACACCCCAGTAAACACAAATCAAACAAGCGCTAGGAGGAACCCACAAAAAGAACCAGAGGCCCTGGTTACAGTATAAGTTCCCCAGCAGAGTCGCCAAGCTGTCGCTCCCACCAAATGACACCTCAGGTCAGAAGGGGTACAGACGCGAACGGTCGGTTAAAAGAGGAATGAGAACACACAAGGGTGAACTCAGAAAGATAAGAGTCGCCAGCTAGGCATTTTTATCCCGGAGGAAAGGCAATGCTGCATAGACCTAGAAAAAAGATATGGATAAGACGGTCGCGAACCAGAGAGACTGAGAAAGGGGGTTGGTTACAACCTGGGAAGGTATTAGCACCCAGATTGTCCGTCGTACTCGACGGGATCCACGCTTAAAAGATTTGTGTTTTAAAGGGGTAGGGTCAGTGCAATTTGTGTATCATAGCTGGAAAAGAATGCAAGTGTCAGTGTAAAAGAAATGTGAAGTGTATAAGTGAAGTGTCAGTGTAGGAACAAGAATGAATTTCTCAAGACTATGAGGCTTAAAAGAATGCTAGGAGGGGGAATATATAGAGACTTTTGTTCGATAACTGTTAAGTTATGCCTACGTATCCTCTCGTGCAATGAGGAAGTCAGAACACCGTAGTTCGACCCAAAGAGACTGAAAGGTAAATTGACTTGTGAACTGCTTGCTTGTCTATGCTCAAGTGTATGACCTGTCTGGCTCAGGTGCAATCTGTCTTGCATTAGACGGAAGAACCAAGTTCTCGTTTGTGAGTGAATGAGATGAGAAAAGAATCCCGGAGGAGACGATTATTGTTTGCTTTTTGAGTTTTCAGTCTTTTATTGCTTTTTGAAGTTTGTCATAAGAAAATGAGCTTAAGCCTAAACCAATGGGTTAGTAAACTCATCACATCTTCCCTCTGATTAGGGGTAATGAGAATACCTTAAGTGTGAAGTCAGTGTCTCACACTTAATCACCATGATGTAGGATTAAGATCATTAACCTACTTGCATTTATTTAGATGTTTTTGTTGTTTTTGTTTAGTGTTAAGTAATGAGATTAAGCCATAATCAGGGATTAAACAGACTCATTACACCATCCTAATAGAAGGATAATAGATGAGGATGTTTAAGCTGAGGAAGACTCCTCAACTTAATCCATGATTAGGGATTAACCTCATGACAAAACAAAGCCTTTATTAGATGGATTTTAGTTAATGATAATATGAAGAAGTGAGTTTTATAGTTTGTAAGACAACTTGAGGGGGACTTGTCCATTAACACTAGGGTTAGTCCTTCTTAACCAATTAAGGAAGAATTAGAACCCTAATGCAAGGCCCAAGTTACAAGCTTGATGTCTTGATGATTATTTAGTGAATTGATTAAAGGATTTAAACACATTAAGGGTTTAACACTTAGGATTAAAGTTATACACTCCATCCTAATAGAAGGATGCAGGCATAAGCTTAATCACAAAGCCTTAAAGCCTTTAGGGTTTAGTCCCTGATTATGAGATGAGAAGAGAAGACTCAAAGAGACACAAAGGTAAAAGCTAAGTGGGGGACTAATCAAACCCTAATATTTCATGCTTGGTCATTCCTAGGGTTTGTGAGGCTTAAGAGAGAAAGAATCTTCCAAGAGCCACCAAGGAGAGAAGCAGATGAAAGGAGCAAAGAGAAGCAAAACAACTTGCTTCACTTAAGAAGACAAGTTGCTTGATGAAAGAAGGTAAGATGAACAAGAATGAGCAAGCTCAATCCCATACACATACAAAAATGCAGAATGATGCATAAGAGAGATGAAAAGAGATTATGAGAAGTGAAGGCAAATTCACTTCTCAATACAACTTACCACCTGAAAAGTTAGTAAAGAAATGAAATGCAATGCAAAATGAGATGCAATGTCATGATGAAAACCAAAACCAGAAGCATTAGTGTGATGTTAATGATACTAATAGATGATCCAAACATGAGGCAAGGCATGAGAATGATCATACAAGCATAAAGATGCAAATGAGGCATGCTTAGAACCATGAACATACATGAAAAGTTATGGAATGCAAATGACATACAACATGGTAAATGAAAGATGCAATGATCAAACATGATTCCAATATGTCCTAAGATGTCCTATGAATCAAATTAATGCACAAAATGTCATGGCAAGTCATGGTATGCAAGCAAATGGAAGATGGATGCAAAGGAAGGCATGAATTAGGGTTATATGCAACATACAAAGCAAAAATCCAAAACCAGAAGCAAATGACATGATAAAAATTTGAAAATTCAATCAAAGGAACCCTAGACCTATACAAACTCACTGCCCAAAGGAGGGGTTCTAACTCTTAACCTAATGAAAGTTATGAATTTTCTAAGATTGCGAGGGTTTTAAGGTACCTTGTCAAGAAAAATGCAAAACAAAATGAAAATGCAAGATCAATTCATGCCAATTTTAACCTATAAACTACATGTTATGCAAGATGCAATGCAAAAAGAATCATGATCCAACTCTTAATGGTTAGGCAGAAATGAATTTTTGAAGTTTGAAGCCAAATAATGCCTTGAAATGAAATTAAATCCAATGAAAATTATCAAAAGGCATCAAGAACAAAAAAGAAATTTGGTTTGAGAGTTGGACAATGTTTCTAAATGTTTTTAAAGGTTACATGAATTTTTTTGTGATTTTTAAATACCTAAAAGTATTTTTAATTAATTAATTTTCATTAATTAATTAAAATAAACTTTTAAATGATTTAAAAATAAATTTTAATGCAAAAAATAAAAATAAAAATATTTTTGTGTTCTGAAAAATAATGAAAACCTTGACAAAAATTTTCATAATTTTTAAACATTTTTTGCTATTTTAAATTAAATGTACAAATAAAATACAATTTAAATGAAATAAAAAACAAAATATGAGAAGTATGCAGAAGGAGAGGCCAGGATTCAATCTGGAGAAGGAAGGTTTGACTGCGCGCCAGTTCTAGTGGCTAGAATTCAAACTGAGCTAATTAACTTAAACTGGATTAATTAAATTAATAAATTAAGATTAGGGTTAAGTGATGAATCTGGACCATTCAAACACGCGGGAGTCAACCCCAGTCAACCCAATCTACGACCTACATTCAAACTGAGCCCTAATCCTCATTAATGCACTAATCACTTTCAGGTGGCCGGAGAAGACTTCCGATCGTCTTCTCCGGCCAGACCCTCACCTGAAAGTTGCTAACTTCTTCCCCAGGTCCCTAAAACCTAATCTCTCTGCCCAGAATCCATCCCCACACATCATACAACACGAATTAACAAACAAAATGCATTTATTTTTCGTATCAAAGCTGAATCGAATCAAAAGGGGTTTAGGTCAAAAAAATTCAGAAGAAGCATACATACTCAATACTCAACCATTTGCAAAACTAAACATATCAGCATGATCAACACATCATATAGATTCATTTAAGAACTTAAAAATGCATTTCTGGAAAAAAAAGTTCTTGAGCTCACCTAAAATGGAACTTTCAATCCAGGAGCTTTCTGGCTGGCCCTTTGATCCAAAACGCCTGTAATGAACCTCCTGAGAAGCTTGCAATGCTTGGTTGGAGTTTAAAATGGTTGGTTTGAGAGATTCAGTGAGTTCTGTTCAGTGAGGGAGAGAAATCATGTTTTGATTTCAGTGAGTTTCAGGCTGTTTTAGTGGTTGGTTTGTGATCAGTGGAACATTTTGAGATCAATGGTGAAGTTTGTTTTTGTGTTTAAGGGCTGTGTTATGTGATTCGAATGATTTTGCATAAGAGGTGAAAAATGAGAATGCTGGCTTAGAGAGAGTTTCAGGCTTGTGTGTGTGTGCTTTTGCTTGCATTTGATCCACATAAAGAAGTGTCATAGGTCAGAGAGTGGGTGCTGGCCTATGTTGATTGGTATGGGCAAGTTGCCAAAATGTCAACTTGACTTGTACTTGAGGTATGGGCAATGGTACAACTTGATTTTTGGCTTGTCTTGGCTCAGCTTGAATCAAGGAAAGCTATGGAAAAGGTCTAGAGGCAATGCAGCAAGTGGATTAGGGTTTATGATAGGTTTTGCAACTTTGATCACCTTTGGCCCTTTTGAAGTTTCTTGATCCACAAGTCATAAAAATGAGCCAACTCTTGATGCAATCTGACTTTTAGACATTGGTTCATGTTTGTATGAAGATTAGAAGTCCATTTGATAGCACAATTTGTCTTGGCAAGTGGTTTTGCAACTTTGCCTCTTTGGTCCATAACTTGAAATTATGTGATTTTGGCCAACTTTGACAAGCCATAACTTTTGATCCAAAATGAATTAGAACAAGTTCTTGTACTTTTTGAAAAGGGAATGATCCATTCTACAACTTTCATGACCAAAGTTTTCCCATTTGAAGCATTTTTGAATCAAAAGCAAGGGTTGAAAAAGTTTCCCAAAATGGCAAGTTTCCATTACAAGTCATTTTCCCAAAAAGTCAACTTTGCAAATGGCTTGAAATTCTTCAATTTTGTGAACTTCTAACATATTCCATGATCAAATAAAGATCATACATAATCCAAATGATGATGAACACCCTTTGGTTGGGTCCTTGGGGGCCTCAGATGCCCTGATTTTGCACTGACTTGCTCAAAAAGTCAACTCTTGATCAGATGCCTTCCCCATGGAATTTCTTCATGAAAATTGATATACATGATCCCTATGCCATATAGAGACCAATAAAAACAAGAATGACCAAAATTTTTTGAGTTATGGCCTTTGAAACCAAAACCCTAATTCTAGGTCATCTGTGCAGTCAAACCTGGCTCTGCTTCCATGCCATTCTCAGTTCTTGTGATTTTTTGACTTTCTTGAATTTGAGAGGATATAATATGATGCTTGAACATACATGGACCTATTTGAAGTGATTGATGACCTTTGGAGTGGCTCAAATAGCTCTTGGATTGCCCAGATCACAAACCCTAGATGCATATGACTTTGAGACAATGCAGTGAATCAAAAATGTGGTATGAGATTCTATGATTGAACTTATGCATATGAGAAGATCACAAGCCATAGTGTGAATGGGTGAGGGCAAATTTGGGGTGTTTACAGTACCCCTTCTGACCGGGTGTCATTTGGTGGGAGCGACAACAGGTTGCATAGGTTGATTTGTTCTCGGGGCTTGGTAACCTTGTTGTCTCGGAGGTGCGGTTTTTTGGATAGGGTTATTATTTTTATAGGAGAAGATTGGGCGATTCCTCCATCCAGGGTTGTAGGTGTTTGAAAATGGGTTCCCTTGGGTGTATTTCACTTGTTCAGAGCTGGTCTCATTTAACAAACTGCATTCTGCGGATTGGTGTCCTTGCATTCCACATATCTCACAATTCAACGAAACTGCAACTAAAGTATTCGGGGTTGTATACATATGCTCAAATTTAAGGGCCAACGCGTCCTTTTTAGCTTGCATCATGTCTATAGAGCTTAACTCATGTTTTCATTTCTTCACACTCAGTTTGCACTAAAAGGAAAAGAGAAAGAAACCCTGATTTTCATCTATCTCACCCTTCATTTCATACTTCCAAATAACAACACAATATTCGCAACGAAATAAATCAAATCAACCCATAATATTTGTGTATTATAATTTTATCAGTTAAGCCATCTTAATTAATAATTTATGCAACTATCATTAGCGTCTTACCTATTTTGGCTCATCACAAAAATAATAATTTAATCTTGGATATACACTTTAAAAAAGTTAGAGAAAAACTTGTGCATAATAAACAGTAAAAAATTAAAAAATTTGAAAAAAAACAACTAACAAACTTTCATTCATTTGTATCTTCTACAACATATTTATAATTATGTAGGTCAAATACTTTATAAATCCAAATCTTTGGTAATCTCATTATATTTCTTCATTTTTTTAAATGGATTGCTAAAGGGTTTGGATTTATGAAATATGATAACTTAGAGAGAGAATTTAATAGGAGTGAGCCCAACAACTATATTTATATAAGGAAGTAAAGTTTGTTATGTATTGTGAAATATTAAGAAATTTTTGTAAGGTATTTTAAAAAATCAAGGAATAAGTTTTGTGTCGATTAAAAAATTTAAGGAGTTTTTGGTTTTTGACTTATGTCATATATAATTTTTGTTATAACTTTTAGAGTTAAATGTAAATATATTAAAAAAATATCTACTTAATATAAATTTAAAATTATCATAATGACAATACTAGATAAAATCCTAATATTTTGATGATGTGTGTCATCCTCACAAAACTTTTCCAATTAAATAAAATTTTAAATCTTCCTATTAAAAAAATCTTTATGAACATAATATTAATTATTAAAAAATATCTCATGGTAGAGACTCACAGACTTAAAAAAATTTAGTCGCCATCATATTTTTAAGTAAAATAAAAGATAACCCAAAAACTCTAGGTAGAGACACTAGGTAAGGAGTCGGTTAAGCGGGAGGAAGGTATTAGGCAACCGTCACTTCTATTATACCTAACAGGGTCCTCTTGGGCTTTTTAGGGTAGGTTGTTTGTATTAATCTCATGTTTATAAATTCCAAGAAAATTCCAAATAAATAAATCAAAAAACTCTAATTTTTATCCCTTATTGTACTCGCTAGGGTTTTATAACCCTATTCCTATGTACCCTCAATTTGAAGGATCATAGTGATCGTATTTCCATTCCCCTATCCCCTAATTTTAATCCTTTATTTATGCTCTCAGAATTTTGAGCTCTATCACATTATATCCCTAATTCATCCCTTAAATACCCCTTATGTCATGAAAATTTTCCTTTAATTACCTAATAATATAAGATAAACATTTACTCCAATAAAAAGATGAAGCGGGGAAAGGGGAGAGGCCGTGGGAGAGGGAAGCCAACTATGGTGCCTTCACTTTTGCCTAACCCACCGGAATCTGAAACAATCTCAGATGATGTAGAAGAAAGTTCTGTCCATGAAGAAACAAGAGAGAACATTATGCCTCCGGAGTTAGCAAGTAATAAGCCAGAAGTAGAAGAAAGCCATAATTCTGTTGAAACCCTAATAATTTGAAATCAAACGAAGCAGGATACGCAGGAACCTAAGAAGTTGTGGGTAGATGTTATCAATGAAAACCGCAACCCAGTAAAAGGGATAACGATGAAATTTGTTGCACCCAAGGTCATGAATGGTGAAGTTGAGATTGAAATAGAAAAATCATATGTGGAAGATGAAATGAGATTCTGGGAAATTGCTCTCATTATGTATGTTCTCGGCGAGGACTTAAGTATGAATGTCGTCAAGAAATATATGGAAAACACTGATCAGATGACTTCCACAATGAACTTCTTCATCAAACTTGGTACACATGATCCTTATAACATATTAAGAACATTAGAAACAAGAATGACCAAATAATTTGGAGTTAAGGCCTCTGAAATGAAAACCCTAATTTTGGTCATCTGTGCAGGAAAACCCTAGCTCTGCTTTCATGCCTTTGCCAATTTTGTGATCCTTTGACTTCCATGAACTTTGGGGAGCATAATATGATTATAGAACACACATGGACTCCCTTGGAATGCTTCAAAACCATTGGGATGGCTCAAGTTTATTCTTGGATTGCTCAGATCACAAACCCTAGATGCAGATGAAAGTGAAACTATGCAGTGAGACAAATATGCAATATGAGATGGTATACGTAAGCTAATTCAAAAATGAAAGATAACAAGCCATGGTGTGAGGAAAAGTGAGGGCAAATTTGGGGTGTTTACAGCTGCCCCTATTCAAGCATGAGTTAGCTGTGCAGGATGTAAGCGCCTGACTTAACAGACAAACAAGATAACTTTTGGTTGAATACCAAATACAGTCCGAAATTTGCACTCTCTGGGAAGAAGAAGAAAAAGGATATAAATTGTAAAAGGTAGTATAGTATGATTATCAAATGAAAGCGATGGAGGACGACCATCGAGCAGAGGACGACTGTTGGGGATAAAGTGGTAAGTTAAGCAATGACGGGGACGACCGACAAGTTGGGGAAATAAAGAGACCATGACAGGGACGGCCATCGGGTAAGGAAATAAAACTCTCTAGGGATTGAGAAAAGCATTGATGGGGACAACCATCAGGCTTGGGAAGTAAAAAACGATGGGGACGGCCATCGGGTTAAAGAATAAATGAAATAATGATGAGGGACATTCATCAAAGGTGAAGGATAATCACCTAGCAGGGGATGGCTGCTGAAAATATCACGACATAGGACGAATGTCGGATAGAAAAGATCAACGATGGGGGCAACCATCGGGTAAGCATGATGAAGGACGATCATCAAGAGGTGAAGGACAATCACCTAGCAGGGTACGACTGTTCTCAGGGATTATCACGACATATGACGAATGTCGGATAACAAAATCAACGATGGGGACGACCATCGGATAAATGATGAGGGACAATCATCAAAAGGTAAAGGACGATCACCTAGCAGGGGACGGCTGCTAAAAAATATCACGACATAAGACGAATACCGGATAGAAGGTTCCAACAATGGAGATTCCACTAGGGAAAAGGATGAGGGACGGTCATCCTAAGGTGAAGGACGATCACCTGGCAGGGGACTGATGCCGAAAGTATCACGACATAGGACGAATGTCGGATGGAAGAAAGTTGTTTTGTTGACGACTTATTGGGGGAATGGTAAACACGGACAAGTGCTTACGCCTTCAAGAATAAAAGATATAAGTGTTTGATGGTGTGTATAAATTAAAGATGCGGACGAGCATCCTTAGGAACACGATATGGACGAGTATAGATAGAAACAAACACTGACATGTGTTTAAGGATGATGATACGGACGAGTATCAATCGTTTAAGCAAGGAACACAGACGAGTGTTTGAATCTGCTAAGGAATGATACATACGGACAAGTATCAAAGGATTGTATATGTACAAGTGTTGATCGGTTAGTGAAGTATGTGCAAGACAGGACGAGTGTCGAAAGATTGGGCAAGGAACACTGACGAGTGTTTGACTTGCTGGGGAAGCATGACATGGACGAGTGTCAAAAAGAATATGTACGAGTTGTGAACAAATATCTGTATTTGAGAGTACAGAAGGTATTCTGGAGACCTGCGGGGTGACATGGACGAGTGTCGAAAAAGAGTATGTATAAATATAAACAGGTATCTGTGTTTTGAGAGTGCAAAGGGGATGCTTTGGCTTTTATCTGCAGGGGGTATGCGTTTTGTATATTTCTGGTGAAATATTGATCGGTATTTGCAAGTGATCGGCTCGAACCTGACTTATGATCATGCAAATGTTTGATTTTTGTCGTAATGTTCTGTATTAGATAGAATGCTACGCTTTTTTCGGTGGATATGATGCGAATGCTATGATTATGCAAAGGAGAGAAACTAATCTGGGACTCGGATCCTGCGGGGATAAATATCACTAGCTGATCTGTTTGGAGAGATAACCCAACTGGGGGAAGAGATCAATGCTAGATTTTTCTAGAGGGAGAACTCTGTTTGGGGAAATAGATCTATCTAGAGGGAGAACTCCTTAATGGGGATGTGGAGGTTTTAGCCACTCCATTGGGGATGTGTTCATGTATTGCTCTTTAGGGGAGGCAATTTTGTGGGGAATCAATTCCACCAACTCTACTGAGGATGAGAGAGATCTGGTATCTCTGGTGGGGGTAAAGAAAGTTCTTGGACCACCTTGCTATGGAAGAGTTGACAGGCATTGCTCGGGAGATCCGGCTCGGGGAGGAGATAACTTCTGGGAAGTAGTGTGTCGAAGATTCAATGCTTGATATTCCCCATGTCGCGAGAGATCATCTGTATTGAGTACCTGCAACGTGTTGAGACAAAGGAAAACGCATAAGTGTCCCGAGGCATCCTTAACCGGATTCCGTCATAGGAATTAGATTTACCTGAAAGTGAATATATTTCCTACAAGCATTTATTAAAATGGCTCATATGTTTTATGCAACTGTTGTATTATGAACATTGGACATTTTGCAAACGAAACGAAAATGTACAAAGCAAAGTGTGATTGAAAACTCTGATCTTATTAATTTGTGTGCCCTGAATTGGCAAGTACATTCAAAGAAGCGAATCCCCTGAAAGGAGGAGATTGCTGTAAATTGAGAAAATAAAAATATTGGCAATGTTGAAGATGACGCTCCAGCGAGCTTCCTTTGCTATGACCTGTATGACCTTGATGTTCTTTTTATCTTGCTTTCTGAAGAAGGCTGATTCTGACTGACACTTTGTCCTCTCAGAGATTACCATGTTGTGAGCGCTACAGACGAATTCAAAATGCAGTTGTTCGCTTATTCCCTGATTTTGCGTGGATCTCCCTTTCGGGTTTTCAATCCACCGGGATACCCATTTTTTCCTGAGTTGTCCGATGCGGCTTTTCAACTCACCGGGTGTACACATTTTTTCAATTTTTCCCTTATTTTTTTACGAGTCTTTTATTCTGTTTTTTGACTCGCCGGGGTGCCCTATTTTGCCTAGACTTACATTCTGTTTTTATGTCCAGCGGGTCTTTTTATGCGAAGTATTTTTTAACTACATCCGAATTCACATGGGACGGGAAGTCTTCACCATCCATGGTCGAGAGCATACATGCTCCACCCGAGAAGACTTTAGTTATTAAATAGGGAACTTCATAGTTTGGTGTCCACTTGCCTCTGTGGTCTATATGAGGAGGAAGGATTCTCTTCAGAACAAGCTCTCCCACTTGGTACTCCTGAGGTCTGACTTTCTGATTGAAGGCTTTCTTCATTCGCTTATGATATAACTGCCCATGACAGATGGAAGCTAATCATTTCTCTTCAATCAGATTTAATTGATTGTACCGAGACCGGACCCATTCTGCTTCGTTCAGTTTCACATCCATCATTACCCGTAAGAAGGGTAGCTCAACTTCAACAGGTAGGACAACTTCTATACCGTACACAAGCTGATAAGGTGTTGCCCTAGTAGATGTTCTGATTGAGGTTCGGTACCCATGCAAGGAAAATGGTAGCATTTCATGCCAATCATTGTAGGTAACCACCATCTTCTGCACAATATTCTTGATGTTCTTGTTAGCGGCCTCAACAACACCGTTCATCTTTGGCCTGTAAGGAGAAGAGTTATGATGTTGGATTTTGAAGTCCCGACAAAGTTCAGCCATCATTTTGTTGTTTAAATTGGAACCATTATCAGTAATGATTCGCTCGGGAACTCCATATCGACAGATGATGTCTCTTTTCAGAAATTTGGCTACCACTTGTCTGGTGACGTTTGCATACGAAGCTGCTTCAACCCATTTGGTGAAGTAATCAATGGCTACCAGGATGAATCGGTGACAATTTGAAGTAGTTGGTTCAATCTTTCCAATCATGTCAATGCCCCACATGGCAAAGGGCCAAGGTGAAGACATCACGTTTAAAGGATTTAGAGGCACATGCACTTTATCTGCATAGATCTGGCACTTATGGCATTTTCTGGCATAGGCACAATAGTCTGCATCCATTGTGATCCAGTAGTAACCCGATCTTAACAACTTCTTTTCCATTTCATGTCCTCCGGCATGGGTACCGAAAGAACCTTCATGTACTTCGTGCATCAGCATGTCTGCTTCCTTCTTGTCAACACATTTGAGCAGGACCATTTCGAAATTTCCCTTGTATAATGAACCATCAGCATTGAGAAAGAAACTGTCGGCCAACCTTCTTAATGTCTTCTTATCATTGGATGATGCCCCGGGTGGGCATGTCTGATTCTCCAAGAAGCATTTTATGTCCTGGTACCAAGGCTTGTCATCGCTAGCAGTATCCACAGAGAATACATATACCGGTCGGTCCAGTCTGGATACCAAAATTCGAGGCACATAATTAGCAGCTTGAACTTTGATCATGGAGGAAATGGTAGCTAAAGCATCTGCAAATTTATTCTCATCTCGAGGGATATACTCAAGTTTGACTGTTGTGAAGAAAGTCAATAATCTCCTCGTATAGTCACGGTATGGAATCAGATGCTCCTAATGAGTGTATCATTTGTCGTTGGTCTGGTTGATTACCAAAGCCGAATCTCCGAATACATTCAAGGTTTTGATCCTGAGGTCAATGGCCTCCTCAAGACCCATGATAAAGGCTTCGTATCCTGCTTCGTTGTTAGTGTAGGCAAATGTGGGTTTCGCAGAGAAAGGCATATGAACTCCTTTAGGTGTAATAAGCATTACACCAACCCCACGAACATTCATATTGGCAGCCCCGTCAAACATCATAGTCCATGCCTCTTCTGGATCAGGCCTTTCAGTGTGAACTGGCTCTTCACAATCTTTTGCTTTTAAGTACAAGATGTCTTCATCAGGGAAGTCAAATCTTATAGGCTGGTAATCATTAATGGGTTGCTCAGCCAGATAGTCAGACAATACACTGCCCTTGGTGGCCTTTTGAGAGGTGTACTGAATGTCATATTCTGTCAGAATCATTTGCCATCTTGCAACCCTTCCGGTAAGTGCTCGCTTCTCAAAAATGTACTTGACGGGGTCCATTTTTGAGATCAACAAGGTAGTGTGAGTCAGCATATACTTTCTTAGTCAGCGAGCAGCCCACGCTAAAGCACAACAAGTTTTCTCGAGCAGTGAATAACGTTTTTCACAGTCGGTAAACTTTTTGCTTAGGTAGTATATTGCATACTCTTTTCGACCAGACTCGTCATGCTGGCCCAACACACACCCCATTGATCCTTCTAATACAGCCAGGTACATTATCAGAGGTCTTCCTTCAATTGGAGGCATGAGAATTGGAGGTTCTTGCAGGTACTCCTTGATTTTGTCAAAAGCTTTCTGACAATCGTCATTCCACCTGACTGTTTGTTCTTTCCTTAACAGTTTGAACAGGGGTTCACAGGTTGCAGTGAGATGAAATATGAACATTGATATGTCGTTCAATCTACCTAAGAACCCTCGAACTTCTTTCTCAGTCCTAGGTGAAGGCATTTCCTGAATGGCTTTGACTTTTGTCGGGATCAACCTCAATTCCTTTTTCACTTACGATAAAACCTAGCAGCTTACCGGAACGTACCCCGAATGTGCATTTGTTGGGGTTCAATTTCAGCCGATACTTCCTCAGACACTAAAACAACTTCAGCAAATTCACTAGATGATCTTCTTCAGTAAGGGACTTGGCAATCATATCATCCACATAGCATTCAATTTCTTTGTGGATCATATCGTGGAATAACGTTACCATAGCTCGTTGATACGTTGCATCGGCGTTCTTCAGTCCAAACGACATTACCTTGTAACAGAATGTGCCCCAAGGTGTGATGAATGTTGTTTTCTCCATGTCTTCGGGTGACATCTTAATCTGATTGTATCCAGAAAATCCGTCCATGAAAGAAAATACCGAGAACTGAGTTGTGTTGTCCACTAATACATCAATGTGAGGTAATGGGAAATCATCCTTCGGGCAAGCTCTGTTCAGGTCCCAGTAATCCACACACATACGCACCTTGCCATCCTTCTTAGGCACGGGTACAATGTTAGCAACCTATGGTGGGTAACTAGTTACAGCAAGGAAATCGGCGTCCCACTATTTTTGTACTTCTTCCTTAATCTTCATGGCCATATCTGGGCGAGTGCGGTACAACTTCTGTTTAACTGGAGGGCAATCTTCTTTCAAGGGTAGCCTGTGCATGGCAATATCCGTATCTAGACCTGGCATGTCTTGATAGGACCAAGCAAAGACGTCGACATATTCCCGAAGCATACTGATAAGCTGTTCTTTTACTAGAGCTTGCAGACTGGCCCCGATCTTCACTTCTTTCAAATCCACCTTGGTACCAAGATTAACACTTTCAATCTCCTACTGATGAGGAGTACTCACTTTCTCTTTCTGCCTCAACAACCTGGCTAACTCTTCAGGCAACTCATAATCTTCATCAACCCCTTCATCTGCTTGATTAATTGGATTGTTGAAGTCATACAAGGTCATAACAGTGTTGTTGTCGGTGCAATCTGGAGGATAATCTCTGCAAGGGTTGAGATTTGTTCTTTTTAGTGATCAATTTTAATCTTGTTCAGAAAAAATGAAGTTATTTATTTTGAAAACATTGCCATTTTATTGTTTTGTGCGAAAAATAACAAAAATGAAAAGACAGTGAGCGAAAGAGAAAATTGTTTGCAAAAGATGTCCATTGTTCATTGATATTCCATTTGCACCAGTCTTCAACCTTTCTCAAACTCAAATCAGAAATAACCTCAGCATCCGATCCAGCAGGAAAGATATCACTGCATTCAACCTGGCACATTTTCAGAAATTTAACAGGAGAAAAAAGCTCAATACAAATTCAGTTGGAAAGACTAACTACCCCAACCGAAACTTAACTGAATTTCTAACAAACTTTTAACCGATCATACCTGTGAAAAACCAGAGAAGCCCTCATTTTTTATCAGCTATAAGTGGTGTTTGGTTGCTGCAGATTGGGCGGCTCATTGAATCCATCTCGATCTTTCTGCAAATTCTTTTCCTTCTTCATCTCGTTCACTCTTTTGGATTGGCTCAGCTTCAACTTCATTTTCTCTCCCAATTTCAATTCTAAATTCTTCTGCATTCCACTTCTTCATTCATCCTGCACCATTTTCTTCCTCCATCTTCTTCAATCCCTTTGCAAACTTCATCTTCATTATCCAATTTCCTGCATCAACATCAACATATGTTCAAATCAATACACATCATCAACAACATCTAGAGTGAATCCGGATTTGTCGCAGTAAAAAGAAGAAGAATGGGTCAATAAGATTGCGACTCAAGAGAGAAATGAATCTGAATCAACCATACCCGAGCGTCGAAATTGATCTTCACCAAAGAACTCTCCTCACCATCACCATGATCGTCGTCTTAATTATCCGTCTGTTTCTTCAACAACAACTTCATTCATCCTTCATTTTCAATCTTCAGTTCAGATCCTTCGATCTTCTTCGAGGTCAAACCATCTCCTTATCTTCAACACAAAAAAAATCGAATCAACAAACATTCTCTACTCTTCTTCAATCAGATTCAAGAACAAGTTATAACCTGCAGCTTCAAGAACCTGTATCAACCTGCAACAACAAAAAACATAGCGTGGAACACCTTCATCGTCATTCAACATCAAGCCACCTTCATCTTCGCCAAGAACGAATCAATGATGACGAAGCTTCAACCTGCAAAATCCGATCAACAACATCAACACATATTCAAATCAATAAGAATCGCAATCAACGACAACGCATCTTATCCTCATCCATCCATCAATTCATGTCAACAATAATATTGAAGACAACGATTAGCAGAAAGAGAAGGTTCAAGAATTTTCCTAAAAAATGTTTCAATCCGTTCAAATAGTCGTGATGGTGACTTCCTTCCAACATCGTCGGCGACGAATAGGACGCGACAAAGTTTTTCTTCAACATCTCATCAGAGGTCGATAGAAAGTGGAGCTTTGGATGATGTACGAAATTGTGATAGAGATGAGAAAGTCGCGGCAGTGCGTTTCAAGAAGAAGCCGGGATCGTCACGGTGGGGAGATTAGAAGCCAAATTCCCACCCCCTCTCTATTTTCATTTCTTTTATTTTTTCTATTTCATGCCCTTTCAATTTTAATTCACAAAAATACTAAAAAGCTCAATAAAAATCCCCAAAAATTATAGTAGGATATTAACTCATTTTAGAACTTTTCCCAATTTTTACTTTCTGAATTTTTGCATTTTTCATTTTAAATTCGATTTTTCATTTTAATTGATTCATATTGAATTCCTTGATAAACACATAAATTTGTATATTTTATTTCTTCCACTTCCTATAACATTTTTGATCCATTCTTTTTGATTATGTTATAGGACAAATAGTAGAATCTAGAATATTTTTGATGTATTTTGTAGGGCATTTTATCTACTGTTTTGGTAGTGTTATTTGTATAAAATTGTGATTGAATCTTAGATAAGTTTAGGTGACCATTTGACATAGTTAGACTTTGAATTTTTAGGAGATTTTTTAACACAATTATATAATCGGGTTTAAGATACTATGGAATTAATTTCACATTTTTTTCATGACTTTTGATATTTTTGTCATTTTAATTCATTTCCATCATATTATTGCATATTCATGTTCATGTCATTTACTAACTATTTTCTTTTTGTGCAAGGTATTTTCCGAGGATTTGCTTATGGACTTGGATTGTTATTATGCCTCGATTATATTTTGTGTACTTTGTGATGTAATACTTGTATGCTTGTATAGTTTCTATAATTAGGATAGAAAAGATAAAACGAATCGATAGAAAACCAAAATCTCAAAAATAAATAAAGACTCGATCCAATGTCGAGCAAATTTTCAAATAAATAAATAAAGTTGCATGTGAATTTAGGATTCCTTGATTACCATCATTCCACTCCATTACAACCAAAAGCAAGCCTTGTATGTTGCATACCATAAGTCTTACGTCTCAGCACCACGCAATCGACCCACCCGATCCATTGTTTCATCCCATTTACATTTCATACACGTTTTTACCCACCATGACTTAGGAGGACCATATTGTTCACTATTACCTTTTATACTCGCATTTCTAGTCTTATATCTCTTAGGTAGATTTAATCTTTCAAACCTCACTAACCATAGGTCATCTTTAAACTCAACTAACTTAGGGTAAGTCTAGTTTCCCTTAGAGTTTTCCTTTTATAACTTGAGTCTCATTTCTCATCTTAAAAGAAAATCAAAAACACGTAATAAAGGAAAATGTGTACAATGCGCCACGAGCCTTAAGCTATACGGGAAATGACTAGTGGAGGTCTCCTCCATTCTTATAGGATGCTTTACAAACGTTCCATTGGGGGCGATCTTGGAAAGTATTCGCTCCTGTGTCATAGTCTTTAGTGTTGTACATACAATAAACATAAATTCAAAACACTCTTCTAAAAAACAACAAACCAAGACATCGCGTCTTTTTTACTCATCTCATACTCTTTGCGGACGAACATGACTTGTCTCGACAGTTCAAACAGCGATACGCTAAACACCCTCGAGTCAGAGCCGGTAACACCTGAGCTAGAGCTATGGCAACGTCATCCTAAAACTCACAAATTAGTTTCAGCCTTAGTTAGACGAACTACGGCGTCTCTGATCCTCATTTATCCCGATGAGGTACGTAGGCAGTGGGGTAGGGCCCATTCGAGCACAATCTTTACTTTCCCTACATTTTCCCCCTTTCTTTCCATTTTTCAATTCCATTTCTTTTCTCATTTCCATTTCGTTCCAGATAGCCATTCTTTTATTCAAACATCATATTATTTCTCACCATTTGAAAACAGATTAACAAGCGTGGATCCCGTCGGGTACGGCGAATGGATTGGGGTGCTAATACCTTCCTAATTCGTAACCGACTTCCGGACCCAGATCTTTGGTTCGCAGGGCCTCGTCCTTTTCCTTCTTCCTTAGGTTTGTGCAACATTACCTTTCCCATTCCTTCAGGATAAAAATGTCTGGCTGGCGACTCTAACTTTTCCGCGCCACCTTCGCATTTGTACTAGGATGAAAATCCCGGGAGCGACAGCTGGCGACTCTGCTGGGGACTTTTAGAAATTCTGATTTCCCCTTTGAGAGTCAATCCTAGCGCTTGTCTGTTTCTGTTTTCATTGGGTGCTTATTCATTCGCTGTTGTGCTTTAGTTTAGCTTTACTGTTTTGTTTACAGTTTATCGCTTTACTTTACGACTTTATTTACAGCTTTCTGCACTTTACTTTACTGTCGCATATACTGGCATGTATTGTACTGGCTGTTTTGGTTTTCCTTGGCTGGATGGGATTATTGTGAGATAAGCCAAATACCCGGCTTGAGTATACACATAGTATTTAGAGTGGGCAGTCGTGTGGCTTGCGTGGTTTTGAGCACGTGTAGTTTTCATGAGTCCCACACCCAGACCAGGCTCTCTTGAGATATGTTCTATGCTGCCTAGGCAGACCATAGAATGTTCCCACCTGAGCTGCTAACACTGGGAACCGATCATCGAGGCCCTTAGTGGAAACAACCCTCTCCAGTGGTGACAATGGTAGACCACATTTCGTGGCAAACCCATTCGCACCCGAGGGCCCACTAAGAAATCGCATAGGATGGCCTTGTTCTCTCATAAGAACCTAGTTAAAGCAACTGGTCGTATGACGGTAGTATTGTACCCTTCGGGATGAATGTACTATTGTTTCTCGACTTCAGTGCTTGAAGCCGGGAACTTATGAGGGATGCTTGTTTTTCCGGAATTCAGCTGAGGCCTCCCTGAGTAGTACATAATGCCAAACCGATTCCCTGATTTGGTCATGAGCCATTTTTCAGAAATGGTGAACGTATTATTGCTATTCGGCTTTGAGAGTCCGTGATGTTGACCCGTAGTAGCACACCCGTGAGATTTGGAGGCGTTTACAAGTTTGCAGGAACCCTAAGCATCCAACATACCCGCTTTTTCCAGTACTACTCCATGATATGATCCGGTCCTATATGATACTGGTTGAGAATTCTGGAATTTCTGCACAGAGATACTGATATCATGATCTTCACCAACACTTGGTTATCTGATCCACACCAGCGTCGGACCGCTGACCACATGCCAGTTGCATACATGACATCATGGCATTTTAGCATACATGTTCAGTTACTTCCAAGGATCACATATCTGAATTAAACCGTTGGATTTTTTTTCTGCATTAAAACTTGGATCAAAACAGATAGTTTCCTTGGAAATAACCGAACATGGCATTTGCATACATCCTTGCATTTTTTACAGGTGTTCAGGGACAAATTCTTATCCTGACTTGGTTTCTCTCTAGAATGGCCAACTTGAATCATGATTGTCAGGGTATGGGCATGGAACAACTCCGAGCGGAGGTGACTGAAATGAAGGCCCAACTAGGGCATTTTATAGTGGACATTCGAGCGTTGTCCCAAGATCAGAAATTGCTGAGAGAAGAATTCAATTTGATGAAGACTCAGATAAAGCTGCTTACAGGAATCATGAATGCTATGCCGAAAGAGGAAAATAGTTGTGTGTCTGCTTTTCAAACAGAAGGTCATGTTTCTCCCATCTCTTTAGGATGTCCACTAAATCAAGGTTTGGTAGGTAGATTTCCTCTACAGTTTGAATCTCTTCACCAATAATCGCCACTTGGTAGTCAGGAAGAGCATCAGATAGGAACCAACTCCACATGTGAACTAAATGATCCTACACCAATCGTCACCAAAGAAGTGAGCACTTTCTTTCCTTATCAGGGATCCTCCTCAGCTGCTACGCCTTGGTTTCCAAGAGAAACACTTCAACCGGTTTCGTCTATAGCTCCTCCATTGCTAGCAACCCGTCATCAACAGGTTCAAGAAAGGGTTATTGATCCGATACCCATGTCTTATGCTGAATTATTCCCACAACTGCTCAAAAAGGGGTTTGAGTGTCACGAGCTAACTCCTCCTTCAGGTAAACTTCACCAAAGTTGGAATCCATATGCCTACTGTGTTTTTCATTCGGGAGCTCCCGGACATGATGTTAATGATTGCAAGGCGTTTAAACATCAAGTGCAAGACTTAATTGACGAAGGCGTAATCACTTTTGGACTGACCGGGCCGGAAGTGCCACAAGATAAAGCATGCAGGATGATATAAAAGAGGTGGTCAATTTTCCTTCTTCTAGAATCATTGCTCAGGCCAAGTCTTCAAAGGGGCTACATCAACAACCTTCATTCGCTCCCCGACCGAGTACGAGTAAGAGAGTATAGGGACATGTCAGGCATCCAACGCAATGTCAACAATGAAATTTTCAATCACAATCTCAAGGTTAGCAACAACAGGCACAAAGACCATTTCAGGAAAGAACAAGAGCGAGGAACCGCAGACTTGATCCTATCCCATGTCCATATGTTGTATTGCTTCCAGAGCTGATGAAGTTGAACCTGGTTGAGCTCCGAACCATGAGGGCTCCTTCTGCTGATAATCTACCACCAAATTTTGATTCAAACTCCAAGTGCGAATTCCATTCAGGTGCCTAGGGGCACAATATTGAGAAATGTTGGGCTTTTCAGAACAAGGTACAAGACCTAATTGAGTCCAAGGCAATCAATTTTTCTCCTCATCCAAAGGTACTCCAGAATACGATGCCTAATCACGACGGAACCGATGTCACGGTTGTTCTTCCATATGGTCCACGTTAAGCTAAAGTCTTCGAGTTAATCGCCCAGGACGCAAGGGTATTCATGAAGCAAATAAAGCCAGCAATATTCAAATACTCTCAGCGATGGCATTTATGTGTTTGCCTTTCTTCATTGTTCATTTTCATCCCTATTAAGGGGAACTACGTCGCTCTGATTCTTCATTGGTCATCAGTCAATGGAGATACGTAGGCAGAAGATCATCAGGTCTTTCTGAGCAACCTTATGGGGTAACTTTACTCCCCAGCTTTACTTTTTCCTTCAGACGTCTTGTGTCAAGCGTCAGAATAGCTAGAAGAAGAAGTATGACTGTCATGGTTAGGTATACAACTGCGAATTGAAGATTACAAGTCTGTGAAAGAGCTATTGATCGCTGAAAGTATCCAAGACTGACAGGTCCAGACGGAGCCAAGCCTCCTCAACTACGACAATATTCAGTTTCTTTACTGCATTTCCATTTGTAGTTTCTTTTATGTGTTAAACATTTGCCTACATGTATGAAATTTGTTTGCTTTTGAATGTTAGCAATAATAAAACTCACATGTTTTTCTTGAAGTAATTCATTAGCATTCACTTATAATTTTGCATGTGTACATCACAATACCAATTGTCGTGCTTAAATTCTATGAAGGAGAATGACGAAACAAAAACGCAAAATCTCTAATTGTGTGCTCTCGAGTAAAGGCCATGTTGACGATGTACAAGCTTTGTTTCAAATCCCTAAACACTGGAGATATAAGGAAGATAAACCCTTGCTAACCCCTTCGAGCCTTGAAGTAGGAGTTTCTTTTCACATGAAAAACCCTCACATGTAACTCAGGGGCAGGGTAGATGTCAGCTAGTCGGACCAAGCGTTCAGGCTTTCATAAAGGAGTGTGTTTGAGGATCCATTACATCCTACTACGCTAATCAAGAGGTCCAAAGACCCGAAACCACAATGGTTATCCAAGTCAAAAGGCCCAAAGATTGAATACCACAATGGTTATCCTTCGTCGACCAAAGAATGAGGCAGTCACAACCCTCGCGAAGCAATCAAGACAAATAGTATCACACGACTTATTCAAAAGCAAAAAAAATGAAAAGAAAGCTCGCTAAGTCGAAACTTGAAAACAAGCAACTTAGGAAAAAGTTAGGGCATCCCGCTGGACTTTACAATCAAAGATTCACAAGAATCAATCCAGGCAAAAGTTAGGGATAAGCAACGCAAAAGCGAAAGATGGAAAGGATTACACAAGAAAGATCCTCAGATAAGAACAAAGTCGTGTGGCACATACACGAAAGATAGAGGAGTGACTGACTCTCAACAATAACCTGATTGGTGCTTAAACTCATAGCAGCAATGGTTTCTCAATCAACACGAAACCCTTATGAAAGGTGAATGCTTGTGAAAACTAGTTGAACATAGGAATGGAGAACATCACGAAGAGTGGGTGGGCACAAATAAACTTCGAGCCTATATCCTTTGTTTCTATAACCGTGAACCAGGCCATGATACAACCTTTAAAAGTCCTAACTGAAACAGGGCTAATTTGAGAGCGTACTACTACGAGGCCGCGTTCCTGACTCCTATGAGTTGTGCTAAAAGACATTTGTTGGTATTACATGTACATACTTTCATTCAAAATAATGTCGTATCTTAACCAGTGATTCACTCACGAAGGTTTGCGATCCCTTTTCAAAACTTCAAGTTTGACATGTGTGTTGCATTAGAATTTTCATTCTAAGAATAAACATTTTTTGCTTGCATACATTTGGTTGGCATCATAAATGGTTCACATGCGGAAATTCAATCCAGAAGCTTAAGCTTGCCAAGTTGAGAAGTCCAAAACTTCTGAAAGATAGTCACATTTAGGTGCGCTTTTCCAAGAAGAGCTCTATCGAGTAAGGACTTTCCCAACTAGTCATGGTAAGAGCTAGCTAATCCGGGACAGTTACGTCGAGCAATCTCTTCAAATTTCAGCCAAACTGGGGCAATCATTTCGAGATTCAAATCTCTTCAAGGGCAAAGATTAGTCAGTCAAGTGTAAAACTATTCAAATACTCGTACTAGGGCAGGCCACCCCAATAGTACGAGAATTTATCCTCTCCCGAAGACAGACGATCGTAAGCATCTACTCGGAGTTCAGCTACCCGAAGTTCAGGGTACTGAGACAGTTATACCCTCAAAGAGTTTCTATGGCACCCTCTGGTCATAATTCTTACTGATTGAGTCCATTACCCATATAGCGGTCACTCGTCAAGCCAATTATCTCATTCAATGTTTCTTACAGCACCTAGCTCATCTGCATTGGTAATGGTTACCTCCCCAGCAAGGTTATTATGCTAATTCATGCAGTCGTTACGATACCTAAGAGTTTAAAGTCACCAAGTCTTTTGTAAAATCCTCTTGAGGTAGAATCCATACAGAAGCAAATGATACCCAACACGAGACGACTTGAATTATTTTCCTCCTCAGCAGGATGTGTCTCGGTTTTATCATCCCCAAAAGACGAATGGAAGTTATCCCCAGTAATGTCACCAAGTTTTTCCTTCAGTTGGTTTCCTCGATCTCGGTCCCTCAACAAATCTGAGGCAACTCATATTCCCCTAGCAAATTTCAGATAAATCATTCTCTTCCCCAGCAGTTCCATAAGAGTGGATAATCCCCAATAGTCGAGGTATCCATGGCACGGTCCTCAAATCTAAAATCCAATTTATTTTTGGCAAAGGTGATAATTCGGGACAGATGAATTATTCACATTCTTCTCCAACAGAGATGTTATCCCCACAGGGCTACTCGAGATCGATTTCGCGATCATTGTGTTTCCCCACAGAGTTAGCAGAGACTTATTACTTCCGCGTTAGGAATTTATTTTACATTCACACCAGTTCATTAATAATACTCAAGACATAACATCCCCAGTGTCATGGGGCAACATGCCATGCAATTCAACATATGTAAAGCCCAGCCACAGACTGGCCAAAGTCCATCTTCGGGTGGCAGATTTCAAAGCCCAGCCACAGACTGGCCAAAGTCCATCTTCGGGTGGCAGATTTCAAAGCCCAGCCACAGACTGGCCAAAGTCCATCTTCGGGTGGCAGATTTCAAAGTCCAGCCACAGACTGGCCAAAGTACATCTTCGGGTGGAAGATTTCAAAGTCCAGCCACAGACTGGCCAAAGTCCATCTTCGGGTGGCAAGTTTCAAAAGTCCCCCACAGTGGGCAAAAGTCTCCCACAGTGAGCAAAAGTCCAGCCACAGACTGGCCAAAGTCCATCTTCGGGTGGCAAGTTTCAAAAGTCCCCCACAGCGGGCAAAAGTCCCCCACAGTGGGAAAAAGTCTCCCACAGTGAGCAAAAGTCCAGCCACAGACTGGCCAAAGTCCATCTTCGGGTGGCAAATTTCAAAAGTCTCCCACAGCGAGCAAAAGTCTAGCCACAGTCTGGCCAAAGTCCATCTTCGGGTGGCAAGTTTCAAAAGTCCCCCACAGTGGGCAAAGGTCCCCCACAGTGGGCAAAAGTCTCCCACAGCGAGCAAAAGTCCAGCCACAGACTGGCCAAAGTCCATCCTCCAGGTGGCGAATTCTCAAAAGTCTCTCGTAGTGAGCAGAAGTCTCCCGTAGTGAGCAGCAACCCCCGTAGTGTGGCAAGAAATCGAAGTCTCCCGTAGTGAGCAGAAGTCTCCCTTAGTGAGTAGAAGTATCCTGTAGTGAGCAAAAGTCTCCCGTAGCGAGCAAAAGTCTCCCGTAGCGAGCAAAAATCTCATGTAGTGAGCCAAAGTCTCCCGTAGCTGAGCAATGTGCCCCCGTAGTGTGGCGAATTTACAGAAATCTCTCGTAGCTGATCAATGTGCCCCCGTAGTGTGGCAAATTTTCTGAAAGTCTCCCGCAGTGAGCAGAAGTCCACCCGCAGTGTGGCAAATATCCAAAGTCTCCCGCAGTGAGCAGAAGTCCACCCGCAGTGTGGCAAATTATCCAGCAGTCCGCCCGCAGTGTGGCAAGGTATTTGAAGTCCAACGACAAATTAGCAAAATTCCATCCCCAGGGTGGCAAAGTATTTTAAAATTCGATCGCAAATTGGTGAAAATCCACCCGCAGTGTGGCAAGTCAGAAGTCGTCCGACTTTGCTCAATAGGCATCCCCGATTTACTATTTTTTCTCATCAGAATTATATCCAAGCAGGGTTCATTCGGTTGAGTTTATTTCCCTTTTCCTCTGCCACAAAGTGCAAATTTTCTTGTTGTTTCTAGTATTCAATCCCTGCATACCTCAAATGTCTGAAAGCAACTGCTATCATCCATTCACGTCTACAGTGATTGAATAGGGGTGGCTGTAACACCCCAAAATTTTCCCTCCTACTTATAACCATTTAGTTGATCCTGGTTTCACATCGTCTGCATTCTCCATTAGGTCATGTAATCATAATTGGGTGTATCCTTTTGTGTTGTGACTGTGGGGTCAAGGTTACCTTTCAAGCCTCAGTAAGTGGAAGACGTTTGTTTCGTCTGCATCATACCCCTGTGTGTGTCCTACCTTGTTCGTTTCTCATGCTAATTGATGGAGTGTTTGGTTATTCTCTAATCGGTCTTTGGGTCCTCGATTGTGGTTTATAACATTTTTAAGCCTTGGGAAATTTTTCTTGATGATCTGTTTATAATTACAGGCTCTTGTAAGTATGTGAAGTTTAAGGAGAGATGGGCCCTAAGTTTGAGAATTAAGATTTGAATTTTTGCTTTCAGTCCAAATTTTTTTGGTTTCAAGATTAATGAGGCGTTTTTGGGCATATACAACAAAAAATTCAAGGAAGCTCGTGGGATAGTCAAATCACGCTCAAGTCCAAGCCATATAATTAATTAAATTGATAAGTTAAGTTGTGCTCAGAAGTTGTTGTATTTGTGGATTATCGCAAATAAAATGCAAGACGAAAATACTTGGTTGATCTTTAAGGCACGAGCCAAATTAGTTTAAATCCCAATATGACTTTGGGCCAATATCCTAAGGAAATGCTAGAGTACTACTTCAAGAGGACGTAGAAATATTGTCTCGGATATCGTTAAAGCATCCTTTTTAAGATTAAATCTTGGCCATGAGTCTCTAGAGATTTAGGTCACGGAGATCCTATGTGTCATCTCTGCAATTAGTGGGTTTTGGGAGTGTGTTAAGTTCATAACAAACTAAGGAGGGGAACTACCCTCATTCATGTGGTTAATCGGTCGATGGACTCTAAAATAATTCAAATCATCTAATTACATTTGGTTCGAACTTTGATCTCAATTATTTTCACTTTAACTTCCAAGATACATTCAAGTGGTCTTTAGTCAAGGGACTTGTTAATTTTCTAGCAATTCTAAGACTATTATTAGAGTTAAATCAAGAAGGGTTATGTTCACATTTTGAAGAGAAATTCCTAAAAGCATGATAAGAAGTTCCCTCGTAGAAGAAGATTCGGTGACATCAAAACAGTTAGAGTTAAGCAAGCCAAATGTGTAAGGAAAAGTAAAATACGACGACAATTGGATGGTACTTGTCAAAAACAGAAACCAATGACTTTCAGAAAGAAAAAGAACTTCTCAAACAATAATTTATCATCACTTTGATAATAGAATTGAAGGGGGGGTTCAATAAAGAGTAAATAATACAGTTACAGTAAGAAAAGAATTTCCAGTACAGTGAAAGAAAAAAAAAGGACAGTGAAAATTGGAGATGGGTGTCTTCTATCTCTAAGTCTCCAATTTCTACATGGAACTCATAAAAAAAGCGGCGGGATCAATCTTGTTTCAGCTCTAAAAAAAAAACTCTTCACTACAATCTTCTCAATTCTCCAGTCCGAATTTCTTTAACAACCCGCAACAAGCCTCAATTTTTGATCTCTTCGGTCACCAGTCTTCAACCTTTCTCAAACTCAAATCAGAAATAACCTCAGCATCCGATCCAGCAGGAAAGATATCACTGCATTCAACCTGGCACATTTTCAGAAATTCAGCAGGAGAAAAATGCTCAATACAAATTCAGTTGGAAAGCCTAACTACCCCAACCAAAACTTAATTGAATTTCTAACAAACCTTTAACCGATCATACCTGTGAAAAACCAGAGAAGCCCTCATTTTTCATCAGCTATAAGTGGTGTTTGGGTGCTGCAGATTGGGCGGCTCATTGAATCCATCTCGATCTTTCTGCAAATTCTTTTCCTTCTTCATCTCGTTCACTCTTTCGGATTGGATCAGCTTCAACTTCATCTTCTCTCCCAATTTCAATTCTGAATTCTTCTGCATTCCACTTCTTCATTCATCATGCACCATTTTCTTCCTCCATCTTCTTCAATCCCTTTGCAAACTTCATCTTCATTATCCAATTTACTGCATCAACATCAACATGTGTTCAAATCAATACACATCATTAACAACATCTAGAGTGAATCCGGATTTGTCGCAGTAAAAAGAAGAAGAATGAGTCTGTAATATTGCGACTCAAGAGAGAAATGAATCTGAATCAACCATACCCGAGCGTCAAAATTGATCTTCACCAAAGAACTTTCCTCACCATCACCATGATCATCATCTTAATTATCCGCCTGTTTCTTCAACAACAACTTCATTCATCCTTAATTTTCAATCTTCAGTTCAGATCCTTCGATCTTCGTCGAGGTCAAACCATATCCTCATCTTCAACACAAAAAAAAACGAATCAACAAACTTTCTCTACTCTTCTTCAATCAGATTCAAGAACAAGCTATAACCTGCAGCTTCAAGAACCTGTATCAACCTGCAACAACAAAAAACATAGCGCGAAACACCTTCATCATCATTCAGCATCAAGCCACCTTCATCTTCGCCAAGAACGAATCAATGACGACGAAGCTTCAACCTGTAAAATCTGATCAACAACATCAACACATATTCGAATCAATAAGAATCACAATCAACGACACTGCATCTTATCCTCATCCATACATCAATTCATGTCAACAATAATATTGAAGACAACGATTAGCAGAAAGAGAAGGTTCAAGAATTTACCTAAAAAATGTTTCAATCCGTTCAAATCGTGGTGATGGTAACTTCCTTCCAACATCGTCGACGGCGAACAGGATGCGACAGAGTTTTTCTTCAACATCTCATCAGAGGTCGATAGAAAGTGGATCTTCGGATGATGTACGAAATTGTGATAGAGTTGAGAAAGTCGCGGCGGTGCGTTTCAAGAAGAAGCCAGGATCGTCACGGTGGGGAGATTAGAAGCCAAATATGCCGCCGTGAGTCATGATCGGCCTCCATTCTGGTTGTTTTTTCAGGTCGTGTCTGAGGAAAAGAAGGAGGAAGATGATGTTGGGAGAGAAGAAAGGAAGGCGGCGGTGAAGGTAAGAGAAGACGTAGGTTTTTTTTTTCTTTTCTTAGTGTTTATATGAATCCTCTTTATTTCATTTTTAATAAGATATTGTAGATTAATGTAATTAAAGAAGAATTAAGAGTGATTTAGAGTAGTAAAAGAATTAATCAGACATTAATCCATTCGTTTGGTGTTCCCAAGTAGATAGGATAAGTTTGTGAATCCCATCCACACCAGCGGTGACACTTGTCACCGTCCGATAGGATCCTCCGTCGGTCAATCTTATGCGTGCCATTCACCATAAGGGTTATGCTCCCTCACGATGAGAACCACTTGATGAGAGTACCCATTGGGAAGACTAGATCTAATGGTCCAAATTGGGTCAATGATTGTTGACCAAGCCCCGTAGGATGAACCATCAGAATGTTGAGTTTTGGGCCCATTTTGTTTTGCTATTTGCACCCCTAATATGAGCCCAGTTGTCATTTTAACTTGAAAACATTTCTATTCCCACCCCCTCTCTATTTTCATTTCTTTTATTTTTTCTATTTCATGCCCTTTCAATTTTAATTCGCAAAAAAAACCAAAAAGCTCAATAAAAATCCCCAAAAATTATAGTAGGATATTAACTCATTTTAGAACTTTTTTCCAATTTTACTTTCTGAATATTTGAATTTTTCATTTTAAATTCGATTTTTCATTTTAATTGATTCATATTGAATTCCTTCATAAACACATAAATTTGTACATTTTATTTCTGCCACTTCCTATAACATTTTTGATCCATTCTTTTTGCTTTGGTTAGAGTGTAAACATCCCAAATTTTCCCTCACCCATTCACATCATGGCTTGTGATCATTTCATATGCATAAACACAATCATAGCATCTCATGTCACATTTTTTATTCACTGCATTGGTTCAAAGTCATCTGCATCTAGGGTTTGTGATCTGAGCAATCCAAGAGCTTCTTGAGCCACTCCAAAGGCAATCAATCACTTCAAAGGGGTCTATGTGTGTTCAAGTATCATATTATATCCTCTTAAAGTCAAGAATGCCAAAAATCACAAGAACTGGGATTGGTATGGAAGCAGAGCCAGGCTTGACTGCACAGATGACCTAAAATTAGGGTTTTGGTTTCAGAGGCCATAACTCCAAATTTTTTGGTCATTCTTGCTTCTATTGGTCTCTATATGGTATAGGGAGTATGCATATCAATTTTCATGAAGAAATTCCATGGGGAAGTCATCTGATCAAGAGTTGACTTTTCAAGCAAGTCAGTGCAAAATTAGGGCATCTGAGGCCCCCAATGACCCAACCAAGGGGTGTTCTTCATCATTTTGATTGTATATGATCTTTATTTGATCATAGAATAAGTTGGAAGTTCACAAAATTGAAGAATTTCAAGTATTTTGCAAAATTGACTTTTTGGGCAAGTTTGACTTTTAATGAAAATGCCACTTTAGGCAACTTTTTCAACCCTTACTTTTTGATCCAAAAATGCTTCAAATGAAAAAACTTTGGTCATGAAAGTTGTAGAATAGATCTTCCCCTTTTCAAAAAGTACAATAACATGACCTAATTCATTTTGGATCAAAAGATATGGCTCATCAAAGTTGGCAAAAATCACTAAATTTCAAGTCATGCACCAAAGAGGCAAAGTTGCAAATTCACTTCTCAAGGCCAATTAAGTCATCAAATGGGCTTCTAATCCACACAAAATGATCACACAACATCTAAAGTTCAGAATGCACCCAAGGAATCACATGTTTCATGGCCCATGGATCAAGTTTCTTTCATAAGAACCAAAGTGAACTAAGTTGCAAAAGTCATGATAACTTCTCACCCACTTGCTGGCTAGTTTGCTGAACCATCCTAGCCCTTTTCCCTCATCATGCTGCGCAGCACGCCCTCCTTGTACTAGGCTAGCAAGTTGCCCATGCTTCTCTTACACAAAGTTGACATTCTTGCAAAAGCACCCATACTAATCAGAAAAGCACATGTCATGTCATCTGACCAATAACATTTGTTTATACAAAGAAAAGGCAAGCCAAACACAACAAGAAGGAGGCCTGAAACCAACCACACCACAACATTCTCATTTTCATCCCCTTGAGCAAAAGCATTCGAAACACACAACACAAGCCACAAACACACAAACAAACTTCATAAACCAACTCAATACATCTCCCTGATCACAAAGCACCCTTCAAAGCAACCTGAAACTCAAAGAATCACAAACACAATTCTCACACCACCCTGAACAGAACTTGTTCAAACTTCCAAACCAGCCATCACAAACTCTTTCTAAGCATCAAGAGTTCATCAGGGGCCTAAAAGGAGTGGATTGCACAAAGAGAAGAGGTCAGAAAGTTGCAAACTGAAAAGCTCCAAACTCAGGTAGCTTCATGAATATTTTTTCCAGAAATGGATTTTTAAGTTCCTAAGTTGTTCTTCATGATTCACTGATCACTCTGATGTTCTTGGTTTTGAAAATGGTTAAGAAATAAGCATTTAATCTTACTCTGAAACTTTCCTGACCTAAAAATGTTTGCTTTCGATTCATGTGATTGATGAAAGATAAATGAGTTTTGAGTTAGGGTTTTGATTCAGGGGGATATGGGGTTGATTTCTGTTCTTTTAGTTTTCATTTTAGTAAGGTTTTAAGGATTTTGGAGATTTTCAGGTGGGGTTCCCACCGGAAAGACGACCGGAGGTCTTCTCCGGCCACCTGAAAAAGATTAGGGCTAATCCCTGTAATTAATGAGGGTTTGAATTTGGACCGTAGATGCAGTTGACTGGAGTTGACTCCCGCGCGTTTGTGTGGCTCAGATCACATCATTAAAACCCTAATCTGTTTTATTAAATTAATAAATCATATTTAGGTTAATTAAGCCAGAAGTGATCCTGACCTTCCAATAGCGCACGCAGTCAACCTTTGACCCCCATGTTTGAATCTCAGCCATGGATTGTGCATACTTTCTATTTAATTAATTTTTATTTCATTTTCTTGTCATTTAATTTCTCCATTTTATTAAAAATAGCAAAACCATTTTAAAAATTCTGAAATTTTTTGTACAAACTTTTATTTAATTTCAGAAACCAAAAATATTTTTATTTTTATTTTTTGCATTAAAAAATATTTTTAAATCATGTAAAAGTTTATTTTTAATTAATTAATGAGAATTAATTAATTAAAAATACTTTTAGGTATTTAAAAATCACCAAAAAATTCATGAAACATTTAAAACCATTTAGAAACATTGTCCAACCCTCAAACAAAATTTCTTTTTTGATCTTGATGCATTTTGAGAATTTTTCATGGAATTAAAATCATTTTTAGGCATTATTTTGATCCAAACTTCCAAAAATCACTTCTGCCTAACCATAAAGAGTTGGACTTTGAATCTTTTTGCATTGTGTTTAGCATATCATGTAGTTTGTGAGATTAAATTGGCATGAATTGATCTTGCACTTTTCATTTTTGTTTGGCATTTTTTGTTAAGGAACCCTAAAACCCTAGAAAACTTAGGAAAATCATAACTTGAATTAGGTTAAGAGTTGGAACTTTTCCTTTGGGAAGTGAGTTAGTATAGGTTTAGGGATCCTTTGAGTGCATTTTCAATTTTTTTATATTGATGTTTGCTTCTGATTTTGGGTTATGTTTGATGCTTTGATCATAAACCTTAATTTGGGCTTTCATTTGCATTCATCTTGCATTTGCATTCATACCTTGACTTGCCATGACATTTTATGCATTCATTTGATTCATTGGACATCTTAAGACATGTTGAAAGCATGTTTGATAATTTCATCATGTATTTGCCATGATGTATGTCATTTGCATCTCATAACTTTTCATGTGTGTTCATGGTTCTAAACTTGCTCCATTTGCATCCATTTGTTCATGTGATCATCCCCATGCCTTGTTTCATGTTCACATCATCCCATAGCATCATTAACATCTCACATATGCTTCTGGTTTTGATTTGCATCATGCCATTTCATTCCATTTTGCATTGCATTGCATTCCTTTCACTAACATTTCAGGTGGTAAGTAACTTTGGGAAGTGGATTTGCCTTCACTTCCCACATTTTCTTTTCATCCCTCTTATGCATCCATGCTGCATTTTGTTATGTGTTTGAGTTTGAGCTTGCTCATTCTTCTTCTTCTTACTTTCTTTCTTCAAGTGACTTGTCTTCTTGAATGAAGCAAGTTACTTTGCTTCTCCTGATCCTTTCATCTGCTTCCTGGTGGTTCCATTGAAGACTTCTCTTGTAAACCTCACAAACCTTAGGAACAACCAAGCATGACAATGATTAGGGTTTTGATTAGTCCCCCACTTAGTTTTACCTTTGTGTCTCATTGAGTCTTCTCTTCTCATCTCATAATCAGGGACTAAACCCTAAAGGCTTTAAGGCTTTGTGATTAAGCTTATGCCTGCATCCTTCTATTAGGATGGAGTGTATAACTTTAATCCTAAGTGTTAAACCCTTAATGTTGTTTAAATCCTTTAATCAATTCACATAATAACCATCAAGACATCAAGCTTGTAACTTGGGCCTTGTATTAGGGTTCTAATTCTTCCTTAATTGGTTAAGAAGGACTCACCCTAGTGTTAATGGACAAGTCCTCCCCAAGTTGTCTTACAAATCATAAAACTCACTTCATCATCATATCATTAAATAAAATCCACTTAATAAAGGCTTTGTTTTGTCATGAGTTTAATCCCTAATCATGGATTAAGTTGAGGAGCTTTCCTCAGCTTAAACATTCTCATCTATTATCCTTCTATTAGGATGGTGTAATGAGTCTGTTTAATCTTTGATTATGGCTTAATCTCATTGCTTAACACTAAACAAGAACACCAAAAACATCTAAATAATCACAAGTAGGTTAATGATCTTAATCCTACATCAATGGTGATTAAGTGTGAGAATCTGACTTCACACTTAAGGTATTCTCATTACCCCTAATCAGAGGGAAGATGTGATGAGTTTACTAAGTCCATTGGTTTAGGCTTAAGCTCATTAACTTATGACAAACTTTCAAAAGCAATAAAAGACTGAAAACTCAAGAACAAACAATAATTGTCTCCTTCGGGATTCTTTTCTCATCACCTTCACTCACAAACGAGAACTCGCTTTTTCCGTCTAATGCAAGACAGTTTGCACCTGAGCCAGACAGGTCATACACTTGAGCATAGGCAGGTCAGCAGTTCACAAGTCAATTCATCTTTAAGTCTCTTTGGGTCGAACTACGGTGTTCTGACTTCCTCATTGCACGAGAGGATACGTAGGCATAACTTAACGGTTATCGAACAAAAGTCTCTGTACATTCCCCCTCTTTCCATCTTTACTCTTTTAGCCTCATTATCATGAGCACTTCACTCTTGTTCCTACACTGACACTGTACATTTATGCACTTCACACTTCTCTTACACTGACACCTGTACATCCTTTTCCAGCTCTTTTGCACACAAATTGCACTGACATTAACCCTTTGAAACACAAATCTTTTAAGCGTGGATCCCGTCGAGTACGGCGGACAATCTGGGTGCTAGTACCTTCCCAGGTTGTAACCAACCCCCTTTCTCAGTCTCTCTGGTTTGCAACCGTCTTATCCATATCTTTCTAGGTCTATGCAGCATTGCCTTTCCTCCGGGATAAAAATGCCTAGCTGGCGACTCTTTTCTTTTCCAGTGAGTTCACGGCTGTGTGTTCTCATTGTTCTTTCCGCCGACCGTTCGCGTCTGTACCTTTATTTGGGCCATTTCCCATTTATCGGGAGCGACAGCTTGGCGACTCTGCTAGGGATCCTTATGCTGTAACCAGGGCTTCTGGTTCTTTTTGTGGGTTCCTCCTAGCGCTTGATTGATTTGTGTTTACTGGGGTGCTATGTGCTATCTGTGCTTGTATATTTATTCTTGATTATTGCTTTATGTACAGTTGCTTTATTGCTTTCTTTATAGCTTTGCATATATCATATTGTCATACTGTGCTGGCTGGATCTATTTGTTGCTTTGGTGGGTGGGTGTGCTATTGAGAGTTGAGGTCCTATACCTGGGACCTGAGTGACACCTAGGCTAGAGTGGTTCATATTCTTTCCCATTCCATCTCGGTCTGGTGCGGGAATATGAAACACGGTTCAGATATGGGTTTCTTCTTGAGAACTCTGTGTTGCAGATTTCCTGCAATACTAGGGCTATCTGGGAAGCCTGCTAAGTCTGGATGACCTTTAGTATTGACCTTCAGAAACTGAGGTGAATTAGAGGAGGAACTTTTATGGTTATTGTAAACACTGTACCTCCGGGTTAGAAGTGTTTACACTTCTCATAACTGATCCAAGTCTGAGGATCCTTGTTTTAGAACACCACCTGTGAGGGGGTTGGGCTGTTTACAGGTTTGCAGGTACCCTTGACCTCAACATACCCTGTTACTTTGTTTTGATTAAGAGTACTCCATTTTGGGACAGTTCTTGTGATTTTAACCCTGGACATGTGACTCTTTATTTGAGTCCCCCACCTTGGTTACTGGACTTATGAACCTCCATCTGGATTTCTTGAACATACCTGGACTTATATCAGAGCACTTGATCAGATCCAGCTCAGTCACAAACCTTTGCATATCATTTGCATACATCATCATTGCATCATTTTAACATTTGCTTATTTGTCTTTCAGGGTATCCATACTTTACTTTTGGCTTGGTTTTGACCCCATCATCAGCATAGACCTATCTTCATCAGCATCTACTTCGGTTATCAGCTACCTGCTTCAGTCACCTGCACCAGCCAGTCAGTGGCCCATTTTCAGTATTATCATCAGCACTTGTCTCAACTCTTCTTCAACAACATGGCACCTAAGAAGAGTAATATCTCCTACCACTTCTTTCAGCCTGAGCTAGCTGACATCAGGAAGATTCAGACCCTGATTACTCCAGACCATATACCACTATTCAGAGAACACTATGGAGGCATACTTGATGTGGTTATGGATTTGGACCCTTCACAGAGGAGCCTGATTCATACTTGCCTGCAGTTCTATGATCCCCCACTGAGGTGTTTCACTTTTCAGGATTTTCAGTTGGGACCTTTATTGGAGGAGTATTCATCATTGGTTGGTATACCTATCAGGGGTGGAGTCCCCTTCAACCCTGAGATGGCTTTTCCAAGTAATGAAGAAGTGGCAAAGGCATTATATCTGGAACCAGATCTGATTGGGAAAAATATGACTACCAAGGCTGGAATCTCTGGCCTGCATTTGGATTTCTTGATATCTCAGGCTACTCTGAAGGCCTCTTCAGGAGAATGGAAGGCAGTCTGTGCTTTATTGGCCCTTAGCATATATGGGGTCATTTTATTTGCAGATGAGCCTAAGTTTGTTAGCAAGAATGCAATCCATCTTTTCATCCTGAGGAACCCAGTGCCCACTTTATTGGGGGATTTCTACTACTCTGTCCACCAAAGGAATGAAAAGCAAAGAGGAAGATTGGTGAGGTGCTGTGCTCCCCTGTTCCATACCTGGCTACTCAAGCACTTGCCAAAGACTGATGCATTTTTGAATCCTCATCAGCAGAGGAACTAGGCTAGAAGACTCACTGCTTTGACTTCAGCTGATATCCGGTGGTGCACTCAAAGCACCAAAGGCAGGGACATCATTACCAGTTGTGGGCAGTTTCCCAATGTACCCCTGATAGGAGTTAAGGGTTGCATCAACTACAACCCCCTGCTATTCAAAAGACAACTGGGCTATGCATTGCTCCACACTCCTAAGGAATAAGACTTGGCTGAGACTCTTTACTGTGAGAACAAGCCTAATCTGGCTATTGTCAGGCAAGCAGCCTGGGCCTGGGACAATGTTCAGACTAAAGGAGTAACCATTCTGGGGAAGTGCAACAATGTGGCATCAGCACAATACTATGAGTGGTCCCATGCCAGGGCTCAATTTTCTGGGATGCCCTTCACCATGGAGGATATGCCTGGGCCATCCTCAGCACCACCTCCTGTCACTGTCAGTTTGGAGGAGTTTGAGAAATTGAAAGAGAGAAATGAGAAGTTGACTCAGGCTCTACAGAAGACCCTATGGGAGAGGAGTGATGGTAGGTTGGATATTGAGAGGTTAGAGAAGCTGAAAGTGGAGCATCTAGCCAGAATCGAGAAGTCAGAGGATTATATCAAGAAGTCTAGGGCTGGAGAGCAGATCTTGAAGAATGCCTGCAAGGAAGCCCAGTTCCAGAAGGCCAGGACTGATTTGTATCTGAAGGAGAGTCAAGCTAGGTGGGTCAGAATCACCGAAGCTCATACTCTGGAAGATAAAAGGACTCAGGACAAGATTGAGCAGCTGGAAGCTAGTGCAAAAGAGCAACAGGAAGCCCTGGCAGCAGCCCAGAGGGAGATCTCAGAGTTGAAGATCAGAGCTGGTGTGAAGAGGTCAAAGGACCAGAGTCAACACAAGAAGCTAACTGCAGCTGTTACTACCAGGAATCTCCTTATCAGGAACCTCACAGAGTGTCCAGCTGATCCTGTGACTGAAGCACTTCTCAAGGAAGTACAGGAGGATGAGTTTGGTCTTGGTGTCTGACTTTTGCTTGTTGCTGTTTTCATTTCATGTACTTTTATTTTATTATGTTGTATTTTGACCCCTTAGAGGGCATGATTTGTAAGAAACGAACTATGTATCATTTTGCTTTTTTGTAATATATGTATTAGTTTGTTTCATCTGAGTTTCTTTCAAGCAAAGTCACAAGCATCTTCCTCAAGGGTCTAGAAAGGTCAAAACCATGTGCCAAGCTGGATACCTTGGAGACAAATAAGCATACTGCATTGCATGCTAACCCTTGTTTGTTTTGTAGGTTTGTTTTGTTTTTGTTACTAACTCTGTTGTGATCTCAGGAACTATTGCTCGACGTCGGGTGTTCCCACTCAACCGTCCACACAGATATCCAACCCGTAACAACCTTCCGGGTATACAGATGGACCAGGTACAACAGGACCTTACAGAGGTCAGGAACCAAATGGCCAATGAAAGATTGGAAATGAGGGCTCAGATGACATAATTTATGGAGGTGATGAACAATATGGATCAGAGCCAAGAGAGATTAAGAGCAATGGTAGAGAGGCAGAATCAGGAAGACCCCCATCTAGGGACTGCAGGGACAAGCAACAATGAGAGGGTTCAGCCTCATATCAACCCCCCTGTATTTGGACCCCACCTTCATCCAGAGATCAACATCCCTGCTAATGTACAAGGGACTGCCACTGCAGGCAGAGTACTGCAAGAAGATCCCCAGGAGGATCAGTTCACAGTAATGGGTGCTGGGGATGAGGCCTATGACAGAAGGCTGGACGAAATTGCTGAAAAATTAAGATCCTTGGAGTCTTAAAACTCTTTGGGTTTTGATGTTATGGACATGGGCTTAGTGGACGGGGTCAGGATTCCCCATAAGTTTAAGCCTCCTTGTTTTGAAAAGTACAATGGGACCTCCTGCCCACGGACCCACTTACAGTCCTTTCTGGGGAGGTTGAAGGCATACACCATGGACGAGAAGCTATGGATGTTTTATTTTGAGGATAGCTTAACGGGAGCTTCAAAGGAATGGTACTCACATCTGACTAGAGCAACCATCCGGTGTTGGAAGGATTTGGCAGAGGCCTTCATTAGACAATACCAGTATAATTTGGATATGGCACCCAACAGGACCCTCCTGATGGGGATGTCACAATCATCTAGAGAAAGCTTCCGGGAGTACGCCCAGAGGTGGAGACAGCTTGCTGCTGCTGTCCAGGCACCTATGTCAGAGAGGGAGATGGCAGATATGTTTATGAACACCCTCCAAGGGACATACATTGACAGGCTAGCTGCCTTTTCTTCTACCAGCTTTGCAGATGTTGTTATAGCTGGAGAAAGAATTGATAGCCTATTAAAGATGGGCAAAATTTCTGACAACGGTGCCAGCTCATCCAGCAACACAAGGAAGCCTTTTGTGGGCCCAAGAAGAACTGGTGAGACCAATGCTATCCATACCAACAGGGGCAGACCCCAATATGTTCATAGGTCCGTGGCAGCAGTCACCATTCCCACTCCAATTCATCCACAACCAGCTTATCAACCACAACAACAAAATTATCAGCAACAAAATCAGTACCCTCCTCAGAGAAACTACAACAACACCAGCAACAACAATCAGCAAAGACCGTTCCAACATAGACCTTCTCAGGCCAATAGGGTAATTGATCCGATCCCTATGCCATATGCCACATTACTGCCACAACTCCTGAAACTCAACCTGGTTGAGCTAAGGACTTTGGCACCTCCAGATCCTGCCAGTTTTCCTAGAAATTATGACGCCAGCGCCAGATGTGCTTTTCACTCAAATGCACCTGGCCATAGTACAGAGAAGTGCAGAGCTTTGCACATGAAGGTACAAGACTTGGTAGACTCTAAAGCTCTGAACTTTGCACCACCACCAAATGTTAACAAGAACCCTATGACAAACCATGGTAGCCCCAGAATCAATGCTATCGAAGAAGACAAGCCGTCTTACTTGATAACCAGTGTGGGCCAGATTCGGACACCCTTGGTGGAGATCAAAGCTCAACTCCTTGAATGTCAAATGTTCCCGGGATGCGAGCTAGGGTGTGCTTATTGCAACATTTCAGTGAATGGATGTGATAACCTGAGAGATGGCATAGATGGTCTCATCCAGAGTGGCCTGCTTCAAATCACAACATCAATACCTACCAATCCAGCAGTCTCCTTAACAACAATCCTCGAGTCTTCTACAAATACAACAACCATTGTTCCAAGCAACTCTTCAATATCATCAACAAATGCTTCATCTGTTACTTCAATGGACCAGATATCGACAAACATCCCTTCTACAACTTCAGCACCCCTTCATTCAGAATCTCCTACAACAATAACACCCATCCATTCAACAATGTCTCCTACAACTTCAGCAGCAAATGTCTCAACGGTTACAATTTATTATGATCCTGAAAACGATTCTGCCTACAACTCACAAAATGCCACTCCCATCAGAGCACCAGTCACAATATACTACGATCCACAGACTATCATGGTCCCTTCTGCAGCTGCCATTAGTCCAGTCACTATCACAGTGCCTGGGCCAGTACCTTATGAAAGCAGTAATGCCATCCCTTGGCATTACGGCTCTGATCTATACTGCGAAGGACATAAAATCACTCTTGAATCAACAACTTCTTCACCACAAATAGACAATGTGGGGGGAGGCGGAGGCTTCACTCGAAGCGGACGTCTCTTTGCCCCACAAATTCAAAGACCCACTGCTGAAGCAGAAGCTGCTGCCAAGGCAAAAGGGAAAAGCCTGGTGCAAGAAGAGCAAATTGTTAAAGAAGCTCTGAAAACACCTTTTGATCAAGAAGTTGATGAATTCATGAGAATCATCAAGAAAAGTGATTACAAGATAGTGGACCAGCTTCACCAGACGCCTTCCAAGATCTCTATTCTATCATTGCTTATGTGCTCCGAGGCTCATCGGAACGCATTACTAAAAGTCTTGCACGCAGCTTATGTGCCAGAAGAGATCACAGTCAATCAGTTGGAAGCTGTGGTTGGGAATGTTAATGCTAGTAATGGACTAGGGTTTACCAACACTGATTTGACTACGGAAGGCCGCAATCACAACAAGGCTTTGCACATTACCATGGAGTGTAAAGGTGCAGTTCTTTCCCATGTACTGGTAGATACAGGGTCATCCCTCAATGTCTTACCTAAAAAAGCCCTTGTGAAGCTGGAGTATGAAGGATTGGCATTACGCCCCAGTAACCTGGTAGTGAGATCCTTTGACGGTTCTAAGAGATCGGTTCTGGGAGAAATTGAGTTGCCTATAACGATTGGCCCACAAACTTTCAAAACGACCTTCTACGTGATGGACATTCAGCCTGCCTACAGCTGTTTGTTGGGAAGACCATGGATTCACGCCGCTGGCGCAGTTACGTCTACCCTTCACCAGAAGTTAAAATTCGAGTGGGAGGGCCAAGTCGTTACTATTTGTGGAGAGGAAGATATCTTTGTTAGCCATCTGGCTACCTACAAATACATTGAGATGGATGGGGAGATCCACGAAACAATGAGTCAAGGGTTTGAGGCCTTGAACATAAATGAAACATCTGTTGTACCTGGAACCTCAATAACATCTTATCAACAAGCCCGGAAGGTTGTTGAAGAAGGGACTGCCCAAGGCTGGGGCAAGTTGCTGCCCGTAGAGAAGAAGGAGGATAGATTTGGGTTGGGTTACAAACCAACTCAACAAGATCAAGCATAGGCTGCTAAGGAGCCCAACTTTGTTAGTGGGGGGATGCTCACCCCCGATGCTGTCAACAATTTGGAAGACAAGGATGAAAGCGACCGCAACCTGGAAAGTTGGATACGTCCAAAGATCCCGGGGAGCAGTATCTCAAACAGGTCTTCCCAGGAAATTATAAGAGTTACTCCTGCAGAGTAATTATTATTTCCTGTATATTTTAAGCATGCATCAAGTCTTGCATCTTGCCCAAGATGACAAGACTCATTTTGTAATCGGGCCATCTGTAATTTTTGTGCAACAAGATTAATCAATGAAATACCAGACATCTTTTTGCAAATGAGTCTCTTTTTGCTTTTCCGCTCACTGTTTTTCCATTTTTCTTTTTGTACAAAAAAATAAATGGCAATGTTTTCAAAATGATAACTTCATTTCACTTTTTCTAAACAAAGATTAAAATAAATCACTAAAATGAACAAACTGAACCCTTGCAGAGAGTGCCCTCCAGACCGCACCGACAACAGCACGGCTAAGATTTCGTATGACTTTGGCAATCCGATCAATCAAGCCGATGAAGGGGTTGAAGAAGATTACGAGCTTCCTGAAGAGCTAGCCAGATTGTTGAGACAAGAGGAAAAGGTTATCTCTCCTCATCAGGATGAAGTAGAGACAATTAATCTTGGTACAGATGAAGACGTGAAAGAAGTTAAAATCGGGGCCTGCTTACAAGACTCAGTGAAGAGACAACTGATTGACCTGCTTCAAGAATATGTGGATGTGTTTGCTTGGTCCTACCAAGATATGCCAGGGTTGGACACCGACATTGTTGTGCACAAGCTGCCTTTAAGAGAAGAATGCCCACCGGTTAAACAGAAACTACGCCGTACTCGCCCAGACATGGCAATGAAAATCAAGGAAGAGGTACAAAAGCAATGGGACGCCGGGTTCCTTGCCGTGACTAGCTATCCACCGTGGGTTGCTAATATTGTACCTGTGCCTAAGAAAGACGGCAAAGTAAGAATGTGTGTTGACTACCGGGATCTGAACATAGCTAGCCCGAAAGATGACTTCCCATTACCTCACATTGACGTATTGGTGGATAATACGGCTCAGTTCTCGGTATTCTCCTTCATGGACGGATTTTCAGGATACAATCAGATTAAAATGTCACCTGAAGACATGGAGAAGATAACCTTCATCACACCCTGGGGCACGTTCTGTTACAAGGTGATGCCATTTGGATTGAAGAATGCTGGTGCAACATATCAACGGGCTATGGTGACATTATTCCACGACATGATCCATAAAGAAATAGAATGTTATGTGGATGACATGATTGCCAAATCCCTTACTGAAGAAGATCACCTGGTAAATCTGCTAAAGTTGTTCAAGCGTCTGAGGAAGTACCAACTGAAGTTGAACCCCAACAAGTGCACATTTGGGGTGCGATCCGGTAAGCTGCTGGAATTTATTGTGAGTGAGAAGGGGATTGAAGTTGACCCCGACAAAGTCAAAGCTATTCAAAAGATGCCTGCACCGAAAACTGAAAAAGAAGTTCGAGGGTTTCTAGGTAGATTGAACTACATCTCAAGGTTCATATCTCACCTTACAGCAACTTGTGAGCCTTTGTTCAAATTGTTGAGAAAAGAACAGACGGTCAGGTGGAACGAAGACTCCCAGAAGGCTTTTGACAAAATCAAGGAATACTTGCAAGAACCTCCGATCCTTATGCCTCCAGTTGAAGGAAGACCTCTAATAATGTACTTGACAGTACTAGAAGAGTCAATGGGGTGTGTGCTGGGCCAGCATGACGAGTCTGGTCGAAAAGAGTATGCAATATACTACCTAAGCAAAAAGTTTACCGACTGTGAACAACGTTATTCACTGCTCGAGAAAACTTGTTGTGCTTTAGCGTGGGCTGCTCGCCGACTGAGACAGTATATGTTGACCCACACTACTTTGTTGATCTCAAAGATGGACCCAGTTAAGTACATATTTGAGAAGCCAGCACTTACCGGACGGGTTGCAAGATAGCAAATGATCCTCACAGAATATGACATCCAGTACACATCTCAGAAAGCCATCAAGGGCAGTGTATTGTCTGACTATCTTGCTGAGCAACCCATTGATGATTACCAGCCTATGAGATTTGACTTCCCTGATGAAGACATCATGTTCATAAAAGCAAAAGATCATGAAGAGCCTGTTCACACTGAAGGGCCCGACCCAGAGGAAGAATGGATTATGATGTTTGATGGGGCTGTTAATATGAATGGTCGTGGTGTTGGTGCAGTACTCATTACACCTAAGGGAGTTCACATGCCTTTTTCGGCAAAACTCACTTTCAACTACACTAACAACGAAGCTGAATACGAAGCTTGCATTATGGGTCTTGAGGAAGCCATTGACCTTAGGATCAAGACATTGACCGTATTCGGAGATTCAGCTTTGGTAATCAATCAAACCAAAGGTAAATGGTACACACACCAGGATCATCTGATACCTTACAGGGATTATACAAGGAGGTTATTGACTTTCTTTACAACAGTGAAGCTTGAGTATATCCCTCGGGACGAGAATCAGTTTGCAGATGCTCTGGCTACCATTTCATCCATGATCAAAGTGCAAGCTGCCAACTTTGTACCTCGAATCTTAGTATCCAGACTTGACAGACCAGCATATGTGTTCGCAGCAGATGTTGTCAAGGATGATAAGCCTTGGTTCCATGACATTAAGTGCTTCTTGGAGGATCAAACATACCCACCTGGGGCATCTTCCAATGATAAGAAGACTTTAAGAAGGCTTGCTGGTAGTTTCTTTCTGAACACTGATGGTTCCCTGTACAAGAGAAAATTTGATATGGTACTCCTCAGATGCGTTGATAGAACAGAAGCGGACTTGTTGATGCATGAAGTGCACGAAGGATCCTTTGGTACCCATGCTGGAGGACATGCGATGGCTAAGAAATTGCTACGATCTGGTTATTATTGGATCACAATGGATGCCAACTGTTGTACCTATGCCAGGAAATGCCATAAATGCCAGATTTATGCGGATAAGGTGCATATGCCTCCCAATCCTTTGAATGTGATGTCTTCACCTTGGCCCTTTGCTATGTGGGGCATTGACATGATCGGCAAGATCGAGCCAACTGCTTCGAATGGCCACAGATTCATCCTGGTTGCCATTGACTATTTCACCAAGTGGGTCGAAGCGGCTTCATATGCAAATGTTACAAGGCAAGTGGTAGCCAGATTTCTGAAGAGGGATATCATCTGTCGGTACGGGGTTCCCGAGCGAATCATTACTGATAATGGTTCCAACTTGAACAACAAAATGATGACAGAGTTGTGCCGGGACTTCAAAATTCAACATCACAATTCTTCTCCTTACAGGCCAAAGATGAACGGCGCTGTTGAGGCAGCAAATAAGAATATCAAGAAGATTGTGCAGAAGATGGTAGTCACCTATAAAGACTGGCATGAAATGCTACCGTTTGCCTTGCATGGGTACCGCACGTCAATCAGAACATCCACTGGGGCAACACCGTATCAACTTGTGTATGGTATGGAAGCAGTCCTACCGGTTGAAGTTGAATTACCCTCTCTACGGGTACTGATGGACGTTAAACTGAGTGAAGCAGAATGGGTTCGGGCCCGATACGAACAACTGAGTCTGATTGAAGAGAAAAAATTGGCTGCAATCTGTCATGGGCAGTTATATCAAAAGAGAATGAAGAAAGCCTTCGATCAGAAAGTCAGGCACCGAGAGTACCAGGTAGGAGATCTTGTGCTAAAAAGAATCCTCCCTCCTCATACAGACCACAGGGGCAAGTGGACTCCGAACTATGAAGGACCATTCGTAGTAAAGAAAGTTTTCTCTGGTGGAGCACTGATGCTCAGCACCATGGATGGTGAAGACTTCCCGTCCCTTGTGAATTCAGATGCAGTTAAAAAATACTTCGCATAAAAGGACCCGCTGGACATAAAAACAAAATGTAAGTCCAGGCAAAAATAGGGCATCCCGGCGAGTCAAAAAACAGAATAAAAGACTCGGGCAAAAATAAGGGAAAATAAATAAAAAATGTGTACGCCCGCTGAGTTGAAAAGCCGCATTGGACAACTCAGGCAAAAATGGGTATCCCGGTGGATTGAAAACCCGAAAGGGCGATCCAGGCAAAATAAGGGAATAAGGGAACAATTGCATTCTGAATCCGTCTGTATCGCTTACAACTTGGTAAGCTTCGAAAGGATCAAGCTTCAATCAGAATCATCCTTCTTCAGAAAGCAAGACGAGAAGAACGTCAAAAGTCATACGAGTCATAGCAAAAGAGGAAGCTCCTTAAAGCATCGTCAACATTGCCAGCATTTTGTTTCTCAATTTGTAACAATCTCCTCATTTCAGGGGATATGTTTCCTTGACTGTATCTTGCCGATTCAGGGCATTTGAATTAATAAAATTAGATTTTCAGTCATGTGTCGTCTTGTGCATTTTTATTTGCAAAAATGTCTGATGTCTTAAGAAAAACTGATTGCATAAATACAGATGCTCATCTTCAAAAGATATATATAATAAAAGTCACGTGCTTGCAGGAAATATACTTACTCTCAGAATTGTCTAAACTCCTATGACGGAATCCGGTAAGAGATGCCTAGGGATTACTTGTGCGTTTCTATATCTTTGCAGGATTGCAGGTATCCGAACGCAACTTGGGGCATGTAAGCTTCATCCCAGCAAGCTGGCAAATCAGTGCTCAGTCTTAACACTCAAAGTGTTTCCTCCCCAGCCGAGTTGCCATTTCCTCCTCAGCCAAGCACAAAAGCCAGGGAGCCATCTCCCCACAGAGCTTTAGCCTCTGTCCAGAAGAGCAACGCACGAAGGGGTCACAACAGAGTGACGAAAGCTTCTACAAACTCCCAGTTGGGTCCCTCATTATTTGAGACAGGTCCATCAGTGACCTGTATCCCCAAGCAAATATCATCTCATCAGATCTACCAATGATCTCATCCCCGACTGGGATGTCCTTTACAAGCAGATCGACCGAAGATCTTCGTGGCGACGGGATCCGAATCCCGGTTTGGTATCTTTGCATAATCATGGCATTCACATCATATTCACCCATAAAGCGTAACATTCCGTCTAATACAGAGCATTACGACAAAAATCCAACATATCGCATAATCATAAGCCATGTCCTGAATCAAACACCTGTGAATATTATCAAATCCATCAAACAATACACGGAATGTTCCCCGTAGTCCCCGGCAGAGAGCCCAGACACTTCTCTTGCAAATGCAAATACTTCCCGACACCCGTCCGTGTCATCTCCCCAGCAGAAAGCTAAGGCTTTTGCCTTACACCCATGAACGCTCTTTTGGCACCCGTCCGTGTCATGATCCCCCTAAAAAAAAAAAAAAAAAAAAAGGGGGGGGGGGGGGGAAAGGGGATGGGGGCAGCATCCACAGAGGGAAATAGTGATGGAGATATGAAAGGCCGTCGTTCTCATGGATTGAGAATCCCAAGGCTTGCGTGAAGGAAGAAAGCAGTAGATGTTGCTCAAAAAGAACATTTTACTATTCATGGACAACTACACTCTAGGGTTTCCACCGACCGGAAAAATAAAGGAAGTAGTTTTACTGTGGTTCCCATTCGTCCTGATGGAGATGAAAACAATTGTTATGATTAAAAACATTCCTAGCAAATACAATCAAGATATGATAGTGGAGTACTTGGAGAACTATTGCATGGTTGAAAATGCAAAAGATCAAGAGAATGGAGAAGAAAACATTTTCTTCTTTGATTTTGTCTGCTTACCAAATCATTACCAGTAGCAGATACTTCTTGACACCCGTCCGTGTCATCCCCCCAGCAGAAAGCCAAAGCATCCCCTTTGCACTCACAAATACTTATATATATATACATTTCCTTGACATCCGTCCATGTCATTTTCCCAGCACAGTAACCGAACACTTTGTATGTCAGATACTTGTTTATACTATACTTTTCTCCTTTTGACATCCGTCCATATCACTCCCTCCAGCAGGTTGAACACTCAAATATACACCACTCACACTTATACAGGTACTCGTCCGTATCTTGTACACACCATGTATATACCCGCAGAATCAACACTAGTCCTTGTTCTTTGTTAACCAGTTGGTACCCACCGTACCATCATCTCAGAACATGCGTCAAGCGTTTGTTTCTACCTGATACTCGTCCGTATCATAGTCTTAAGGATGCTCGTCCGCATCTTTAATCCATACACTGTGTCAGACACTCTTGTTTTCTTGAATATGGATACTCGTATGTATCTACTATTCCCCAGAAGAGTCTCTTCAGATTCAACACTCGTCAGTGTTCTCTGTTAACCAGTTGATACCCGTCCGTATCATCATCTCTGAACACGTGTCAGTATTTGTTTCTACCCGATACTCGTCCGTATCGTAGTCTTAAGGATGCTCGTCCGCATCTTTAATCCATACACAAACATCTAAACACTTATACCTTTTGTTTCTTGGATATAAACACTCGTCCGTGTTTACTATTCCCCAGTGATCGCTACCAAAGCAAACTTTCTTTTTTATCTGACATTCGTCCTGTGTCATGATAAACCCTGAGAGCAGCCGTACCCTGCTAGGTGGTCGTCCTCCACCTCTTGATGGTTGTCCTCTATCATGCTTATCCGATGGCCGTCCCCATCGTTGATTTTCTATCCGACATTCGTCCTATGTCGTGATATTTAGCAACTGTCCCCATCTAGGTGGTCGTCCTCCACCTCTTGATGATCGTCCTTCATCATTTTATCCAATGGTCGTCCCCATTGTTGATTATTGGTTATCTGACATTCGTCCTATGTCATGACAAACCTTGAGAGCAGTCGTCCCCTTCTAGGTGGTCGTCCTCCACCTCTTGATGATCGTCCTTCATCATGCTCGTCCGATGGCCGTACCCATCGTTGACCTGTTATCCGGCATTCGTCATATGCCGCGATATCTTCGGCAGCCGTACCCTGCCAGGTGGTCGTCCTCCACCTTAGATGACCGTCCCTCATCTTACCCCCAACAGAGCAGCCGTCCCCTGCTAGGTGATCGTCCTTCACCTTTGATGACCGTCCCTCATCATCTGTTTATTTCATTTATTCTTTAACCCGATGGCCGTCCCCGTCGTGGCCCCTTTTTTCTTTTCCTGATGATCGTCCTTCATCAGTTTAGCCCGATGGCCATCCCCATCGTTGATTACTTTGTTTTATGAACTTGATGGCCGTCCCCATCATAATACCTTTTATCCCCATCATGTCGGCCGTCCCCGTCATTGCTCTTTACCCAGCAGTCGTCCTCTGCTCGACGGTCGTCCTCCGTCGCCCGCACTTTATAATATACTTTATTTTCTTTTACAATCTATATCCTTTTTCTTCTTCGTTCTGTGAGTGCAAATTTTGGATTGTCTTTGGTATTCAACCACAAGTTATCTTGCTTGCCCGTTAAGCCGTCGCTTACAACCTGCACAGCTAACTCATGTTTGAATACGGGCAGCTGTAAACATCCCAAATTTGCCCTCACCCATTCACATCATGGCTTGTGATCATTTCATATGCATAAACACAATCATAGCATCTCATGTCACATTTTTGATTCACTGCATTGGTTCAAAGTCATCTGCATCTAGGGTTTGTGATCTGAGCAATCCAAGAGCTTCTTGAGCCACTCCAAAGGCAATCAATCACTTCAAAGGGGTCTATGTGTGTTCAAGTATCATATTATATCCTCTTAAAGTCAAGAATGCCAAAAATCACAAGAACTGGGATTGGTATGGAAGCAGAACCAGGCTTGACTGCACAGATGACCTAAAATTAGGGTTTTGGTTTCAGAGGCCATAACTCCAAATTTTTTGGTCATTCTTGCTTCTATTGGTCTCTATATGGTATAGGGAGTATGAATATCAATTTTCATGAAGAAATTCCATGGGGAAGTCATCTGATCAAGAGTTGACTTTTCAAGCAAGTCAGTGCAAAATTAGGGCATCTGAGGCCCCCAATGACCCAAACAAGGGGTGTTCTTCATCATTTTGATTGTATATGATCTTTATTTGATCATAGAAGAAGTTGGAAGTTCACAAAATTGAAGAATTTCAAGTCTTTTGCAAAATTGACTTTTTGGGCAAGTTTGACTTTTAATGAAAATGCCACTTTAGGCAACTTTTTCAACCCTTACTTTTTGATCCAAAAATGCTTCAAATGAAAAAACTTTGGTCATGAAAGTTGTAGAATAGATCTTCCCCTTTTCAAAAAGTACAATAACATGACCTAATTCATTTTGGATCAAAAGATATGGCTCATCAAAGTTGGCAAAAATCACTAAATTTCAAGTCATGCACCAAAGAGGCAAAGTTGCAAATTCACTTCTCAAGGCCAATTAAGTCATCAAATGGGCTTCTAATCCACACAACATGATCACACAACATCTAAAGTTCAGAATGCACCCAAGGAATCACATGTTTCATGGCCCATGGATCAAGTTTCTTTCATAAGAACCAAAGTGAACTAAGTTGCAAAAGTCATGATAACTTCTCACCCACTTGCTGGCTAGTTTGCTGAACCATCCTAGCCCTTTTCCCTCATCATGCTGCGCAGCACGCCCTCCTTGTACTAGGCTAGCAAGTTGCCCATGCTTCTCTTACACAAAGTTGACATTCTTGCAAAAGCACCCATACCAATCAGAAAAGCACATGTCATGTCATCTGACCAATAGCATTTGTTTATACAAAGAAAAGGCAAGCCAAACACAACAAGAAGGAGGCCTGAAACCAGCCACACCACAACATTCTCATTTTCATCCCCTTGAGCAAAAGCATTCGAAACACACAACACAAGCCACAAACACACAAACAAACTTCATAAACCAACTCAATACATCTCCCTGATCACAAAGCACCCTTCAAAGCAACCTGAAACTCAAAGAATCACAAACACAATTCTCACACCACCCTGAACAGAACTTGTTCAAACTTCCAAACCAGCCATCACAAACTCTTTCTAAGCATCAAGAGTTCATCAGGGGCCTAAAAGGAGTGGATTGCACAAAGAGAAGAGGTCAGAAAGTTGCAAACTGAAAAGCTCCAAACTCAGGTAGCTTCATGAACATTTTTTCCAGAAATGGATTTTTAAGTTCCTAAGTTGTTCTTCATGATTCACTGATCACTCTGATGTTCTTGGTTTTGAAAATGGTTAAGAAATAAGCATTTAATCTTACTCTGAAACTTTCCTGACCTAAAAATGTTTGCTTTCGATTCATGTGATTGATGAAAGATAAATGAGTTTTGAGTTAGGGTTTTGATTCAGGGGGATATGGGGTTGATTTCTGTTCTTTTAGTTTTCATTTTAGTAAGGTTTTAAGGATTTTGGAGATTTTCAGGTGGGGTTCCCACCGGAGAAGACGACCGGAGGTCTTCTCCGGCCACCTGAAAAAGATTAGGGCTAATCCCTGTAATTAATGAGGGTTTGAATTTGGACCGTAGATGCAGTTGACTGGAGTTGACTCCCGCGCGTTTGTGTGGCTCAGATCACATCATTAAAACCCTAATCTGTTTTATTAAATTAATAAATCATATTTAGGTTAATTAATCCATAAGAGATCCTGACCTTCCAATAGCGCGCGCAGTCAACCTTTGACCCCTATGTTTGAATCTCAGCCATGGATTGTGCATACTTTCTATTTAATTAATTTTTATTTCATTTTCTTGTCATTTAATTTCTCCATTTTATTAAAAATAGCAAAACCATTTTAAAAATTCTGAAATTTTTTGTACAAACTTTTATTTAATTTCAGAAACCAAAAATATTTTTATTTTTATTTTTTGCATTAAAAAATATTTTTAAATCATGTAAAAGTTTATTTTTAATTAATTAATGAGAATTAATTAATTAAAAATACTTTTAGGTATTTAAAAATCACCAAAAAATTCATGAAACATTTAAAACCATTTAGAAACATTGTCCAACCCTCAAACCAAATTTCTTTTTTGATCTTGATGCATTTTGAGAATTTTTCATGGAATTAAAATCATTTTTAGGCATTATTTTGATCCAAACTTCCAAAAATCACTTCTGCCTAACCATAAAGAGTTGGACTTTGATTCTTTTTGCATTGTGTTTAGCATATCATGTAGTTTGTGAGATTAAATTGGCATGAATTGATCTTGCACTTTTCATTTTTGTTTGGCATTTTTTGTTAAGGAACCCTAAAACCCTAGAAAACTTAGGAAAATCATAACTTGAATTAGGTTAAGAGTTGGAACTTTTCCTTTGGGCAGTGAGTTAGTATAGGTTTAGGGATCCTTTGAGTGCATTTTCAATTTTTTTATATTGATTTTTGCTTCTGATTTTGGGTTATGTTTGATGCTTTGATCATAAACCCTAATTTGGGCTTTCATTTGCATTCATCTTGCATTTGCATTCATACCTTGACCTGCCATGACATTTTATGCATTCATTTGATTCATTGGACATCCTAAGACATGTTGAAAGCATGTTTGATCATTGCATCATGTATTTGCCATGTTTTATGTCATTTGCATCTCATAACTTTTCATGTGTGTTCATGGTTCTAAACTTGCTCCATTTGCATCCATTTGTTCATGTGATCATCCCCATGCCTTGTTTCATGTTCACATCATCCCATAGCATCATTAACATCTCACATATGCTTCTGGTTTTGATTTGCATCATGCCATTTCATTCCATTTTGCATTGCATTGCATTCCTTTCACTAACATTTCAGGTGGTAAGTAACTTTGGGAAGTGGATTTGCCTTCACTTCCCACATTTTCTTTTCATCCCTCTTATGCATCCATGCTGCATTTTGTTATGTGTTTGAGTTTGAGCTTGCTCATTCTTCTTCTTCTTACTTTCTTTCTTCAAGTGACTTGTCTTCTTGAATGAAGCAAGTTACTTTGCTTCTCCTGATCCTTTCATCTGCTTCCTGGTGGTTCCATTGAAGACTTCTCTTGTAAACCTCACAAACCTTAGGAACAACCAAGCATGAAAATGATTAGGGTTTTGATTAGTCCCCCACATAGTTTTACCTTTGTGTCTCATTGAGTCTTCTCTTCTCATCTCATAATCAGGGACTAAACCCTAAAGGCTTTAAGGCTTTGTGATTAAGCTTATGCCTACATCCTTCTATTAGGATGGAGTGTATAACTTTAATCCTAAGTGTTAAACCATTAATGTTGTTTAAATCCTTTAATAAATTCACATAATAACCATCAAGACATCAAGCTTGTAACTTGGGCCTTGCATTAGGGTTCTAATTCTTCCTTAATTGGTTAAGAAGGACTAACCCTAGTGTTAATGGACAAGTCCTCCCCAAGTTGTCTTACAAATCATAAAACTCACTTCATCATCATATCATTAAATAAAATCCACTTAATAAAGGCTTTGTTTTGTCATGAGTCTAATCCCTAATCATGGATTAAGTTGAGGAGCTTTCCTCAGCTTAAACATTCTCATCTATTATACTTCTATTAGGATGGTGTAATGAGTCTGTTTAATCTTTGATTATGGCTTAATCTCATTACTTAACACTAAACAAGAACACCAAAAACATCTAAATAATCACAAGTAGGTTAATGATCTTAATCCTACATCAAAGGTGATTAAGTGTGAGAATCTGACTTCACACTTAAGGTATTCTCATTACCCCTAATCAGAGGGAAGATGTGATGAGTTTACTAAGTCCATTGGTTTAGGCTTAAGCTCATTAACTTATGACAAACTTTCAAAAGCAATAAAAGACTGAAAACTCAAGAACAAACAATAATCGTCTCCTTCGGGATTCTTTTCTCATCACCTTCACTCACAAACGAGAACTCGCTTTTTCCGTCTAATGAAAGACAGTTTTCACCTAAGCCAGACAGGTCATACACTTGAGCATAGGCAAGTCAGCAGTTCACAAGTCAATTCATCTTTAAGTCTCTTTGGGTCGAACTACGGTGTTCTGACTTCCTCATTGCACGAGAGGATACGTAGGCATAACTTAACGGTTATCGAACAAAAGTCTCTGTACATTCCCCCTCTTTCCAGCTTTATTCTTTTAGCCTCATTATCATGAACACTTCACTCTTGTTCCTACACTGACACTGTACATTTATGCACTTCACACTTCTCTTACACTGACACCTGTACATCCTTTTCCAGCTCTTTTGCACACAAATTGCACTGACACTACCCCTTTGAAACACAAATCTTTTAAGCGTGGATCCCGTCGAGTACGGCGGACAATCTGGGTGCTAGTACCTTCCCAGGTTATAACCAACCCCCTTTCTCAGTCTCTCTGGTTCGCAACCGTCTTATCCATATCTTTCTAGGTCTATGCAGCATTGCCTTTCCCCCGGGATAAAAATGCCTAGCTGGCGACTCTTTTCTTTTCCAGTGAGTTCACTGCTGTGTGTTCTCATTGTTCTTTCCGCCGACCGTTCGCATCTGTACCTTTATTTGGGCTATTTCCCATTTATCGGGAGCGACATAGAGGACAAATAGTAGAATCTAGAATATTTTTGATGTATTTTTTAGGGCATTTTATCTACTGTTTAGGTAGTGTGATTTGTATAAAATTGTGATTGAATCTTAGATAAGTTTAGGTGACCATTTGACATAGTTAGACTTTGAATTTTTAGGAGATTTTTTAACACAATGATATAATCGGGTTTAAGATACTAGGGAATTAATTTCACATTTTTCCATGACTTTTGATATTTTTGTCATTTTAATTCATTTCCATCATATTATTGCATATTCATGTTCATGTCATTTACTAACTATTTTCTTTTTGTGCAAGGTATTTTCCGAGGATTTGCTTATGGACTTGGATTGTTATTATGCCTCAATTATATTTTGTGTACTTTGTGATGTAATACTTGTATGCTTGTATAGTTTCTATAATTAGGATAGAAAAGATAAAACGAATCGATAGAAAACCAAAATCTCAAAAATAAATAAAGACTCGATCCAATGTCGAGAAAATTTTCAAATAAATAAATAAAGTTGCATGTGACTTTAGGATTCCTCGATTACCATTGTTCCACTCTGTTGCACCCCAAAATTTTCCCTCACAATACAAGACTTTGTGTGCCCAGAAGGTTCACAAGGTTCACAAGACCTTTCATGAGGTTCATGAAGTTTACAAGACACTTTATGAGGTTCACAAGACCTTTCATGAGGTTCATGAGGTTTACAAGAAACTTTATGAGGTTCACAAGGTTCACAAGACCTCCCATGAAGTTCACAAGGTTCATAAAGTTCACAAATAGTCAGAAAGTTTGACAATTCCCTCAGACAATGCATCCTCCTAAGCAGTGCATCCAAAACTAGGGTTTTGACTTTAATCAGGCTAAATGGACTTCCAAGACTTCAAGTGAGCTTCATAACATCTTATATGTGTTCAAGAACCCCCATAACAAGTTTCAAGACTTTTCTCAAAGGTTTGCTCAGTCAAATGATCAGATAAGTCAAAACTAGTCAAAGCAGTTAAAAAGTCAAACTGAGGTCAACTGTGGTCAAACCAAAGTCAAACTTCATGATTTTTTGCCAACATCAAGTATATGAAGTAAAATTCATCATTTGATCAAGGGTTGATCATGATTCATCAAGGAGGTTTCAGATCATCAAGAATCAGGAGTTTCTAAATTAGGGTATTCACAGGAAAAGTCAACTGAACTTTGACCAGCCATAACTTTCACATGCTTCATCACCAATTTTCCATCCAAAGCTCATTTTGAAGGAAATTGAATTCTCTACAACTTTGTGTCTCACAAGCCAAGCCCAAAAATGCTTCATTTAGAAGGTATGAGCTAAGACATTATAGGTCCTTTTGAAAGTCAACAAAAAGTCAACAACTTCAAAAGGGCATAACTTGAGCATGGTAAATGATATGAACATGAAACCAATGGGGTTCTTTAGAGGACTCTTCAAGCTTTCCAAAATGTCCAAGAACACCCTCATAGCTTTAAAATTGAAGGATATGTGCCCTTGCAAAGTTGGGAAATTTTTGAGTGGTGTATGAGGAAAATAGGGTCTTAAAACTAAATTCTTCCAAATGGGCTTGCAATCTTGTGATCCAAACTTCACCATAACACCAAGCACGACCCAACCCATGTGATTTCTGATTTTTTTTTTATTTTATTTAATATTTATTTGAATTTTATTCATTTAAATACATATTAAATCAAAATAAAATCCAAAAATCAATATATAAGTGTGATTCTTCTTCTAGAAAATCATAAAAGACATTTAACATGAATCCACACTATCCAAATTCGTGCTCACTCTTTGAAGCATGAAGAGATTTGATTTTTGGCCAAAATTGGAAAGGGATTTCTTCATCATTAAGGTATCCAAAAAGCCCAAAGAGAGAGTCTATTTTTTGACCTAATTCAATCCACCATATATAGACAAAGAGAACACAAGCATTGGGACGGATGTTTGCTGCCTCCAGAACCACTTTCAAAAGTTCAAAATTTCTTAAAAAAGTTGAATTCGGATTTTGAGATTGAGGCAATTCCAAAGCTTTATAAAGGTTGCAATGCATTCTCTAGTGGACATTGAACATGTTTAAATCACTTACACCATTCAAAGCATCCAAATTCATCATAACCGAATCATGTTCTTCAAGAATATTTCGTTTTTTTGGTTCCATCGATTTGCTTATTTGAACTCGTTTTTGATTGTTTAATGATGTTTATGATGAACCATTGATCGATTCTGGACTGTTTGATTGAGTTTTCTATGCAGGTATCAAGTTTCACCATAACTAGGGTTTCTGAACTCGTTTTAGGGATTCACGATTTAGGTTACATAAATGATGTTAATGGACAAAATTGAATCATATACGACCTGGGTAATCCATTGAAACGACCAATTTGGATGAATCTTGCGTGTTTTGCAGGTTGGCCATGATATAGGATTTCCTGCAAATAAATTCGTAGCAAAATCCCTATGAAATTTCGCAGGAAATTTCATAGGTCTGGAGGTAGAAGACGATGGATTTTGGCGCCATCTGTAATTTCAAAATTTGTTTTAATATTTTTACAATTTTATTCCATTATACTTTCAAATAATCATGTTTGGCTTGGTGGTTGTGAGACGCGCTGGTGATGCTTGAAACTTGGGTTCGATTCCCAGGTTTTTAACTTTTGATCAATTATTTCTTTCATATTTTGTAGGTTGTTAATATATAGTCTTGGACTCGTCCCTTTATTCAGAAGCCACACGCAGCCCAGCGGTGGGTCTCATTGCTGGTAACTGGGAGGTCCTGGGTTTAAAACCAGGCCTCCCTTTTTTTTCTTTCTCTCCATTTAGTCTTTGTTTTAATTATTATTATTATTATTATTTGTTTTCTTAATTAAAATTAATTGATAGTTGAATTATAAACCAAATATTCTTAGTTCTAAAAATTTTCATAAACCTTAATTCATTTTGATTAATTCTAATAATTTTTTTTCCATAAGTTCTAATTATCATATAAATGTTAGTTTATTTAATTATGTATATTCATATTTTGTAAATAGTTTTTATTTGTAAATAATTAGTTAACCCTAATTTCTTTTTTATAATCATATAAACCCTAGCATTTTTAAAAACCCTAAAAATATTTTCATAAAACCTAATGTTCTATTAATTGTCAATATTAATTTATTTGTTTATTTTAATTCTTGCTTATATTTTAATTAATAAATAAATTTTAATGTTTTCTAATAAACCCTAATTTTCTTCTATTTAAAATTTAACTCTATTATAATTTTTAATTTATTATTTAATCATGTATATATATTATATAATTTGTTTATAACTTAATTCTTATATATAAATAACTTTCAATATATGCCTAAAAATAATTAAAACTTGTTAATTTAATTTTTGTAAATATAATTTATTTTTGTAATATGTTTATAATTAACTTAATTTCTATAATTTATCTATAATTTAAAAACTTTATAATGATTGGTATATAATTGCTTATATTTTCTTATTAATCCTAAAAAAAAATTGTTCATATAAAAAATTGATCTTTTAATTATTATGCTAATATTTTAATTATGTTTATATGATATTTTATTATTACTAACCCCATTTATATATTGTGATTTATTATTATTATTTCACTAACCCAATTATTATTATTATTTATTATTTTGCTTATTATATTTAATTTGCTTTAATTATTATTATGTAATTGTTCCTGGATGTAATATTGTAATAATAGTATTTAAATATTTATTTTTATGCTATAGTTAGTAAATAGGGAGTGTAACATGTTTGTATGTTTAAAATTAACTTAGCTCATTTAATTTAAAAGATAAATATTAAAATTGTACACTCACACACGTAAGTCGATCTTTGATCGCCATCTCACTTCCTTAAGGATACCTCTCATGTTGCCTATTACAAAAAGTGCAAGTAGGGTGTATAAAGCAAATTCCCTCAATTTCACATCATCTAGTCCCTTAACAGATAAAAGATCAAGTCCCTTTCAAATGTTGCCTTCGTAATGATCTTGTCCCTTTCGAATAAAGATGATAAGTCCCTTCGAATTGCTTATACACCCCACAGTTGCCTGAATAAACAGATGTCCCTTCACTTGTCCCTTACATCCAAGGTAATGACTACCTATTCCTTAATAATAGGGATAGTCTTACCATTTAAAGGATTCAAGAACAGAAAAGATTTAAACTTAGGGTAGGTTCCTCTTAGATACTTGCTCACTCTTCAAAACAATTTCAAACACTTCACACATTTCAAACAATTTTCAAAACAAAGGTTTTTTACGCATCCGTACACGGATCATTATAAAACTCTTAAGAAAATTTTTATTCACACACTTCACATTTCAAAAACATTTTAAAGTGAGCTAAGTAACTAAGAGCCCATGGATAACCATGGATGTAAAGGGTGCTAACACCTTCCCTTTACATAACCTACCCCCCGGACCCGAAAATCTTTTAAAAGGTCTTTCCTGTTCTTTTATGCCTTTCCTTTGGATAAAATAAAAGTCGGTGGCGACTCTTGCTATCCGCAACATAACTAAAGTCAGTTCTCCCACCGTGTTACAGAACTGGCGACTCTGCTGGGGACATAGTAAAAGAGGGGTACCCTTAGGAATTAGATCACTTTAAACTTGTTTGTCTTGTTTGCTTTATACTTATTTGTTGGGTGCTCTTATGTGTGAAAGATCCTAACCCGGATCTAGTGTACCTTAGGTAAATGGCAATAGACCAAGGAAACTGTACGGCGTATACCGATATGGTTGATCTGGTGGCCATAGTTAGTGTGACTTCTTGGTTGGTGCTTATGTTCCTTAAGTAAAGTTGAGGATAATATGAGGCTGCCATATGTTGTCAATACACTAACTGACTTTTAGAACCTTAGTCATCCCATCTTGGCCTTTAGAAAAGTAGTGAGATAACCGGCTTTGGTGCAGACAGAAGTTGGTTGATACTCGATACTACGCTCATTGAGATTCTAAACTTGGAGGGTTTTGGTTGGCAAGTAAGTTGCCTACTTAACAACCACCCTTGTGAAGGATCAATGATATTGAGATCCCTTAGAACCTGGTTACTTTGTAGGACAGGATGAACCAACTAACTTCAGGGGAGGGTACTTACCTTTAAACCTCATGCAAGCCTTCAAACCTAGGGCTATTGTGTGACTTGTTTGTGTGTGCCACATGTTTGTGATTGAGCATAACATCATGACATCATCATGCATCATAAGCATAGCATTTTCACTAATAATTTCAAGGACCAAAGGATTTATCTTTGTTCTTTGTTGCAGGTCATGGCTTCTGCTCGTAGAAACACTATCAGGATCAACTTTGTAGGCATACCTGCTAAGCTTAAAGAGTTGGTTTCTCAAGTGTCTGATCATTCCCAGTTTATCAAGAGACACGGTCACCTATTGGATCTAGTCACATCAGGGTTCAATGAAGACATGATGAGTGTACTATTTCATTTCTTCGATCCTAAGCACCATTGCTTCACATTCCCTGACTATCAACTGGTTCCTACAATGTAAGAGTTCTCTAAACTTCTGGGTATACCCGTTCTTGATCATATACCCTTCACAGGCTTGGAGAAGGAGCTTAAACCAGAGGTTATTGCTGTATCTCTACATCTGAAGAAGTCTGACATTGTTCTAGAAACGAGAAGCGGAGTTAAGGGTATTCTTGCTAAGGTGTTGATAGAGAAGGCTCAAGTGTTCTTGAAGGCTATGAGCTATGATGCTTTTGAGGAGATCTTAGCCTTGTTGATTTATGGCTTAGTGTTGTTCCCCAATCCTGATCAGTTCATAGACGTTCATGCCATCAACATATTCCTGAGTCACAACCCAGTGCCTACATTGCTTGGAGACATTCTACATTCTCTTCATACCCGTACTACAAGGGCCAGAGGAACTTTGATGTGTTGCATACCTTTGCTATCTAGGTGGTTTATTTCTCACCTCCCTCGCTCAGTAATGAAGAATGAACAAGGGTTCAGGTGGTCCAAGAGGATTATGTCACTCTCTCATTCAGATATTCATTGGTGCTCCAGATCTATGGAGAATGTCACTATCATTGATCGTTGTGGGGAGTTTCCTAATGTGCCACTTCTAGGCATAAGAGGAGGCATTACTTACAACCCTTCTTTAGCTTTACGACAGTTTGGTTACGCTCGGAGTGATGGTCCACATGACATGTTGATTCAGGGTATTGTGTTTGACTACGACAACGATCTTCAAGGTTACCGTCAGAGATTCATACGAGCATGGGGAAAAGTGAACAAGGTTGACAGCAAGACTCTGGAGCCTAAGTACACTATTCCTATGGAAGCTTATCTCAGATGGGTGCGATCTCGTGCTCAGACTCTCATGATGCCATATCCTGCTATCCTGCCAGTTACCATGGAACCTGTTGCTGAAGGAGATACTTCTTATACCATCCTTCACCCAGACATGCCTACTGACATGGAAGATTTACAGAGGTCCTGGATCCAGTTGAAGGAGCAAAGGGATACCTTCGAGGCTCATTACAAAGCAAGCCAAGAAAGAATCCTGGAACTAACAAAGCAACTTCACGAGGAACGGAATCTCAACTCATACCTCAACACAAAGAGGAAACGTCCATGGGAGACTTAAAACCCCATCTTTTGTATTTATTTCATTTCATTTTGTAAGCCCAAAGGGCAAATAAATTTATTACTAATAAAAGTGTACTTTCTTAATTGTTTAAGCAAATTTAAATCCTGCAGTCCTTGAAAAACATTGCATATGCATTTACATACCATATCATTGCATCACAGGTTTCTTGTGCACATGTTTCTTATCTTCTCGCTGTTTATTTCAGCCATGGATCTTGAACAAACAGTTAAAGATCTCCAGGCACAAAATGCACAGTTCCAAGAAGTGATCCTAAACTTGTCCAAAGGGCAAGAAGAGTTGAAAGCACTCCTCTCTGAAAATCCTGAGGACAACAAGGATAATCAGCTGAAACAACTGCAAGCTGAGATGACAAAAATGAGGACCCAGATGAATGACCAGGTGGTCCTTATTCAAAGTTTAGCTCAAGGGCAAGAAGAGCTAAGAACCTTTGTCCAAAAACTTCAAAGTAATGGAGTCAGGAATCTAATTGTCAGTCAACCTCCATTAAAACAAGTGGATTTGGTTGAAAGGAAGATGAGGATAAAAGAAGGTAAGAAACCGGTTGTCACTGATTGTTCTTCAGTTAAAGAAATAAGACCTGGTAAAGTTAATCCACCTCCACACAAGGGATGTAGAAGACAGTTTATCAAATTCAGCACTCCAATGTCACAAGTTCTGCAATGTTTGTTGGAGATGAAGCTAATTTCCTTGAAGAATCCTCCTCGAAATCCTAAAACTTCTTCTCCTCGCTATAATCCCAAGGCAAGGTGTGAGTATCACTCCAACAGTCCTGGACATGATACTAATAGCTGTTGGGCATTGAAGAAAAAGATTCAAGACCTGATTGACGAAGGAATCCTAGAGGTTACTCCAGAGGGTCAAGTTGAGTTCTACTATCTTCCATCAAACACCGAAGCTGCAAGACAAGTTACCCAGTGTAGCAAGAAAGGAAGCCTACCTATTCCTGTTGAGATATGGGGCACCTTGGGACATCCAAGTGGTAAATTTGATTTCATGGTGAAGTATACTGCTCCTCAAAGTTCACAGATTGCAATTGAGGACATTCAGCCAACTGGATGGGACAACATTTGAATTTTCATTTGTAATTTCTTTTATTTGTTTGAACACTTACTATTATGTTAAACTTTTGTTTTCATTAATGCATTGCATATGTTTGTCTTGAATTAATCCATTCGTTCCACTATATTTTGAATTATACTTCTTATTTCTATCTTGTGATATTTAACTCCTGATAAAGCTATAAGCCTATAGAGGGAGGATGACGAAAACAATACCATAATCTTATGCAGTATGCTTTTGAACAGACTATGCTGACGATGTACAGGCATTGTTTCAATTCCTAAACAGTGGAGATATAAGGAAGTTAATCCCTAGTCAACCCTTTTGAGCCTATGAAGTAGGAGTTTTTATTCTCGCACAAATTAAAACCCTTATTCATAACCCGGGGCAGGGTAGTTACTCGGTTAACTCAAATATGCCAATTATTTGTATTGTACACAACTAATGATGGTTCTATGTAATCATTAAACCTGACAGTCAATATCCAGCAAAAGAACAGTCTTGCTAAGTCAAAACCTATGAAGGAGACTTAGTAAAACATTAAGACATCCCGCTGACTGTAACCTTGAAATAAGCAGTTCAGGCAAAAAGAAGGGATAATAAAGTCAAAAGAAAAAGAAAAAAAAGAGGTCACTATGAATCCTCAACAAAGAAAGATGACTGAATGTTCAAATAAATTTTTGGTCTCTGAACCATCACAAATATCAGTGTTACAATTCCAAACTACTTTGGAACCTCAATGCATAAGTTAACTGAGCATAGGACTGAAGAACATCACGGAGATTGGGTTGGGTACAAATAAAATTTGAGCCTTTATCCTTTGTTTCTTAAACCGTGAACCAGGCCACGTTACAACCATTTAAAAGTCCTAACTGAAGCATGGTTAGTTCGAAAGTGTACTGCTACAAAAAGGTATCCTGACTCCTTTAGGGCTTGTTATAAAACTTGAGTTAATATCACAGTTTTCTAAAAAAAATTTTAAAATAATTCTTTTTCAAAAACTTCAAGACAGACATAAGCATTGCATTTTTGAATATATTTGTTTGCATATACCTGAGTGTTTGACAAATGGAGAAACTCACATAATGAATGTTCAATAAACCAAAGTCCTTCCGGTGAACAAAGTTGCTTCCTGGATCAAAGTTCATATATACAAAGGGGCATAGTTATTATCTCCCAATCAAGGGGGCAAGCCATGATACTGCCTATCTCATGTGGGGCAATCAGGACAGGATTCAGTTATGTTTAAGTATCCAGGGGCAGATCTCCACATCTGTCTAAATTACCGAGGGTAACATTACAAAGTTCATAATGCCAGGGGCATAGTCACTGTTTCCCAGTCAAGGGGCATACCAACTTACTGTTCAATTCATTTGGGGCAATCAGGTCCAGATTCAACAATGCTTAATAAGCCAGAGGCAGCTCTCCTCATATATGTGAATTTCATGATGTCAGGGGCATATTATTGTGAGGCACTCTGTTTATTTCTCTTACATTCAGATACTTCCATTATGGGACAATTCATCCTCAACCAAGGGGCAATGCTTTCTTTTCAAATCTAGTATCCGGAGCGTATATGGTCCATCACAATTTGAAGATGCCATTCCTCTCATTGTATTACCTTGATATTAGATTCTCAGCAGGAGTCATGGTGGAAATTAATTGTCTACGCCAGTAGTATCAGATGGTGTCAGTATCATATCTTCAGATCCAGCTATAGGATTTCTGGGAAGGTATTCCGGAAAGTTAAGAATCTCGGGAGCTCTAAATCCAACTGGTTATAAACTCTCGAAGTCGAAACGATTCTGTTTTTCAATATCAGCTTTACTTTTCCCTCTGAATCCAGATTTACTTTTACCCTATTTACATAAGCGAAACGTCCATTGGTTGTGTTTGAATGTATGTATGCTTTTGAATATGATTGATGTTTACCAGAAATGCATAAATGCTTAATATGATTGATGTTTACCAGAAATGCATGAAAATGAAGTAATAGTATTTACTAAGGACGAACGAGGGAAGGATTTCAACGAAGCTTCACCAGTTCATCCCTACAAGACAGCTACAAATCCCCAGTAGGGAAAATCCATCCTCATAAGTACTTCAAGTTACATATCCCCTGGAATTTATATCCATCTCTTTTATCCTCATACGGATAATCGGGAATTTATTTTTCCAATAGGAGTACGACGAACGAAGACGGGAGGTTATGTATACCCTACTATCAAACGAAGACGGGAGGTTATGGATACCTTACTATCAAACGAAGACGGGAGGTTATATATACTATATTATCAAACAAGACGGAAACAAGTTCCTCATATTCTTCAGCAACAAATCGGAATTTATTTTCCCTGACCAGCAGTGGTTATACGAAGATATCCAAGACGCTTCAGGCAGCATGATTCATACATACATCATTTACATCATATCATACA